>CM060411.1:56061701-57261701 GCA_030545235.1 Helianthus tuberosus | reverse complement strand
AGTAAAATAAATATATTTTTGGAATTAACCTTAAAAATAAATTATTTTCAAGATATATGTGAATACTTATGTTTACCAATCCAAGGATATAAATATTTCTTTAAACACATCTTAAAATCTATATTTTTAGAGCACAAGATTTATAATTATAAGTTATGCAAAATTATTTATCCGGAAAATTGAACTTATATTAAGTATGAAATACTTAAAGAAATACAGGAACATACATATTTCTATACGTACAAATACATGCCCACCTATACTACCTACACTTGGTGAATATACCCTTATACAAGTGTTGTACATGAATATGAGAATACAATGTAAAATACTCAACATACTCATAATACAAGTATACCTATACTTGGGGATATTTTTACAAGTATAATACTTAACAATGGGTACAAATGGACATGTATACCATAAACACATACATATGGAATTTGTATATATCAAAACATGTTGAAAATAACAAAAGTTAAAATAGAGTATTTAACTAAAATATTAAACTTGGAATTACATATATATAATTATGAAAATTATATATATACATCATACACCGAAAGTGCAACTCAAAGCAAACACAATTCCAAAATAAGTCCTAATAAAGAATTAAGACTAAGAGTCGTTACACGACCGAGGTGTCTAATAAAACCTAACACGTTTGTAGGCAGCGACACGACCTGAGGAAATCGACTTTGAGTACACACGGTTACAGACGCAAACTTGTGAGTTCATGTCCCCCTTTTCTCTTAATTGTTTTCGGATTTATAACTCTCACGGGTGAAATACATGTCTCAATGGTATGGTTTAGCTAGGGAATGAACTGTTAGATCATGTGGACGAGTAGTATCTCTCTTAAGTGCCATGAATCTTGTTTAAGACCGAGGGGCAAAGGTGGTAGATCTATCGGGTGTAGCGAGCCCCACTCTTGGGTGCTTGTGTGGCCCATGTAGTGCTTTTGTTGTTCCAGCCAGATGGACCAGAGGAAATTCGCTAGGTTTGAGTGGTTCCTATGTCGCCACACATATGAATGTCCTTGCAAAACATTAATGATATGTTCATAGACGCTTTACATACCTGTTGTTAAAAGACTCTCAAATGTTTACAAGTTTATTTGGAGCTCACTCAAAACGCATGAACTTGCTCACTTTTGTTGATGGTTTTCAAACTTACATGTATTTCAGGGAATTAGATGGATCTTTGGCGCTGGCGTAGTTTTCAAGCTTTGAATTTCAAGTCTCGATGTCATCCAGTCTTGAAGGGTTTGATTCGTATATCTCATCCTTGATGAGATATAGGATGCAAAGCCTCGCGAAACTAATCTTTTGTAAACAAGTCCTTTATGGAACTTTACAACTTATGTTGGATTGTAACTTAAATTTAATACTTGTGTTGGTTGATATTTGAAATAATATTTGGACTAAAAAAAAATATTTGAACAACTTATGTTTAGGAATGTTTTAGACTTATGAATGGATGAACATCGTTATTTTAATCATGTAGTGTTTATTATAGTCGAATGCAATGAAAACTGATCAAGTCACACGTACACGCTTCCGCAAAAGACAAGGTGTGACAACATTAGCTAGAGGATTACGGTTTGACTTATCTTGACACTACTATTTATTATGATAATGATGCCGCTATCCAGATCACTAAAAACCCTGTCTTTCACTCCAAAACTAGGCACATTGACATTAAGATAAACTTCATTCGAGATTGCTTTGACAGAGGCTTGATCAAACTTGAACAGATCCACACTGATGCTAATACGGCCGATCTATTTTACAAAACATGTCAGCATCTCAAGGTTCAATGTGCTTGTGGACCTTTTGAAAATGATTCGTTTCACCGACTGAGCAAAAAAAAACGGGGTTTTAAGAATATCGGTTTCTCAACCGATAAATTTGGGCATAAAGTGTGACATCCCGGAAAAATCAGGTATCACTTCAGATTCGATTCCTTATAATGTATATTTTATTTTATTATATAAAATATAAATTAAAATACGCCGCACATAAATTAAGTTTATAAATCATATTACGTTTAAAACTCGAACAAACCCAAACTCGAACAAACCCAACCCACTTTCGCAACAAACCCAACCAGCCACCCATTCCCCTTTTCAGCCCAACTAACCCAAACCGCCCCCACCCTTAGTTTTTATAACATACGTATGTGCATGGAGAGATAAAAATCAAAACCCTAATCCGCTCTTCTCCCTTGGTATGTGCGAAGGCAGAAGAATAGCCCCCCCCCCCCCACACATGATCGTCCCGTCTCTCTCTAGTCCTCTAGTTCTTTGATTCAAGGTTAGTGTGTTTATCATGTGTTTTGATTTGAGTTTCTTCGATGTACTTGGATATGTTTTTGCATGATGATTGATACTTGGTGTTTATGAGAATAATTATGATCTTGGGTTTGCTAGAAATCATGTTTTAGTATGATTTGGATCGTATGAATGCTCGTTTAGTAACTAGGGTTTTGTGTGATTATAAGGTTATGATGATTTCTTGTGAAATTGAATTGCTAGATCTGATTTGGTTATTGAGTATGATGTTGGCCAAGATAAATAGGTTATAAAAGACTGTAAACTTCCTGTGAATCATGTTTTTGTGTCTCCGGTACATTGGTTAATCGTTTGTATGAGCGGGTAATTGAAAACAGCTTCTGTCTGAAATTTTTAGCCAACTTTCGTTGGCTGTATCTGGGTCATAACATATCGAAAACTGACTTTTCTTGAGTCCCCAAAGTAGAGTTTCTACATACGGATCAAATGGCGCTGGAATCATAATTTTCTGATATCGTTCACTATTTTTAATGGATTTTTTTCATTACAGTGCGTTGGGCAATCCATTTTCTACAGAAAATGCAGGTCACGATTTAAGTTATACCTAAGGGTATAGTGGGACATGAATTACGAAATTTAAACTATAGAAAATATGCGAGTAAACTGAAGTGCTCCAACTATAATCACCTCGTTTGGAGACTCGGTGATTTAAACATAAAATAAACGGTGGGCAGGGATAGGAATCGTAACGATTCAGACCACAGCCCATTGCTCGATTTTTTAGGTAAAATCTGTGAAGAATTGGATTTTTTAAATTTTACAGAAACACACCGAGACTCTTTCACATGTTGTGTATTTTTTTGGGAATTTATCATGATCTATAACTAATTTATAAAAATACCCGAAACAACCCAGTTTTGGGTATTAAAGCTGAAACATAATAAGTCGCAAATTTGTGCATCTAAATGCTAGTTGTGTTATCTGAGAATGATCGAACAGGTTTAATGTCTACTTGAATGTTGTTTAAGTTGTGGTGTGCTATGACCATCTATATATATACATATACATATACCGATTGAATGAAAATATATCTGTGGGATATACATGTAAGTTGTCAACGTGATTTGCATGATACGTGTTAGATATGTGTAGGGATTTCGTGTCATTCATGAGCATACTAATAAATAGATGGTAATCATATTAGGACATGATTGACCAACCTCAACTCATAATCACTTTAAAGTCTAACCGAGCTATCAAAGGTGAGTTCATGGCCCCACTTTTTATACGGTTTTAAATACACAGGGGAGAAAACATGTACCGTTACGGTAATGTAACGCTTTTACTTCACGCATTAACGAACTATATTGGGAGGGGTTATGTTATACGGTTATGGTCACAAGGAAGCATTATATCACATGGCAATCCCCTTAAAACTTACGATGCCGTTAGTATTGGGTTATAACGAGGGAATTTTTAGTAGTACTACTGGGCCCGACAAGCCCCACTCGAGCTGGTCACGCCAGCTAGACCGAACGTTGATGGTCACGGGTGTAGAATTTGCCTAACACTTAGCCATGGTTGGTGATAGACCTGGCACAACAGGGGCATCAACGTCAGCTTCAGATCGAACACTTTGTTGACATGACCTAGGCTAGCTACCTAAACATATAACATATACTGCTAAACAATATGAAAGAGCGATTCGGGATTTGAATCCGGGAAACTTACAATAATCTGATTCGGGTTGGATCAGGGAAACTTATTAACACACTGGTTCGGGGTTGAACCAGTGGAAACAACTTAATTTAAAATTGTGAAATAAAACCTATGAACTCACTCTTCATTAATTGTTGAAACTTTATTTTTACATGTTTTCTCAGGTTGTTAAGGCATCATTCCAACATAGGAGCAGATCACGAGCATGAAAACTATTTAATTTAAACTTCTTGCATCTTTACTTTTAAGTACTTTGGTTTGGGCGTTTGTTTTGGCGCACACTTTATTTACGTTTACTTACGCTTCCACATTTCATTAACTGCATGATTAAACTTGTTTAAACGTATTTTTGCATATAGAGTCGTTCTATGTGACTAGTGTCTTGGATCCTGGTTTGTCACGCGCCTTGTGGTAAAACCCCGCAAGTGGATTTTTAAGGGTGTGACAGATTGGTATCAGATCCACTGGTTATAGGGAATTAGGTTTGCATATCACACTAGTAAACCTACACTATAGCCACAAACTTGACACTAGTATAAACCCAACGCGAATACTTAGTTTTTATGCTTATCTTACTTACTATGTCTCGGTATATCTTATGTCACACTACTTCACTCTGACAGGCATGTCTACTTCCCCTGACTCCCCGGTCCCCAGTGAGGAACAAGGTGGACTTCCATCTACACCAATGTCCCCTATTTTCTCGGGAGAGCTTAGGGTGGCAGAGACACGTCGCCACATGGCGTTGGAACCTTTCGTTGTCAGAGGCAGCGGAGGGAATGGCAACTGGAGTTGGTACCCTTACCATATCCATCCAAAACTATATTGCTGATGAAGAAGTCCCACCCTTAACCTTAGAGGCTTCATATGGTGTTGATAGAGAGGTCTATGGTACCCTGCCACTAGGGGTGCAAACGAGCCGAGCTACTCGTGAGCTACTCGAGCTCGGCTCGAAAAAAAACTCGAACGAGCCAAGCTTAAACGAGCTCGAGCTCGAGCCCGAGCCTAAAAAACAAGCTCGTTTAGTAAACGAGCCCGAGCCCGAGCTTCGCTTATCGAGCTCGAGCCGGCTCGCGAGCCTAAACGAGCTTTCTGTTTATATATTTTTTATTAATATATTATACATATACTTATATAATAATAATTACCATTTATATAAATATAAAAAAATAACTTAATTATATGTATAATAATTATAATTAATATAAATTAATTAATAAATACTAAACGTGTCGAGCCCGAGCCGAGCTCGAGCTTGAAAAATTACCTTCGAGCCGAGCTCGAGCTTTAGAAATAAAGCTCGAATCGAGCCGAGCTCGAGCTTGAGCTTTCATATGTTAAACGAGCTCGAGCTCGAGCCTGGTCGAGCTCGTGCTCGGCTCGGCTCGTTTGCACCCCTACCTGCCACCTCTTGGCTAGCCCATCGAGGAAGCCTTTTCTGGCTTCGTGGCTGCTACCGAGCGTGAGTTTCGTCATATTCGCGAGGTGGCTAGGGCTATCACGGACCTAACTGATAATGTTCGTTCACTGAAGCTAGAACTAGAGCAGGCCAGGGCAACTCAACAAAAGGAAACTACCAGGGTAAACACCCTAAGAGAGATGAATAGGGTGATGGCTGAACAAGTTGTGGATCTTACTGAGTGGCTGGAGTTAGCTAAGAACAGGATCATTGTTATTGAGCTAGCGAACGAACCAGAGGAAGAGGAGCCATAGGAGGTCCCCGATGAGGAACCTAAGGAAGCAGCAGCGGACGAGGATGAGGATATGGGTGATGGAGACATAGATGATTAGTTTTATTTCTTGTTTACTATGACTTTCTTCTGTTTCCTTGTTTGAACTTTGTGGTCGTTTAGAATTTCGTTAACATTTGGATTTATGAAATATACTTGATTTAATACAATGTGGTGAATTGCAATATATTTTAATCGAATGTTTGGTTTGAATTTTATGTGTGATGAGTTGTGCCCATATCTTATCATATTATTCTTAAACTTGTGTGATGAAATGCGTGATACATTGTCTCATGTACTCGTGTATTTGTTGGAAAGGTTAGAATGTCAGCCCGCGGTGGTGGTAGAAACGGACGTGGTGGTGGTCGTGGTGGTGGTCGCGGCAACATCGCGATGACTCATGCAGAACTGACTGCACTCATTCAAGAGCATGTCACTGCAGCATTGGTAGGACAGAACCAAAATCCCTAAAATCAAAACAACAATCAGAATGTGGGAGGTAACCCTTGCTCGATTCTACATTCTCCACATTCCATGTATACTAACATATTCAACCGTTCTTTAGATATCTTCCTCTAATCTCTTACTTCCAAACTTTGTGCTTGTAGGTATGGGTCCTAACCCGTACAAGTTGTTTATCGATGCTAAGCAGAGTAGATTCACTAGTGAGGAAGGGCCAATCTGGCTGATCAGATGGCTCGAGAAGTCTGAATCTGTTTTTGCGATGTGCAACTGTCTACCTGAGAATCGTGTCAAATTTGCAGCTTCTACCTTGGAAGATGCAGCTCTCACTTGGTGGAATGCACGGGTCCAGGTGCTTGGACTCGACGTGGAAAACGCAATGGATTGGGATGAGTTTAAGAATCTCATCAAGGAGCACTACTATCCACGAGACCGCATTTAACAATTGGAAGAAGACCTTTGGGTGATGAAGATGGAAGGGTCGGAGATCGAAGCCTACACCACAAGGCACTATGTCCTGGTATCTCTATGTCTTGACATAGCTAGGCCGCTGTATAAGTAGATAGAGCTTTACATCAAAGGTTTAGCTCCGGAAATTCAAGGATTGGTTGAGGCGAGTAATCCCGTTACGGTTTAGCAGGCAGTGCGACTGGCACACAAGTTTACAGACAGGGCAGTAGAACAGGGTAAATTGCCAAAGAGTGGTGCAGCTAGGAATGCTCATGAAAACAAGTTGGAGGATGGATCCTCGAAGCAGGAATCAACTGGGCAAGCACAACAGAGTTCTCAAAAATGTTTCAACAACAATAACCGTAACTTCACTAACAACAACAACCAGCAGTCCGGTAACAAGACCAACAACCAGGGCCAAGGTGGGTACATCAGAAAGAAACCTTTTTGCAACAAATGTACTCGTCACCACTATGGGCAATGCGGTGCATGTTAACGGTGTGGAAGAGGAGGTCACACTGCTAAAGAATGTAGGGTAAATCTTCAATCGAAACAAAACACTTATCAGGGTCAGAAGCAGCATGGAGTCACCAAAACCTGTCATCAGTGCGGCAGCAATGACCACTTCAAGAAGGATTGCCCACAGTTGAACAAGGCAAACATTGGTGGAAATCAGAACCAGAATCAGAAAAATAACAACAATGCAGGCGGGAGTGGCGGAGCTAAGGGTCATGTGTTTACACTGGGAAAAGGTGAAGCTCGAAATGACTCTAATGTAGTTACTGGAAAATTTCCCTTAAACAACAGTTTTGTGAATATTTTATTCGCTAGAGGTGCCGATAGGAGTTTTATTTCCGAGTCATTTAGAAAACTGTTGGACCTTAAACCGGTTGAACTAGAGGACAAGTATCTCGTAGAGTTAGCTAATGGGAAATCAGTGGAATTAACCCACATCGTCCACGGATGTCAGTTACAGTTGGTTGGCCACATGTTCACTATCGATCTCATGCCAACCACACTTGGTAGTTTTGACGTTGTAGTTGGCATGGATTGGTTATCTGAAAACTGAGCTGAAATCTTATGTCGCGAAAAGGATGTTCGTATACCTCACCCAAGTGGTGAGATTTTAACCATTCAGGGCGCGAAGGGTGGTGTGGTAACCAACATCATCTCCTTCATGAATGCTCAGAAGTATCTACGATAGAAAAACTTATACGCTATCTTAGCCAATGTTACTGAGCAACCGAACAACGAGAGGAAGGTTGAGGACTTTCCTATCCTTCATGAAAGCCCAGAAGTATCTACGATAAAGTAACTATCAAGAACTGATACCCTTTACCCAGAATCGATGACTTGTTTGACCAGCTCCAAGGGTCAAGTTACTATTCTAAGATTGATCTGAGGTCGGGATACCATCAGCTGCGTGTGTGAGAGGAAGACATGTCCAAAACCGCATTTCGTACTCGGTACGGGCACTATGAATTTTTGGTCATGTCATTCGGACTAACCAACACACCTGCGGTATTCATGGACCTCATGAACTGTGTCTGTAAACCTTACCTTGAAAAGTTCGTAATCGTCTTCATTGACGACATACTGGTGTATTCCAAGACTTAGGAGGAACATCTGCGTTTAGTTTTGGAACTCCTGCGACTGGAACAACTATATGCCAAGTTCTCCAAGTGCGACTTCTGGATTCGAGAAGTCCAATTCCTTGGGCATATAGTGAACGAAAAGGGTATCTACGTTGATCTGGCAAAGATTGAAGCTATCAAAAAATTGGGAAGCACCGAAGACTCCAATAGAAATAAGACAGTTTCTGGGTTTGGTAGGCTACTATCGTCGTTTTATTGAGGGTTTTTCAAAGAATGCTCAACCTCTTACATCCCTAACCAAGAAAGGAACCAAGTATATCTAGAGTGACAAATAGGAGGAGGGATTCCAGGTGCTGAAGCAGAAGCTTTGTAGCACACCTATTTTGTCCCTACCTGAGGGGACCGAAGACTTTGTGGTGTACTACGATGCTTCTATTCAGGGAATTGGATGTGTACTCATGCAACGCGATAAAGTCATTGCATACGCATCTCGACAATTGAAAGTACACGAGAAAAACTATACAACTCACGACTTGGAGTTAGGAGCCGTGGTGTTCGCTTTAAAAATCTGGAGGCACTCTCTTTATGGAACCAAGTGTATCATTTACACCGACCACAACAGCCTTCAACATATTTTTGATCAAAAAGAGTTAAATATGCGACAGCGTCGTTGGCTCGAACTTTTGAACGACTATGAATGTGTCTTCCAGTACCACCCAGGCAAGGCTAATATGGTAGCCTACGCTCTCAGTAGAAAGGAACACGAGAAGCCCCGACGGGTTCGGTCCTTACAACTCACGATACCTCTAACCTACCCAAACAAATTCGCAACGCTCAGTTGGAGGCGGTCAAACCCAAAAATCCGAAAGCTGAGAAATTTTGCAAGATGGAGCGTGATTGGGAAACCAAGCCAGATGGAACTCATTACTTCCTTAGTCGAATATGGGTACCCCTCTACGGAAACTTGAGGGAACTCATAATGGACGAAGCTCACAAATCAAGGTACTCTGTTCATCCAGGATCAGATAAGATGTACCAAGATCTCAAAACGACTTACTGGTGGCCGAACATGAAGGCTGAAATAGCCACATACGTAAGTAAATGCCTAACTTGTGCCAAGGTCAATGTAGAATACCAGAAACCCTCAGGGCTATTGCAACAGCCTGAGATCCCCGTTTGTAAATGGGAACAAATCGCTATAGACTTTATCACAGGCCTACCCAGGACACCCAGTGGAAAGGATACTGTATGGGTGATTATTGACCGGCTAACCAAATCGGCTCACTTCTTAGCGATCAAGGAAACTGATAAGTTTGATACGCTTGCGGCGCTGTACATGAAGGAAATAGTAGCCAGGCATAGAGTGCCAATATCCATTATATCTGACCGTGATCCCCATTTAACTTCTCATCTGTTGCAATTAGCGCAGAAATCCTTGGGATCAAGCGTCAATTTGAGCACAACATACCATCCTCAGACTGATGGTCAAAGTGAACGTACCATTCAGACCCTCGAAGACATGCTCAGAGCGTGTGTAATCAACTTTGGCAAAAGCTGGGAGAATTACCTACCCCTGGTAGAGTTTTCCTATAATAACAGCTAGCACACGAGTATCCAAGCGGCCCCATTCAAGGCACTATAAGGACGGAAATGTCGATCACCCGTTTGTTGGGCAGAAGTTGGTGACAGCCAAATCACGAGTCCAGAGTTAGTTCTAGAGGCAACTGAAATGATCGTGCAAATCCAGAATCGTATGGCAGCAGCTCGGGATCGTCAAAAGAGTTATGCTGATCAACGTCGCAAACTGTTAGAATTTCAAGTAGGCGATCGGGTCCTACTGAAAGTATCGCCTGGGAAGGACGTGATTCGTTTTGGAAAGAGAGGTAAACTAAACCCGCGATATGTTGGCCCGTTTGAAATTACAAAGAAAATCTGTTATGTGGCTTATGAGTTGAACCTTCCTAATGAACTCAGTAGAGTTCATAACATTTTTCATGTCTCAAATCTGAATAAGTGTCTATCAGATGAAACACTAGCCGTCCCATTGGATGAGATTCATGTGGATGAACAACTACGGTTCATTGAAGAACCCATTGAAATCATGGACCGAGAGGTCAAATCACGGAGACATAGAAAAATACTGATCGTCAAGGTTCGTTGGAACTCGAAGCGTGGACCAGAGTACGCTTGGGAAAAAGTGGATCAAATGAGAGACAAGTATCCTCACCTCTTTCCACCCGAATCACAAGATCCTAGTAACGCGAACAGAATTTCGGGGTGAAATTCCTTTTACTGGGTGAGAATGTGACAATTCGAAAATATTTCTTACCTCAACACATGCAAACTCTTGCTCACTCAATTTTCGGGGCGAAAATTCCTTCAAGTTAAGGATAATGTGACATCCTGGAAAGATCATGTATCACTTCTGATTTGATTCCTTATAATGTATATTTTATTTTATTATATAAAAATAAATTAAATCACGTTGCGCATAAATTAGGTTTATAAATCATATTACGTTTAAAACCCGAACAAACCCAAACTCGAACAAACCCAACCCACTTCGACAACAAGCCCAACCAGCCACCCATTCCCCTTTTCGGCCCAACTAACCCAAACCGCCCCAACCCCTTAGTTTTTATAAAATACGTATGTGCATGGAGAGATAAAAATCAAAACCCTAATCCCCTCTTCTCCCTTGGTATGTGCGACGGCAGAAGAACAACCCCCCCCCCCCACACTCATGATCGCCCTCTCTCTCTCTCTCTAGTCCTCTAGTTCTTTGATTCAAGGTTAGTGTGTTTATCATGTGTTTTGATTTGAGTTTCTTCGATGTACTTGGCTGTGTTATTGCATGATGATTGATACTTGGTGTTTATGAGAATAATTATTATCTAGGTTTGCTAGAAATCATGTTTCAGTATGTTTTGGATCGTATGAATGCTTATTAGTAACTAGGGTTTTGTGTGATTATAAGGTTATGATGATTTCTTGTGAAATTGAATTGCTAGATCTGATTTGGTTATTGAGTATGATGTTGAACATGATAAATAGGTTATAAACGACTATAAACTTGTTGTTAATCATGTTTTTGTGTCTCGGGTACATTGGTTAATCGTTTGAATGAGCGGGTAATTCAAAACAGCTTTTGTCTGAAATTTTCAGCAAACTTCCGTTGGCTGTAACCGGGTCATAACCTATCGAAATTGAGTTTTCTTGAGTCCAAAAAGTATAGTTTCGAAATACAGATCAAATGGCACTGGAATCATAATTTTCTCATGTCGTTTGCTATTTTAAATGGATTTTTTCGTTACAGTGTTCTGGTGTCACACCCCAAACGCAGGGTGTTACAGCTGGGCTGTCCATTTTATGCAGAAATTGCAGGTCACGATTTAAGTCATACCTAAGGGTATAATGGGACATAAATTACGAAATTTATACTGTAGAAAATATGTGAGTAAACTAAAGTGCTCCAACTGGAATCACCTCGTTTGGAGACTCGCTGATTTTTAAATAAAATAAACGGTGGGCAGGGGTAGGAATGGTAACGATTCAATCCACTTCCCATTGCTCGATTTTTTACGTAAAATATGTAAAGAATTGGAATTTGGAAATTTTATAGAAACACATCGAGACTTTTTCACATGTTGTGTATATTTTTGGGAATTTATCATGACATGTATCTAGTTTATAAAAATACCCGAAAAAAAGCTCAGTTTTGGGTATTAAAGTTGAAACGTAATAAGTCGCAAATTTGTGCTTCTAAATGCTAGTTGTGCTATCTGAGAATGATCGATCAGGTTAAATGTCAACTTGAATGTTGTTTAAGTTGTGGTGTGCTATGACCATCTAAATATATACATATACATATACATATACCGATTGAATGAAAATATATATGTGGGATATATATGTAAGTTGCCAACGTGATTTGCATGATACGTGTTAGATATGTGTAGGGATTTCGTGTCTTTCATGAGCACACTAATAAACTAGATGGTAATCATATTTGGACGTGATTGATCAACCTCAACTCATAATCACATTAAAGTCAAACCGAGCTATCAAAGGTGAGTTCATGGTCCCACTTTTTATACGGTTTTAAATACACAGGGGAGAAAACATGTACCGTTACCGTAATGTAACGCTTTTACTTTACGCATTAACGAACTATATTGGGAGTGGTTATGTTATACGGTTATGGTCACAAGGAAGCATTATATCACATGTCAGTCCCCTTAAAACTTACGTTGCCGTAAGTATTGGGTTATAGCGAGGGAATTTATAGTAGTACTACTGGGCCCGACAAGCCCCACTCGAGCTAGTCGTGCCAGCTAGACTGAACGTTGATGGTCAAGGGTGTAGAATTTGCCTAACACTTAGCCATGGTTAGTGATAGACCTGGCACAACAGGGGCATCAACGTCAGCTTCGGATCGAACACTTTGTTGACATGACCTAGGCTAGCTACCTAAACATATAACATATACTGCTAAACAATATGAAATACGCGATTCAGGATTTGAATCAGGGGAACTTACAATAATCTGATTTTGGTTGGATCAGGGAAACCTATTAACACACTGGTTCGGGGTTGAATTAGTGGAAACAACTTAATTTAAAATTCTGAACTTAAACCTGTGAACTCACTCTTCATTAATTGTTGACACTTTATTTTTACATGTTTTCTCAGGTTGTTAAGGCATCATTCCAACGTAGGAGCACATCACGAGCATTAAAACTACTTTATTTAACGTCTTGCATATTTACTTTTAAGTACTTTGGTTTGGGAGTTTGTTTTGGCGCACACTTTATTTACGTTTACTTACATTTCCGCATTTCTTTAACTGCATGGTTAAACTTGTTTAAACGTATTTTTGCATATAGAGTCGTTCTATGTGACTAGTGTCTTGGATCCCGGTGTGTCACGCGCCTCACGGTAAAACCCCGCAAGTGGATTTTTGAAGGTGTGACATAAAGTATTCTACTTTTTGCACAAATTTAGGGGTAGAACTAGTGCTGGGAAGTGAAATAAAGTTTTGTGATAAAGAATTTGATTAACACATGTAAGGTTTCGAAGCTGAATAGGCTAGGATCCACTGCGATGTGTTGATAGGTCTAATGCTCTAAAAGCAAAAATTATACCAAGTGATATAAACCTAATGGACTGGACATATCATGGGTAACAGGACAACGGTGTATGATTTCATGGTCTTAAATGCTGCGTTGATAGATAGCCAATATCTGAAGTTTCGGGTCTTTATACTGATGAGTCATCCGGGATATCATGACTGCCCTTCTGTTGCATCCAGATTATATGCAGACCTAGGAACAGTCAGGATATCCTTTAAAAGAGCCGTAAAGAGGGCTAAAAAGAGAATTTCGTGTGCTTATAAAAGCCAAATTCGTACCGTAAAAGGTATTTTCCTAGCCCTCATCAGACTTCTCTGGTATCCCTGCTGTACGATAGTACTGACCTATTCACCAGAAAGTCTGGCGTTGTAAAAAAAAAGGATGGACTCATTATACTCACCTGCTAGGATGAACCGTTGTGCTTACCTTGATCGCGGGGGTATGTCTTGGAATGGGATACACGGATATCACAGTATAATTCTTCCCTAAGCGTATTGATGCGTGTAAAGTGTTATATATATTAGGTGTATATTTTAAGCCCCTTTAACACTTATTTTTAGCCAAGTTTTAAATTTATAAAACACGATATTTTACTAACACTAAACACACATATGGGCAAGTGCACCCATCGTGAGCGTAGTATAGTGTTGGCAAGATACCGAGGTCGTCCAAGGACACAAGAGCTTTTAGTACCGGTTTATCCTCAACGTCTAATCAAAATAAAAAGTTTAGAAAAATGTTTTAAACTAAGAAAAATAAAAACTAACTAAAATGCTGAAAATAAAATAAAAAGAAAAACAGATAGACAAGATGAATCACTTGGTTCCGACTCGTATCTAGTGTAACCTTTGATTATTTCCGCACTTTTGCACATATTTAAGAGATTATCTTAGTTATTGTAGTAGGCCCCTCTTTTGAAGGTGACGTTACCCTCACCCCAGTAGTTTGAGTCAGCAAGGATACAATCCTAAAAGGGAGGATTATTGGAAGATAATTAATTAAGTTATTAATGCAAATTATGGTAGACCTCTCTTTTGGAGGTGACGTTACCCTCGGCTAAGTAGTCTGAGTCAGCAGGGATACAGTCCTAAATAGCCGGGTTATAGTATTAATAGTAGTTAACTTATGAGGGGATCAAAGAGTTTGGACCTCCGCCATCCAATACCGTTAAGTATTGAAGGAGGTCCTACTAAATTTGACCCAGGTCCATTGCAGGACCTCTAAACGCTGAACAATGGCAAGACCTATACCAAACCGTTCCCTTAACCCCCGACCAGGTAGCCAACATACCTCCATATAGACCGTGGAGATATGAATGGTGAAAATCTTTTATTTTATATAGACAGTAAAATAATGCCAAGACACCACGGACAAACGATAAGGAAAAATCACCTTCAACATAAGCAACTAGTTATTAAAGTCATTAATACAAAACCAAATAAAAAGTGCAAAAGATTAGAAATAAAAAGTATTACACTAGACACTTTGTCTTCACCAAGTGATGTAAGAGACTTAGGCAAACATGGCCTTGATTGTCAAGAACTCTTACGATCAATCTTGGATCCCGAGACGACTCACACACTCTATGATGGACAATGGATGATGGTGGTGGATGATGGTGTTATGGTGGCGGTGGGTGGTGGGTGAAGTGTGAGAGAGGTGGTGTGCCAAGGGATGGTTTGAGCTTGAGCTAAGCACTTCTATTTATAGGCTGAACAAAAGCTCGGGCACGGCCCCGTGTCCAGTGGGCACGGCCCCGTGTCCACATCCTTCTCTTTCTTCATTTAATGCACCTTTGTCTTATTAGTTGACCACGCCCCCGTGTCCGCTGAGCACGACCCCATGGTGCAGAAGAATCTTTGTACTATGTAGATTTGCTGGATTGTACGAATCTTATAGTTGACCACGGCCCCGTGTCCGCTGAGCACGGCCCCGTGGTGGGCAATAGAAGCTTCTACCACTTTGTCTTTTCTGCTGACACTTGGGCACGCCCCCGTGCTGGCTGAGCACGGGGCGTGTTCAGTCTTCTGATTTCTTGTTTTGCTTGGGAAGATGTTGTCGTGGGGTCGGGCATGTCACGTTTTGTTCCTTTTCTTGTATTTATGTTAGATTTTGATGTCTTTTTGCTTCTTTAGTTAATTTGAGCTCATTTAATCCTGAAAATACAAAAGGAAGACAAAAGCACACTTTTTTCCAACATTAGTACTAAAAAAGGGTTAGTTTTATGCCTCATTTGATGAAATTTATATGTTACATTTTGAACACATCAAATACCCCCACACTTGAATCTTTGCTTGTCCTCAAGCAAAACTCTTTAATATGTGGCTATTTACACTCCCAAATGGAATGGGTAGAAAAGAAGGTTTTTGGGCTTGTCGTAGAGTGTCGGGATTTCCAAGATTCTTTATTTAATTATATTTTTATTTATTTACAATCCTATTCGTCATGATTTATTTAAAACTTTTCATAAGATAAATTACTTATTAGGGCATAACATGCCTCTTTAAAATTCTATTTATATACAAGTTCACATACCTCACGGGGGATCACTCAACACTCGGCCGAAGATGTATTTTAGTGGATCACTCGAGAGCGGGTTTTCGTAAGACTTTTTGTTTTTGTAACTTTTATTTTGATGAAGCTATTTATTCAAACAAAGTTATTTTTGATGAACTTGTTTGTTTATTTTCTTTTGCTTCATCATCAACACCAATAATTTTTTTTTTTTTTTTTGAAAAGTCATATGAAGAACCGAACTTGTTACTAAAACAAAGGGTTAAAAATGAAAAAGGTTTTGGTGGGTAAAAAGGGTGTTTGGTTTGGGTTATGAAATGAAAAGGTTTAGGCTCAAAGGGGCTAACTAAGGGGATTTTGGGTAGGTGGTAAAAAAAAGAAAAATAATGGTGTAGAAATAAAAAGGGTTAGTCCTAATACCTCCATCATTTATTACTCGGGTTTAAGTTGGTAAGGACCGGGAATGTATCGTCATGGCAAGTTCTAGAGTCGTAAGAACCAGGCGGCTATTCACACAAGAAACGAAAATGAGCATTTAGTCAAATGATATGTAAGTGTTTGCTCAATAAAGGCTCAAAACTCACTTTTGTGGGAATGGGTTTTTATGTGATCAAGTATATATAATTAAATTTTAACTAAGCTTGTCATGCCTTTTCATAATTTTCTTATGTTGGTTCTTTTTATCACGACGCTATCGGTTGTAAATTTGTAAAAATATAACCTTTTTAAGAACTTGAATTTCCCGAGTTAAACCTAGACAAGTAAAAAAATGAAAATTTTTGAAAAAAATTGGGGTGATTAGCGGTTCCAATAGAGTTTTGTGTAAGGCTTGTATCTATGACTTGCAAGATTCAAGGTTTTAGCATCCCCCCCACACTTAAATTACACATTGTCCTCAATGTGTCCCAAAAATAAGTTTTTAGGTTGATTGAATGTGTAAAAGTGGGTTAAAAACAAGATTTTATGGTACTGGGTAGCTGAACACGGGGTGGTGTTGGCTGAGCACGGCCCAGTGTCCAGACTGCCAGTACCAAAAGTAAACAGAAGGCTGGGCACGGGGGCGTATCCAGTGAGCACGGCCCCGTGTCCAGGTACCTGAACTGGGCATTTTCTAGAAAACCTCGGGCACGGGGCGTGTTGGGGTGAGCATGGCCCCGTGCTGAACTTGCTGTAATGAAGAAAAATTGTCGGGAGGCTCTCTTTTTGTGCATGGGTTGTTGGTTCAAGCTTCCCTTAGTATCCTTCACCATCCCGAGTGTGTTTTATTCCTGGAAATTAAAACTAAACTAGAAAATATAAAAGTTAATCTAAATTAAACTAAGGATAGTTCCGTGGAATGCCTCCGTGGTGCGCCACATTTATAAGGGTCCTTGGCTAGACCCTCTTTATCGGGTGGTTCTGGCTCATCTTCAATTAGGGGGTCGTCATTGCCGAATGGATATTTCATTGAACGCTCAAGATCGACACTCTTTTTAAATGCCCCTAATTGAAGAGGTAGATTGTTGAACTTCCGGTTTTTCAAAGCTTCGTGAGTTTTTACAAATGGTCGTCCCAACACTAGAGGAGCGTCATCGAGGATGACAAAGTCGGTGGGGACTACCATTTGATTTGTTTGAACCAAGACATCCTCAACTACACCGATTGATTTTATTACTTTCCGATTGGATAGACAAATGGGTATTTGAAGTGGAGAAAAATCACTAATACTTAATTTTTTGAAAATGTAGTTGGGCATTATGTTAACACAAAGATCTTTATCAATTGTGACATTACTAATAAACGAATTTTGAAAGAAACATGGAACCGATGTAATGTTAATTTCAAATGGGTCTTCTTTTATTAGCGAGGTTTGATCATTAGTTAACTTAACACTTACCGTTTCGTCAATTTTAGTGTTAGTGTTTAACTCTTTTAAAAACTTAGCATGAGTGGGTACTAAACAATGATTTTCGAAAGAAGGTGACAAGAGGTTAATTTCTTCAAAATTAGACTCTTCTTGTATTTTAACGTTTTCGGACTCACCTTTTTCGTTGTTTAACTCATGTGTCGGCTTTTCACTTGTTTGTTCTTCCATTTTTACATTTTCAGTTATCTCTTCCTTTTTTAATTCTTCTCTTGCGCGGGACTCCTCTTCCCTTGCGAGAGATTCTTTTATATAACGATCGATAACTCTAATGTGTTCTAATATCCTATCGGTTACTTCGGTTATAGAAAAAGAATCTGGATTTTCTAAGCTTGAATCCGGTTGTTCGATCCTTTGTTCCTCATAATACCCATATGAAGTAGATGGTTCACACCATTGTTCTTCATTGTAAGCATATGATGGATAAGGTTCGTAATTTCGTTCTTCATAATACTCGTATGAGGTGGGTTGTTCATGCCATGGTTCCTCATAATAAGCATATGAAGGTGGTGGCTCATATCTTGGTTCCTCAAAGTACGAGTATGAAGGCTCATACCTTGGTTCATCAAAATATGAGTATGAGGGAGGAGGTTCATACCTTTGGTCTTCATAGGATGTGTATGAAGTTGATGGCTCGTACCTGGGCTCCTCATAGTAGGTGTATGAATTGGATGGTTGATATGAGTGATTGTATTGAACCGAGTGTGCGTTACGACAATTAGTGCAATAGTTACCCCTATAATCATCCTCCTCATAGGTGTAGTTGTATCCTCCTGAGTATTGATCCATAAGAATCACTCAGCAGACCACAACCGAGTCTCGAGATCAGAAAACAAAAATAAAAACGGAAACAGAGGCTGGACACGGCCCCGTGTTTAGTGGACACGGCCCCGTGTTCAGAATCTGTATCTGGGCGTTTTAATTAAATTTACTGATTTCGTTAAGCACGGGGCGTGTTCAGTGAGCACGGCCCGTGTTCAAGCTACTGTTACTGGGTGTTTTTATGAAAATGTGCAGCACGGCCCCGTGTTCAGTGAACACGGCCCCGTGTTCAGGTTACTGTAAATGCAAAACTAAACTAAAATGCAGAAAAATGTGCGCGCGTTTTAAAAAGGTTTTGAAAAACTGATTAGGCCGTCGATTTTAATCTTTCTTAAAATCCTTGTGTCCTCCGCAACGGCGCCAAAAACTTGATGCGTGTGAAGTGTTATATATATTAGGTGTATATTTTAAGCCCCTTTAACACTTATTTTTAGCCAAGTTTTAAATTTATAAAACACGATATTTTACTAACACTAAACACACATATGGGCAAGTGCACCCATCGTGAGCGTAGTATAGTGTTGGCAAGATACCGAGGTCGTCCAAGGACACAAGAGCTTTTAGTACCGGTTTATCCTCAACGTCTAATCAAAATAAAAAGTTTAGAAAAATGTTTTAAACTAAGAAAAATAAAAACTAACTAAAATGATGAAAATAAAATAAAAAGAAAAACAGATAGACAAGATGAATCACTTGGTTCCGACTCGTATCTAGTGTAACCTTTGATTATTTCCGCACTTTTGCACATATTTAAGAGATTATCTTAGTTATTGTAGTAGGCCCCTCTTTTGAAGGTGACGTTACCCTCACCCCAGTAGTTTGAGTCAGCTAGGATACAATCCTAAAAGGGTGGATTATTGGAAGATAATTAATTAAGTTATTAATGCAAATTATGGTAGGCCCCTCTTTTGGAGGTGACGTTACCCTCGGCTAAGTAGTCTGAGTCAGCAGGGATACAATCCTAAATAGCCGGGTTATAGTATGAATAGTAGTTAACTTATGAGGGGATCAAAGAGTTTGGACCCCCGCCATCCAATACCGTTAAGTATTGAAGGAGGTCCTACTAAATTTGACCCAGGTCCATTGCAGGACCTCTAAACGTTGAACAATGGCAAGACCTTTACCAAACTGTTCCCTTAACCCCCGACCAGGTAGCCAACATACCTCCATATAGACCGTGGAGATATGAATGGTGAAAATCTTTTATTTTATATAGACAGTAAAATAATGCCAAGACACCACGGACAAACGATAAGGAAAAATCACCTTCAACATAAGCAACTAGTTATTAAAGTCATTAAAATAATGCCAAGACACCATGGACAACGGATGATGGTGGTGGATGATGGTGTTATGGTGGTGGTGGGTGGTGGGTGAAGTGTGAGAGAGGTGGTGTGCCAAGGGATGGTTTGAGCTTGAGCCAAGCACTTCTATTTATAGGCTGAACAGAAGCTCAGGCACGGCCCCGTGTCCAGTGGGCACGGCCCCGTGTCCACATCCTTCTCTTTCTTCATTTAATGCAGCTTTGTCTTATTAGTTGACCACGCCCCCGTGTCCGCTGAGCACGACCCCGTGGTGCAGAAGAATCTTTGTACTATGTAGATTTGCTGGATTGTGCGAATCTTATAGTTGACCACGGCCCCGTGTCCGCTGAGCACGGCCCCGTGGTGGGCAATAGAAGCTTCTACCACTTTGTCTTTTCTGCTGACACTTGGGCACGCCCCCGTGCTGGCTGAGCACGGGGCGTGTTCAGTCTTCTGATTTCTTGTTTTGCCTGGGAAGATGTTGTCGTGGGGTCGGGCATGTCACGTTTTATTCCTTTTCTTGTATTTATGTTAGATTTTGATGTCTTTTTGCTTATTTTGTTAATTTGAGCTCATTTAATCCTGAAAATACAAAAGGAAGACAAAAGCACACTTTTTCCAACATTAGTACTAAAAAAGGGTTAGTTTTATGCCTCATTTGATGAAATTTATATGTTACATTTTGAACACATCAGTATCACAAGGTTGAAAGTTGAAGGTTGAGCGTTAGATTTAAGAGGACAAGCATATTAACAATTGCGTGGACCAGTCTAAGTAAACGAAGAGCTAAAAAGTGTTCCTTAATTAGTTCGAGAACGATTTGATCCAATAGCAGTCTCCCCAAAATACCCTTGTGTTAGTAGTTTTATATTATTATTTTAATATTATATTATTATTGATAGCAAATAGTTGCTCGGTGGGTTGATTCTATGATTTTGAAAGGGGTATGTTCTGTCTTGATAAAGCTCATTAAAATAATATTAAAATAATAACCTGGAATGGCCCACTATCTCGGATGGGGCCCACGTGTGTTGACTATGTCAAAGTCTGAACAGTATGAACAGGCCTATCATCTCGGATCAGTAGTCCGAGATGGGCCTGGCCCTTCGGCCCATTCGAGATGAGAGTATAAGAATTCATCAGACTTGATTCGAGACACATATCTCGAACCAAGCCTAAACAGAAGCATCTCGAACTGACTTGAAGATTCTCTCTCAACTTAGTCCATCTCGAATCATCTCGAATTAATCTCGGATTAAAGGTATACCATACCGGATCATCTCGGACTAAGAAAGCTCATCTCGGACCATCTCGGACAACAACCATGCATCTCGAATCATCTCGAATTGAAACCTGTTTATCCGAGATGGTTGAGGTCCATCCAAGATGAACTTTACTCATCATGGATGTTGACCTGTTAACTTTAACCTTCATCTGAACTGGTCCTTTTTGACCTGCTAACCTAGACTGCTTATTGACCCTTGTGTTTGACCTGCTGACCATCAATTTGGACCATTTACTTATCAACGTTTCAAATAAAGGTCAACTTTCTTTAGAAAGGATTAACATTTGAATATTTTTGCAGAATATGGCGCAAGTAATGATGCAGCAGCAGAATCAAAGACAGCTAGAGGTGGAACTCTTCCACAATCAAGCTTGTTATCTTTCCGATCCTCCTGTAGATCATATGGAAATGTTTGGGTCGCTAACCAGAGGCCTAAACAATTTCCCAATTACTCATGCACTATGAGTAAAACCGGTGATCTACAATAGCTGCATAAATACTTTTTGGAATACAGCAAAAGTCAACCGACAGGGAGCAGATGGAGCTGGAGCCATAGAAGCCACACTACAAAAGAAGAAGATTGTTATTACTGAAGCCATCATTCGTGAAGTTTTAAGGCTAGGAGATCTACCACGACATCCGACCTTATATGATCAAAACAGAGTTCTTGCAGCCCTTAGAAGAATGAGCTATGAAGGAGGGTATCCCACAGTCTTAAAGAAGTTATTCCCACCTTTCTGGAGACTGTTGGTGCATTTCTTTCTACAATGCATCACAGAAAACAAGGGTGGATACGATCAGCTGAACAAGACACAAACAAGTGCTCTTGTAGCTTTGGTGAACGAATGGGACTTCAACTTCTCAGCTTTTATATTTGACAACATGAAGAAGATGCTTGAAGATCCGAAGAAGAAGATCTTTATGTTGTATCCAAGGTTCATTCAGATGATCCTTGATGAGAAATACCCGGTGTTGGTCAAGGGCCCAAATTACATTAACTTAAAGCCAATGGGGCCAGGGTGCTTCGAGAATGCATACATATTCAAAAGGGCCAAACAGCTCAATTTTGTTGGGAAATTTGATCTTGAGAAGCATGGTGGGTTTGCTGATATTGTGCCTGCAGTTCCTGTTGCACCAGCTCCTCAACAGATTAATGTGCAAGTCATTGAGAACATGATGTGCAGCAAGTTCAGCAAGTGGCTGCCATTGAAGCTGAAGTTGGAACATAAATACTTGATTCAGGTTCAGAGTCAAGCTCTAGTGAAGAAAAAACCGACTCCGAAAGCGAAGTGGAAGTAGTTTTGTCTGAGAAGGAAGAGGAAGCCGTTAGACAACCAATTCCAATGTCAGCTGAGAACTTAGCAGCATTGCTTATAAGCCTGTAGGATGGTGACGGAAACCCTCCATCCGTCCCTACGTCAGTTATTCAAAATGAAGCTGCAGTTACTTCTGAAGTTCAAGCAGAAATTGAAGCAATTACTGATGATGCTGAATAAGCAGCTAGCATGAAACAAAGAACTGGCACTACACCTGATCATGACCTTCCTTGCCCTATTTCCCATCCAGAGCCCACTACATCCACTGATCCACAGCCTGATCCGCAATCTGATGTTGCAACAAAGAAAACAAGCATAGAGGAACCTGATTTGTATGATTTCAACTTTGATTTTGAATCCACACCCTCACAACCAGGTAGCTCGAGTGGTGTTATATTTGAAGCAGGAAGCTCAAGTGGAGCGGGATTTACCGAATATGATGAAGCAGCATTCCGTTATGCAACCGGTAAATGGCAAGTCATCGAACAAAGCGACAGTGACAGTGATGAAGATGTAAATGTCACAAGATTGAAACGTCGAGTGGTTGTATTGGAACAGGATGCAGAATTAAAGAATGCTTAGATCTCATCGCTACAGCAAGATGCCGCCCTGAAAGAAGCATAGATCTCCTCTCTTCAGACCCAAATCTCTAGCAGAGATCAAACAATAGATCAACTGCAAGGAGATGTGGGAATGTTAATGTCTGTTGTATACGATCTGAAGGCGAAGCTGGAGAAAAAGTTTAGAAATGAGTTTGTTGATAAAGAAGATGAACAGTTTCATTTTGGCCATCCTGAGCAAACTCCGGAAGAAAGAGCAGCAGCAATGGCAGCATCTAATGCTGCGTATGAAGCCGGATTGAACACATATATGGCCGCAGAGCCAAAGAAGAAGAGCAGCAGGCCGAAGAAAAAGAAACAAAGCAGCAAACAGCTGCTAGTGATGAAGAACCGGATATGAACCCTCTCGATTAAAACTTTCAGCTGAAGGATCCGACGAAAAGACCTGATACACTTATGATGGAATTGGGATCTTCACTTTATGATAAAGTGGGAAATAAATCTGCAGTTGCCAGCTGGAGATATGAACATGATAAGCAAATGCGGTTGATCACACGAGAAAGCGGGCATCGGGAATACTATGCTAAAGAATCCCAATTTGAGTCATGGACAAAGATTGATCTGAAAAGTCTTCTGCGTGCCCCATATACTGATCCAGAGCCGAACCAACGAGGCAGAGGTTGGGCATTCCATTCAAGGCTTGAAAGGGAAGTCAAAACCAACTTTGCAACAATGAAGACTGCTGAGCCCACAGTTAAAAGAAATCATGGAGTTCGTGATCCTCACACCAAGCGTACCATCAAGTCTGTAATTTGGCCCGTAACTGACAAAGAGAAGATTATTCCAATTGTAAAGAAGTTTGAAAAGAGAATTCTGAGGAGCTTCAAGTTTTGGGCGTATGATCCAAAATTAGCTGACGCTACCATTGTAACTGAAGAACAATCTATCAGGATCCCCAATTCTTATGATCTAATGAGCTTTCATGAGGAAGACATCCTGGTTCTCAACAGTCATCAAATCCGCACAAATGAGAAGTATGAAGCATGTGCGAAGGCTTGGACAAGCGCTGCTGCAAATATTTTGGATCACCATTTTTTGCTCCTGATGAAGAAAATGAGAAGGCGGTCCTGCAGTCTGATTC
Source organism: Helianthus tuberosus (assembly GCA_030545235.1). Lineage (NCBI taxonomy): Eukaryota > Viridiplantae > Streptophyta > Magnoliopsida > Asterales > Asteraceae > Helianthus > Helianthus tuberosus. Next base: position 57,237,475 of record CM060411.1, on the reverse strand, counting down.
AGCTACTGATCCAATAAACCTAGGGGGAGATTGTTAGACCCTTAATAGGTTTATAGATTAGTAGCAGAGTGGATTAGTAGGCTTTGTGGGTTAATGATTAGTGGAATGGGATATTTTGGGTAAATGGGCTTAGGGTTTAGGGAGCATCCTCCCTAAACATTTACTACAAATAGAAAGTCATGTGTTATGACATAGTGGTTGGTGACATTAGCAAATCTTGTATTAGACAATTCAATCATTGTATGCAAGACATCATCAATCAATCAAAGAACTTTCAATTTCATCTCCTTCTTGTATCGATTGCTTGTTTGTGTGATTTCGCCACCATTCAAGCTTGTGTGATATCATTATGATCTCGTTTCGGGACTTACAATAGTAGCATATGATCCACGATGTAGCCATTTGGCATCAGGTTAATACTTAGTTGTTTATTTTACTATAATTAAGAAAAAAACAAATAATATAATTTTTTTTGTCGAAAACTGTAGCAAACATGGCTAATTTGCTAAAAATTTCCGACAAACTTAACATTATATTTTTTAATTATTTATTTTACTATAAATAACAAATAAAATAACTTTTTTTCAGAAATCATTAGCAAACATGGCTAAGTTGCTACAAATTTCCGACAAACTTAACATTTTATTTTTTTCTTATTTTCTATTTTACTAAAAGTAAGAATAAAAAATAAAATAACTTTTTTTGTGGGAAAACTGTAGCAAACATGGCTAATTTTCTAAAAATTTCTGACACATTTAACATTTAACTTTTTAAATTATTTATTTTACTTTTACTATAATTAAGAAATTACAAAGTTGTGGAATAGTTTTGGTTTTTTTGTTTTTCTTTTTTGTCGCAAAATTGTAATAAAGTTGTAGCAAAAATTGAGTTGTCGGAAACTTTATAGGAAAAAATAAAGTTTTCTAGTAATGTAAGATTGTACTAAAAGTGTATATGTGAGGGGGGGGGGGGGGGTAGTGTAGCAATGGATGGTGATGGCCACACTACTATTGTGTTATTAGTATGGTTGATATACGATAAAAAGATTGAATTCATCCATCTTTCTTGTTGTTCAGAAAATTAATATGAACGAATTTTATTTATTTATAAAAATAACACATGTGCAAGTGATCATGTGTTATATTACTAATAGGGTTGGTGGCTCTTTGACAAACACGGCAGAATAAAAGAAATTTGTCGTTCTAAAAGTAAGTGCAGGTTATATTATTAAAAGAAATTTATGGGTCTAAAAATAATAATATGTATAGGTTAAATTATTTACACATAACGTATGCAACATGTGCTGACAAACATATAAAAAAATGAACAACTTAGTAGAAACTTTCATAAATTAATGTTTGGCAAATTATTTAGTAGAAAGATGATTTCGTTGACTTATTTTTGAATAAAAAAGGTCTTGTTTATAATGCATATATTAATAATAAAATCCAATTAAATCAACATGAATCAGATGAAATATCTGCTGACAATGTGTGATTACTTGTGTAATAAATAATCTTAAACAAAGTATAGCAACATATGATTCACGATGTAGCCATATGGCATCAGGTCAATCCCCAGTTATTTATTTTACTATAATTAAGAAATAACAAATAATATAACTTTTTTTTCGAAGAAAAACTGTAGCAAACATGGCTAATTTGCTAAATATTTCTGATCAATTCAACGTTATATTTTTTTAATTATTTATTTTACTATAAATAAGAAATAACAAATAAAATAACTTTTTTGTCGGAAAACTGTAGCAAACATGGCTAAGTTGCTACAAAATTCCGAGAAACTTAACATTTTATTTTTTAATATTTTCTATTTTACTAAAATTAAGAAATAACAATTAAAATAACTTTTTTTTTGTGGGTAAACTGTAGCAAACATGGCTAATTTGCTAAAAATTTCAGACAGATTTAACATTTATTTTTTTAAATTATTTATTTTACTTTTACTATAATTAAGTAATTACAAAGTTGTGGAATAGTTTTGGGTTTTTTTGTTTTTTTATCATAAAATTGTAGCAAAGTTGTAGCAAAAATTGAGTTGTGGAAAACTTTTGTAGGAGAAAATAAAGTTTTTTTAGTAACGTAATATTGTACTAAAAGTGTATGTGTAGGGGGGGGGGGGGGGGGGGGGGGGTTAGTGTACCAATGGATGGTGATGGCCATAGTGCAATTGTGTTATTATGGTGGTTGATATACGATATAAAAGATTGAATTCATCCATCTTTCTTGTTGTTCAGAAAATTAATATGAACAAATTTTATTTATTTATAAAAATAACACATGTGCAAGTGATTATGTGTAGGTTATATTACTAATAGTGTTGGTGGCTCATTGACAAACACGACAGGATAAAAGAAATTTGTTGTTCTATAAGTAAGTGTAGGTTATATTATTAAAAGAAATTTGTGGTTTTAAAAATATGTATAGGTTATATTATTTACATGTAACCTATTCAACATGTGCTGATAAACATATAAAAAAGTAACAACTTAGTAGAAACTTTCAGAAATTAATGTTTAGCAAATTATTTAGAAGAAACTTGATTTCGTTGACTTATTTGTGAATAAGAAAAGGTCTTGTTTATCACGCATATATTAATAATAAAATCCAATTAAATCAACATGAATCAGGTGAAATATCTGCTCACTATGTGTGATTACTTGTGTAATAAATAATCTTAAACAAAGTATAGCAGCATATGATTCACAATGTAGTCATTTGGCATCTGGTCAATCCTCAATTAACCAACTGGCTATAAATAGTACCACCCCTATTCAATATCCCACCTCAACTGCCTTTCCTCCACTTAAGCCACATACACACACTAGGTCCTCCAAACTTGTGAAATCTAGACTTAAGGATCTGTGGTAAAATGGCATTTTTTAATAGGTTACTACCTAACTCTTATTGTAAACTTTTAAAGATTGCTTAGCAGTAGCAGTAGCAGTAGCAGAATATTATATATCCTAACATTTTCAAAGTACATATACAGTTGATTTTTATTTTGCTTTTTGACTTTTTCTTTTTTTTCTATATTTTTTTATTTAAATTTTACCCCTTTAACTTTCAGTGTTAACAATATCAACCTCTTAACTTTCTTAAAATTTTATAATCAAGTTTTAGGTGTTTATTTTTATGTACGTGTTTCTATAAATTTAAATTAATTTACGTCTAGACGTAAATTTTTCCCGTTAATAATATATTCCTTATACATATGTGACACTCTGGATTTTCCCGAGCAACCTTCTTGTTTCAGTATTGCGTGTACTTATTTATTAAATGAAAGTTGTGATTTATCTTGATGTGCTATGTGTTATTGACGTGTACGTATAAAGTGTAGTTGTATACAAGTATGTATGTGGGGAACCGAAACCACGTAGATAACCAAGCCCAAAACATGAGGACCCGACTCGAGACCGCTTGGTCTCGAGTGAACAGTAAAATGGTGGGCCGGTTGGGCCATACACCTCTCGGCTGGTTGGGCCATGCACCTCTCGAAACCCAAAGCCAAGTATAAAACCCCAAAAACCCACACTCACTCTCACACACTCTCCTCCGCACTCTCTCTCTCTCTAAAAACCTAAGTCTCAACATCCTTCTTCCATCATTCTCTTGGATCAATCGGCAACAACAAGGAGACTCGGCCAAGCTCATCATCACTCGGACACTCCATTTTCTCATCTTCTTTCTTGTCTCGGTGCCTTTTCACAACCGGTTAGTGTTTTAAGTGCCTTACTAGATGTTTAGGTGTAAAATTGGTGTCATTAGAGTGAATGAATAGCATGATGGTTGTTTGTTATCTTGAATGTTCAAATGGATGAATATTGATGATATGCAAGCATTGTGTTATTTGAATGAGCTAGGATAGATTGTGTGAATATTTATGTTTGGTGATTATAAACATGTCTTTCTTGTATAAATGATATCGTGATTGTTGTGTAAGTAAAAATGTATGTTGATCTATTGCTTGCTTTAATTAAAATGGCTTTGACATCTAGTGTATGTAATTCTTGACCATGAAATGCATATGTGTGTAAGATGAACCGTGTGTCGTATTGACTGAAATGAACATGTTGATTGAATATGAAAACCCTAATGATGAACTGTTTGAATGTGACGTGAATATTTGAAAAACTGAATGTTTGATCTGTTTTGAATCCATATTAGACAAGAAAACATGTTTGAGCATTGTGGTTGGATAGTACATAATATCATGAAATCGAAATTCTATTGGACAGTACAATCTGTGCAGCCATTCTAGAAACAACAGATGTTGAAGTCGAAACTTTCAGTCTCGACTCGAGACTATCAAAATGGCAGCCCGAGACCACCAAGTAACGACTCGAGATAAGCTTTAAAGGCCCGAAACCAACAAGGTCTCGACTCGAGACCCCATGATCTCGACTCGAGACTGGACTCGAGACCTCTGAGGTTGCGACTCATGCCTGCACTACTCAAGACCAGAAGTGCACTACTCGAGACCTCCCGGTTGCGACTCGAGACCGCGTGTTCTCGAGTCGAGACCACCTTGTCTCGACTGGGCAGCTTGTCTTTGTTATTGGGCTGGAGTGTATGGATTATTCGTGCTTGTTACTGTTTAAGTGGGCTGTGTGTTAACTGTTACTGTTTAAGAACTTAGACAGGCCCAATAACTTAGAGGATGTATATATATATATATATATATATTTCATGCACGCTATGTGTTAGATACGTGTAAGATAAACGTGATTACTTGTATCCGAGCCTGACCCATACTGGTAACCATATTAGGACGTGGTGACCAGCATACTTAACCAAGTAAACTAAACTGCCGAGCAACCCAAGGTGAGTTCACAACTATTAAAGCATGCGTTCCCGGTGGTTTGGGAAACGGAAACTTAAACAACGCTATCCCCTCGTAAGGGATACAAACCTACTTTCTTCCCCCTAAATGGGACTCTTAGTTAATTACTGTTTATACGGAATGCAACGAGCAACACTAAACGAAACTCTATCACTCAAGTCCCTACCATTTAATACCGATTAGTCGCCGGGGCCTGGCGAACGGGTTATTAGTTGATAGCGCTATTTAGGTCTAACCAGCCTCACACCGACCCTTGTTACTGGGAACGGGAGTGAACTAATGTACTCAGGAAAACCGTCAATGATGATAGAACATTGACAAACGGGGCACTGCGAAAACGTACGGTTAAGTAAGTATTCGGTATTGTAAAACAGTTTAGTAGCTTACTTATGGGGTAGCTCCCCATGGCATGTATAAACGGATAAAAATTAACTGGTGAAACAAGTTTTTGGTAATTAAAAACTGGACAACTCGTGGACTCGCCAACATTTTTGTTGATACCCTACCGCATGCTTTGCAGGTACCCAGTGACTCAGGAGCTTGCAGCTTGGGAATGTGTAGTGGTCGTCTAACCCATGTGTTGGGTTCTAAATAATCTTGAACTGTGAACTTTGTTTTGAGACTGATTGGTTTATGCTTCCGCTGCTTACTTAAACTGTTATTTGAACTTAAACTTTTAAAACTTCAAACTATGATGTTTACTAACTAGTATGGTTGGTGAAACTTCTTACTATTAACCAATGCTCAGTATAATTGGTGGCTGGATCCTGGTCAGTCGCGCCTCCAAGCGGTGGTATTCCGCATGTGGGATTTTGGGGGTGTGACAGATTGGTATCAGAGCCATTGGTTATAGTGAACTCGGTTTTAAAAAGAAAGTCTTTTTGAGAAAAACCAGACTATAACCCGTGACTCGTGACTCGTGACGACACTACACTCCAAGGGCAAGACTCAACGTACTAGACCCCATAGCTTGGACTTGTGTTTACTTGCTTGATTACTTTATGATTTATGTTCTACTATACGTACTGGTATACCTAGCTAGATAGACATACCCCTCTTCTATCTCATTCTCGCTACATTACGACATCACACACATACTGTGTTTTCTGGTTATGAAGACAATGAGTGGACGCGGAAGAGGAAACGTTAACATGACTCAGGCTCAATTCACTAACTTGCTCAACACAGTGGCTGCAGCTTTCGCAGCTCACCCTGGAGGTAAACTCGTTATTTTAGGGTGTTTAGATCCTACCCCCGCATCGTCTTTTCACCTCTAAGCCTGTCCGCTTCGCTTCTCACAACAGGTCAGCAAGCGCCTGCGCAACCACGTGTTTGTACTTTCAAAACCTTCATGGATTGCAAGCCTCTCCCTTTCGACGGCACTGAGGGTGCCATAGGCCTTCTGCACTGGATTGAAAAGGCCGAAGCTGTCTTTGCTGTCTGCGAGTGTCCCCCTGCTAACTGGGTAAAGTTTGCGACTGGTACGCTTGAAGGAAACGCGCTTTCATGGTGGAAGGCACATATTCAAATGCTTGGTTTGGAAACTGCTAATGCTACTGCGTGGGAAGATTTCAAGGATATGATCAAGGAAGAATACTGTCACAGGGATGACATTCATAAGCTCGAAAACGAATACTTTGAGCTCAAGATGGTTGGATCAGAGATTGAGACCTACACCAAGCAGTCCAACGATTATGCTGCACTTTGCCCAAACATGTCTCGACCTATGTATCGAAGGATCGAATTGTACATCAAGGGTTTGTCCCCAGAAATCCGGAGCCATGTGACCTCAGCCAACCTCAATACCATTCAGCCAGTGGTCCGACTTGCTCACAAACTCACTGATCAGGCTGTGGAGGAGGGCAAGTTGCCCAAAAGGATAAATGCTACTGTTGGAACCTCAGGTGATAACAAGCGTAAATAGGAAGGAAATCAGCGCAAGGAAGCTAACCTCACTCAGACCTCGACTCAACAAAGGAAAACTGAAAACAACAAAGGCCCTCAGCAACAGGGTGGCTATCGGGGAAACCACCCTAAGTGTAACAAGTGTAATCGACACCACAATGGGGCGTGTAGCAAAGGTCAGTGCCTGTGATGCAACAAAATGGGGCATGAAGCCAAAGACTGCAGGACTCAGTTCCCAGCTAGGCAGAATCAGCATCAACCACAGCAACAGCAGCAGCAAGGAAACAACCGTGAATGCTACAAATGTGGGGCAATAGGGCACATGCGAAAGGATTGCCCTCAACTGAACCAGAATCGCAACAACAATAATCAAGGTGCTGGAAACAACAACAACAACCAGGGAGCTGGAAACAATGCAAGGGCATTCGTGATTGGGGCTGGTGAAGCAAGGAACGACCCCAACGTGGTGGCGGGTAAGTTCCTACTTAATGATCGTTATGTTTCCATATTATTTGATTCTGGAGCAGATGCTAGTTATGTATCCCTACGTATTAGTAAGAAGCTTAAGACTACTCCTACGTCGTTAAGCTCTAAGCGTATCGTTGAAATAGCTAATGGTAGAAACCTCAAGGCCTCACACGTTATTCGTAACTGCAAACTAGAATTGTCTGGTCAGACCTTCCGTATCGATCTCTTCCCCATCACCCTCGGAAGCTTCGACGTCGTCATTGGTATGGATTGGTTATCCAAGCATTGAGCTGAAATCCTCTGCCAAGAGAAAGTTGTTCGCATTCCCCGTCCTTCTGGCAAACCCCTTGTCGTTCAAGGTGACAAAGGCGGAGAAATCACAGGCGTCATTTCATTCTTAAAAGCCTAGAAGTGTTTACGAAAGGGGCACACCGCTATCTTAGCACTTGTCACCGACACACAGGAAAAGGAAAAGAGAATCGAAGATTTTCCAGTTGTACGTGACTATCCCGAGGTATTCCCCGAGGAATTACCTGGACTCCCTCCTCACCGTCAGGTCAAATTTCAAATCGAGCTAACTCCCGGAGCGACACCTATAGCTCGTGCACCTTATCGACTAGCCCCCGCTGAACTAAAGGAACTTTCTACTCAACTACAGGAACTATTGGACAAAGGTTTTATCCGTCCTAGCTTGTCACCCTGGGGAGCCCCAGTGCTCTTTGTTAAAAAGAAGGATGGCACATTCCGAATGTGCATTGATTACCGCTAACTGAACAAGGTTACCATCAAGAATCGTTATCCACTTCCCCGTATCGACGATCTGTTCGACCAGCTGCAAGGGTCGAGCTATTATTCCAAGATTGATCTGCGATCGGGCTATCACCAGCTGAGAGTCCGCGATGAGGACGTCTCTAAGACTGCTTTCAGAACCCGCTATGGTCACTACGAATTCCTTGTTATGCCTTTCGGAATGACCAATGCACCTGCGATCTTCATGGATCTCATGAACCGAGTGTGCAAACCCTACCTCGACAAGTTCGTGATTGTGTTTATTGACGACATCCTAATTTACTCGAAGAGTCAAGAGGAGCATGAACAACACCTGCGTCTTATTCTCGAACTCCTTCGCAATGAGCAACTGTACGCCAAATTCTCGAAATGTGATTTCTGGCTTAGAGAAGTCCATTTCCTTGGGCACATAGTCAATCGGGATGGGATTCACGTCGACCCCACTAAGATCGAATCCATTAAGAATTGGCCTATACCTAAGACTCCGACCGAAATTCGCCAATTCTTGGGATTGGCATGATACTATCTAAGATTTATCAAGGGATTTTCAAAGATCGCTCAACCACTTACGACCCTCACTCAGAAGGGTGTTGCTTACAAATGGAATGATGCTCAGGAATCTGCCTTTCAGGAACTAAAGAAGAACCTTTGTAGTGCTCCTATTCTTTCCTTACCTGAAGGTACCGACGACTTTGTTGTTTACTGTGACGCTTCTATTCAAGGACTTGGTTGCGTGTTGATGCAACGCGAGAAGGTTATTGCTTACACTTCGCGACAACTCAAGATCCACGAACGGAACTACACAACACATGACTTAGAATTCGGAGCTGTGGTCTTCGCGCTCAAGATTTGGAGACACTACTTGTACGGTACCAAGTGCACGATTTACACCGATCACAAGAGTCTCCAGCATATAATGGAACAAAAGGAGTTGAATATGCGGCAACGCCGATGGGTCGAACTTCTAAACGACTACGAGTGCGCGATTAAATATCATCCAGGCAAGGCTAATGTTGTGGCAGATGCCCTCAGCAGGAAGGAAACCAAACCTAAGCGTGTTCGTGCCTTACAGCTCACCATCCACTCGAACCTCCCTAAGCAGATCCGAAACGCTCAGGTTGAAGCATTGAAAGCCGAGAGCATCAGGGCTGAGTCCCTGCGAGGACCGAGGAAACGGCTAGAACAAAAAGAAGATGGTGCTTACTACGTAAACGGGCGTATATGGGTCCCACTTTATGGGAATTTACGCGAGCTTGTAATAGACGAAGCCCATAAGTCCCGTTACTCAGTACATCCTGGTTCGGATAAGATGTACCATGACTTAAAGACTACATATTGGTGGCCTAGCATGAAAGCCCACATAGCAACTTATGTCAGTAAATGTTTGACTTGTGCGAGAGTCAAGGCTGAGTATCAGAAACCATCGGGCTTACTCCAACAACCAGAGATCCCGAAATGGAAATGGGAGCAAATTTCCATGGATTTCGTTACTGGTCTGCCTAGGTCTCAACGCGGAAATGACACTATTTGGGTGATAGTGGATCGATTGACTAAGTCTGCACACTTTTTGGCTATTAAAGAAACAGACAAGTTTTCTACCTTGGCAGATGTTTACTTAAAGGAAGTGGTTTCGAGGCACGGTGTGCCAACCTCTATTATTTCCGATCGAGACGCACGTTTTACTTCTGAGTTGTGGCAATCTATGCACAAATCCTTTGGCTCACGTTTAGACATGAGCACCGCTTATCATCCACAAACGGATGGGCAATCTGAACGCACCATCCAAACCCTTGAAGACATGCTTAGGGCATGTGTGATCGATTTTGGCAAGGGTTGGGAAAAGCATCTACCGTTAGTGGAATTCTCCTACAACAACAGCTACCACACCAGCATTCAGGCAGCACCCTTTGAGGCATTGTACGGTCGTAAATGCCGATCGCCTCTTTGCTGGGCGGAAGTTGGTGACAGCCAGATCACAGGTCCAGAACTTGTGATAGACACTACGGAAAGGATTGCCCAGATCAGACAACGCATGGCGGCAGCTCGTGACCGTCAGAAGAGTTACGCTGATAAGGATAGGAAACCGCTAGAATTCCAGGTTGGTGACCGGGCTCTACTTAAAGTCTCACCCTGGAAGGGTGTGGTTCGTTTTGGAAAACGGGGCAAGCTTAATCCGTGATATGTCGGACCATTCGAAATTACCGAAAAGATCGGTAAGGTCGCTTACAGATTAAATCTGCCTGAAGAACTGAGTGCTGTGCACAACGTCTTTCACGTGTCTAATCTGAAGAAGTGTCTGTCAGATGAAACACTCATCATTCCTTTCAAGGAACTCACTATTGACGAACAGCTACACTTTACTGAGGAACCAATTGAGATCACGGATCGAGAGATCAAAACCCTCAAACGTAGCCAGATACCTCTCGTATGAGTTCGTTGGAACTCGCGCCGTGGCCCAGAGTTTACCTGGGAGCGGGAAGACCAGATGAAGCGCAAGTATCCCCAGTTGTTCCCAAATGAAACTCCCAGCACTGAAGCTACAACCGAATTTCGGGACGAAATTCCAAACTAACGGGGGGATGATGTGACACCCCGTTGAAACATTCTCACCAGCTTGACAGTGGTTGCCTTAACTTTCGGGAAGTTCTTAAAACTTGGGGATAATGTGACACTCTCGATTTTCCCGAGCAACCTTCTTGTTTCAGTATTGCATGTACTTATTTATTAAATGAAAGTTGTGATTTATCTTGATGTGCTATGTGTTATTGACGTGTACGTATAAAGTGTAGTTGTATACAAGTATGTATGTGGTGAACCGAAACCACGTAGATAACCAAGCCCAAAACATGAGGACCCGACTCGAGACCGCTTGGTCTCGAGTGAACAGTAAAATGGTGGGCCGGTTGGGCCATACACCTCTCGGCTGGTTGGGCCATGCACCTCTCGAAACCCAAAGCCAAGTATAAAACCCCAAAAACCCACACTCACTCTCACACACTCTCCTCTGCACTCTCTCTCTCTCTCTCTCTAAAAACCTAAGTCTCAACATCCTTCTTCCCTCATTCTCTTGGATCAATCGGCAACAACAAGGAGACTCGGCCAAGCTCATCATCATCACTCGGACACTCCATTTTCTCATCTTCTTTCTTGTCTCGGTGCCTTTTCACAACCGGTTAGTGTTTTAAGTGCCTTACTAGATGTTTAGGTGTAAAAATGGTGTCATTAGAGTGAATGAATAGCATGATGGTTGTTGGTTATCTTGAATGTTCAAATGGATGAATATTGATGATATGCAAGCATTGTGTTAATTGAATGTGCTAGGATAGATTGTGTGAATATTTATGTTTGGTGATTATGAACATGTCTTTCTTGTATAAATGATATCGTGATTGTTGTGTAAGTAAAAATGTATGTTGATCTATTGCTTGCTTTAATTAAAATGGCTTTGACATCTAGTGTATGTAATTCTTGACCATGAAATGCATATGTGTGTAAGATGAACCGTGTGTCGTATTGGCTTAAATGAACATGTTGATTGAATATGAAAACCCTAATGATGAACTGTTTGAATGTGACTTGAATATTTGAAAAACTGAATGTTTGATCTGTTTTGAATCCATATTAGACAAGAAAACATGTTTGAGCATTGTGGTTGGATAGTACATAATATCATGAAATCGAAATTCTATTGGACTGTACAATCTGTGCAGCCATTCTAGAAACAACAGATGTTGGAGTTGAAACTTTCGGTCTCGACTCGAGACTATCAAAATGGCAGCCCGAGACCACCAAGTAACGACTCGAGATAAGCTTTAAAGGCCCGAAACCAACAAGGTCTCGACTCGAGACCCCATGATCTCGACTCGAGACTGGACTCGAGACCTCTGAGGTTGCGACTCATGCCTGCACTACTCGAGACCAGAAGTGCACTACTCGAGACCGCGTGTTCTCGAGTCGAGACCACCTTGTCTCGACTGGGTTGCTTGTCTTTGTTATTGGGCCGGAGTGTATGGATTATTCGTGCTTGTTACTGTTTAAGTGGGTTGTGTGTTAACTGTTACTGTTTAAGAACTTAGATAGGCCCAATAACTTAGAGGATGTATATATATATATATTTCATGCACGCTATGTGTTAGATACGTGTAAGATAAACGTGATTACTTGTATTCGAGCCTGACCCATACTGGTAACCATATTAGGACGTGGTGACCAGCATACTTAACCAAGTAAACTAAACTGCCGAGCAACCCAAGGTGAGTTCACAACTATTAAAGCATGCGTTCCCGGTGGTTTGGGAAACGGAAACTTAAACAACGCTATCCCCTCGTAAGGGATACAAACCTACTTTCTTCCCCCTAAATGGGACTCTTAGTTAATTACTGTTTAGACGGAATGCAACGAGCAACACTAAACGAAACTCTATCACTCAAGTCCCTACCATTTAATACCGATTAGTCGCCGGGGCCTGGCGAACGGGTTATTAGTTGATAGCGCTATTTAGGTCTAACCAGCCTCACACCGACCCTTGTTACTGGGAACGGGAGTGAACTAATGTACTCAGGCAAACCGTCAATGATGATAGAACATTGACAAACGGGGCACTGCGGAAACGTACGGTTAAGTAAGTATTCGGTATTGTAAAACAGTTTAGTAACTTACTTATGGGGTAGCTCCCCATGGCATGTATAAACGGATAAAAATTAACTGGTGAAACAAGTTTTTGGTAATTAAAAACTGGACAACTCGTGGACTCGCCAACATTTTTGTTGATACCCTACCGCATGCTTTGCTGGTACCCAGTGACTCAGGAGCTTGCAGCTTGGGAATGTGTAGTGGTCGTCTAACCCATGTGTTGGGTTCTAAATAATCTTGAACTGTGAACTTTGTTTTGAGACTGATTGGTTTATGCTTCCGCTGCTTACTTAAACTGTTATTTGAACTTAAACTTTTAAAACTTCAAACTATGATGTTTACTAACTAGTATGGTTGGTGAAACTTCTTACTATTAACCAATGCTTAGTATAATTGGTGGCTGGATCCTGGTCAGTCGCGCCTCCAAGCGGTGGTATTCCGCATGTGGGATTTTGGGGGTGTGACAACTTATTATTATGTAGATTTTCTATTGGTCTACGTTTTGATGTATTTTTTTTCTATAAACGAGTCGGATAAAATATAATACGTTTTCATGCTTAGTTTTATGTACGTGTTCAAATGGTTTACGTTTTGACGTAATTTTTTTTTTCAGAAACACGTCGAGTAAAATATAATACGTTTTCATTAAGCGCTATAAATCCAAGTCACTTTAAGTTTTGACACAGCCACAACACGCCGTAACAATTTTCTTACGTGCTTATTTCGCGTCGGTATAAATTTAAGCTAGTTTACGATTAGACGTAAATTTTCTTAGGAAACATGTGTCATATATAATTCGTTTTCATGCTTATTTTTATGTATGTTTTCAGTTGGTCTACGCTTTAACGCAAATTACAATTAGCAAGTTATGTGGATAGTGTTTTTATCCTATTGACTTTTTTGTTTCTTTCTTGATTTTTTTTTGTATACTTTATTATTTTTATTGTTTTTAGTTTTCTTTATGTTTAGTGATTTGTTTTTTTAGTTTTCTTTATGTTTAGTGTTTTAGTTTTAGGTTTCTTTTCATTAAAGCTATATTTAAGATAACATTTAAGTTTCCATTTATAATTAATTTAAAATCAATTCGTTCCGCTGTCCAATTTAAATTTATTTTTATGGTTTTCCGTCGATATAAAACATGTGTCGAAATTCTTTTGAGAATATTTCTTTGGGTTGGTGTACTAAAGCAAAATAGATATCGACCGAAACCCTGAAGCGTAGCGCGTGTATTCCTACTAGTTACATATATAATTGTTTCAGGGTGGCATGTAGTCTTCCATCCAAATTAGTGGATGCATCTTCTCACATGAACCCAACATCAATCGGACTCTTTGTGCAAGGGAAGTTTGTGGTGCGGTGTCAAACACATTCCAATTATTCTTCTCTCTCTACAATAAAGAGTAGCGAACTTAAGCCGAAATTCATGCAAGTTTATGATTCTATAAAATCCGACCTACTTCAGGATCCTTCATTTGAATTTGATGACAATTCTCGTCAATGGGTTGAAAAGGTACCTTTCCTAAGCATACAGTTATCTAGGTGTGTTTTTCACCTCCTCATTTGAACGTTGCACCCCAAAGTTTTCAAAATTTTTTGGTAACATATGCTACATAAACACAGCGGATGTCTATACTTGATACTAAAATCAAATCCTACATCTCTTCAAGAATGGTTCAAAATAAATCATAGTTTTAACTATACTAATGCCATAAGCTTTACAAAAAAATTACATGGAAAACCATATATCTATGTTTTGGAAATGTTCATCAAAACAATGAACTCTTAGAACTTCAACCCAAAATAGTAAAAGGGGGTAAAAGCATAGAACTCAACTTAGGCTTTGTGTCTATTGAAGATCTATAGTAAAACCTCTATAAATTAATAATGCTGGGACTAAGATATTTTATTAATTTAGCGAGATATTATTATATCGCTAAATTAATAATTTATTAATTTAAAGTGGTTTTACATAAGACCTTTAAATTTCTATGTCCAATGTATATTCACAAATTAATTGAATTTGTCAAGTTCATTGTTTTTTAATACAAAACGTTAGTTCATGGTACCAAAGCATAAATTACAAAAACAAGTTTCAATGCACATTTCTTAAGTGCATTGCAAGCGGCAACAACTCTTCACAACTTTTTGTTGTAATACGAGAAGACAATGCGCCAACTCTTATGTGCAATGAGGAGATTTAAAGATGAACTCAAGATAGATTTGAAGTTCAACAAAAAAAAAAAAAAAAACAAATAGATTCATTTTTTACTAGACAATCTTAGAATTTGAAATAGAGAAAATTTCACTTTTTGTCCTTTATGTTTGCATTGAATTTTGAAACGTGCCCTTTAAAACTTTTAGTTTCAATTTATGTCAAAAAAAACACCTGTTTTGAATCACTTTATGTCCTTTCCACCTAACTGAGTTAATTTACTTAGTTAGGTTTATTTAATGCAAGGGTATAATTGTCATTTCACATTAGTTATTTTGTTTTTAAAAATAAATCAAAACAATTAAATCTGCAACTTGAATATATACACACACACAGGGGACTCCAACTCCTCCAAAACACACAACACAGAGCTCTCTGTCTCCCTCTCCCTCTCGAAGACCTACCAGTCGCCGGACTCCGGCTGTTATTTCCGGCTTCACACCCTCATCTAAACCTCACCTTCTTCCTTTATACACCCACACCCCCAACCTCCTGTTCATCCTAAATCGCCACACGACACCCCTCTATTTTTCCGATTTAACGGCTGCCACCACCAGGTGGTGGCGTGCGGCGGCGACAGTGAAAGAAGAGGGAGAGAGGCATAGAATGGGGAACAACAGCGGCAGCCGGAGCTGCGGCGGAGGTGGAGGGTTTCGCCGGTGAAAGATGAAGACGATGACAGAGGTGACGACGGCGGAGCCGATCTCCGAAAACAAAAGAGTACACCGGTAAGCACCCATCGTCTCTGTCACGGAGGTTTGTCGTTAATTTTGTTTATAATACCGTTTGTTATTTTCTAATTGAAGTTGTTTGATGTGATTCTATTTAGAAATGTGTTTTGGAATGTTGTAATTTGCTGTTGAACTGTTTGTACATTTGATTGAATGATGTTTGAATTTTAGGTCACTGATGCAGTTTGTAATCTTCCGATTGAAATTGTTTGATATATGCTAGTTAGAAATGTGTTTTGGAATGTTGTGATTAGCTGTTGAACTGTTTGTGCGTTTGATTGAATGATGTTTGAATTTTAGGTCACTGATATCGCCGGAGAGGTTTGAACGGAATCCGAAACAGGGGGTGTGGAAACTGGGTTCGATAGAGAAGATGGGAGTGGGTTTCGCAGATGGATTGTGGAAGGTGAACGATGTTGGGTTTTGATTTGGGGACAGTGAAGGTGGTGAACAACAGTGGGTTTTAGTTAGGGTTTTGATTTGGGGATGGCGGCGATGGTCTGAGATGGCGACCGTGGTTGAAGTGGTGTTGGTGTCGGTGGTTTATGGTGGTGGAAGGTGGTGATGCCGGCGGTGGTGGAAGGTGGTGATGCCGACGATGGTGGAAGGTGGTGATGAAGGTGATTTATCAGTTAATAATGTTTGTGTAAACCCAAATATATATTGGTGGTGGCTGGGTAGTTATGGTGGGGTGGTGGTGGTGGTGGTCATGGCTAGGAGAGAGAGACAGAATGAGAGAGAGAAGAAAGTCTGCACTTTTAAAGAGAGAGATGGTTGGGTTGTGGGTTTTATTTGTAAAAACATGAAATGACAATTATACCCTTGCATTAAATAAACCTAACTGAGTAATTTAACTCAGTTTGGTATAAAGGACATAAAGTGATACAAAACAGGTGTTTTTGGACATAAATTGAAACTAAAAGTTTTAAAGGGCACGTTTCAAAATTCAGTGCAAACATAAAGGACAAAAAGTGAAATTTTCTCTTTGAAATATTTTAGTAATTATTAATTTATAGTTTCGTTGATACCAATATGTATACACTGAGATTTTAAAAAAGTTATATCTTATTATTTTATCGATTGGGGTCCAATTTGAACCGGTCTCAAGTTAGGAATAGAAAATTATAAATTTT
The DNA here is from genome assembly GCA_030545235.1 of Helianthus tuberosus. Classification (NCBI taxonomy): domain Eukaryota; kingdom Viridiplantae; phylum Streptophyta; class Magnoliopsida; order Asterales; family Asteraceae; genus Helianthus; species Helianthus tuberosus. The sequence goes on along the minus strand of CM060411.1, from coordinate 57,220,745 downwards.
ATCGAGGTTATTAATTTATCGAGTATTAATTTATAGAGATTTTGTTGTACCATTCATTTCATACGTGATCGATGTTGTAAGGTCGGTCAAAAATATAACTAAAAGTATCCTAATCACCTTTACTAGTAAAGAGCAAGTCGGGTGTCGAATCCACAGGGAATTAGTGGAAAGCGTTAAAGTTCATTTCTTTTAATAGTTATCAAATTCTAAACTAATTGCTTTTTGCTGATTGAGAGAATGATTATGAAAACAAATTAAATCAGTGTGGTTGTAAACAATTGTGAGAAAAAGGACCAATCTCCGGGTTTTTAGGCTGTGTAGAAAATCGGGTAACTTAATTACTACCAATTGGAAATCACATAGACATGATTTGTTAACTTACTCGTTTTGATAAATAACTAACAGATAATATATTTGGTTGCAATGATCCACGATCGAAACCGAAAGATTGAAGCAACTGAATAGTAACCTAGCTAATTACCAATCCTAGATTTCACAAACACAAATAAATTCAATGGTTAAATGTTAAAAAACAATGACAACTTAGAATTTAATCCCAATTGTTGATGACAAAACCAAATAACTGATGAACAAATGTCTCTACGATAATCCAACAATCATTTAATAAAAAACAAGTAAACAGTAAGATAAACTAACTGAATGATTAGACAAATCTCAATCCAAAAGTTTGTAAATAAGATTACCTGCTTCCTAACAAAAACCCTAGTACCGGAGACGATCACGGGTAGATGAAACAAACTTCAAAAACTTGAGCCTTGATTGGATTCATCTTCAAGATTGTTGGTGAGATGAGAATTATGATGATTTGAGGGTGAAGGGATGCTCAAAGGTTTGTTCTTTTTTCACAAAATTCGTATGGTGGCTAATGAATCCCCCAAAGGGTTTTTTTAAATTCCCTTTTAAATCACCAAATAAGTCAACGTGCATGTCCCAGTCCATCCCCGCCATAGCCTACGGCGCTAAGCCATATGTTACGGCTCCTAGGCTCTGATTTTTTTTCTCTTGTCATAGCCTACGGTATTCCACCCGTAGCTTACGTTGCGCAGACTCTGATGTCTTCTTTGTCTATCATATTGAACCGTAGGCTATGGTATATGAACCGTAGCTTATGTCGACTATTGGCTAACCCCTTTTCTTCACAAATACAACTTTCACATAATAACCAAACAGCCCCTAGGCTTTATTCTATCGCATGTCTTAAGTTTCCAAGCTATCTTATGACCCGAAACCACTCCCATAAACTTGATTCACCTTGATTATCATCTGTGGATGTGCCACTTCATCTCTAACTCCTTAGTGCTCCTGTAAACACGTCCAATCTTCACATTTAACCTACAAAACATCACTTCCTCATAGTTACTCTATTCCCACATTTAAACATACAAACCACATAAAACACCATAGTTAATATACATAATTCACATACCAAAACCCATCCATCACATCCCCACACTTATTTTTTTTCATCCCAAAATGTTATATGCAATGGAATCACAATCAGATAATTGGCCTTCAATACATTCGGTTATTTTATTAACAAATCTAATCACGCATTAACTAAGGTTGTAGGTATATAATCCACTTAAACCCAACCGCTAGTTTCCAATCCCTCATTCACAATCGTTAAGTTCAGGTGAATTATTCATCTAGGGATCCCACACTCAAAAGACCACAACTCTACCTAATCCCGCTTTAAGCTTATGAGATTACCGTCTTATATAAGAAACTCATATATATTGCCGATTAAATTTATGATGGATAATGGATGATGGTTATGAGCTTCGACATGCTTTTGCATACGATTAACTTAGTGGACATACCCCACCCGAGTCACCATCCCAGTGGTTAATGCCATAAGTTTCACACATTTATTATATTTTTTTCTAACTCCACCTAGAAGATATGTACCACCCGAGCCACCATCCCAGTGGCAATACCATAGTCTTCGTTAATACATAGCTAGCTCAAATAAATGGATAGATGTACCATTTAACCGGAATACTTATAAGCCTTTTATTTATAACGGTACCCCTTATAATCTCTACAGTTTCCGCTTTGCTACAGCTCCTAAGGCGGGAACCCACAAGAATCCTAATATTTAAGTATATTATATCGATCCTAAGGAACCTTTCAACTGGCTGGAACTACCCACATATCCTAAGTTAGATGCGTATTGAACCACTCATTATCTCATATATACAGTAATTAAAATCCAACGATCTGATTATACCTATCATCTTCCATTTTATGCAAAAACCTTAACGGAACATTTTCAAATTTTTCAATTTTTTATAGAATTTTAATATTTTCAATGTTTTTTAACTAAATAAACACAAACTAGACACTAGTTTTGTAACACCTCAAAAATTTCGTCCAATTATGTGACGACATGTGTCCAATTCTCCAACTAATTCGGACTACGTGGAGGGAGAAACGTTCAGCTAATCCCGACTATGTGGAAGGAGGAAGGACCTACACTATATGTTCACTGAAACGTGTTACGAGTCTCCGACTGATCCCGACTCTTGGAAGGAGAGGGACTATTATTGTGCGTTAACTGAAACGTGTCCCGGATATCCAATTAATCCCCACTATGTGGAAGGACAGGGACTAATATTGCACACATCAATAACTTGTTAAACCTAAAGGGTCAAATGTGCAAAATTCTTATTCTTGAAGTCCTTGCGGGCCGTAAGGCCTCGTGGCTTATAGACCGTAAGGCATTTAAATTATTGCGCACCAGGAGATCTTACGGACCATAAGCACCTAGGCTTACAGACCGTAAGGAAGAGTACTGGGCAAGTCATAACACACCGCCTTAGGTCCTTACAGACGGTAAGGCTTGAAGCTTACGGTCCGTAAGGGACCTACAGACAACAAACAGCTGGCTGCTGTAGCTGCTGTTTTGCCACCTTGTGGCAAGCCTTGCTACCTCTCCTACCTTCCGTACATGTCCAAGGACATTTATCAACACCTTGAAACTCTTGGGGACACTTGGCACTCCCTCACAACTCTACAAAAACAATGTATCAAGTTGTCAGACATATATAAAAGCTCAGTAGTTGTTTTCTTTATCATACATTGTTGCTTATGTGTGCATGTGTTATTTATGTGATTACTTGTTTAGATGATGTGATGATCATTGTGTTATATATATATATATATAGACATTTGTTTGGTGAATATTTATCTAACCTACCCGATACTTCTTGTTAGAAGATCATGCCGCCAAAAAGAAACATCAACAACCCACTACCAAGGACAGAGGCCGAACTAAATGAGCGTATCTCTCAGGCTATCGCTCAGCACGAAGCCACCCGCTCCAAACACAGCGGTGGCACTTCAGGAAACAATCCCCCAACCGGTAATGTTTCAAAGATAGCACCATGATTACAAATTGCAATACTCTTGGGTATTTCAATTCGTGCTTTGTCAATACTCACTCGTGAGTTGTTGTTGCATACGTTTCAGGCTGCACATACAAACAGTTCTTAGACTACAAGCCCTTGAACTTTGATGGCACAAGAGGTGCCGTGGCATTCGTGCGATGGGTTGAGAAGACCGAATCAGTTTTGAGGATGAGTAAATGCCTGCCAGAGTAGAAAGAGACTCATGTGAAGTCATCAAATGACTACAAGAGAAAGTTTTCGAACTTTAAACAGAGCACTCGGGCAAACAATGATTATAACAAGCGAAGGGATGCTAATCCGCCTGCAGAGGTCAGGACTGGCGCAACAAACACTGAAACTAGTGGAAAAGGGTATGCGGGTTTCCTGCCCAAGTGTGATAAATGTCGATATCACCATACGGGTTTGTGCAGGACCAGTAAGTGTGAAAATTGTGTAAGACTGGGCATACCAAAGGGACGTGTTAGTTTGGTGCGGGACGCGGTAATAGGAATCAAGGAGGAAATGGTAACCAAGGTGGTAACGGTAATCAAAATGTTAATAGGAACCAAGGTGGAAATGGAAATCAGGGAGGAAATGGGAACCAAGGCAGAAAAGGTAATCAAGCTGGCAATGGGAATCGAGGAGGAAATAATAATAATAATAATAATAATAATAATAATAATAATAATCAAGGCGGGAATGGTAATGGTAGAGGCCAGGGCTGTTATGGCTGCGGAGACATAGGGCACTTCAAGAGAGATTGCCCTAAAGATAATCAAGCCTGTGGAAGAATGTTCACAATTGGAGCACATGAAGCGCGCCATGACCCGAATGTTGTTATGGGTACGTTCCCTATTAACCAACACTATGCATCTGTTCTGTTTGATACTGGCGCCAAGTTCAGTTTCATATCTATAGAATTTAAGAATACACTTGGCCTAGTTTCAAGTAAGCTAGACATCCCATATTCTATAGAACTGGCGAATGGAAAATTAGTCGAAGCAAATGAGGTGATTAAGGGTTGTACACTCGAACTTGGAGAGCGAGAATTTTCTATTGATCTGTTGCCCGTTAATTTGGGAAGTTTCGTCGTTGTTGTTGGAATGGATTGGTTGTCTGACAAACGGGTGGAAGTGGTTTGCCACGAGAAAACCATCCGCATCCCACTGTTGAATGAAGAAACGCTTGTGATCCATGGGGAGAAGCGCGAGACGCCCCTACAAATTATTAATTCCATGAAGGCGCAGAAGTGCCTCCGAAAAGGCTGCATAGCCTTCCTCGCCCACGTCATCGACAAGTAGACCAAGGAGCCAAAGTTAGAAGATATCCCCGTTGTGAAGGAATTTCCAGAACTCTTTCCCGAAGACTTGCGTGGACTACCTCCACAGCGACAAGTGGAGTTTCAGATAGATTTAGTGCCAGGAGCGGCACCAGTGGCAAAGGCACCGTATCGGCTAGCTCCATCGGAAATGCATGAGCTATCGACTCAGCTGCAAGAGTTGTTAGACAGGGGATTTATCAGGCCAAGCTTTTCACCCTGGGGAGCCCCAGTGTTGTTTGTTAAAAAGAAAGATGGTAGTTTTCGCATGTGCATAGACTACAGGGAGTTGAATAAGCCGACCATCAAGAACCGATATCCTTTACCAAGGATCCATGATTTGTTCGACCAACTATAATGTTCCAGCTATTACTCTAAGATTGACTTGAGGTTGGGATATCATCAGTTGAGAATACAAGAAGAAAGTAACCCAGAACGGCCTTTAGAACTCGATACGGACACTACGAGTTTCTTGTCATGCCGTTTGGCTTAAGCAACGCACCGACGGTCTTCATGGAACTCATGAACTGTGTGTGTAAGCCGTATTTGGATAAGTTTGTGATTATGTTTATTGATGACATCCTCATAGACTCGCGAACCAAGGAGGAGCATGAGCAACATCTGCGAGCTATCTTGGAACTCTTGAAGAAGGAGCAACTTTACGCGAAACTCTCGAAGTGCGAATTTTGGATTCTCGAGGTGCAATTCCTAGGTCATGTGGTAAATGAGAATGGAATTCATGTTTACCCTACTAAGATTGAGGCGATTAAGAATTGGGAAGCACCTAAAACCCCAACTGAGATACGACAATTTCTGGGGTTAGCGGGTTATTATAGACGGTTCATAGAGAACTTTTCAATGATGGCTCAGCCGCTAATGTCCCTGACCCAGAAAGATAGGAAATTTGATTGGGGTGAAGAACAAGAAACGACCTTTCAACTGTTGAAAGATAAACTTTGTGACGCACCTATTTTGTCCTTACGCGATGGTACCCATGGTTGTGTGGTTTATTGTTATGCGTCTCGACAAGGTCTTGGTTGCGTGTTGATGCAACGGGACAAAGTCATCGCGTACGCATCTCTTCAGTTGAAGGTGCATGAGAAGAACTATACCACGCATGACCTTGAGTTAGGTGCAGTGATTTTCACGTTAAAGATTTGGCGTCACTATTTGTATGGTACTCGTTGCACAATCTTTACAGACCACAAGAGTTTGCAGCACATTTTCGATCAGAAAGACTTAAACATGAGGCAACGAAGACGGGTTGAGTTATTGAATGATTATGATTGTGAGATAAAGTATCACTCGGGCAAGGAGAACGTTGTAGCGGATGCCTTGAGCCGCAAGGAGCGTGTAAAACCTCTAAGGGTGCGAGCCTTAGAGATGACCATACAAACTGATCTCACTTCTCGGATTCACGAGGCTCAACAAGAAGCGCTTAAACCGGGTAATTTGCAAGCCGAATCATTGCGTGGAGTGGAGGCACAATTGGTGGCAAAGGAAGATGGAACATTGAACTTCATGGAGCGAATTTGGGTTCCATTCTTCGGCGATCTAAGCGCACTTATTTTGGATGAAGCGCATAAGTCAAGGTACTCTATACATCCCGGATCAGACAAAATGTACCAAGACTTGAAGGACTTTTATTGGTGGCCTAAGAAGAAAGCCGATATTGCTACATACGTGGTTAACTGTCTTACATGTGCCAAGGTTAAGATGGAATACCAGAAGCCATCAGGGCTGCTGCAACAGCCTGAGATTCCCGTATGTAAATGGGAACAAATCTTGATGAATTTCATTACTAAGTTACCGAGAATTCAAAGAGGCCTTGATATAATTTGGGTAATTGTTGACCGACTTACAAAGTCCGTGCATTTTCTACCAATCAGTGAGAAGGATAGCACCAAGAAACTCGCAGAAATATATCTCAAGGAGATCGTAGCACGTCATGGAGTTCCTGTTTCTATCGTATCAGACCAAGATGGTCGATTTGTGTCAAGGATATGGCAAACGTTTCAGAAGGCCTTTGGATCTCAATTGAATCGTAGTGTGGCCTTGCACCCTCAGACGGACGGCCATAGTGAACAAACGATACAAACGTTAGAGGACATGTTATGTGCTTGTGTGATGGACTTGGGTGGAAGTTGGGATACTCACTTGCCATTAGTGGAGTTTTCCTACAATAATAGCTTTCACACTAGCATCCAGGCCGCCCTGTTTGAAGCTTTGTATGCGCGAAAGTGTCGGTCACCACTGTGTTGGGCGGAGACCGGAGATAAACAACTCATTGGTCCAGAATTGGTTTAGGAAACCATAGATAAGATTGCTCAGATACGTAACCGTATCAAGACAACTTGAGATAGGCAGAAGAGCTACGCTGACAAACGGCGCAAACCATTAGAGTTTGAGGTTGGAGACATAGTATTGTTGAAGGTCTCGCCTTGGAAAGGCGTAGTACGATTTGGAAATCGTGGAAAGTTGAACCCGCGTTACATTGGACCCTTCAAAATTCTGGAGAAAATTGGAACATTTGCATACAAGTTAAAACTTCCTGGAGAGCTCAGTAGTGTGCACGACACGTTTCACATGTCTAATCTCAAGAAAAGTCCCACTCAAGATACAGCCGTCATTCCAGCAGATGAGATTCACATCAACGACAAACTCCAATTTAACGAAGAACCTGTTGAGGTTACGAACTGGAAGGTCCACAAGACACGGAGAAGTCGTATAAAACTAGTCAAAGTTCGTTGGAATTCACGTCACGGTCCAAAGTTTACATGGGAACGTGAAGATTAAATCAAGTCTAAGTACCCTCAATTGTTTCAAAACTCCCCTGCAACTGATAATGCAGCTTGAATTTCGAGACGAAATTCTTATAACGGGGGAGAATGTGACAATTGACACTTTTCATGTAATTTCCGTACAATGTGAAGAGTGTTTTATATTTTATTGCTGTGTATTTTGAACGTCTGTTGTGCATGATTTCATGGCATACATTTACAGAACTCACAAAAACATTTCTTGATGCATGATACTTATTTTTATTGGTCGCAACTTGAAACGGATTAGATAGTGCACAGAACTAACTAGCACATTTATCAGATAAACTAGTAGGTGCTGACAGGAGTGCAGTACTTAGACAAACGACATGTTTAGGGCACAGATTGAGTCCCAGAACCAAGGTTATACTAAACCTCATGTGTGAAAGTAAGGAATTAGGTTACTGCATTCCGAGAGACAAACAAACACTAGAAACTGCCCGAAACTAACTGAAACTAGCTATAAGCAGTAAAAAAAGCATAATTCAGTAAAATTCAGCATTTTTCAGCTTATGTAATAATCAGAAATAACGCCAGAATGTTCAGAGTAACTTAAAAAGTGTTGGAAACATTATCATGACATAATAAAATATTACGCCATACAAGTTACCAATGTTAATCCTTTAAGCGATCCAATGACTAAACGAACACCCGAACACAACTAGAAGCATCATGTGAACTAGTTAATAACAATTTAACATCATAAAGCTAGTTATGGTCATAAACACAATGTTATGTATCAAAAACATCTAAACACCTAACCATCCTAACTTAACATACACAGTACCATCTTTTAACACTTAACTAGATTTTAACTAAATCAAGACCCCCCCCCCCTCGTGTAACTGTCCCTAAGGGACCCCACCCACCTAAAATTGTTGACCGATCCTTGTTGTGGTCAAAGATACCAATTAGAAGTCCATGAGGTAATTACTTGGAGGGAAATTATTAACCAATAGATCAAACTCCTTATTTACTTCTAATCCTTCCATTTACAACATAACACAACTTCACAAAACACACTCCTTCTCCTCTCTCTCTCTACTCTCGGCTGCAAGCACATCTTGTTTCTCTAGCCACTTCCCTAGCCTTGAGCTAGTAGTAAGTCTCTTGAGAACCCATTTTGCATCTTGTTTAAGTAGATGTAACCTATGTATAACTAGGAATTTAAAGGATCTTACAAAACCAAGAAGATGAACACTTGAATCTAACTAAAAATCATAAGAAAACAAGTTTCTTATGTTATGTGATGAAGTTGTTTGATGATTGTTTATGTGTTTGATGATGAACACCACATAAATACTTGTTAGATGATTATTAATCACATGATCTAACAAGTATGTGTAAAGATCTTGAAAGATCTATGTTGAACATACATTATGTGAACTATGAACTTGAAAAGCAAGCATGTTTAAGGGTATAATTTGGTTTTTACAAAGTGTAGTTCTTGAAAAATGAAAGATTTGAAAGATTAAAATTTCAAAGAATAAAGATTACTTAATGTTAAGCATGGTTTTGTTACTTGAAAATAAATGGACTTGCTACATGTGTAAAAATGAAATATTTGAAGTATTTAGAACATGAAAAGTTGAAGAAAATGAATTTCTACTAAAATGGGTCACAAGTTGTAAAGAGGGAATTTTTACAAAATGATTCATATTAAGAAATAAACCATTTTTTAAGGTTAATGGATCATGTTTAACACATAGTTAAAAGACTACAAATTTTTACAAACTTTCAAGTTCATATCTTCATGAAAAATGCCTTTTAGGCATATGTTAAGTTGTAATATGGTTGTGGATGAATTGTTGATGATTTTGGAAAGAAAATGATATGCTTTGAAAGAATGGAAACCTTCAATTTTCAAAGGAAACTATGGCGAAATTTTTATAAAATTTAAACACTTAGAAAATATGTTTTAACAAGCTCTTACAAGTAATCTTGATTAATGGTTTTAAATATAAAATTTCCCTAATTTTTGGTATAAAAATACAAGTAATGGAGGTTGGTTTTCAAAAATAAAAATGACTAAATATATATTTAGGAAAATATATATTTAGAGATCACATAAACTATGTGTTATGTGTATATTATTTGTATTAGTTATATTAAAATTTAGGAACTTGAAATAATATATCACACAAATACCAAAACTTGTAATTAAGGAAATTAGAAGAATTACAAGAATACAAATATATATTTCGGACACGAATATTGGACCATTTGGACACTCGGACATAATGAACACACTATACATATATATTCCAGATTAAAATAATATATCAAGGCTTGGTGAAATATATATTTTCTTAAAACCCAACAAGTGACAAAATATATATTTTTTCAAATAATATAAAAATATATCATATTTTGTCAAACATAAATATATGTCATTTATGAGGTGTATGAAAATATTCGAGTCATAAACATTTTAGGAAAACATTATTTTGGGAGAAAGTAAAATAAATATATTTTTGGAATTAACCTTAAAAATAAATTATTTTCAAGATATATGTGAATACTTATGTTTACCAATCCAAGGATATAAATATTTCTTTAAACACATCTTAAAATCTATATTTTTAGAGCACAAGATTTATAATTATAAGTTATGCAAAATTATTTATCCGGAAAATTGAACTTATATTAAGTATGAAATACTTAAAGAAATACAGGAACATACATATTTCTATACGTACAAATACATGCCCACCTATACTACCTACACTTGGTGAATATACCCTTATACAAGTGTTGTACATGAATATGAGAATACAATGTAAAATACTCAACATACTCATAATACAAGTATACCTATACTTGGGGATATTTTTACAAGTATAATACTTAACAATGGGTACAAATGGACATGTATACCATAAACACATACATATGGAATTTGTATATATCAAAACATGTTGAAAATAACAAAAGTTAAAATAGAGTATTTAACTAAAATATTAAACTTGGAATTACATATATATAATTATGAAAATTATATATATACATCATACACCGAAAGTGCAACTCAAAGCAAACACAATTCCAAAATAAGTCCTAATAAAGAATTAAGACTAAGAGTCGTTACACGACCGAGGTGTCTAATAAAACCTAACACGTTTGTAGGCAGCGACACGACCTGAGGAAATCGACTTTGAGTACACACGGTTACAGACGCAAACTTGTGAGTTCATGTCCCCCTTTTCTCTTAATTGTTTTCGGATTTATAACTCTCACGGGTGAAATACATGTCTCAATGGTATGGTTTAGCTAGGGAATGAACTGTTAGATCATGTGGACGAGTAGTATCTCTCTTAAGTGCCATGAATCTTGTTTAAGACCGAGGGGCAAAGGTGGTAGATCTATCGGGTGTAGCGAGCCCCACTCTTGGGTGCTTGTGTGGCCCATGTAGTGCTTTTGTTGTTCCAGCCAGATGGACCAGAGGAAATTCGCTAGGTTTGAGTGGTTCCTATGTCGCCACACATATGAATGTCCTTGCAAAACATTAATGATATGTTCATAGACGCTTTACATACCTGTTGTTAAAAGACTCTCAAATGTTTACAAGTTTATTTGGAGCTCACTCAAAACGCATGAACTTGCTCACTTTTGTTGATGGTTTTCAAACTTACATGTATTTCAGGGAATTAGATGGATCTTTGGCGCTGGCGTAGTTTTCAAGCTTTGAATTTCAAGTCTCGATGTCATCCAGTCTTGAAGGGTTTGATTCGTATATCTCATCCTTGATGAGATATAGGATGCAAAGCCTCGCGAAACTAATCTTTTGTAAACAAGTCCTTTATGGAACTTTACAACTTATGTTGGATTGTAACTTAAATTTAATACTTGTGTTGGTTGATATTTGAAATAATATTTGGACTAAAAAAAAATATTTGAACAACTTATGTTTAGGAATGTTTTAGACTTATGAATGGATGAACATCGTTATTTTAATCATGTAGTGTTTATTATAGTCGAATGCAATGAAAACTGATCAAGTCACACGTACACGCTTCCGCAAAAGACAAGGTGTGACAACATTAGCTAGAGGATTACGGTTTGACTTATCTTGACACTACTATTTATTATGATAATGATGCCGCTATCCAGATCACTAAAAACCCTGTCTTTCACTCCAAAACTAGGCACATTGACATTAAGATAAACTTCATTCGAGATTGCTTTGACAGAGGCTTGATCAAACTTGAACAGATCCACACTGATGCTAATACGGCCGATCTATTTTACAAAACATGTCAGCATCTCAAGGTTCAATGTGCTTGTGGACCTTTTGAAAATGATTCGTTTCACCGACTGAGCAAAAAAAAAACGGGGTTTTAAGAATATCGGTTTCTCAACCGATAAATTTGGGCATAAAGTGTGACATCCCGGAAAAATCAGGTATCACTTCAGATTCGATTCCTTATAATGTATATTTTATTTTATTATATAAAATATAAATTAAAATACGCCGCACATAAATTAAGTTTATAAATCATATTACGTTTAAAACTCGAACAAACCCAAACTCGAACAAACCCAACCCACTTTCGCAACAAACCCAACCAGCCACCCATTCCCCTTTTCAGCCCAACTAACCCAAACCGCCCCCACCCTTAGTTTTTATAACATACGTATGTGCATGGAGAGATAAAAATCAAAACCCTAATCCGCTCTTCTCCCTTGGTATGTGCGAAGGCAGAAGAATAGCCCCCCCCCACACATGATCGTCCCGTCTCTCTCTAGTCCTCTAGTTCTTTGATTCAAGGTTAGTGTGTTTATCATGTGTTTTGATTTGAGTTTCTTCGATGTACTTGGATATGTTTTTGCATGATGATTGATACTTGGTGTTTATGAGAATAATTATGATCTTGGGTTTGCTAGAAATCATGTTTTAGTTTGATTTGGATCGTATGAATGCTCGTTTAGTAACTAGGGTTTTGTGTGATTATAAGGTTATGATGATTTCTTGTGAAATTGAATTGCTAGATCTGATTTGGTTATTGAGTATGATGTTGGCCAAGATAAATAGGTTATAAAAGACTGTAAACTTCCTGTGAATCATGTTTTTGTGTCTCCGGTACATTGGTTAATCGTTTGTATGAGCGGGTAATTGAAAACAGCTTCTGTCTGAAATTTTTAGCCAACTTTCGTTGGCTGTATCTGGGTCATAACATATCGAAAACTGACTTTTCTTGAGTCCCCAAAGTAGAGTTTCTACATACGGATCAAATGGCGCTGGAATCATAATTTTCTGATATCGTTCACTATTTTTAATGGATTTTTTTCATTACAGTGCGTTGGGCAATCCATTTTCTACAGAAAATGCAGGTCACGATTTAAGTTATACCTAAGGGTATAGTGGGACATGAATTACGAAATTTAAACTATAGAAAATATGCGAGTAAACTGAAGTGCTCCAACTATAATCACCTCGTTTGGAGACTCGGTGATTTAAACATAAAATAAACGGTGGGCAGGGATAGGAATCGTAACGATTCAGACCACAGCCCATTGCTCGATTTTTTAGGTAAAATCTGTGAAGAATTGGATTTTTTAAATTTTACAGAAACACACCGAGACTCTTTCACATGTTGTGTATTTTTTTGGGAATTTATCATGATCTATAACTAATTTATAAAAATACCCAAAACAACCCAGTTTTGGGTATTAAAGCTGAAACATAATAAGTCGCAAATTTGTGCATCTAAATGCTAGTTGTGTTATCTGAGAATGATCGAACAGGTTTAATGTCTACTTGAATGTTGTTTAAGTTGTGGTGTGCTATGACCATCTATATATATACATATACATATACCGATTGAATGAAAATATATCTGTGGGATATACATGTAAGTTGTCAACGTGATTTGCATGATACGTGTTAGATATGTGTAGGGATTTCGTGTCATTCATGAGCATACTAATAAATAGATGGTAATCATATTAGGACATGATTGACCAACCTCAACTCATAATCACTTTAAAGTCTAACCGAGCTATCAAAGGTGAGTTCATGGCCCCACTTTTTATACGGTTTTAAATACACAGGGGAGAAAACATGTACCGTTACGGTAATGTAACGCTTTTACTTCATGCATTAACGAACTATATTGGGAGGGGTTATGTTATACGGTTATGGTCACAAGGAAGCATTATATCACATGGCAATCCCCTTAAAACTTACGATGCCGTTAGTATTGGGTTATAACGAGGGAATTTTTAGTAGTACTACTGGGCCCGACAAGCCCCACTCGAGCTGGTCACGCCAGCTAGACCGAACGTTGATGGTCACGGGTGTAGAATTTGCCTAACACTTAGCCATGGTTGGTGATAGACCTGGCACAACAGGGGCATCAACGTCAGCTTCAGATCGAACACTTTGTTGACATGACCTAGGCTAGCTACCTAAACATATAACATATACTGCTAAACAATATGAAAGAGCGATTCGGGATTTGAATCCGGGAAACTTACAATAATCTGATTCGGGTTGGATCAGGGAAACTTATTAACACACTGGTTCGGGGTTGAACCAGTGGAAACAACTTAATTTAAAATTGTGAAATAAAACCTATGAACTCACTCTTCATTAATTGTTGAAACTTTATTTTTACATGTTTTCTCAGGTTGTTAAGGCATCATTCCAACATAGGAGCATATCACGAGCATGAAAACTATTTAATTTAAACTTCTTGCATCTTTACTTTTAAGTACTTTGGTTTGGGCGTTTGTTTTGGCGCACACTTTATTTACGTTTACTTACGCTTCCACATTTCATTAACTGCATGATTAAACTTGTTTAAACGTATTTTTGCATATAGAGTCGTTCTATGTGACTAGTGTCTTGGATCCTGGTTTGTCACGCGCCTTGTGGTAAAACCCCGCAAGTGGATTTTTAAGGGTGTGACAGATTGGTATCAGATCCACTGGTTATAGGGAATTAGGTTTGCATATCACACTAGTAAACCTACACTATAGCCACAAACTTGACACTAGTATAAACCCAACGCGAATACTTAGTTTTTATGCTTATCTTACTTACTATGTCTCGGTATATCTTATGTCACACTACTTCACTCTGACAGGCATGTCTACTTCCCCTGACTCCCCGGTCCCCAGTGAGGAACAAGGTGGACTTCCATCTACACCAATGTCCCCTATTTTCTCGGGAGAGCTTAGGGTGGCAGAGACACGTCGCCACATGGCGTTGGAACCTTTCGTTGTCAGAGGCAGCGGAGGGAATGGCAACTGGAGTTGGTACCCTTACCATATCCATCCAAAACTATATTGCTGATGAAGAAGTCCCACCCTTAACCTTAGAGGCTTCATATGGTGTTGATAGAGAGGTCTATGGTACCCTGCCACTAGGGGTGCAAACGAGCCGAGCTACTCGTGAGCTACTCGAGCTCGGCTCGAAAAAAAACTCGAACGAGCCAAGCTTAAACGAGCTCGAGCTCGAGCCCGAGCCTAAAAAACAAGCTCGTTTAGTAAACGAGCCCGAGCCCGAGCTTCGCTTATCGAGCTCGAGCCGGCTCGCGAGCCTAAACGAGCTTTCTGTTTATATATTTTTTATTAATATATTATACATATACTTATATAATAATAATTACCATTTATATAAATATAAAAAAATAACTTAATTATATGTATAATAATTATAATTAATATAAATTAATTAATAAATACTAAACGTGTCGAGCCCGAGCCGAGCTCGAGCTTGAAAAATTACCTTCGAGCCGAGCTCGAGCTTTAGAAATAAAGCTCGAATCGAGCCGAGCTCGAGCTTGAGCTTTCATATGTTAAACGAGCTCGAGCTCGAGCCTGGTCGAGCTCGTGCTCGGCTCGGCTCGTTTGCACCCCTACCTGCCACCTCTTGGCTAGCCCATCGAGGAAGCCTTTTCTGGCTTCGTGGCTGCTACCGAGCGTGAGTTTCGTCATATTCGCGAGGTGGCTAGGGCTATCACGGACCTAACTGATAATGTTCGTTCACTGAAGCTAGAACTAGAGCAGGCCAGGGCAACTCAACAAAAGGAAACTACCAGGGTAAACACCCTAAGAGAGATGAATAGGGTGATGGCTGAACAAGTTGTGGATCTTACTGAGTGGCTGGAGTTAGCTAAGAACAGGATCATTGTTATTGAGCTAGCGAACGAACCAGAGGAAGAGGAGCCATAGGAGGTCCCCGATGAGGAACCTAAGGAAGCAGCAGCGGACGAGGATGAGGATATGGGTGATGGAGACATAGATGATTAGTTTTATTTCTTGTTTACTATGACTTTCTTCTGTTTCCTTGTTTGAACTTTGTGGTCGTTTAGAATTTCGTTAACATTTGGATTTATGAAATATACTTGATTTAATACAATGTGGTGAATTGCAATATATTTTAATCGAATGTTTGGTTTGAATTTTATGTGTGATGAGTTGTGCCCATATCTTATCATATTATTCTTAAACTTGTGTGATGAAATGCGTGATACATTGTCTCATGTACTCGTGTATTTGTTGGAAAGGTTAGAATGTCAGCCCGCGGTGGTGGTAGAAACGGACGTGGTGGTGGTCGTGGTGGTGGTCGCGGCAACATCGCGATGACTCATGCAGAACTGACTGCACTCATTCAAGAGCATGTCACTGCAGCATTGGTAGGACAGAACCAAAATCCCTAAAATCAAAACAACAATCAGAATGTGGGAGGTAACCCTTGCTCGATTCTACATTCTCCACATTCCATGTATACTAACATATTCAACCGTTCTTTAGATATCTTCCTCTAATCTCTTACTTCCAAACTTTGTGCTTGTAGGTATGGGTCCTAACCCGTACAAGTTGTTTATCGATGCTAAGCAGAGTAGATTCACTAGTGAGGAAGGGCCAATCTGGCTGATCAGATGGCTCGAGAAGTCTGAATCTGTTTTTGCGATGTGCAACTGTCTACCTGAGAATCGTGTCAAATTTGCAGCTTCTACCTTGGAAGATGCAGCTCTCACTTGGTGGAATGCACGGGTCCAGGTGCTTGGACTCGACGTGGAAAACGCAATGGATTGGGATGAGTTTAAGAATCTCATCAAGGAGCACTACTATCCACGAGACCGCATTTAACAATTGGAAGAAGACCTTTGGGTGATGAAGATGGAAGGGTCGGAGATCGAAGCCTACACCACAAGGCACTATGTCCTGGTATCTCTATGTCTTGACATAGCTAGGCCGCTGTATAAGTAGATAGAGCTTTACATCAAAGGTTTAGCTCCGGAAATTCAAGGATTGGTTGAGGCGAGTAATCCCGTTACGGTTTAGCAGGCAGTGCGACTGGCACACAAGTTTACAGACAGGGCAGTAGAACAGGGTAAATTGCCAAAGAGTGGTGCAGCTAGGAATGCTCATGAAAACAAGTTGGAGGATGGATCCTCGAAGCAGGAATCAACTGGGCAAGCACAACAGAGTTCTCAAAAATGTTTCAACAACAATAACCGTAACTTCACTAACAACAACAACCAGCAGTCCGGTAACAAGACCAACAACCAGGGCCAAGGTGGGTACATCAGAAAGAAACCTTTTTGCAACAAATGTACTCGTCACCACTATGGGCAATGCGGTGCATGTTAACGGTGTGGAAGAGGAGGTCACACTGCTAAAGAATGTAGGGTAAATCTTCAATCGAAACAAAACACTTATCAGGGTCAGAAGCAGCATGGAGTCACCAAAACCTGTCATCAGTGCGGCAGCAATGACCACTTCAAGAAGGATTGCCCACAGTTGAACAAGGCAAACATTGGTGGAAATCAGAACCAGAATCAGAAAAATAACAACAATGCAGGCGGGAGTGGCGGAGCTAAGGGTCATGTGTTTACACTGGGAAAAGGTGAAGCTCGAAATGACTCTAATGTAGTTACTGGAAAATTTCCCTTAAACAACAGTTTTGTGAATATTTTATTCGCTAGAGGTGCCGATAGGAGTTTTATTTCCGAGTCATTTAGAAAACTGTTGGACCTTAAACCGGTTGAACTAGAGGACAAGTATCTCGTAGAGTTAGCTAATGGGAAATCAGTGGAATTAACCCACATCGTCCACGGATGTCAGTTACAGTTGGTTGGCCACATGTTCACTATCGATCTCATGCCAACCACACTTGGTAGTTTTGACGTTGTAGTTGGCATGGATTGGTTATCTGAAAACTGAGCTGAAATCTTATGTCGCGAAAAGGATGTTCGTATACCTCACCCAAGTGGTGAGATTTTAACCATTCAGGGCGCGAAGGGTGGTGTGGTAACCAACATCATCTCCTTCATGAATGCTCAGAAGTATCTACGATAGAAAAACTTATACGCTATCTTAGCCAATGTTACTGAGCAACCGAACAACGAGAGGAAGGTTGAGGACTTTCCTATCCTTCATGAAAGCCCAGAAGTATCTACGATAAAGTAACTATCAAGAACTGATACCCTTTACCCAGAATCGATGACTTGTTTGACCAGCTCCAAGGGTCAAGTTACTATTCTAAGATTGATCTGAGGTCGGGATACCATCAGCTGCGTGTGTGAGAGGAAGACATGTCCAAAACCGCATTTCGTACTCGGTACGGGCACTATGAATTTTTGGTCATGTCATTCGGACTAACCAACACACCTGCGGTATTCATGGACCTCATGAACTGTGTCTGTAAACCTTACCTTGAAAAGTTCGTAATCGTCTTCATTGACGACATACTGGTGTATTCCAAGACTTAGGAGGAACATCTGCGTTTAGTGTTGGAACTCCTGCGACTGGAACAACTATATGCCAAGTTCTCCAAGTGCGACTTCTGGATTCGAGAAGTCCAATTCCTTGGGCATATAGTGAACGAAAAGGGTATCTACGTTGATCTGGCAAAGATTGAAGCTATCAAAAAATTGGGAAGCACCGAAGACTCCAATAGAAATAAGACAGTTTCTGGGTTTGGTAGGCTACTATCGTCGTTTTATTGAGGGTTTTTCAAAGAATGCTCAACCTCTTACATCCCTAACCAAGAAAGGAACCAAGTATATCTAGAGTGACAAATAGGAGGAGGGATTCCAGGTGCTGAAGCAGAAGCTTTGTAGCACACCTATTTTGTCCCTACCTGAGGGGACCGAAGACTTTGTGGTGTACTACGATGCTTCTATTCAGGGAATTGGATGTGTACTCATGCAACGCGATAAAGTCATTGCATACGCATCTCGACAATTGAAAGTACACGAGAAAAACTATACAACTCACGACTTGGAGTTAGGAGCCGTGGTGTTCGCTTTAAAAATCTGGAGGCACTCTCTTTATGGAACCAAGTGTATCATTTACACCGACCACAACAGCCTTCAACATATTTTTGATCAAAAAGAGTTAAATATGCGACAGCGTCGTTGGCTCGAACTTTTGAACGACTATGAATGTGTCTTCCAGTACCACCCAGGCAAGGCTAATATGGTAGCCTACGCTCTCAGTAGAAAGGAACACGAGAAGCCCCGACGGGTTCGGTCCTTACAACTCACGATACCTCTAACCTACCCAAACAAATTCGCAACGCTCAGTTGGAGGCGGTCAAACCCAAAAATCCGAAAGCTGAGAAATTTTGCAAGATGGAGCGTGATTGGGAAACCAAGCCAGATGGAACTCATTACTTCCTTAGTCGAATATGGGTACCCCTCTATGGAAACTTGAGGGAACTCATAATGGACGAAGCTCACAAATCAAGGTACTCTGTTCATCCAGGATCAGATAAGATGTACCAAGATCTCAAAACGACTTACTGGTGGCCGAACATGAAGGCTGAAATAGCCACATACGTAAGTAAATGCCTAACTTGTGCCAAGGTCAATGTAGAATACCAGAAACCCTCAGGGCTATTGCAACAGCCTGAGATCCCCGTTTGTAAATGGGAACAAATCGCTATAGACTTTATCACAGGCCTACCCAGGACACCCAGTGGAAAGGATACTGTATGGGTGATTATTGACCGGCTAACCAAATCGGCTCACTTCTTAGCGATCAAGGAAACTGATAAGTTTGATACGCTTGCGGCGCTGTACATGAAGGAAATAGTAGCCAGGCATAGAGTGCCAATATCCATTATATCTGACCGTGATCCCCATTTAACTTCTCATCTGTTGCAATTAGCGCAGAAATCCTTGGGATCAAGCGTCAATTTGAGCACAACATACCATCCTCAGACTGATGGTCAAAGTGAACGTACCATTCAGACCCTCGAAGACATGCTCAGAGCGTGTGTAATCAACTTTGGCAAAAGCTGGGAGAATTACCTACCCCTGGTAGAGTTTTCCTATAATAACAGCTAGCACACGAGTATCCAAGCGGCCCCATTCAAGGCACTATAAGGACGGAAATGTCGATCACCCGTTTGTTGGGCAGAAGTTGGTGACAGCCAAATCACGAGTCCAGAGTTAGTTCTAGAGGCAACTGAAATGATCGTGCAAATCCAGAATCGTATGGCAGCAGCTCGGGATCGTCAAAAGAGTTATGCTGATCAACGTCGCAAACTGTTAGAATTTCAAGTAGGCGATCGGGTCCTACTGAAAGTATCGCCTGGGAAGGACGTGATTCGTTTTGGAAAGAGAGGTAAACTAAACCCGCGATATGTTGGCCCGTTTGAAATTACAAAGAAAATCTGTTATGTGGCTTATGAGTTGAACCTTCCTAATGAACTCAGTAGAGTTCATAACATTTTTCATGTCTCAAATCTGAATAAGTGTCTATCAGATGAAACACTAGCCGTCCCATTGGATGAGATTCATGTGGATGAACAACTACGGTTCATTGAAGAACCCATTGAAATCATGGACCGAGAGGTCAAATCACGGAGACATAGAAAAATACTGATCGTCAAGGTTCGTTGGAACTCGAAGCGTGGACCAGAGTACGCTTGGGAAAAAGTGGATCAAATGAGAGACAAGTATCCTCACCTCTTTCCACCCGAATCACAAGATCCTAGTAACGCGAACAGAATTTCGGGGTGAAATTCCTTTTACTGGGTGAGAATGTGACAATTCGAAAATATTTCTTACCTCAACACATGCAAACTCTTGCTCACTCAATTTTCGGGGCGAAAATTCCTTCAAGTTAAGGATAATGTGACATCCTGGAAAGATCATGTATCACTTCTGATTTGATTCCTTATAATGTATATTTTATTTTATTATATAAAAATAAATTAAATCACGTTGCGCATAAATTAGGTTTATAAATCATATTACGTTTAAAACCCGAACAAACCCAAACTCGAACAAACCCAACCCACTTCGACAACAAGCCCAACCAGCCACCCATTCCCCTTTTCGGCCCAACTAACCCAAACCGCCCCAACCCCTTAGTTTTTATAAAATACGTATGTGCATGGAGAGATAAAAATCAAAACCCTAATCCCCTCTTCTCCCTTGGTATGTGCGACGGCAGAAGAACAACCCCCCCCCCCCCCCACACTCATGATCGCCCTCTCTCTCTCTCTCTAGTCCTCTAGTTCTTTGATTCAAGGTTAGTGTGTTTATCATGTGTTTTGATTTGAGTTTCTTCGATGTACTTGGCTGTGTTATTGCATGATGATTGATACTTGGTGTTTATGAGAATAATTATTATCTAGGTTTGCTAGAAATCATGTTTCAGTATGTTTTGGATCGTATGAATGCTTATTAGTAACTAGGGTTTTGTGTGATTATAAGGTTATGATGATTTCTTGTGAAATTGAATTGCTAGATCTGATTTGGTTATTGAGTATGATGTTGAACATGATAAATAGGTTATAAACGACTATAAACTTGTTGTTAATCATGTTTTTGTGTCTCGGGTACATTGGTTAATCGTTTGAATGAGCGGGTAATTCAAAACAGCTTTTGTCTGAAATTTTCAGCAAACTTCCGTTGGCTGTAACCGGGTCATAACCTATCGAAATTGAGTTTTCTTGAGTCCAAAAAGTATAGTTTCGAAATACAGATCAAATGGCACTGGAATCATAATTTTCTCATGTCGTTTGCTATTTTAAATGGATTTTTTCGTTACAGTGTGCTGGTGTCACACCCCAAACGCAGGGTGTTACAGCTGGGCTGTCCATTTTATGCAGAAATTGCAGGTCACGATTTAAGTCATACCTAAGGGTATAATGGGACATAAATTACGAAATTTATACTGTAGAAAATATGTGAGTAAACTAAAGTGCTCCAACTGGAATCACCTCGTTTGGAGACTCGCTGATTTTTAAATAAAATAAACGGTGGGCAGGGGTAGGAATGGTAACGATTCAATCCACTTCCCATTGCTCGATTTTTTACGTAAAATATGTAAAGAATTGGAATTTGGAAATTTTATAGAAACACATCGAGACTTTTTCACATGTTGTGTATATTTTTGGGAATTTATCATGACATGTATCTAGTTTATAAAAATACCCGAAAAAAAGCTCAGTTTTGGGTATTAAAGTTGAAACGTAATAAGTCGCAAATTTGTGCTTCTAAATGCTAGTTGTGCTATCTGAGAATGATCGATCAGGTTAAATGTCAACTTGAATGTTGTTTAAGTTGTGGTGTGCTATGACCATCTAAATATATACATATACATATACATATACCGATTGAATGAAAATATATATGTGGGATATATATGTAAGTTGCCAACGTGATTTGCATGATACGTGTTAGATATGTGTAGGGATTTCGTGTCTTTCATGAGCACACTAATAAACTAGATGGTAATCATATTTGGACGTGATTGATCAACCTCAACTCATAATCACATTAAAGTCAAACCGAGCTATCAAAGGTGAGTTCATGGTCCCACTTTTTATACGGTTTTAAATACACAGGGGAGAAAACATGTACCGTTACCGTAATGTAACGCTTTTACTTTACGCATTAACGAACTATATTGGGAGTGGTTATGTTATACGGTTATGGTCACAAGGAAGCATTATATCACATGTCAGTCCCCTTAAAACTTACGTTGCCGTAAGTATTGGGTTATAGCGAGGGAATTTATAGTAGTACTACTGGGCCCGACAAGCCCCACTCGAGCTAGTCGTGCCAGCTAGACTGAACGTTGATGGTCAAGGGTGTAGAATTTGCCTAACACTTAGCCATGGTTAGTGATAGACCTGGCACAACAGGGGCATCAACGTCAGCTTCGGATCGAACACTTTGTTGACATGACCTAGGCTAGCTACCTAAACATATAACATATACTGCTAAACAATATGAAATACGCGATTCAGGATTTGAATCAGGGGAACTTACAATAATCTGATTTTGGTTGGATCAGGGAAACCTATTAACACACTGGTTCGGGGTTGAATTAGTGGAAACAACTTAATTTAAAATTCTGAACTTAAACCTGTGAACTCACTCTTCATTAATTGTTGACACTTTATTTTTACATGTTTTCTCAGGTTGTTAAGGCATCATTCCAACGTAGGAGCACATCACGAGCATTAAAACTACTTTATTTAACGTCTTGCATATTTACTTTTAAGTACTTTGGTTTGGGAGTTTGTTTTGGCGCACACTTTATTTACGTTTACTTACATTTCCGCATTTCTTTAACTGCATGGTTAAACTTGTTTAAACGTATTTTTGCATATAGAGTCGTTCTATGTGACTAGTGTCTTGGATCCCGGTGTGTCACGCGCCTCACGGTAAAACCCCGCAAGTGGATTTTTGAAGGTGTGACATAAAGTATTCTACTTTTTGCACAAATTTAGGGGTAGAACTAGTGCTGGGAAGTGAAATAAAGTTTTGTGATAAAGAATTTGATTAACACATGTAAGGTTTCGAAGCTGAATAGGCTAGGATCCACTGCGATGTGTTGATAGGTCTAATGCTCTAAAAGCAAAAATTATACCAAGTGATATAAACCTAATGGACTGGACATATCATGGGTAACAGGACAACGGTGTATGATTTCATGGTCTTAAATGCTGCGTTGATAGATAGCCAATATCTGAAGTTTCGGGTCTTTATACTGATGAGTCATCCGGGATATCATGACTGCCCTTCTGTTGCATCCAGATTATATGCAGACCTAGGAACAGTCAGGATATCCTTTAAAAGAGCCGTAAAGAGGGCTAAAAAGAGAATTTCGTGTGCTTATAAAAGCCAAATTCGTACCGTAAAAGGTATTTTCCTAGCCCTCATCAGACTTCTCTGGTATCCCTGCTGTACGATAGTACTGACCTATTCACCAGAAAGTCTGGCGTTGTAAAAAAAAAAGGATGGACTCATTATACTCACCTGCTAGGATGAACCGTTGTGCTTACCTTGATCGCGGGGGTATGTCTTGGAATGGGATACACGGATATCACAGTATAATTCTTCCCTAAGCGTATTGATGCGTGTAAAGTGTTATATATATTAGGTGTATATTTTAAGCCCCTTTAACACTTATTTTTAGCCAAGTTTTAAATTTATAAAACACGATATTTTACTAACACTAAACACACATATGGGCAAGTGCACCCATCGTGAGCGTAGTATAGTGTTGGCAAGATACCGAGGTCGTCCAAGGACACAAGAGCTTTTAGTACCGGTTTATCCTCAACGTCTAATCAAAATAAAAAGTTTAGAAAAATGTTTTAAACTAAGAAAAATAAAAACTAACTAAAATGCTGAAAATAAAATAAAAAGAAAAACAGATAGACAAGATGAATCACTTGGTTCCGACTCGTATCTAGTGTAACCTTTGATTATTTCCGCACTTTTGCACATATTTAAGAGATTATCTTAGTTATTGTAGTAGGCCCCTCTTTTGAAGGTGACGTTACCCTCACCCCAGTAGTTTGAGTCAGCAAGGATACAATCCTAAAAGGGAGGATTATTGGAAGATAATTAATTAAGTTATTAATGCAAATTATGGTAGACCTCTCTTTTGGAGGTGACGTTACCCTCGGCTAAGTAGTCTGAGTCAGCAGGGATACAGTCCTAAATAGCCGGGTTATAGTATTAATAGTAGTTAACTTATGAGGGGATCAAAGAGTTTGGACCTCCGCCATCCAATACCGTTAAGTATTGAAGGAGGTCCTACTAAATTTGACCCAGGTCCATTGCAGGACCTCTAAACGCTGAACAATGGCAAGACCTATACCAAACCGTTCCCTTAACCCCCGACCAGGTAGCCAACATACCTCCATATAGACCGTGGAGATATGAATGGTGAAAATCTTTTATTTTATATAGACAGTAAAATAATGCCAAGACACCACGGACAAACGATAAGGAAAAATCACCTTCAACATAAGCAACTAGTTATTAAAGTCATTAATACAAAACCAAATAAAAAGTGCAAAAGATTAGAAATAAAAAGTATTACACTAGACACTTTGTCTTCACCAAGTGATGTAAGAGACTTAGGCAAACATGGCCTTGATTGTCAAGAACTCTTACGATCAATCTTGGATCCCGAGACGACTCACACACTCTATGATGGACAATGGATGATGGTGGTGGATGATGGTGTTATGGTGGCGGTGGGTGGTGGGTGAAGTGTGAGAGAGGTGGTGTGCCAAGGGATGGTTTGAGCTTGAGCTAAGCACTTCTATTTATAGGCTGAACAAAAGCTCGGGCACGGCCCCGTGTCCACATCCTTCTCTTTCTTCATTTAATGCACCTTTGTCTTATTAGTTGACCACGCCCCCGTGTCCGCTGAGCACGACCCCATGGTGCAGAAGAATCTTTGTACTATGTAGATTTGCTGGATTGTACGAATCTTATAGTTGACCACGGCCCCGTGTCCGCTGAGCACGGCCCCGTGGTGGGCAATAGAAGCTTCTACCACTTTGTCTTTTCTGCTGACACTTGGGCACGCCCCCGTGCTGGCTGAGCACGGGGCGTGTTCAGTCTTCTGATTTCTTGTTTTGCTTGGGAAGATGTTGTCGTGGGGTCGGGCATGTCACGTTTTGTTCCTTTTCTTGTATTTATGTTAGATTTTGATGTCTTTTTGCTTCTTTAGTTAATTTGAGCTCATTTAATCCTGAAAATACAAAAGGAAGACAAAAGCACACTTTTTTCCAACATTAGTACTAAAAAAGGGTTAGTTTTATGCCTCATTTGATGAAATTTATATGTTACATTTTGAACACATCAAATACCCCCACACTTGAATCTTTGCTTGTCCTCAAGCAAAACTCTTTAATATGTGGCTATTTACACTCCCAAATGGAATGGGTAGAAAAGAAGGTTTTTGGGCTTGTCGTAGAGTGTCGGGATTTCCAAGATTCTTTATTTAATTATATTTTTATTTATTTACAATCCTATTCGTCATGATTTATTTAAAACTTTTCATAAGATAAATTACTTATTAGGGCATAACATGCCTCTTTAAAATTCTATTTATATACAAGTTCACATACCTCACGGGGGATCACTCAACACTCGGCCGAAGATGTATTTTAGTGGATCACTCGAGAGCGGGTTTTCGTAAGACTTTTTGTTTTTGTAACTTTTATTTTGATGAAGCTATTTATTCAAACAAAGTTATTTTTGATGAACTTGTTTGTTTATTTTCTTTTGCTTCATCATCAACACCAATAAATTTTTTTTTTTTTTTGAAAAGTCATATGAAGAACCGAACTTGTTACTAAAACAAAGGGTTAAAAATGAAAAAGGTTTTGGTGGGTAAAAAGGGTGTTTGGTTTGGGTTATGAAATGAAAAGGTTTAGGCTCAAAGGGGCTAACTAAGGGGATTTTGGGTAGGTGGTAAAAAAAAGAAAAATAATGGTGTAGAAATAAAAAGGGTTAGTCCTAATACCTCCATCATTTATTACTCGGGTTTAAGTTGGTAAGGACCGGGAATGTATCGTCATGGCAAGTTCTAGAGTCGTAAGAACCAGGCGGCTATTCACACAAGAAACGAAAATGAGCATTTAGTCAAATGATATGTAAGTGTTTGCTCAATAAAGGCTCAAAACTCACTTTTGTGGGAATGGGTTTTTATGTGATCAAGTATATATAATTAAATTTTAACTAAGCTTGTCATGCCTTTTCATAATTTTCTTATGTTGGTTCTTTTTATCACGACGCTATCGGTTGTAAATTTGTAAAAATATAACCTTTTTAAGAACTTGAATTTCCCGAGTTAAACCTAGACAAGTAAAAAAATGAAAATTTTTGAAAAAAATTGGGGTGATTAGCGGTTCCAATAGAGTTTTGTGTAAGGCTTGTATCTATGACTTGCAAGATTCAAGGTTTTAGCATCCCCCCCACACTTAAATTACACATTGTCCTCAATGTGTCCCAAAAATAAGTTTTTAGGTTGATTGAATGTGTAAAAGTGGGTTAAAAACAAGATTTTATGGTACTGGGTAGCTGAACACGGGGTGGTGTTGGCTGAGCACGGCCCAGTGTCCAGACTGCCAGTACCAAAAGTAAACAGAAGGCTGGGCACGGGGGCGTATCCAGTGAGCACGGCCCCGTGTCCAGGTACCTGAACTGGGCATTTTCTAGAAAACCTCGGGCACGGGGCGTGTTGGGGTGAGCATGGCCCCGTGCTGAACTTGCTGTAATGAAGAAAAATTGTCGGGAGGCTCTCTTTTTGTGCATGGGTTGTTGGTTCAAGCTTCCCTTAGTATCCTTCACCATCCCGAGTGTGTTTTATTCCTGGAAATTAAAACTAAACTAGAAAATATAAAAGTTAATCTAAATTAAACTAAGGATAGTTCCGCGGAATGCCTCCGTGGTGCGCCACATTTATAAGGGTCCTTGGCTAGACCCTCTTTATCGGGTGGTTCTGGCTCATCTTCAATTAGGGGGTCGTCATTGCCGAATGGATATTTCATTGAACGCTCAAGATCGACACTCTTTTTAAATGCCCCTAATTGAAGAGGTAGATTGTTGAACTTCCGGTTTTTCAAAGCTTCGTGAGTTTTTACAAATGGTCGTCCCAACACTAGAGGAGCGTCATCGAGGATGACAAAGTCGGTGGGGACTACCATTTGATTTGTTTGAACCAAGACATCCTCAACTACACCGATTGATTTTATTACTTTCCGATTGGATAGAAAAATGGGTATTTGAAGTGGAGAAAAATCACTAATACTTAATTTTTTGAAAATGTAGTTGGGCATTATGTTAACACAAAGATCTTTATCAATTGTGACATTACTAATAAACGAATTTTGAAAGAAACATGGAACCGATGTAATGTTAATTTCAAATGGGTCTTCTTTTATTAGCGAGGTTTGATCATTAGTTAACTTAACACTTACCGTTTCGTCAATTTTAGTGTTAGTGTTTAACTCTTTTAAAAACTTAGCATGAGTGGGTACTAAACAATGATTTTCGAAAGAAGGTGACAAGAGGTTAATTTCTTCAAAATTAGACTCTTCTTGTATTTTAACGTTTTCGGACTCACCTTTTTCGTTGTTTAACTCATGTGTCGGCTTTTCACTTGTTTGTTCTTCCATTTTTACATTTTCAGTTATCTCTTCCTTTTTTAATTCTTCTCTTGCGCGGGACTCCTCTTCCCTTGCGAGAGATTCTTTTATATAGCGATCGATAACTCTAATGTGTTCTAATATCCTATCGGTTACTTCGGTTATAGAAAAAGAATCTGGATTTTCTAAGCTTGAATCCGGTTGTTCGATCCTTTGTTCCTCATAATACCCATATGAAGTAGATGGTTCACACCATTGTTCTTCATTGTAAGCATATGATGGATAAGGTTCGTAATTTCGTTCTTCATAATACTCGTATGAGGTGGGTTGTTCATGCCATGGTTCCTCATAATAAGCATATGAAGGTGGTGGCTCATATCTTGGTTCCTCAAAGTACGAGTATGAAGGCTCATACCTTGGTTCATCAAAATATGAGTATGAGGGAGGAGGTTCATACCTTTGGTCTTCATAGGATGTGTATGAAGTTGATGGCTCGTACCTGGGCTCCTCATAGTAGGTGTATGAATTGGATGGTTGATATGAGTGATTGTATTGAACCGAGTGTGCGTTACGACAATTAGTGCAATAGTTACCCCTATAATCATCCTCCTCATAGGTGTAGTTGTATCCTCCTGAGTATTGATCCATAAGAATCACTCAGCAGACCACAACCGAGTCTCGAGATCAGAAAACAAAAATAAAAACGGAAACAGAGGCTGGACACGGCCCCGTGTTTAGTGGACACGGCCCCGTGTTCAGAATCTGTATCTGGGCGTTTTAATTAAATTTACTGATTTCGTTGAGCACGGGGCGTGTTCAGTGAGCACGGCCCGTGTTCAAGCTACTGTTACTGGGTGTTTTTATGAAAATGTGCAGCACGGCCCCGTGTTCAGTGAACACGGCCCCGTGTTCAGGTTACTGTAAATGCAAAACTAAACTAAAATGCAGAAAAATGTGCGCGCGTTTTAAAAAGGTTTTGAAAAACTGATTAGGCCGTCGATTTTAATCTTTCTTAAAATCCTTGTGTCCTCCGCAACGGCGCCAAAAACTTGATGCGTGTGAAGTGTTATATATATTAGGTGTATATTTTAAGCCCCTTTAACACTTATTTTTAGCCAAGTTTTAAATTTATAAAACACGATATTTTACTAACACTAAACACACATATGGGCAAGTGCACCCATCGTGAGCGTAGTATAGTGTTGGCAAGATACCGAGGTCGTCCAAGGACACAAGAGCTTTTAGTACCGGTTTATCCTCAACGTCTAATCAAAATAAAAAGTTTAGAAAAATGTTTTAAACTAAGAAAAATAAAAACTAACTAAAATGATGAAAATAAAATAAAAAGAAAAACAGATAGACAAGATGAATCACTTGGTTCCGACTCGTATCTAGTGTAACCTTTGATTATTTCCGCACTTTTGCACATATTTAAGAGATTATCTTAGTTATTGTAGTAGGCCCCTCTTTTGAAGGTGACGTTACCCTCACCCCAGTAGTTTGAGTCAGCTAGGATACAATCCTAAAAGGGTGGATTATTGGAAGATAATTAATTAAGTTATTAATGCAAATTATGGTAGGCCCCTCTTTTGGAGGTGACGTTACCCTCGGCTAAGTAGTCTGAGTCAGCAGGGATACAATCCTAAATAGCCGGGTTATAGTATGAATAGTAGTTAACTTATGAGGGGATCAAAGAGTTTGGACCCCCGCCATCCAATACCGTTAAGTATTGAAGGAGGTCCTACTAAATTTGACCCAGGTCCATTGCAGGACCTCTAAACGTTGAACAATGGCAAGACCTTTACCAAACTGTTCCCTTAACCCCCGACCAGGTAGCCAACATACCTCCATATAGACCGTGGAGATATGAATGGTGAAAATCTTTTATTTTATATAGACAGTAAAATAATGCCAAGACACCACGGACAAACGATAAGGAAAAATCACCTTCAACATAAGCAACTAGTTATTAAAGTCATTAAAATAATGCCAAGACACCATGGACAACGGATGATGGTGGTGGATGATGGTGTTATGGTGGTGGTGGGTGGTGGGTGAAGTGTGAGAGAGGTGGTGTGCCAAGGGATGGTTTGAGCTTGAGCCAAGCACTTCTATTTATAGGCTGAACAGAAGCTCAGGCACGGCCCCGTGTCCAGTGGGCACGGCCCCGTGTCCACATCCTTCTCTTTCTTCATTTAATGCAGCTTTGTCTTATTAGTTGACCACGCCCCCGTGTCCGCTGAGCACGACCCCGTGGTGCAGAAGAATCTTTGTACTATGTAGATTTGCTGGATTGTGCGAATCTTATAGTTGACCACGGCCCCGTGTCCGCTGAGCACGGCCCCGTGGTGGGCAATAGAAGCTTCTACCACTTTGTCTTTTCTGCTGACACTTGGGCACGCCCCCGTGCTGGCTGAGCACGGGGCGTGTTCAGTCTTCTGATTTCTTGTTTTGCCTGGGAAGATGTTGTCGTGGGGTCGGGCATGTCACGTTTTATTCCTTTTCTTGTATTTATGTTAGATTTTGATGTCTTTTTGCTTATTTTGTTAATTTGAGCTCATTTAATCCTGAAAATACAAAAGGAAGACAAAAGCACACTTTTTCCAACATTAGTACTAAAAAAGGGTTAGTTTTATGCCTCATTTGATGAAATTTATATGTTACATTTTGAACACATCAGTATCACAAGGTTGAAAGTTGAAGGTTGAGCGTTAGATTTAAGAGGACAAGCATATTAACAATTGCGTGGACCAGTCTAAGTAAACGAAGAGCTAAAAAGTGTTCCTTAATTAGTTCGAGAACGATTTGATCCAATAGCAGTCTCCCCAAAATACCCTTGTGTTAGTAGTTTTATATTATTATTTTAATATTATATTATTATTGATAGCAAATAGTTGCTCGGTGGGTTGATTCTATGATTTTGAAAGGGGTATGTTCTGTCTTGATAAAGCTCATTAAAATAATATTAAAATAATAACCTGGAATGGCCCACTATCTCGGATGGGGCCCACGTGTGTTGACTATGTCAAAGTCTGAACAGTATGAACAGGCCTATCATCTCGGATCAGTAGTCCGAGATGGGCCTGGCCCTTCGGCCCATTCGAGATGAGAGTATAAGAATTCATCAGACTTGATTCGAGACACATATCTCGAACCAAGCCTAAACAGAAGCATCTCGAACTGACTTGAAGATTCTCTCTCAACTTAGTCCATCTCGAATCATCTCGAATTAATCTCGGATTAAAGGTATACCATACCGGATCATCTCGGACTAAGAAAGCTCATCTCGGACCATCTCGGACAACAACCATGCATCTCGAATCATCTCGAATTGAAACCTGTTTATCCGAGATGGTTGAGGTCCATCCAAGATGAACTTTACTCATCATGGATGTTGACCTGTTAACTTTAACCTTCATCTGAACTGGTCCTTTTTGACCTGCTAACCTAGACTGCTTATTGACCCTTGTGTTTGACCTGCTGACCATCAATTTGGACCATTTACTTATCAACGTTTCAAATAAAGGTCAACTTTCTTTAGAAAGGATTAACATTTGAATATTTTTGCAGAATATGGCGCAAGTAATGATGCAGCAGCAGAATCAAAGACAGCTAGAGGTGGAACTCTTCCACAATCAAGCTTGTTATCTTTCCGATCCTCCTGTAGATCATATGGAAATGTTTGGGTCGCTAACCAGAGGCCTAAACAATTTCCCAATTACTCATGCACTATGAGTAAAACCGGTGATCTACAATAGCTGCATAAATACTTTCTGGAATACAGCAAAAGTCAACCGACAGGGAGCAGATGGAGCTGGAGCCATAGAAGCCACACTACAAAAGAAGAAGATTGTTATTACTGAAGCCATCATTCGTGAAGTTTTAAGGCTAGGAGATCTACCACGACATCCGACCTTATATGATCAAAACAGAGTTCTTGCAGCCCTTAGAAGAATGAGCTATGAAGGAGGGTATCCCACAGTCTTAAAGAAGTTATTCCCACCTTTCTGGAGACTGTTGGTGCATTTCTTTCTACAATGCATCACAGAAAACAAGGGTGGATACGATCAGCTGAACAAGACAC
Organism: Helianthus tuberosus; assembly: GCA_030545235.1. NCBI lineage: Eukaryota > Viridiplantae > Streptophyta > Magnoliopsida > Asterales > Asteraceae > Helianthus > Helianthus tuberosus. Next base: position 57,188,740 of record CM060411.1, on the reverse strand, counting down.
AAACAAGTGCTCTTGTAGCTTTGGTGAACGAATGGGACTTCAACTTCTCAGCTTTTATATTTGACAACATGAAGAAGATGCTTGAAGATCCGAAGAAGAAGATCTTTATGTTGTATCCAAGGTTCATTCAGATGATCCTTGATGAGAAATACCCGGTGTTGGTCAAGGGCCCAAATTACATTAACTTAAAGCCAATGGGGCCAGGGTGCTTCGAGAATGCATACATATTCAAAAGGGCCAAACAGCTCAATTTTGTTGGGAAATTTGATCTTGAGAAGCATGGTGGGTTTGCTGATATTGTGCCTGCAGTTCCTGTTGCACCAGCTCCTCAACAGATTAATGCGCAAGTCATTGAGAACATGATGTGCAGCAAGTTCAGCAAGTGGCTGCCATTGAAGCTGAAGTTGGAACATAAATACTTGATTCAGGTTCAGAGTCAAGCTCTAGTGAAGAAAAAACCGACTCCGAAAGCGAAGTGGAAGTAGTTTTGTCTGAGAAGGAAGAGGAAGCCGTTAGACAACCAATTCCAATGTCAGCTGAGAACTTAGCAGCATTGCTTATAAGCCTGTAGGATGGTGACGGAAACCCTCCATCCGTCCCTACGTCAGTTATTCAAAATGAAGCTGCAGTTACTTCTGAAGTTCAAGCAGAAATTGAAGCAATTACTGATGATGCTGAATAAGCAGCTAGCATGAAACAAAGAACTGGCACTACACCTGATCATGACCTTCCTTGCCCTATTTCCCATCCAGAGCCCACTACATCCACTGATCCACAGCCTGATCCGCAATCTGATGTTGCAACAAAGAAAACAAGCATAGAGGAACCTGATTTGTATGATTTCAACTTTGATTTTGAATCCACACCCTCACAACCAGGTAGCTCGAGTGGTGTTATATTTGAAGCAGGAAGCTCAAGTGGAGCGGGATTTACCGAATATGATGAAGCAGCATTCCGTTATGCAACCGGTAAATGGCAAGTCATCGAACAAAGCGACAGTGACAGTGATGAAGATGTAAATGTCACAAGATTGAAACGTCGAGTGGTTGTATTGGAACAGGATGCAGAATTAAAGAATGCTTAGATCTCATCGCTACAGCAAGATGCCGCCCTGAAAGAAGCATAGATCTCCTCTCTTCAGACCCAAATCTCTAGCAGAGATCAAACAATAGATCAACTGCAAGGAGATGTGGGAATGTTAATGTCTGTTGTATACGATCTGAAGGCGAAGCTGGAGAAAAAGTTTAGAAATGAGTTTGTTGATAAAGAAGATGAACAGTTTCATTTTGGCCATCCTGAGCAAACTCCGGAAGAAAGAGCAGCAGCAATGGCAGCATCTAATGCTGCGTATGAAGCCGGATTGAACACATATATGGCCGCAGAGCCAAAGAAGAAGAGCAGCAGGCCGAAGAAAAAGAAACAAAGCAGCAAACAGCTGCTAGTGATGAAGAACCGGATATGAACCCTCTCGATTAAAACTTTCAGCTGAAGGATCCGACGAAAAGACCTGATACACTTATGATGGAATTGGGATCTTCACTTTATGATAAAGTGGGAAATAAATCTGCAGTTGCCAGCTGGAGATATGAACATGATAAGCAAATGCGGTTGATCACACGAGAAAGCGGGCATCGGGAATACTATGCTAAAGAATCCCAATTTGAGTCATGGACAAAGATTGATCTGAAAAGTCTTCTGCGTGCCCCATATACTGATCCAGAGCCGAACCAACGAGGCAGAGGTTGGGCATTCCATTCAAGGCTTGAAAGGGAAGTCAAAACCAACTTTGCAACAATGAAGACTGCTGAGCCCACAGTTAAAAGAAATCATGGAGTTCGTGATCCTCACACCAAGCGTACCATCAAGTCTGTAATTTGGCCCGTAACTGACAAAGAGAAGATTATTCCAATTGTAAAGAAGTTTGAAAAGAGAATTCTGAGGAGCTTCAAGTTTTGGGCGTATGATCCAAAATTAGCTGACGCTACCATTGTAACTGAAGAACAATCTATCAGGATCCCCAATTCTTATGATCTAATGAGCTTTCATGAGGAAGACATCCTGGTTCTCAACAGTCATCAAATCCGCACAAATGAGAAGTATGAAGCATGTGCGAAGGCTTGGACAAGCGCTGCTGCAAATATTTTGGATCACCATTTTTTGCTCCTGATGAAGAAAATGAGAAGGCGGTCCTGCAGTCTGATTCAGCTACTGATCCAATAAACCTAGGGGGAGATTGTTAGACCCTTAATAGGTTTATAGATTAGTAGCAGAGTGGATTAGTAGGCTTTGTGGGTTAATGATTAGTGGAATGGGATATTTTGGGTAAATGGGCTTAGGGTTTAGGGAGCATCCTCCCTAAACATTTACTACAAATAGAAAGTCATGTGTTATGACATAGTGGTTGGTGACATTAGCAAATCTTGTATTAGACAATTCAATCATTGTATGCAAGACATCATCAATCAATCAAAGAACTTTCAATTTCATCTCCTTCTTGTATCGATTGCTTGTTTGTGTGATTTCGCCACCATTCAAGCTTGTGTGATATCATTATGATCTCGTTTCGGGACTTACAATAGTAGCATATGATCCACGATGTAGCCATTTGGCATCAGGTTAATACTTAGTTGTTTATTTTACTATAATTAAGAAAAAAACAAATAATATAATTTTTTTTGTCGAAAACTGTAGCAAACATGGCTAATTTGCTAAAAATTTCCGACAAACTTAACATTATATTTTTTAATTATTTATTTTACTATAAATAACAAATAAAATAACTTTTTTTCAGAAATCATTAGCAAACATGGCTAAGTTGCTACAAATTTCCGACAAACTTAACATTTTATTTTTTTCTTATTTTCTATTTTACTAAAAGTAAGAATAAAAAATAAAATAACTTTTTTTGTGGGAAAACTGTAGCAAACATGGCTAATTTTCTAAAAATTTCTGACACATTTAACATTTAACTTTTTAAATTATTTATTTTACTTTTACTATAATTAAGAAATTACAAAGTTGTGGAATAGTTTTGGTTTTTTTGTTTTTCTTTTTTGTCGCAAAATTGTAATAAAGTTGTAGCAAAAATTGAGTTGTCGGAAACTTTATAGGAAAAAATAAAGTTTTCTAGTAATGTAAGATTGTACTAAAAGTGTATATGTGAGGGGGGGGGGGGGGGGGTAGTGTAGCAATGGATGGTGATGGCCACACTACTATTGTGTTATTAGTATGGTTGATATACGATAAAAAGATTGAATTCATCCATCTTTCTTGTTGTTCAGAAAATTAATATGAACGAATTTTATTTATTTATAAAAATAACACATGTGCAAGTGATCATGTGTTATATTACTAATAGGGTTGGTGGCTCTTTGACAAACACGGCAGAATAAAAGAAATTTGTCGTTCTAAAAGTAAGTGCAGGTTATATTATTAAAAGAAATTTATGGGTCTAAAAATAATAATATGTATAGGTTAAATTATTTACACATAACGTATGCAACATGTGCTGACAAACATATAAAAAAATGAACAACTTAGTAGAAACTTTCATAAATTAATGTTTGGCAAATTATTTAGTAGAAAGATGATTTCGTTGACTTATTTTTGAATAAAAAAGGTCTTGTTTATAATGCATATATTAATAATAAAATCCAATTAAATCAACATGAATCAGATGAAATATCTGCTGACAATGTGTGATTACTTGTGTAATAAATAATCTTAAACAAAGTATAGCAACATATGATTCACGATGTAGCCATATGGCATCAGGTCAATCCCCAGTTATTTATTTTACTATAATTAAGAAATAACAAATAATATAACTTTTTTTTCGAAGAAAAACTGTAGCAAACATGGCTAATTTGCTAAATATTTCTGATCAATTCAACGTTATATTTTTTTAATTATTTATTTTACTATAAATAAGAAATAACAAATAAAATAACTTTTTTGTCGGAAAACTGTAGCAAACATGGCTAAGTTGCTACAAAATTCCGAGAAACTTAACATTTTATTTTTTAATATTTTCTATTTTACTAAAATTAAGAAATAACAATTAAAATAACTTTTTTTTTTGTGGGTAAACTGTAGCAAACATGGCTAATTTGCTAAAAATTTCAGACAGATTTAACATTTATTTTTTTAAATTATTTATTTTACTTTTACTATAATTAAGTAATTACAAAGTTGTGGAATAGTTTTGGGTTTTTTTGTTTTTTTATCATAAAATTGTAGCAAAGTTGTAGCAAAAATTGAGTTGTGGAAAACTTTTGTAGGAGAAAATAAAGTTTTTTTAGTAACGTAATATTGTACTAAAAGTGTATGTGTAGGGGGGGGGGGGGGGGGGGGGGGGTTAGTGTACCAATGGATGGTGATGGCCATAGTGCAATTGTGTTATTATGGTGGTTGATATACGATATAAAAGATTGAATTCATCCATCTTTCTTGTTGTTCAGAAAATTAATATGAACAAATTTTATTTATTTATAAAAATAACACATGTGCAAGTGATTATGTGTAGGTTATATTACTAATAGTGTTGGTGGCTCATTGACAAACACGACAGGATAAAAGAAATTTGTTGTTCTATAAGTAAGTGTAGGTTATATTATTAAAAGAAATTTGTGGTTTTAAAAATATGTATAGGTTATATTATTTACATGTAACCTATTCAACATGTGCTGATAAACATATAAAAAAGTAACAACTTAGTAGAAACTTTCAGAAATTAATGTTTAGCAAATTATTTAGAAGAAACTTGATTTCGTTGACTTATTTGTGAATAAGAAAAGGTCTTGTTTATCACGCATATATTAATAATAAAATCCAATTAAATCAACATGAATCAGGTGAAATATCTGCTCACTATGTGTGATTACTTGTGTAATAAATAATCTTAAACAAAGTATAGCAGCATATGATTCACAATGTAGTCATTTGGCATCTGGTCAATCCTCAATTAACCAACTGGCTATAAATAGTACCACCCCTATTCAATATCCCACCTCAACTGCCTTTCCTCCACTTAAGCCACATACACACACTAGGTCCTCCAAACTTGTGAAATCTAGACTTAAGGATCTGTGGTAAAATGGCATTTTTTAATAGGTTACTACCTAACTCTTATTGTAAACTTTTAAAGATTGCTTAGCAGTAGCAGTAGCAGTAGCAGAATATTATATATCCTAACATTTTCAAAGTACATATACAGTTGATTTTTATTTTGCTTTTTGACTTTTTCTTTTTTTTCTATATTTTTTTATTTAAATTTTACCCCTTTAACTTTCAGTGTTAACAATATCAACCTCTTAACTTTCTTAAAATTTTATAATCAAGTTTTAGGTGTTTATTTTTATGTACGTGTTTCTATAAATTTAAATTAATTTACGTCTAGACGTAAATTTTTCCCGTTAATAATATATTCCTTATACATATGTGACACTCTGGATTTTCCCGAGCAACCTTCTTGTTTCAGTATTGCGTGTACTTATTTATTAAATGAAAGTTGTGATTTATCTTGATGTGCTATGTGTTATTGACGTGTACGTATAAAGTGTAGTTGTATACAAGTATGTATGTGGGGAACCGAAACCACGTAGATAACCAAGCCCAAAACATGAGGACCCGACTCGAGACCGCTTGGTCTCGAGTGAACAGTAAAATGGTGGGCCGGTTGGGCCATACACCTCTCGGCTGGTTGGGCCATGCACCTCTCGAAACCCAAAGCCAAGTATAAAACCCCAAAAACCCACACTCACTCTCACACACTCTCCTCCGCACTCTCTCTCTCTCTAAAAACCTAAGTCTCAACATCCTTCTTCCATCATTCTCTTGGATCAATCGGCAACAACAAGGAGACTCGGCCAAGCTCATCATCACTCGGACACTCCATTTTCTCATCTTCTTTCTTGTCTCGGTGCCTTTTCACAACCGGTTAGTGTTTTAAGTGCCTTACTAGATGTTTAGGTGTAAAATTGGTGTCATTAGAGTGAATGAATAGCATGATGGTTGTTTGTTATCTTGAATGTTCAAATGGATGAATATTGATGATATGCAAGCATTGTGTTATTTGAATGAGCTAGGATAGATTGTGTGAATATTTATGTTTGGTGATTATAAACATGTCTTTCTTGTATAAATGATATCGTGATTGTTGTGTAAGTAAAAATGTATGTTGATCTATTGCTTGCTTTAATTAAAATGGCTTTGACATCTAGTGTATGTAATTCTTGACCATGAAATGCATATGTGTGTAAGATGAACCGTGTGTCGTATTGACTGAAATGAACATGTTGATTGAATATGAAAACCCTAATGATGAACTGTTTGAATGTGACGTGAATATTTGAAAAACTGAATGTTTGATCTGTTTTGAATCCATATTAGACAAGAAAACATGTTTGAGCATTGTGGTTGGATAGTACATAATATCATGAAATCGAAATTCTATTGGACAGTACAATCTGTGCAGCCATTCTAGAAACAACAGATGTTGAAGTCGAAACTTTCAGTCTCGACTCGAGACTATCAAAATGGCAGCCCGAGACCACCAAGTAACGACTCGAGATAAGCTTTAAAGGCCCGAAACCAACAAGGTCTCGACTCGAGACCCCATGATCTCGACTCGAGACTGGACTCGAGACCTCTGAGGTTGCGACTCATGCCTGCACTACTCAAGACCAGAAGTGCACTACTCGAGACCTCCCGGTTGCGACTCGAGACCGCGTGTTCTCGAGTCGAGACCACCTTGTCTCGACTGGGCAGCTTGTCTTTGTTATTGGGCTGGAGTGTATGGATTATTCGTGCTTGTTACTGTTTAAGTGGGCTGTGTGTTAACTGTTACTGTTTAAGAACTTAGACAGGCCCAATAACTTAGAGGATGTATATATATATATATATATATATTTCATGCACGCTATGTGTTAGATACGTGTAAGATAAACGTGATTACTTGTATCCGAGCCTGACCCATACTGGTAACCATATTAGGACGTGGTGACCAGCATACTTAACCAAGTAAACTAAACTGCCGAGCAACCCAAGGTGAGTTCACAACTATTAAAGCATGCGTTCCCGGTGGTTTGGGAAACGGAAACTTAAACAACGCTATCCCCTCGTAAGGGATACAAACCTACTTTCTTCCCCCTAAATGGGACTCTTAGTTAATTACTGTTTATACGGAATGCAACGAGCAACACTAAACGAAACTCTATCACTCAAGTCCCTACCATTTAATACCGATTAGTCGCCGGGGCCTGGCGAACGGGTTATTAGTTGATAGCGCTATTTAGGTCTAACCAGCCTCACACCGACCCTTGTTACTGGGAACGGGAGTGAACTAATGTACTCAGGAAAACCGTCAATGATGATAGAACATTGACAAACGGGGCACTGCGAAAATGTACGGTTAAGTAAGTATTCGGTATTGTAAAACAGTTTAGTAGCTTACTTATGGGGTAGCTCCCCATGGCATGTATAAACGGATAAAAATTAACTGGTGAAACAAGTTTTTGGTAATTAAAAACTGGACAACTCGTGGACTCGCCAACATTTTTGTTGATACCCTACCGCATGCTTTGCAGGTACCCAGTGACTCAGGAGCTTGCAGCTTGGGAATGTGTAGTGGTCGTCTAACCCATGTGTTGGGTTCTAAATAATCTTGAACTGTGAACTTTGTTTTGAGACTGATTGGTTTATGCTTCCGCTGCTTACTTAAACTGTTATTTGAACTTAAACTTTTAAAACTTCAAACTATGATGTTTACTAACTAGTATGGTTGGTGAAACTTCTTACTATTAACCAATGCTCAGTATAATTGGTGGCTGGATCCTGGTCAGTCGCGCCTCCAAGCGGTGGTATTCCGCATGTGGGATTTTGGGGGTGTGACAGATTGGTATCAGAGCCATTGGTTATAGTGAACTCGGTTTTAAAAAGAAAGTCTTTTTGAGAAAAACCAGACTATAACCCGTGACTCGTGACTCGTGACGACACTACACTCCAAGGGCAAGACTCAACGTACTAGACCCCATAGCTTGGACTTGTGTTTACTTGCTTGATTACTTTATGATTTATGTTCTACTATACGTACTGGTATACCTAGCTAGATAGACACACCCCTCTTCTATCTCATTCTCGCTACATTACGACATCACACACATACTGTGTTTTCTGGTTATGAAGACAATGAGTGGACGCGGAAGAGGAAACGTTAACATGACTCAGGCTCAATTCACTAACTTGCTCAACACAGTGGCTGCAGCTTTCGCAGCTCACCCTGGAGGTAAACTCGTTATTTTAGGGTGTTTAGATCCTACCCCCGCATCGTCTTTTCACCTCTAAGCCTGTCCGCTTCGCTTCTCACAACAGGTCAGCAAGCGCCTGCGCAACCACGTGTTTGTACTTTCAAAACCTTCATGGATTGCAAGCCTCTCCCTTTCGACGGCACTGAGGGTGCCATAGGCCTTCTGCACTGGATTGAAAAGGCCGAAGCTGTCTTTGCTGTCTGCGAGTGTCCCCCTGCTAACTGGGTAAAGTTTGCGACTGGTACGCTTGAAGGAAACGCGCTTTCATGGTGGAAGGCACAGATTCAAATGCTTGGTTTGGAAACTGCTAATGCTACTGCGTGGGAAGATTTCAAGGATATGATCAAGGAAGAATACTGTCACAGGGATGACATTCATAAGCTCGAAAACGAATACTTTGAGCTCAAGATGGTTGGATCAGAGATTGAGACCTACACCAAGCAGTCCAACGATTATGCTGCACTTTGCCCAAACATGTCTCGACCTATGTATCGAAGGATCGAATTGTACATCAAGGGTTTGTCCCCAGAAATCCGGAGCCATGTGACCTCAGCCAACCTCAATACCATTCAGCCAGTGGTCCGACTTGCTCACAAACTCACTGATCAGGCTGTGGAGGAGGGCAAGTTGCCCAAAAGGATAAATGCTACTGTTGGAACCTCAGGTGATAACAAGCGTAAATAGGAAGGAAATCAGCGCAAGGAAGCTAACCTCACTCAGACCTCGACTCAACAAAGGAAAACTGAAAACAACAAAGGCCCTCAGCAACAGGGTGGCTATCGGGGAAACCACCCTAAGTGTAACAAGTGTAATCGACACCACAATGGGGCGTGTAGCAAAGGTCAGTGCCTGTGATGCAACAAAATGGGGCATGAAGCCAAAGACTGCAGGACTCAGTTCCCAGCTAGGCAGAATCAGCATCAACCACAGCAACAGCAGCAGCAAGGAAACAACCGTGAATGCTACAAATGTGGGGCAATAGGGCACATGCGAAAGGATTGCCCTCAACTGAACCAGAATCGCAACAACAATAATCAAGGTGCTGGAAACAACAACAACAACCAGGGAGCTGGAAACAATGCAAGGGCATTCGTGATTGGGGCTGGTGAAGCAAGGAACGACCCCAACGTGGTGGCGGGTAAGTTCCTACTTAATGATCGTTATGTTTCCATATTATTTGATTCTGGAGCAGATGCTAGTTATGTATCCCTACGTATTAGTAAGAAGCTTAAGACTACTCCTACGTCGTTAAGCTCTAAGCGTATCGTTGAAATAGCTAATGGTAGAAACCTCAAGGCCTCACACGTTATTCGTAACTGCAAACTAGAATTGTCTGGTCAGACCTTCCGTATCGATCTCTTCCCCATCACCCTCGGAAGCTTCGACGTCGTCATTGGTATGGATTGGTTATCCAAGCATTGAGCTGAAATCCTCTGCCAAGAGAAAGTTGTTCGCATTCCCCGTCCTTCTGGCAAACCCCTTGTCGTTCAAGGTGACAAAGGCGGGGAAATCACAGGCGTCATTTCATTCTTAAAAGCCTAGAAGTGTTTACGAAAGGGGCACACCGCTATCTTAGCACTTGTCACCGACACACAGGAAAAGGAAAAGAGAATCGAAGATTTTCCAGTTGTACGTGACTATCCCGAGGTATTCCCCGAGGAATTACCTGGACTCCCTCCTCACCGTCAGGTCAAATTTCAAATCGAGCTAACTCCCGGAGCGACACCTATAGCTCGTGCACCTTATCGACTAGCCCCCGCTGAACTAAAGGAACTTTCTACTCAACTACAGGAACTATTGGACAAAGGTTTTATCCGTCCTAGCTTGTCACCCTGGGGAGCCCCAGTGCTCTTTGTTAAAAAGAAGGATGGCACATTCCGAATGTGCATTGATTACCGCTAACTGAACAAGGTTACCATCAAGAATCGTTATCCACTTCCCCGTATCGACGATCTGTTCGACCAGCTGCAAGGGTCGAGCTATTATTCCAAGATTGATCTGCGATCGGGCTATCACCAGCTGAGAGTCCGCGATGAGGACGTCTCTAAGACTGCTTTCAGAACCCGCTATGGTCACTACGAATTCCTTGTTATGCCTTTCGGAATGACCAATGCACCTGCGATCTTCATGGATCTCATGAACCGAGTGTGCAAACCCTACCTCGACAAGTTCGTGATTGTGTTTATTGACGACATCCTAATTTACTCGAAGAGTCAAGAGGAGCATGAACAACACCTGCGTCTTATTCTCGAACTCCTTCGCAATGAGCAACTGTACGCCAAATTCTCGAAATGTGATTTCTGGCTTAGAGAAGTCCATTTCCTTGGGCACATAGTCAATCGGGATGGGATTCACGTCGACCCCACTAAGATCGAATCCATTAAGAATTGGCCTATACCTAAGACTCCGACCGAAATTCGCCAATTCTTGGGATTGGCATGATACTATCGAAGATTTATCAAGGGATTTTCAAAGATCGCTCAACCACTTACGACCCTCACTCAGAAGGGTGTTGCTTACAAATGGAATGATGCTCAGGAATCTGCCTTTCAGGAACTAAAGAAGAACCTTTGTAGTGCTCCTATTCTTTCCTTACCTGAAGGTACCGACGACTTTGTTGTTTACTGTGACGCTTCTATTCAAGGACTTGGTTGCGTGTTGATGCAACGCGAGAAGGTTATTGCTTACACTTCGCGACAACTCAAGATCCACGAACGGAACTACACAACACATGACTTAGAATTCGGAGCTGTGGTCTTCGCGCTCAAGATTTGGAGACACTACTTGTACGGTACCAAGTGCACGATTTACACCGATCACAAGAGTCTCCAGCATATAATGGAACAAAAGGAGTTGAATATGCGGCAACGCCGATGGGTCGAACTTCTAAACGACTACGAGTGCGCGATTAAATATCATCCAGGCAAGGCTAATGTTGTGGCAGATGCCCTCAGCAGGAAGGAAACCAAACCTAAGCGTGTTCGTGCCTTACAGCTCACCATCCACTCGAACCTCCCTAAGCAGATCCGAAACGCTCAGGTTGAAGCATTGAAAGCCGAGAGCATCAGGGCTGAGTCCCTGCGAGGACCGAGGAAACGGCTAGAACAAAAAGAAGATGGTGCTTACTACGTAAACGGGCGTATATGGGTCCCACTTTATGGGAATTTACGCGAGCTTGTAATAGACGAAGCCCATAAGTCCCGTTACTCAGTACATCCTGGTTCGGATAAGATGTACCATGACTTAAAGACTACATATTGGTGGCCTAGCATGAAAGCCCACATAGCAACTTATGTCAGTAAATGTTTGACTTGTGCGAGAGTCAAGGCTGAGTATCAGAAACCATCGGGCTTACTCCAACAACCAGAGATCCCGAAATGGAAATGGGAGCAAATTTCCATGGATTTCGTTACTGGTCTGCCTAGGTCTCAACGCGGAAATGACACTATTTGGGTGATAGTGGATCGATTGACTAAGTCTGCACACTTTTTGGCTATTAAAGAAACAGACAAGTTTTCTACCTTGGCAGATGTTTACTTAAAGGAAGTGGTTTCGAGGCACGGTGTGCCAACCTCTATTATTTCCGATCGAGACGCACGTTTTACTTCTGAGTTGTGGCAATCTATGCACAAATCCTTTGGCTCACGTTTAGACATGAGCACCGCTTATCATCCACAAACGGATGGGCAATCTGAACGCACCATCCAAACCCTTGAAGACATGCTTAGGGCATGTGTGATCGATTTTGGCAAGGGTTGGGAAAAGCATCTACCGTTAGTGGAATTCTCCTACAACAACAGCTACCACACCAGCATTCAGGCAGCACCCTTTGAGGCATTGTACGGTCGTAAATGCCGATCGCCTCTTTGCTGGGCGGAAGTTGGTGACAGCCAGATCACAGGTCCAGAACTTGTGATAGACACTACGGAAAGGATTGCCCAGATCAGACAACGCATGGCGGCAGCTCGTGACCGTCAGAAGAGTTACGCTGATAAGGATAGGAAACCGCTAGAATTCCAGGTTGGTGACCGGGCTCTACTTAAAGTCTCACCCTGGAAGGGTGTGGTTCGTTTTGGAAAACGGGGCAAGCTTAATCCGCGATATGTCGGACCATTCGAAATTACCGAAAAGATCGGTAAGGTCGCTTACAGATTAAATCTGCCTGAAGAACTGAGTGCTGTGCACAACGTCTTTCACGTGTCTAATCTGAAGAAGTGTCTGTCAGATGAAACACTCATCATTCCTTTCAAGGAACTCACTATTGACGAACAGCTACACTTTACTGAGGAACCAATTGAGATCACAGATCGAGAGATCAAAACCCTCAAACGTAGCCAGATACCTCTCGTATGAGTTCGTTGGAACTCGCGCCGTGGCCCAGAGTTTACCTGGGAGCGGGAAGACCAGATGAAGCGCAAGTATCCCCAGTTGTTCCCAAATGAAACTCCCAGCACTGAAGCTACAACCGAATTTCGGGACGAAATTCCAAACTAACGGGGGGATGATGTGACACCCCGTTGAAACATTCTCACCAGCTTGACAGTGGTTGCCTTAACTTTCGGGAAGTTCTTAAAACTTGGGGATAATGTGACACTCTCGATTTTCCCGAGCAACCTTCTTGTTTCAGTATTGCATGTACTTATTTATTAAATGAAAGTTGTGATTTATCTTGATGTGCTATGTGTTATTGACGTGTACGTATAAAGTGTAGTTGTATACAAGTATGTATGTGGTGAACCGAAACCACGTAGATAACCAAGCCCAAAACATGAGGACCCGACTCGAGACCGCTTGGTCTCGAGTGAACAGTAAAATGGTGGGCCGGTTGGGCCATACACCTCTCGGCTGGTTGGGCCATGCACCTCTCGAAACCCAAAGCCAAGTATAAAACCCCAAAAACCCACACTCACTCTCACACACTCTCCTCTGCACTCTCTCTCTCTCTCTCTAAAAACCTAAGTCTCAACATCCTTCTTCCCTCATTCTCTTGGATCAATCGGCAACAACAAGGAGACTCGGCCAAGCTCATCATCATCACTCGGACACTCCATTTTCTCATCTTCTTTCTTGTCTCGGTGCCTTTTCACAACCGGTTAGTGTTTTAAGTGCCTTACTAGATGTTTAGGTGTAAAAATGGTGTCATTAGAGTGAATGAATAGCATGATGGTTGTTGGTTATCTTGAATGTTCAAATGGATGAATATTGATGATATGCAAGCATTGTGTTATTTGAATGTGCTAGGATAGATTGTGTGAATATTTATGTTTGGTGATTATGAACATGTCTTTCTTGTATAAATGATATCGTGATTGTTGTGTAAGTAAAAATGTATGTTGATCTATTGCTTGCTTTAATTAAAATGGCTTTGACATCTAGTGTATGTAATTCTTGACCATGAAATGCATATGTGTGTAAGATGAACCGTGTGTCGTATTGGCTTAAATGAACATGTTGATTGAATATGAAAACCCTAATGATGAACTGTTTGAATGTGACTTGAATATTTGAAAAACTGAATGTTTGATCTGTTTTGAATCCATATTAGACAAGAAAACATGTTTGAGCATTGTGGTTGGATAGTACATAATATCATGAAATCGAAATTCTATTGGACTGTACAATCTGTGCAGCCATTCTAGAAACAACAGATGTTGGAGTTGAAACTTTCGGTCTCGACTCGAGACTATCAAAATGGCAGCCCGAGACCACCAAGTAACGACTCGAGATAAGCTTTAAAGGCCCGAAACCAACAAGGTCTCGACTCGAGACCCCATGATCTCGACTCGAGACTGGACTCGAGACCTCTGAGGTTGCGACTCATGCCTGCACTACTCGAGACCAGAAGTGCACTACTCGAGACCGCGTGTTCTCGAGTCGAGACCACCTTGTCTCGACTGGGTTGCTTGTCTTTGTTATTGGGCCGGAGTGTATGGATTATTCGTGCTTGTTACTGTTTAAGTGGGTTGTGTGTTAACTGTTACTGTTTAAGAACTTAGATAGGCCCAATAACTTAGAGGATGTATATATATATATATTTCATGCACGCTATGTGTTAGATACGTGTAAGATAAACGTGATTACTTGTATTCGAGCCTGACCCATACTGGTAACCATATTAGGACGTGGTGACCAGCATACTTAACCAAGTAAACTAAACTGCCGAGCAACCCAAGGTGAGTTCACAACTATTAAAGCATGCGTTCCCGGTGGTTTGGGAAACGGAAACTTAAACAACGCTATCCCCTCGTAAGGGATACAAACCTACTTTCTTCCCCCTAAATGGGACTCTTAGTTAATTACTGTTTAGACGGAATGCAACGAGCAACACTAAACGAAACTCTATCACTCAAGTCCCTACCATTTAATACCGATTAGTCGCCGGGGCCTGGCGAACGGGTTATTAGTTGATAGCGCTATTTAGGTCTAACCAGCCTCACACCGACCCTTGTTACTGGGAACGGGAGTGAACTAATGTACTCAGGCAAACCGTCAATGATGATAGAACATTGACAAACGGGGCACTGCGGAAACGTACGGTTAAGTAAGTATTCGGTATTGTAAAACAGTTTAGTAGCTTACTTATGGGGTAGCTCCCCATGGCATGTATAAACGGATAAAAATTAACTGGTGAAACAAGTTTTTGGTAATTAAAAACTGGACAACTCGTGGACTCGCCAACATTTTTGTTGATACCCTACCGCATGCTTTGCTGGTACCCAGTGACTCAGGAGCTTGCAGCTTGGGAATGTGTAGTGGTCGTCTAACCCATGTGTTGGGTTCTAAATAATCTTGAACTGTGAACTTTGTTTTGAGACTGATTGGTTTATGCTTCCGCTGCTTACTTAAACTGTTATTTGAACTTAAACTTTTAAAACTTCAAACTATGATGTTTACTAACTAGTATGGTTGGTGAAACTTCTTACTATTAACCAATGCTCAGTATAATTGGTGGCTGGATCCTGGTCAGTCGCGCCTCCAAGCGGTGGTATTCCGCATGTGGGATTTTGGGGGTGTGACAACTTATTATTATGTAGATTTTCTATTGGTCTACGTTTTGATGTATTTTTTTTCTATAAACGAGTCGGATAAAATATAATACGTTTTCATGCTTAGTTTTATGTACGTGTTCAAATGGTTTACGTTTTGACGTAATTTTTTTTTCAGAAACACGTCGAGTAAAATATAATACGTTTTCATTAAGCGCTATAAATCCAAGTCACTTTAAGTTTTGACACAGCCACAACACGCCGTAACAATTTTCTTACGTGCTTATTTCGCGTCGGTATAAATTTAAGCTAGTTTACGATTAGACGTAAATTTTCTTAGGAAACATGTGTCATATATAATTCGTTTTCATGCTTATTTTTATGTATGTTTTCAGTTGGTCTACGCTTTAACGCAAATTACAATTAGCAAGTTATGTGGATAGTGTCTTTATCCTATTGACTTTTTTGTTTCTTTCTTGATTTTTTTTTGTATACTTTATTATTTTTATTGTTTTTAGTTTTCTTTATGTTTAGTGATTTGTTTTTTTAGTTTTCTTTATGTTTAGTGTTTTAGTTTTAGGTTTCTTTTCATTAAAGCTATATTTAAGATAACATTTAAGTTTCCATTTATAATTAATTTAAAATCAATTCGTTCCGCTGTCCAATTTAAATTTATTTTTATGGTTTTCCGTCGATATAAAACATGTGTCGAAATTCTTTTGAGAATATTTCTTTGGGTTGGTGTACTAAAGCAAAATAGATATCGACCGAAACCCTGAAGCGTAGCGCGTGTATTCCTACTAGTTACATATATAATTGTTTCAGGGTGGCATGTAGTCTTCCATCCAAATTAGTGGATGCATCTTCTCACATGAACCCAACATCAATCGGACTCTTTGTGCAAGGGAAGTTTGTGGTGCGGTGTCAAACACATTCCAATTATTCTTCTCTCTCTACAATAAAGAGTAGCGAACTTAAGCCGAAATTCATGCAAGTTTATGATTCTATAAAATCCGACCTACTTCAGGATCCTTCATTTGAATTTGATGACAATTCTCGTCAATGGGTTGAAAAGGTACCTTTCCTAAGCATACAGTTATCTAGGTGTGTTTTTCACCTCCTCATTTGAACGTTGCACCCCAAAGTTTTCAAAATTTTTTGGTAACATATGCTACATAAACACAGCGGATGTCTATACTTGATACTAAAATCAAATCCTACATCTCTTCAAGAATGGTTCAAAATAAATCATAGTTTTAACTATACTAATGCCATAAGCTTTACAAAAAAATTACATGGAAAACCATATATCTATGTTTTGGAAATGTTCATCAAAACAATGAACTCTTAGAACTTCAACCCAAAATAGTAAAAGGGGGTAAAAGCATAGAACTCAACTTAGGCTTTGTGTCTATTGAAGATCTATAGTAAAACCTCTATAAATTAATAATGCTGGGACTAAGATATTTTATTAATTTAGCGAGATATTATTATATCGCTAAATTAATAATTTATTAATTTAAAGTGGTTTTACATAAGACCTTTAAATTTCTATGTCCAATGTATATTCACAAATTAATTGAATTTGTCAAGTTCATTGTTTTTTAATACAAAACGTTAGTTCATGGTACCAAAGCATAAATTACAAAAACAAGTTTCAATGCACATTTCTTAAGTGCATTGCAAGCGGCAACAACTCTTCACAACTTTTTGTTGTAATACGAGAAGACAATGCGCCAACTCTTATGTGCAATGAGGAGATTTAAAGATGAACTCAAGATAGATTTGAAGTTCAACAAAAAAAAAAAAAAAAACAAATAGATTCATTTTTTACTAGACAATCTTAGAATTTGAAATAGAGAAAATTTCACTTTTTGTCCTTTATGTTTGCATTGAATTTTGAAACGTGCCCTTTAAAACTTTTAGTTTCAATTTATGTCAAAAAAAACACCTGTTTTGAATCACTTTATGTCCTTTCCACCTAACTGAGTTAATTTACTTAGTTAGGTTTATTTAATGCAAGGGTATAATTGTCATTTCACATTAGTTATTTTGTTTTTAAAAATAAATCAAAACAATTAAATCTGCAACTTGAATATATACACACACACAGGGGACTCCAACTCCTCCAAAACACACAACACAGAGCTCTCTGTCTCCCTCTCCCTCTCGAAGACCTACCAGTCGCCGGACTCCGGCTGTTATTTCCGGCTTCACACCCTCATCTAAACCTCACATTCTTCCTTTATACACCCACACCCCCAACCTCCTGTTCATCCTAAATCGCCACACGACACCCCTCTATTTTTCCGATTTAACGGCTGCCACCACCAGGTGGTGGCGTGCGGCGGCGACAGTGAAAGAAGAGGGAGAGAGGCATAGAATGGGGAACAACAGCGGCAGCCGGAGCTGCGGCGGAGGTGGAGGGTTTCGCCGGTGAAAGATGAAGACGATGACAGAGGTGACGACGGCGGAGCCGATCTCCGAAAACAAAAGAGTACACCGGTAAGCACCCATCGTCTCTGTCACGGAGGTTTGTCGTTAATTTTGTTTATAATACCGTTTGTTATTTTCTAATTGAAGTTGTTTGATGTGATTCTATTTAGAAATGTGTTTTGGAATGTTGTAATTTGCTGTTGAACTGTTTGTACATTTGATTGAATGATGTTTGAATTTTAGGTCACTGATGCAGTTTGTAATCTTCCGATTGAAATTGTTTGATATATGCTAGTTAGAAATGTGTTTTGGAATGTTGTGATTAGCTGTTGAACTGTTTGTGCGTTTGATTGAATGATGTTTGAATTTTAGGTCACTGATATCGCCGGAGAGGTTTGAACGGAATCCGAAACAGGGGGTGTGGAAACTGGGTTCGATAGAGAAGATGGGAGTGGGTTTCGCAGATGGATTGTGGAAGGTGAACGATGTTGGGTTTTGATTTGGGGACAGTGACGGTGGTGAACAACAGTGGGTTTTAGTTAGGGTTTTGATTTGGGGATGGCGGCGATGGTCTGAGATGGCGACCGTGGTTGAAGTGGTGTTGGTGTCGGTGGTTTATGGTGGTGGAAGGTGGTGATGCCGGCGGTGGTGGAAGGTGGTGATGCCGACGATGGTGGAAGGTGGTGATGAAGGTGATTTATCAGTTAATAATGTTTGTGTAAACCCAAATATATATTGGTGGTGGCTGGGTAGTTATGGTGGGGTGGTGGTGGTGGTGGTCATGGCTAGGAGAGAGAGACAGAATGAGAGAGAGAAGAAAGTCTGCACTTTTAAAGAGAGAGATGGTTGGGTTGTGGGTTTTATTTGTAAAAACATGAAATGACAATTATACCCTTGCATTAAATAAACCTAACTGAGTAATTTAACTCAGTTTGGTATAAAGGACATAAAGTGATACAAAACAGGTGTTTTTGGACATAAATTGAAACTAAAAGTTTTAAAGGGCACGTTTCAAAATTCAGTGCAAACATAAAGGACAAAAAGTGAAATTTTCTCTTTGAAATATTTTAGTAATTATTAATTTATAGTTTCGTTGATACCAATATGTATACACTGAGATTTTAAAAAAGTTATATCTTATTATTTTATCGATTGGGGTCCAATTTGAACCGGTCTCAAGTTAGGAATAGAAAATTATAAATTTTATCGAGGTTATTAATTTATCGAGTATTAATTTATAGAGATTTTGTTGTACCATTCATTTCATACGTGATCGATGTTGTAAGGTCGGTCAAAAATATAACTAAAAGTATCCTAATCACCTTTACTAGTAAAGAGCAAGTCGGGTGTCGAATCCACAGGGAATTAGTGGAAAGCGTTAAAGTTCATTTCTTTTAATAGTTATCAAATTCTAAACTAATTGCTTTTTGCTGATTGAGAGAATGATTATGAAAACAAATTAAATCAGTGTGGTTGTAAACAATTGTGAGAAAAAGGACCAATCTCCGGGTTTTTAGGCTGTGTAGAAAATCGGGTAACTTAATTACTACCAATTGGAAATCACATAGACATGATTTGTTAACTTACTCGTTTTGATAAATAACTAACAGATAATATATTTGGTTGCAATGATCCACGATCGAAACCGAAAGATTGAAGCAACTGAATAGTAACCTAGCTAATTACCAATCCTAGATTTCACAAACACAAATAAATTCAATGGTTAAATGTTAAAAAACAATGACAACTTAGAATTTAATCCCAATTGTTGATGACAAAACCAAATAACTGATGAACAAATGTCTCTACGATAATCCAACAATCGTTTAATAAAAAACAAGTAAACAGTAAGATAAACTAACTGAATGATTAGACAAATCTCAATCCAAAAGTTTGTAAATAAGATTACCTGCTTCCTAACAAAAACCCTAGTACCGGAGACGATCACGGGTAGATGAAACAAACTTCAAAAACTTGAGCCTTGATTGGATTCATCTTCAAGATTGTTGGTGAGATGAGAATTATGATGATTTGAGGGTGAAGGGATGCTCAAAGGTTTGTTCTTTTTTCACAAAATTCGTATGGTGGCTAATGAATCCCCCAAAGGGTTTTTTTAAATTCCCTTTTAAATCACCAAATAAGTCAACGTGCATGTCCCAGTCCATCCCCGCCATAGCCTACGGCGCTAAGCCATATGTTACGGCTCCTAGGCTCTGATTTTTTTTCTCTTGTCATAGCCTACGGTATTCCACCCGTAGCTTACGTTGCGCAGACTCTGATGTCTTCTTTGTCTATCATATTGAACCGTAGGCTATGGTATATGAACCGTAGCTTATGTCGACTATTGGCTAACCCCTTTTCTTCACAAATACAACTTTCACATAATAACCAAACAGCCCCTAGGCTTTATTCTATCGCATGTCTTAAGTTTCCAAGCTATCTTATGACCCGAAACCACTCCCATAAACTTGATTCACCTTGATTATCATCTGTGGATGTGCCACTTCATCTCTAACTCCTTAGTGCTCCTGTAAACACGTCCAATCTTCACATTTAACCTACAAAACATCACTTCCTCATAGTTACTCTATTCCCACATTTAAACATACAAACCACATAAAACACCATAGTTAATATACATAATTCACATACCAAAACCCATCCATCACATCCCCACACTTATTTTTTTTCATCCCAAAATGTTATATGCAATGGAATCACAATCAGATAATTGGCCTTCAATACATTCGGTTATTTTATTAACAAATCTAATCACGCATTAACTAAGGTTGTAGGTATATAATCCACTTAAACCCAACCGCTAGTTTCCAATCCCTCATTCACAATCGTTAAGTTCAGGTGAATTATTCATCTAGGGATCCCACACTCAAAAGACCACAACTCTACCTAATCCCGCTTTAAGCTTATGAGATTACCGTCTTATATAAGAAACTCATATATATTGCCGATTAAATTTATGATGGATAATGGATGATGGTTATGAGCTTCGACATGCTTTTGCATACGATTAACTTAGTGGACATACCCCACCCGAGTCACCATCCCAGTGGTTAATGCCATAAGTTTCACATATTTATTATATTTTTTTCTAACTCCACCTAGAAGATATGTACCACCCGAGCCACCATCCCAGTGACAATACCATAGTCTTCGTTAATACATAGCTAGCTCAAATAAATGGATAGATGTACCATTTAACCGGAATACTTATAAGCCTTTTATTTATAACGGTGCCCCTTATAATCTCTACAGTTTCCGCTTTGCTACAGCTCCTAAGGCGGGAACCCACAAGAATCCTAATATTTAAGTATATTATATCGATCCTAAGGAACCTTTCAACTGGCTGGAACTACCCACATATCCTAAGTTAGATGCGTATTGAACCACTCATTATCTCATATATACAGTAATTAAAAACCAACGATCTGATTATACCTATCATCTTCCATTTTATGCAAAAACCTTAACGGAACATTTTCAAATTTTTCAATTTTTTATAGAATTTTAATATTTTCAATGTTTTTTAACTAAATAAACACAAACTAGACACTAGTTTTGTAACACCTCAAAAATTTCGTCCAATTATGTGACGACATGTGTCCAATTCTCCAACTAATTCGGACTACGTGGAGGGAGAAACGTTCAGCTAATCCCGACTATGTGGAAGGAGGAAGGACCTACACTATATGTTCACTGAAACGTGTTACGAGTCTCCGACTGATCCCGACTCTTGGAAGGAGAGGGACTATTATTGTGCGTTAACTGAAACGTGTCCCGGATATCCAATTAATCCCCACTATGTGGAAGGACAGGGACTAATATTGCACACATCAATAACTTGTTAAACCTAAAGGGTCAAATGTGCAAAATTCTTATTCTTGAAGTCCTTGCGGGCCGTAAGGCCTAGTGGCTTATAGACCGTAAGGCATTTAAATTATTGCGCACCAGGAGATCTTACGGACCATAAGCACCTAGGCTTACAGACCGTAAGGAAGAGTACTGGGCAAGTCATAACACACCGCCTTAGGTCCTTACAGACGGTAAGGCTTGAAGCTTACGGTCCGTAAGGGACCTACAGACAACAAACAGCTGGCTGCTGTAGCTGCTGTTTTGCCACCTTGTGGCAAGCCTTGCTACCTCTCCTACCTTCCGTACATGTCCAAGGACATTTATCAACACCTTGAAACTCTTGGGGACACTTGGCACTCCCTCACAACTCTCCTTTGGCTATAAATAGCAACAATCTTCGTCCTCCTCAACTCACACCTTCACTCTCTTCACTCTAAACTTTCTTAGAGCTCTCATTTGGATAAGAGGACTCCCTCTCTCAGTTTCATTCTACTCAAACACTTCCAAGTAAATGTTCCTACTTGTTCTATTTCAATTATATTAGTTATTTTAATGTTAAAGTCAAACAATTGACTTTCTATTTGACCTTTCCTTCTGACCAAATTGGTCAAGGTAAAGTTCAATCCGAACTTTCCTATGTGATCGTAATAACGATGGTATAATCCCTCGGTGATCATACCCGCGGATAATCACGTTTACTAGTTGAATTGATAAGTTGAGCATGTTACGTAAATGTCGAACTTTTGATTACACTTTATAAGTGATGTAAATAGTTTTTATAACTAATAATTCAATTGTTTTGGTACATATACAAGTTTTACAACTTATATAAACTAATATTAGCATGCCCAACTCATCCAACTTAGATTAGAACCTCATTCTATGTTAAAAGTCAAGCAGTTTGACTTTTTCTTTGACTTTTGATTCTGACCCGTTTGGTCAACGTTAAGATCCGTTTTAAACTTATTTTGAGACCATATTCTTGTTGAGTATAATCCTCTGAAGTTATACCACTTGGTCATTGCGTTCGATGGGTTAATGACAAGTCTTGATAATATTATTAAAAATGACCACAATGCCCTTATGTGGTCAAAATGGTTATTAAAATGGTTTCAATCCAAACCAAGTTATAATATAACTTTGAAACAAAATATATATCAACTAAAGATATATTTTATTACTTGGACTTTTCATATACCCATCCGACCTTCCGAACACGCCTTTACGCGCATAACTAGTTACGTGAACCTAGTTTGCATAAACTAGGCGTAATGGGTCAAAACCTTTCAAAACATTTTGAAATCAGAATGTTGTTCTAATAAACCTTTATCCAATGAGTCCTTACACTCGGATAGGTATAAACCACATTCTAACTAGTTTACACTTAATCTAGTGAACCGATCTTATTCTAAATTAACGGGTCGTGTCTAATGAACTAACCTATGACCCGAATACATTCTAACATATAACAGATTATGTTCACTCCACACTATAGAACCCCCCCAGATATTTGGACTTGAATTTTAATACTTTGACATTACGACTTTTACTATATTAAAATTGTTATTGGTTGGAAGCTAGCAAAACGATAAATACTCTTAACTTATTTTGTTTTAAAACTTGGGGTAGGCAAATACGCCACTTGGAGCGGGTATTACATTAATGAGCCGCCTATGATAGGGCATAAATGTAAGAACTTGGTTTAATCTGTTTTACTTGATAACTGAAACAATTGGGGGTTATTGGTATCGTGTCCGGGTGTCCGGACTCATGAACTATTATGGCCATATGGAATAACGTGTCGGGGTAGGCATACTGACTGTAAGATGCTTTATTCAACTTTGGTGTGTACCTTAATCATTATAGCACTGAAAATAATCGGCTTTGATCTCTGGTTCCTATTGTATGACAAATATGTAAATCTTGTGACAAGATAAAATACCAACAAATATTAAATGATTACCTACGGGTTTTCTCTCTGTATAAAAAAATCATTTATGAAAAAACTATTTTCAAAATGAGTTAGTTAATTATATTTACCAGCGAAAGCTGACGTATTTTCAGAAGATTGAACTGCAGGTACCGAACCTTGATATTAGGCTCGGAATCTGCATCGGCTATGATAAAGGCTATGGAATTTGCAACTCCTAGCTTAAGGCCTATGATGTCTTAAGCTTGTTTTACTAGATCCTGCCTATGGGCTTATACTCGAAACTTGTATAAATTTTATTAATATTCAGACTTTTAATGAATGAATAGTTTTACTCAAATACTTCTGCTGCATAATATTAAATTGTGATACTGATTACCCAATCGTCACGACCCATCCGGGCCCACAAGAAATAAGGGTGTGACAGGTTGGTATCAGAGCTACAATTTGAGCGAATTAGGCACTAGCCTTTTGTGTCTAAACTCAAATATCACAAATGCAGATTCCATAAGACTATTCCGAGTTCTAGATCTGAACCTAGGACTACTCCTCTCATTGTATATGTAGGATCGTTGTACGACCTGAGTGAGTCGATCAGAAGAATTGTTTATCCAAATCAAAGGCGGAATCAATGACACAGACGCTCAATTCAATTTAAATGTCTCATGTATTGATTATGAAAGTCTTACAACACCTGGAGACGATTTGGCAGCACTTCGTTACCAAACACAAGACCTAATTCCGTTTCAAATGAAACGGTATGCTCATCTATATATAGGTGAGCTAATTCCGTTTGAAATGGTCAAGGCACTTTCAAGCGAAATTAACAAAGTTAATTTCGTTTGAAACTGACCTTGACAGTTTCAAGCGGAATTACTATAAAACTTACTAAAATCAGTTTCTAGTAACTCGAACACTGGTTATCCTATCCTATCCTATTACATGACTCGATACAAGACGAAGTCAATAGACATATTGCACTAACAGACTCCCCATTGGATGTTGACGAAGTCTTCACTGTCGAGTATTTATCATGACACATCTTCAGTCTTGATCAGCCTTCATGCTCTTACCAAATTGTCTAACACTGTAAGCATCCATCAATCTTTCTCTGGCTCTTAACACTAACATATTCTTTAGGCTCCCCCTTTCATCAGGCTTCCGTGCTTTAGGGATCGACACCTTGCTTTCAGGTTACAAGCTTCCCCTTGCTTTGAGCTCGTCTTCAGACTTCCCCTTAGACTCAGCTTTCGGGATCGTAGTCTGGAATCTTATCTGTAATTACTCAAACATTCATAAGTAACAACATTTTGAACATTCAAATATCCAGAAATTTTAACCTGGCTCTTTCAAACTTTCTAAACTAACACTTTTTAACAAATCTCATTGATTTGGCAGTTTCAGCGAACAAGATCGGAAACTGGCTCTTTAACAATATAAGCCTCCAAATCCCTCACTGTTAATCATCCAAGTCCAAACTAATGACCTTGGAGATATCACAAACTGTTTTTGATTTTTGTTAAAACCTCAAGTTTCAAATTAATGAACTTGTTTTATTTTCAGAAACACAATCAGCATACTTAGATTTTGACACTCAGCATTCAGACATCGGTTGTCGAAAATAAAGTAGAATAAAAAATCTTTTTGTATTTTTCTGAAAATATAAAGCAGTAAAGAAATATTTACAAACATATTTACAAGTAATATTTTTGTTTGAGTTTGCGTCAGAGGATCATATCAGTTTTTGACAAGTCACAAGTACCGTTGAGCTTAGTTACACATTAAGAATTAAACAATTCACTTAGATTGTCGATATACTGATCCACTTAAATTTTTACAATAATTTCAACTGATTCAGGATACGAATTAGGTGTATTAAGAACTTAAACTCATTCATGTGTCCCACCTCTTGAATATACTCCCGTATCCAGATCCCAATATTCAGTCTTACAGGTGAATATACCTAGATGATATCTGTAAGGGGTTAAATTGCCAAGAACCGTGAGAGCTCAGGTCAGAACTTCCGTTCAGCAGAGAGATAACGGCTTCAACTTTTGGTGTGTCCCCTTTAGAGGATCTTTTCTTCAACAGCACATGATTAGCATTTTTTAATGTTTCGTCATTTTTGTACTGAGGGCGATTGCTATATTTCAAGCATGCAGAAAGTATTATACGGGGACTAGGCCATTGCTTCCGCAAAATCAGAAGTCCCGGGATAATACCCCAGATATCACTAAGCATAAGGACCTAGTATCTCAGAAAAAGGGGTCCTTCAAATGAGATTTCAGGGGTTACCTATATATCCAAGTAGTGTTCCCCACGAAATAAGCAAGTTTGAATTTAGGTTTATATCCCGAAAAAGTTTACTAAATGTATAAAAACCTATCGGCATATCATCAGTGAGACTGTTTAACGCTATATAAACATTTCATTTCTTTAGCATACTGTAACTGTCTACTGATGTACTATCATTTCCTTTTTTTACGCAAAAACTCAATTTTTGGATTTTATCATGTTTTTGACTTTTTCAAATTTTCAAATGTTTTTGTATTTTCTGACAATAATACTCCCCCTAAAATGCAAAATCATTTAAAAAAATTTGACAACCAATGTAGATAGCTTTGTCTCGCCATCCATTTTCTGCTTTTCGTGCTCTATCTTGCAAAAAGTATAACGTACCCCCATGATTTACAACCCATTGATTTTCGATAGTTTGAAAACCATTTTTCAATCTTGTGAAAGTAATCATGTTTGTTCCGCCGTGAGGGTTTCGGCATATTCAATCAACAAATTTTTGTATTTTTTAATATTTGACAATTTAAAAAAAACAAACATATTTTTGGTTTTTCAAAATTTTTCAATTTTTAGGATTTTTGAAATATTGTTTATTTATATACAGAAAACAAACAAACTCCCTGTTTCAACCAACACAGCGTTCAGCAGCCTCCTCTTCCCGTTGTGCCAGGCTGCTCCAACTTTCAACTCACAATCTTTGGTTTTGTTGAGCACCTGCACATTCAAACTACTTAATTACTTGAACAATTTAGCCCAGGTTTGTTGAACCTTAGGCATTTCAACACAATATGTATCATGCAGTTTTGGAAAATCTTTGTCATCAAAGACTTTTTCAACTTTGACTTCAACTTTTTCATCTTTTACCGAAATCACTTGTTTCTTAACATTCCATGTTTGACCTTTTGGAGTACCTCTTTTGTAAAAATTTGAATCTTTTTGAACATTTTGATTTTGAACAACAACTTTAGGTTTCCAAAACTCTTGAGGTTTTGTCATATCAACATTTGTTTTCCAACTTTGAATTGTTCTGACTCTGGGTGTGTGAGAATTCCAGGTCTGTCTTGAATCAAATCTATTCGAGTTTTACTTCCAAGTTTGGTTCGAAGCAAACTTGTTTGTGTTATACCTCCAAGTTTGTTTTGAAACAAATCTGGTTGACCTGTGTTTCACATCCTCTTATTTTTGTTTCTCAACATTTTCAGACTTTTTTTTGTCAACATCAACAGGTTTCGGATTTGGACACTTGCGTGCAAGATGCCCTATTTAATCACATTTAAAACATATTCTCTTGGACACATCCTTGACCTGTTGTTGTTTTTTTTTCGAGCATGGAACTCTTTATTAGACTGTTGTCTAAATATGAGTTTTTCTTCTTCTTCTAAACTTGTTCCTTGAATAAAATCCATTTTTGCCTGAAAATTCGGCGTTTCATTTCTTTTCCAATTTTGTTTCTTCTTATATCCCAACCCAGCCTTCATGTTTTTCTTCTTGTAACCAGGTTTATTATAAAAAGCTTTATGACATTTTCCAGCAAATTTTGAAATCTCAGACTTTTCAATTTCAACCATTTTGTCAACCTTTTCTGAAATCACATTCTGAATCGGGAATACAATATCTAAGAATAATTTGTCCGATCCAATCATGGTATAAACCAATCCTTTTGAATCATCATCCAGATTTTTCTCAGACTTTGTGTTTTTCAGATATCCATCATGAAAATTACCTTCATTTTCATCCTGTGATTCAGATTTACCTGTATCAACTGACTCTTCTTTCAACACACTTTCAACGACCTTACCTACCACCTCTGAATCACTAGAATCATCAGATTTGGAATAGGTTACGTCAATGTTATCTGGCAATTGATCTACCATGTTGAAAGCTTTTTCTACCTTTTCATCATCATAAAAGGCAAACTTTTCCGGTGGTGGAACTTGATGAAACTCTGAGCCAATGCCTTTCTTGTTTTGCTCAGACTCGCCATCTCCCGGTTTTATGTTGAAAATTCTTTCAAGCACATATGACGACACGTGATAACTTTTTAACTTGTTGTTATCCTGTTCTAAATCAGCAATCTGACGCTTTAGCTTAGCAACATCCTCAATATAGGAATTAACAACACCTTGTTTTATTTCATACATTCGCTTAAGCTCTTTAGTTGTTTCAGAATAATAATTCATTCTTGATTGAGCAAATTTCATTTCATCTTTCACTTTTTCATATGACTCTTTTGTAATGTGATATGCCAATTTTATTGAATCATATTCTTTCTTCATTTCTTGACAAACAATTTCTTTTTTATCACATTCTTCTGGCTTTTTCAAAACATTTTCTTTTAAAATTTCATTTTCTTTTTCTAACTTTTTACATTGTTCCAAAAGTTTTTCATCATTTTCTTTCAAAACTTTTTCGTTTTCTAACATTTCTTTGCATTTATTTTTGAAAACTTCTTCAATTTTATTGAATTCAAGATTTCTTATTTTGAATTGTTTGTCTTTTTCAGTACAAGCACTGCATGGTTCCATGCATTTCTTGCACTGCTCAACATTTTTTATTTGAGTTTCAGAATCAGAATTTACCTCAGTGATTGGCACTTCGGTGTTTGCAGCAACATCTGTCTGCTTCTGATTAGCATCTTTCGGCTTTCCTTCAATATCAACCTTATCACCAGCATCACCAGCAACTTCCAAAATCTCATTCTTCACTCCTTCTTCTTCTTTCTTCTTTATCTCATCAATCTGCTGTTCTTTAGTAACAACTTTCTCAAC
Organism: Helianthus tuberosus; assembly: GCA_030545235.1. Taxonomy (NCBI): domain Eukaryota; kingdom Viridiplantae; phylum Streptophyta; class Magnoliopsida; order Asterales; family Asteraceae; genus Helianthus; species Helianthus tuberosus. The sequence goes on along the minus strand of CM060411.1, from coordinate 57,160,149 downwards.
TTCTACATTCACCACAATTTCTTCTTTCACTTCTTCAATAACCTTCACAACTTCTTCTTTAACAACTTCAACTTTTACCTCTTCAGTAGCTTTCTTCAGATTGTTTACCATTTCTTCAACATTCTTCGTCATTCTCTCTTCATCCCTCTTTCTTAAACACGATCTCATAACATATCTTATTTCCTTTTCATGCCTTTTTGCATATGTGTCATCTTTTAATACATTTCTATAGTATTCAGCAGATTGGGGAATTATGAGAAGAACATCTTCAAAAATTATGTCTTTCTTCGGAACAACAGGTTCACCTTCTCTGTTGAAATAGCACTCTCTCTTCTTATCCCATCTCTTATTGATGATAGCACTTTCATACTCTTCTTGCATTTCATCCATTCTGTTCAAAGCAATGTTTCTTTCTCGATAAGTTTTCTCACTCAGAATCTCTTCTCTGGGTTTCTCTTTAACCTCAGCAACAACATTTTCTTCTTTGTTTTGCTCTTTAATTTCAGCAACGAAAACATAATGGTTGTTCTTTGATATAGTTTTGCCATGAGCTGTTTTTCGAATATCAACACGATCTTCTTCTGGACAAATTTGACTCCAAACATATCCTTCATTATCATGGATCACAGCACAAGCTCTTGACTTATCTCTGGGTTTATCTTCAATCATTTTTGGCTCTTCTTTGCTTCGGTGGTAGATTGCCTTTCGATAATAATCATCATTGAACGGATGTTCATTTCCACCAACTGCAGAATTGTTGCATTCTCTCTTGAAATAACCTTTTTGCTTACATTTGAAGCAGGTCACTTTTGACTTATCAAATCCAAGTTTTGTTGATGCACCACCGAGAGATTGTTTCCCAGTAATCTCCATGTATCTCTGAGCTCTGTGGATGCAACTTGCCAAACACCAACGGATGTCAATGAGTTCCATCTCTTCCGGATCAATCTGGTCGTAGTCTTCTTTGGTTAACTCAGAGTTTCCAATCTTGCCTGCTACAAGACCTTCATACGATTCCAGAACGGATGCAAGGAAACTCATTTGTTATTTAGCTGCATTGATGCTCATTGTCGGAGAATTTTTCAATTTGAGAGCAATGTTGCATAATATTTCCTCTGTTTCTTCAGAACTAGCTTTTGAAGCAGATGAATGATAGCCCGAATTGTAGCTTGATGAGCTTGTCTGAGGTTCTTTTGTTCTTTCACCACTAAATGCTGTCTTTGGTGAACTATCAACTTTCACCGAAGGTAAATTACCTTTGTAATACAAACCAACATTCTGTTGATGTGAAGAACTGCTCATCTTGCTTTGTTTTTGCAATTCAAGCTCATGAGTTTCAATCTTTTCAATTAACGCATCGAGAGAAATTGTTTCATATAAAACATCATTTTTCAAAATGAACACAAACGTTTGCCACTGTTCAGCTCGTGGTAACGCTTCTATGATTTTGTCTATTATTTCTTCTCTTGTTTTTTCAATCTTAAATCTTTCCAGTTCGATTTTTAGATGACAAAAACGTTCAATCATTTGTCGAACTGATTCACCGTTAAGACTATCAAACAAATCAAATTCCTTTTTTAATAAAGCAATTTTGTTTTTCCTGATTTGTTTACCCCCCTCTGCCTTAACCCGTAAAGCTTCCCAAATAGATTTTGACGATCCATCATGTTGTAACAAAGTAAACATATCATTTCTGATGGATGATTGAATTAAGCCAATCATTCTTTGTTTAGCTGCAAATTCTGCTTTGTCATCTTTAGATAATTTGTTGAGTGGAAGATCTTCTTCTTTATCATCTTTTGGTCTTTCATATCCAAACTCCATACAAAACCAGCTCTCGTGTGCATATGCTTTTTCCCAGTTGATGAAACGCTCTTTCCACCATGTATAGTCTTCAATACTTTCAAGAGTTGGTGGCTTCGAGTGTGTTCCGTAGAAGTTATCATGCTTGATGTTCTCATTGATCGCTTTTGTAATGGTTTTTGGTGTAACGGTTGTAATTTCGGAAGATTCAGATGTAAACGCGTTGTAGAACGTATTGTAGAACTCTTCAGCCAGATGAAAGCTTCTTGAATTACCTGGAGACACAGACAATCAAGCAAACACAATCAGTTTAAACAATATCAAACAACTTGACACAAACTGACACTCGGTTGACGTGAAATGATCTTGACGCGAAAAATCCACTTTCAAACGAAATTGTAATCTTCAAACGGAATCAGGTTTTCAAACGAAATCACTTCTCAAACGAAATAAGGACTTTCAAACGAAATCACTTGGTTCAAACGGAATCTTCAAGCGGGATTACACTTTGAAGCGGAATTAACTGAACTTTTCAAGCGGAATTAATCTTTTCAAGCGGAATCAACTGTAACTCAAACGAAATTAGTAATTTCGTATGAAACTGCACCAACTTTTCAAGCGGAATTAAACTGCTCGCTCAAACGAAATTACAATTTTGGTCCATTTTTGTCACTTTTAAGCCGTATTTAAGTCTGATTCTCTCAAGGCTTTGTTAAAACACTGTTTCGCATGTAATGTGTAAAATTCAACCCATTTTGACCGTGAAATCTTGTCAATATTGAAAAAGAAGGTGTAGAAGTCAGAAAAATGATGAATTCAAGCTAAACTCTTCCTCCTGAGCTCTGATACCACTTGTAGGATCGTTGTACGACCTGAATGAGTCGATCAGAAGAGTTGTTTATCCGAATCAAAGGCGGAATCAATGACACGGACACTCAATTCAATTTAAATGTCTCTTGTATTGATTATGAAAGTCTTACAGCACCTGGAGACGATTTGGCAGCACTTCGTTACCAAACACAAGACCTAATTTCGTTTCAAATGAAACGGTATGCTCCTCTATATATAGGTGAGCTAATTCCATTTGAAATGGTCAAGGCACTTTCAAGCGAAATTAACAAAGTTAATTTCGTTTGAAACTGACCTTGACAGTTTCAAGCGGAATTACTATAAAACTTACTAAAATCAGTTTCTAGTAACTCAAGCACTGGTTATCCTATCCTATCCTATTACATGACTCGATACAAGACGAAGTCAATAGACATATTGCACTAACAGTATATATATAGTTATCAATTTTATAAATTTTCAGGAAGACGCCTCTAGGGAAGGAAAGCACTGATATTGATCCTATACTTTTTTCTTTTTACAGAAAGTTCTCAGATGAAGCTGCAACGAAAGCTTCGCACCAAACCAAGGATGTTTGTATGACAAGGCGTAAGGATGAGCTCTTTACCCTCCTCCTACGGCCAATACATTATTTCCCCAACATAACCCCAAACTGACAAACATGCAAACCAAACATCAGAACCAATACCGGTGGACATGGATGATCCATATTTTCAACCTCCCAACTTTAAAATCCCAAACCTTACTTACACAAGCCAGTTTCCAATACGTGACCCATACTACTCACTATCATTGGAACCCGCTAGTTCCTCCTCTATGATAAATCCTTACCTAGAAAACTTTAACAAATCACTAAACCCTCCAACACCAAGCAAGGTGAAACAAGAAGAGGACTAGCAAATATGATGAAAAGGGGACAACTGAAGACTCTTTTTCTTTCATTGTGTTTTGTTTTCCAAAAAGTCCACTTATGGACAATGTTGTATTGTAGTTCCAAAAATCCTTATGGGACAATGTATTGTACTCTGTCGATCTAATGAAATCCAATTTTTTAAGTTTCTTTTCTCATTTAATAGATCCGCTACTAATATCCCAAAAATCTTACTGATGGTGATATAGCTCCCGATTGAACAAATTGCAAACCTGAATATTAGCAATATAACAAAGAAAAACGGTAATGATAAGTGCGATCACCGAGACCGTATGAACGAGGAGAATAATCTTTGATCCTTGATTGCCGATGAAGTTGGCAAAGTTATGGCTGAATTCATAGCTACGTTTAAAAGGCTAGAGCGATCAGTACCAAAGCAAAAATCTGTTTCTAAACCCCACTCCAAAACTGAAAAGACTAACTACTCCTCAACTAAGAGTGAGCAAAGTGTTAAGAATGTCATCAAAACTAAGCACCGTAACTCTAAGGATGGGTGAACCTATAAATATTTCATCTCATGTAAACCCCGTGACTTTACGGATGAAAAGGGAGCCATTGATGCTTTGAAATGGCTCGAGAGATCAAGGGGATGGTTAAATCCTCTAAACCTGCAACATTTGGATCTGTTGTGGATCTAGCTTTATCTCTCACTGAGGATGAGAAACGGGTGAGAGCAGCCAAGACTGATGGTGATCACAAGCGGAAACGTTATGACACGCCTACTAGGGATTCTAAGAAGGGTAAGACTAGTTCGAGCTATTACCAGTCCAAGCCAACTGAGGTAAAGCCCGAGTGTAAAACCTGCGGGGAAAGACATTTTGCGAAATGTCAGCATAATCAACCCAAAGGTTGTGGTATCTATAGACTGATGGACCACAAATCCCATGAGTGTAAAGATCTGAAAAATGCCACCTGCTATGGGTGTGACGAGAAAGGGCATATCAAGACTCATTACCCAAAGTGGGCAGCTGAAGCCAAGAACAAAGCCACTGATGCTAAGAAAGGCAATGCTAGAGCCTTTCAACTGACTGCAAAGGAAGTAATGAAAGATGCAAATGTCATTACGGGTACGTTTCTCGTAAATGATATATTTGCTAGAGTCTTATTTGATTTCGGAACTGATAAGAGCTTCGTTGACCTTAAATTTAGCAAACTTGTAAACCTACCCTTAAGAACCTTAGATGTTACTTACGAGGTCAAAATGGCCGATGGTAGTATAGAAGTAGTTTCCATGATTCTTGATGGATGCGATATATCCATCAAGAACCAATCCATCCATGTAAACCTTTTGCCTATGAATCTTGCGGGATTCGATATAGTTTTATGCATGGGTTGGTTAGCTCATAACCAAGCCCGGATTGCCTGTGATAAGAAACTTATCGAGATTAAATCCCCATCCGGTGATATACTCACTATTCATGGAGATCAACACTATGGATTGGCCGAGGGTGCTTCTCTGCTTAAGGCATCCAAGTGCTTGAAAAGAGGATGTGTCATTTACATGGCATAGGTGGCCATTGACTAACCGAAGTCGAAGATTGAAGTTACTCAAATCATCTCGGAGTATCCTGATGTTTTTCTAGAAGATTTACCTGGTCTGCCCCCGTATAGACAAGTCAAGTTTAGAATCGACATCTTTCCTGGATCAGCTCACGTAGCCAGAGCTCCTTACCATTTGGCACCCATTGAGATGAAGGAACTGAAGGCACAACTGGAAAAACTTTTAGAGAAAGGCTTTATTCAGCCGAGTTCCTCGCCCTGGGGAGCTCATATTCTATTTGTTAAGAAGAAATATGGTTCGATGCGAATGTGCATCGACTATCGTGAACTAAACAAGATCACGATTAAGAATCGACACCCTTTGCCAAGGATCGATGATCTGTTTGATCAGTTGCATGGAGTTAGTTACTTCTCAAAGATTGATTTGAGATCTGAATATCACCAGTTGAAAGTCCGAAGTGAAGATGTTCTGAAGACTGTGTTTCGAACTAGGTACGGCCACTATGAGTTTCTCATGATGGCATTTGGGCTCACGAATACACCTGCAGCATTCGTGAATCTCATGAATAGAGTCTGGAAGGGGTACTTAGATAATTTTGTCATTGTCTTCATAGACGACATACTTATCAACTCACGCAGCAAGGATGATCATGACAAATATCTTTGATGTATACTCGATCTGCTGCAGTAGGAGAAACTCTACGTTAAGTTCTCTAAATGCGAATTTTGGCTCCGCAAAGTCCAATTCTTAGGACACATGATTAGTGAGCGTGGTATCCAAGTGGATCCCGCCAAGATTTAAGCTATCATGAATTGGGAAGCACCCAAAACCCCTTCAGAAATCCGTAGTTTCTTGGGATTGGCAGGCTATTATAGAAGGTGCATTGAGAACTTCTCCCGAATTGCCACTCCTTTGACCGCGTTGACCTGCAGGAATGTAAAATTTGACTGGGGTCCTAAGCAGAGAGAATCCTTTGAGATTCTAAAGCATAAATTGAGCAATGCTCTCATATTAACCCTACCTGAGGGGATTGAAGATTTTGTCATGTACTGTGATGCTTCGTACACAGGAATGGGTTTCGTGCTTATGCAAAGAGGCAAAGTGATTTCCTATGCATCGCGACAACTTAAAGTACACGAAAGGAATTACACCACCCACAATTTAGAACTAGGTGTGGTTGTGCTTGCATTAAAACTATGGATAAATTACCTGTATGGCACAAAGTGTATTATATACACGGATCATAAAAGTCTCCTACATCTTTTTAATCAAAAAGATCTTAACATGCGACAACGCCGATGGATGGAAACTTTAAATGATTACAAATATGAGATTTGTTACCATCCCAGTAAGGAAATGTCGTTGCGGATGCTTTAAGTCGCAAAGAAAGGGCTAAACCAATTACGGTTAATGCCAAAAGCATTGAGCTACATACTATCTTGACTGTAGAAGCTCAGAAGAAAGCCCTGCTAGAGGCGAATGCTCAGACTGAAGGATTAGGTGGAACTGTAGATCAGTTGACGCCTGGAAAGGATGGAATCCTAAGAGTGAATGATAAAATCTGGGTTCCCGTCTATGGAGGACTCAGAGAGTTGATTCTTGAGGAATCACATAACTCGAAATATTCAGTATATCCTGGTGGAGATTAGAAGTACCAAGACCTGAAAAAGAACTATTAGTGGATGGGTATGAAAAAGTCTATAGCTACCCATGCAGCAAAATGTTGAACATGTTCGCAAGTTAAGGCTGAACATCAGAGACCATCTGGTCTGCTACAATAACTGGAGATTCCCACCTGGAAATAGGAAATGGTAACAATGGATATGATTACCAAGTTACCTAAAACCAGTCGTGGCAATGACACGATATGGGTCATAGTCGACAGACTGACTAAGTCAGCACACTACTTGCCAATTAAGGAAACTTACAGTTCCGACAAGCTAGCTAAGTTGTATGTTGACAACATTGTGTCACTTCATGGAGTACCGTTGTCTATTGTATCAGATAGAGATATTAGCTACACTTCTCACTTCTAGAAAAGTTTCCTGCAAGCACTTGGTATGCACTTGAACTTTAGTATGGCTTATCACCCCCAGAATAATGGACAAAGTGAGCGTACAATCCAAACTCTGGAAGACATGCTACGCACATGCACGATCGACTTAGGCGGTAGCTGGGATGAACATCTACCCCTGACAGAATTCTCCTATAATAACAGCTATCACACTAGTATAAAAGCCTCACCTTTTGAGGCTTTATACGGGAGAAAGTGTAGAATGCCCGTCTGTTGGGCAGAAGTTGGTGAAAGCTAACTCTCCGGACTTGAGATTGTCGTTGAAACAACTTATAAAATTGTACAAATAAGAGACAGACTCAAGGCTTCCCGAGAGAGGCAGAAGAGCTATGCTGATAAAAGGCAGAAGCCTCTCAAATTCCATATCGGAGACAGGGTAATGCTCAAGGTCTCGCCTTGGAAAGGCGTAATGAGATTTGGAAAGAAGGGCAAGCTGAGCCCTAGCTATATTGGACCATTCGAGATAACAGAATATGTCGGTTCGGTATCTTACAGACTTAAACTACCAGGAGAGAGCTGAGTGGAATCCATGATGTGTTCCATATCTTTAATCTGAAAAAGTGCTTAGCTGATGAAGCACTTGTCATGTCTCATCATGACGTTCAAATTGACGAGAGCTTAAGGTTTATTGAAAAACCTTTGTCCATTGAGAACCGTGAAGTCAAAAAGCTTCATAAGAAAAAGGTTTCCCTCGTCAAGGTGAAATGAGATTACCGTCGTGGCCAAGAATACACTTGGGAGGTTGAATCCGAAATGAGACTGAAATGCCCTTATCTATTTGAATAAATCTCCAAGACGAAATTTCCTTTAAGGGGGTGAGGATGTAACACCCATAAAAGTCTGTCCAATTATATGACGACACATGTCCAATTCTCAAACTAATCCCAACTATGTGGAGGGAGAAACCTCCAGCTAATCCCGACTATATGGAAGGAGTGATGCGTGTGAAGTGTGTATGGTTTTTAATGTATATTTTAAGCACTTTTACACTTTTTAGCCAAGTTTTAAATTTATAAAACACGATATTTACTAACACTAAACACACATATGGGCAAGTGCACCCATCGTGAGCGTAGTATAGTGTTGGTAAGATACCGAGGTCGTCCAAGGACACAAGAGCTTTTAGTACCGGGTTATCCTCAACGTCTAATCAAATCAAAAGTTTAGAAAAAGGTTTTTAAAACTAGAAAAATAAAACTAACTAAAATGCTGAAAAATAAAATAAAATAAAAACAGATAGACAAGATGAATCACTTGGATCCGACTCGTGTGTAGTGTAACCTTTGATTATTTCCGCACTTTTGCACTTTTTAAGATATTATCTTAGTTATTGTAGTAGGCCCCTCTTTTGAAGGTGACGTTACCCTCAACCCAGTATTTTGAGTCAGCAAGGATACAATCCTAAAGGGTCGGATTATTGAAAGATAATTAATTAAGTTATTAATGCATAATGTGGTAGGCCCCTCTTTTGAAGGTGACGTTACCCTCGGCTAAGTAGTCTGATTCAGCAGGGATACAGTCCTAAGTAGCAGGGTTAAAGTATTAATAGTAGCTTACATATGAGGGGATCAAAGAGTTTGGACCCCCGCCATCCAATACTAGTGGGTATTGAAGGAGGTCCTACTAAATTTGACCCAGGTCCTTGCAGGATCTATACAATGAACAAGGCAAGACTCTTACCAAACCATGCCCTTAACCCCCGACCAGGTAGCCAACACATCTCCATATAGACCGTGGAGATATGAATGGTGAAAATCTTTTAGTTTATATAGACAGTAAAATAATGCCAAGACACCACGGACAAACGATAACGAAGAATCACCTTCAACATAAGAAACTAGTTATTAAAGTCATTAATACATAACCAAATAAAAAGTGCGAAAAGATTAAAAATAAAAAGTGTGAAAAGATTAAAAATAAAAAGTATTACACTAAACACTTGTCTTCACCAAGTGATGTAAGAGACTTAGACAAACATGGCCTTTGATTGTCAAGAACTCTTACGATCAATCTTGGATCCCGAGACTACTACACACGCTCTATGATGGATGATGGATGATGGTGGTGGATGTGGGTTGTGATGGTGGTGAAGGGTGGGTGTAGTGTGAGAGAGGTGGTTTGCCAAGGGATGGTTTGCAAATGAGCCAAGCACCCCTATTTATAGCCTGAACAGCAGCTCGGGCACGGCTCCGTGTCCATCCTTCTTCTCTTTCTTCATTAATTGCAGTTTGTCTGCATTAGTTGACCACGCCCCCGTGTCCGCTGGGCACGACCCCGTGTGCAAAAGCGTATCTGTCCTATCAAGATTTCCTCAGATTCTGCGATTCTTAGAGTTGACCACGGCCCCGTGTCCGCTGGGCACGCCCCGTGGTGGGTGATAGAAGCTTCTACAGCTTTGTCTTTTCTGCAGACACTTGGGCACGCCCCCGTGCTCACTGAGCACGGGGCGTGTTCAGCCTTCTGTTTTCTTGTTTTTGCTTGGGAAGATGCTGTCGGGGGGTCGGGCATGCCACGTTTATCCCTTTTCTTGTATTTTTGTTAGATTTAGCTGCCTTTTTGCTTCTTTTGTTCATTTGAGCTCATTTAATCCTGAAAATACAAAAGGAAGACAAAAGCATACTTTTTCCAACATTAGTACTAAAAAGGGTTAGTTTTATGCCTCATTTGATGTAATTTATATGTTGCATTTTGCACACATCAAATACCCCCACACTTGAATCTTTGCTTGTCCTCAAGCAAAACTCTTTATAATGTGGCTTAACACTCCTAAATGGAATGGGTAGAAGAGAAGGTTTTTGGGCTTGTCATAGAGTGTCGGGATTTCCAAGATTCTTTATTAAGTTTTATTTTTATTTATTTACAATCCTATTCGTCATGATTTATTTAAAACATTACATAAGATAAATTACTTATTAGGGCATAACATGCCTTTTTAAAATTCCATTTACATACAAGTTCACATACCTCACGGGGGATCACTCAACACTCGGCCGAAGATGTATTTTTGTGAAACACTCGAGAGCGGCATGGAACTTACTTCTACCATAAGTTTGCCAAGCAATCAATCCTCCTCCTTTTTAACTATATACCTTTGTAAATATCAAGAGGACTATTGGGGTGAAGGGTTAGGCTTCGGTTAAAGGTAGGTGGTTGGGTTAGTGGTTAGTAGAAAATGGCGAAAAGGCGTAAAAAGTGTCGGATTTTACAGAACATATAGTTTTTGTGACTTTTTATTCCAATGAAGTATTATTCAAACAAGCTTTCTTTTTGTGAGCTTTGTTTGTTTATTGCAAACTTCATTTTTCTTTTCTTCTTTATCAATTTTTTTTTCAACATAAGAAAGTCACACAAAAACCGAGCTTTGTTACTAAAATAAAGGGTTTAAAATGAAAAAGGGTTTTGGTGGGTAAAAAGGGTGTTTGTTTTGGGTTAAGAAATGAAAAGGTTTAGGCTCAAAGGGGTTAACTAGGGGGATTTTGGGTAGGTGGTAAAAAAAATAAAAATAAAGGTGTAGAAATAAAAAGGGTTAGCCCTAATGCCTCCATCATTTACTTACTCGGGTTTAAGTTGGTAAGGACCGGGAATGCATCGTCGTGGCAAGTTCTAGAGTCGTAAGAACCAAGCGGCTATTCACACAAGAAACGAAAAATGAGCATTTAGTTTAAAGATGTGTATTTGTATGCTCAATAAAGGCTCAAAACTCACTTTTTGTGGGAATGGGTTTTTATGTGATCAAGTATATATAATCAAATTTTAACTAGGTTTGTCATCCTGTTTCATAATTTTCTTATGTTGGTTCTTTTTATCACGACGTTATCGGTTGTAAATTTGTAAAAATATCACCTTTTTAGAACTTGAAATTCCCAACTTAAACCTAGACAAGTAAAAAAAATGAAAAACTTTTGAAAAAAATTAGGGGTGTTTAGCGGTTCCAATAGAGTTTTGTGTAAGGCTTGTGATTAGGACTTGCAAGATTCAAGGTTTTAGCATCCCCCCCACACTTAAATTACACATTATCCTCAATGTGTCCCAAAAATAAGTTTTTAGGTTGATTGGACGTGTAAAAAGGTGTGAAAAAGCAAAATTTTATGTTACTGGGCGTCTGGACACGGCCCCGTGGTGTCCGGGCACGGCCCCATGTTCAGATCGCCAGTAACAGAAATTAAAATAAAGAAACAGAAGCCTAGACACGGGGGCGTGCTGGGTGAGCACGGCCCGTGTCCAGTTACCTGAACTGGGCATTTTCTGCAGATGGTTGGGCACGGGCCGTGTTGGGTGAGCACGGCCCCGTGCTGAACTTTCTGTAATGAAGAAAAATTTGTCGGATGGCCCTGTTTTTATGCATGGGGTGCTAGTGCAAGTTTCCCTTAGTATCCTTCACCATCCCGAGTGTGTTTTATCCATTACAACATCATCCAATCACCAAATTAAAACCATCATTCATTAAAACTAACACATTACATAAGATCCTAGAAAATTTTAAAGACAAGGCAGGAAAATAAAAAGCTAAAGGTCCTAAGATAGATAGGTCAAATGGTACACAAAATCATCCTAAGGAGTTCTACTTTTATCAAAATTTTTGGAAATAACTTTCTGGTATTTAAAAGATTTGTAGAACTTTAGACCGAGAGGTATTCCCTAGATGTTACTAGAGCCATTCTTCTATTTCTCTTTGGAGAAAGAAGGCGGGATCGTTTTCTTCAACATCTTGTGGAGGGGGAGTGACACCAACAGGAACCCCTTGTAGTACGTCTCGAGGGGGCTCCGGATGTATGGCGTACCATTCGGCCGGTATGATGACTTCGGGAACCACATTCCATGCCCTTTGGGTAATGATTGGAACCAAAGGAGGAGAAGCGAGAATGTTCAACCTTTGGTGCAAAAGGTTGACCTCTCGAAGACCTCCCTCTAGTCCCACCGTCAAATGATTGATACGGTCGACCAATGCTTCTTCCACTCCCGTCATCTCATCAATGGCTTCTCTTAAAGCGTAAACATAGTTTACAAGAGAATCTTCAACCGTTGATGACCTTCTTCCTTGTCGATTGTTCCTGGAGTGCGATGAAGATGTTCCGCTAGTTCTGCTCGCCATTCTGAGAAAACAAACCGAAAAGAGCTCAATTTTATGTAAACAGTACCTCAGACATGGCCCCGTGCTCAATGAGCACGGCCCCGTGTTCAGATATCTGCAGATTTTTAGAACAAGGAATCTTGGTGTTTTAATTTGTTTTCGTGATTTTTAAAACGTTTTTAAGCAGAAACAACTTAAAACATTTTTGTAGAGCTTATTTTTAACAAGATTCATTGAATAAAAATCTAACAAACATCTCAATAAGGCTTGGAATTATGAAGATTTCAAGCTCTAATGGAGGTGTCAAGAAAAATTAAAGAAGAAGGCAATGGATAAAAGTGGAAAAGACAAGATGGTTGTTGGGAACCTTCTTTAGAAAATACCTAGGATGGTATATGTGAAGATTCACCAGATCTTTGTCTTTGGAGTGGTCCATATGTGCAGGAATCTTGCTGCATTTATAGAAAACGATAGCACGCTGCACACGGCCCCGTGTCGGCTGGGCACGGCCCCGTGTGCAGATGAAATCCTGACACATTTTGTCTGTATTCTGACATGAAATCAGACGGGAATCTTTGGGTGGACACGGGGGCGTGCTGACCTGGACACGACCTCATGTCTAGGGGCTGTTTATGGAGTTTCTTCTATTTCTAAGGAACTTATCCAGATCGGGTGGCTCCTTACTGGATGGAACAACCCCAAAGTGCCTGAGATACCTTAATTTCTCTAGACTAAGACGAGAACGCAAGAGGTTGTCGGTGAGGGTGATTCCTATGCTAAATGTAGGTGGACAAGTCCAACCCTTTCCCGGGCTCTCGTTAAAGAAGGTGTATGCCGAATCGCTCAAGTCTATGTATGCACCGAACGAAGTCGATGGAGAGTCCTTCACGGCACAATCGACACAGGGGTGACTATCGCTCAAGTCCTCGCTAGAGTTAGAGGTGATTTCGGGAACAACGAAGTTGTTTTTATTCGAATGCGATCCCAACAATTCTTCTTGGGCTTTGTCTTGAGGTGAATTATTGAAATCCAATTCAAGTTCTTTCACCCAATTAAGAATTAAATCCTCCAATTGAAATAATTCGTCAAGAAGCATTTCTCCTAGAAGATCCGATTAGGAGCTTTCGAGAGAAAGATAGGGATTATTTTTACTTTCGCCCCTCTTAAGGCTATAGGAAAACATTGGGTCTATATAATGGGGCTTATAATTTAGAAAATAACATTCTAAATCTTTATGAGGGCCACCACATATTCGCCCCTCTTAAGGCTATAGTAAAAAATATCAGTATCACTCATGTTTGTGTCAGAAATTATCAACCGTCGGGATCTTACGGTTCTGTTTTCAGTAACTGAAACTTGGGCACGGGGGCGTGTTGGGTGGGCACGGCCCCGTGTTCAGCTTACTGTCTGACTTAAAACAGGATTGCCAGTACCAAAGATTGGGCACGCGGGCGTGTTCAGCGGGCACGCCCCGTGCTGAGTTCTGCAGAAGCTGAAAATCTAAGAAAAATCCTAAAAAAATAGAAAAATAAGAAAAACGATTAGGCCGTTGATTCCTAACTTTCTTAAAATTCTTGTGTCCCCTGCAACGGCGCCAAAAACTTGATGCGTGTGAAGTGTGTATGGTTTTTAATGTATATTTTAAGCCCTTTTACACTTTTTAGCCAAGTTTTAAATTTATAAAACACGATATTTACTAAACTAAACACACATATGGGCAAGTGCACCCATCCTGAGCGTAGTATAGTGTTGGTAAGATACCGAGGTCGTCCAAGGACACAAGAGCTTTTAGTACCGGTTTATCCTCAACGTCTAATCAAATCAAAAGTTTAGAAAAAGGTTTTTAAAACTAGAAAAATAAAACTAACTAAAATGCTGAAAAATAGAATAAAATAAAAACAGATAGACAAGATGAATCACTTGGATCCGACTCGTGTGTAGTGTAACCTTTGATTATTTCTGCACTTTTACACTTTTTAAGAGATTATCTTAGTTATTGTAGTAGGCCCCACTTTTGAAGGTGACGTTACCCTCAACCCAGTAGTTTGAGTTAGCAAGGATACAATCCTAAAGGGTCAGATTATTGAAAGATAATTAATTAAGTTATTAATGCATAATGTGGTAGGCCCCTCTTTTGAAGGTGACGTTACCCTCGGCTAAGTAGTCTGAGTCAGCAGGGATATAGTCCTAAGTAGCCGGGTTAAAGTATTAATAGTAGCTTACATATGAGGGGATCAAAGAGTTTGGACCCCCACCATCCAATACCAGTGGGTATTGAAGGAGGTCCTACTAAATTTGACCCAGGTCCTTGCAAGATCTATACACTGAACAAGGCAAGACTCTTACCAAACCATTCCCTTAACCCCCGACCAGGTAGCCAACACATCTCCATATAGACCGTGGAGATATGAATGGTGAAAATCTTTTATTTTATATAGACAGTAAAATAATGCCAAGACACCACGGACAAACGATAAGGAAGAATCACCTTCAACATAAGAAACTAGTTATTAAAGTCATTAATACATAACCAAATAAAAAGTGCGAAAAGATTAAAAATAAAAAGTATTACACTAAACACTTGTCTTCACCAAGTGATGTAAGAGACTTAGGCAAACATGGCCTTTGATTGTCTTGAACTCTTACGATCAATCTTGGATCTCGAGACTACTACACACACTCTATGATGGATGATGGATGATGGTGGTGGATGTGGGTTGTGATGGTTGTGGAGGGTGGGTGTAGTGTGAGAGAGGTGGTTTGCCAAGGGATAGTTTGCAAATGAGCCAAGAACCCCTATTTATAGCCTGAACAGCAGCTCGGGCATGGCCCCGTGTCCATCCTTCTTCTCTTTCTTCATTAATTGCAGTTTGTCTGCATTAGTTGACCACGCCCCCGTGTGCAGAAGCGTATCTGTACTATCAAGATTTCCTCATATTCTGCGAATCTTGGATTTGACCACGGCCCCGTGTCCGCTGGGCACGCCCCCGTGGTGGGTGATAGAAGCTTTTACAGCTTTGTCTTTTCTGCAGACACTTGGGCACGCCCCCGTGCTCACTAAGCACGGGGCATGTTCAGCCTTCTGTTTTCTTGTTTTTGCTTGGGAAGATGCTGTCGGGGGGTCGGGCATGCCATGTTTATCCCTTTTCTTGTATTTTTGTTAGATTTAGCTGCCTTTTTGCTTCTTTTGTTCATTTGAGCTCATTTAATCCTGAAAATACAAAAGGAAGACAAAAGCACACTTTTTCCAACATTACTACTAAAAAAGTGTTAGTTTTATGCCTCATTTGATGTAATTTATATGTTGCATTTTGCACACATCAAGGAGGAAGGACATACACTGTACGTTCACTAAAACGTGTTCCGAATCTCGCACTGATCTAGAATCTGGGAAGGAGAGGGACTATTATTGTGTGTTAACTGAAAAGCTTTTCGGATATCCAACTAATCCACACCGTGTGGAAGGATAGGGACTAATATTGCACATATCAATAACTTGTTAAACCCAAAGGGTCAAATGTGCAAAATTCTTATTCTTAAAGTCCTTACGGACCGTAAGGCCTCATGACTTATGGACCGTAAGGCAATTAAATTATTGTGCGCCAGGAGGTCTTACGGACTGTAAGCACCTAGGCTTACGGACCGTAAGGATTGAAGCTTGCGGTCCGTAAGAGACATGTAGACACCAAACATCAGGCTGTTGCTGCTGTTTTGCCACCTTGTGGCAACCCTTGCCACCTCTCCTGCCTTCCTTACACATCCAAGGACATTTTTCAACACCTTGAAAATCTTGGGGACACTTGGCACTCCCTCAGAACTCTCCTTTGGATATAAATAGCAACAATCTTCATCCTCCTCAACTCACACCTTCACTCTCTTCACTCTAAAGTTTCTTGGAGCTCTCTTTGGACAAGAGGACTTCCTCTCTTAGTTGCATTCTACTCAAACAATTCCAAGTAGGTGTTCCTACTTGTTCTATTTCAATTATATTAGTTATTTTAAGCTTAAAGTCAAACAGTTGACTTTCTGTTTGACCTTAGCTTCTGACCAAGTTGCTCAAGGTAAAGTTCAATCTGAACTTTCCTACGTGATCGTAATAACGAAGGTATGATCCCACTGTGATCTTACCATCGGATAATCACGTTTACTAGTTGAATTGATAAGTTTAGCATGTTAGGTAAAAGTCAAACTTTTGATTAAACTTTATAAGTGATGTAAATAGTTTTTATAACTTATAACTCAATTGTTTTGATACATATACAAGTTTTACAACTTATATAAACTAATATTAGCATGCCCAACTCGTCCAATTCAGATTAGAACCTCTTTATATGTCAAAAGTCAAGCAGTTTGACTTTTGCTTTGACTTTTGATTCTGGCCCGTTTGGTCAATGTTAAGATCTGTTTTAAACTAATTTTGAGACCATATTATTGTTGAGTATAACCCTCTGAAGTTATACCCCTTGGTCATTGCGTTCGATGGGTTAAATGACAAGTCTTGATAATATTTTTAAAAATGACCACAATGCCCTTATGTGGTCAAAATGGTTAATAACATGGTTTCAATCCAAACCAAGTTATAATCTGACTTTGAAATAGAATATATATCAACTAAAGATACATTTTATTACTTGGACTTATCATAAACCCATCCGACCTTCCGAACGCGCCTTTAAGCGCATAACTAGTTATGCGAACCTAGTTCGCATAAACTAGGTGTAACGTGTCAAAACCTTTCAAAACCTTTTGAAATCAGAATGTTGGTCTAATGAACTTTTATCCAATGATTCCTTACACTCAAATAGGTATAAACCATATTCTAACTGGTCTACCCTTAATCTAGCAAACCAATCTTATTCTTATGTAATGGGACATGTCTAAGGAACTAACCTATGACCCGTATACATTCTAACACATAACTGATTATGTTCACTCCGGACTATAGAACCCCCAGATATTCGGTTGGAAGCTAGCAGAAAGGTAAATACTCTTAACTTATTTTTTTTAAACGTGGGGTATGGCCAATATGCCACTTGGAGCGGGTATTATATAAATGAGCCGCCTATGATTTCTCATAAATGTAAAAACTCGGTTTAGTCTGTTTTACATGATAACTGAAACAATTGGGGGTTATTGGTACCGTGTTCGGGTGTCCCGACTCATGAACTATTATGGCCATACGTAATAACGTGTCGTGGTAGGCATACTGACTGTAAGACGCGTTATTCAACTTTGGTGTGTACCTCAATCATTATAGCACTGTAAATGACCGACTTTGATCTCTAGTTCCCATTGTATGACAAATATGTAAATCTGGTGACAACACAAAATCCCAAGAAATATTAAGTGATTACATTTTTGGGTACTCAACTCTTTCAAACACTCAACATTATCATGGCTTTCTTTAATCGCATCGAGTAAGGGTAAATTAATTTTGGCTTGATTAAATTTTCCCACCTTTATTCCATTGGTGGGTCCCGTTTACTCAAAACAATTTTTCAGGGGGTTCTATTAAAGCCATAGGAAATGGAACTTTCACTCTCTTACCATCAACTTCAATAAACATTTTACTTTCACAAAAATACTTTTTTCAAATTCTTACTTTCCTGATTATGTTGAGAATCCGACGTCGCATCAACATCCTCCACCACCTCCTCAACTAATTGTGGTGGTGGGGTGACCGTAACACTATTAGTTTCAGAAGTTGGAAGAATACCTACCGCATTGATCGGCATATTTCTTCCATTCTTCGAACTGGACGACTAATGTGCTGGATTCACTATGGTAGTGCTTGGTAACTTACCTGGTTCTCTTCTCAGCTGAGCCATAGCTTTTGCTAACTTCCCTAACTGCTTCTGCATTGCTTCAGAAGTTTTGTCCTGAACCTTGTTATCTTTCTGAATGTCCTTCATGAACCACATAATGGCATCCAACTTTGCATCACTTGTGTCACCACCACCACTTGAAGGATTACCTTGCTGATTACCTTGATTTCTCCAGCTCCCTTGATACTACCTTGACTTTATGGTTGGTTGGTAACTTGAGAACCTTGATTATATTGGCCCTGATTCTAGTAATTTCCTTGCGAGTAATTACCTTGAGAGTAATTTGCTTGGCGGTTCTGATACTACTGACCTCATTGATTAGGTACCTGAAAATTAGGGTTCATTTGATTAGTAGTATTTCCATAACTAAAATTTGGGTGATTTCGCAAACCTGAATGATATGTATTCAATTTTATATCATATTGTTTTCGTTCACCGTAAACTTGATTCACTTCTTCATTCTGGCCCATCTTTGCGGGACACTCTCCAACCTTATGTCCTAACTCACCACAATCTGTACACACTAAAAAGGTATTAGCTTCCCTAACTTCGGTTCCTTTTCCCAACTTCATCTGCGCCACTTGTCGCTCTAACAGTAGATTCTAGTGTTTCAGTTTCTCAACCCGTTCTTCAGCTACATAGTGAGCTGATTTTGCTAAAACCGATCTTGCCTCCTGCTAGACTGTGCCTGCCTCTTAGAAGTGACACTCTATCTCTCCAAGTACGCCCAATCCACAACTTCTATATTCATGAGAAATGTACCATTGCTTACGGCTATGAGATCTCTAACATCGTCAGGAAGCAACCAATCATAGAATGCTTTAATCAATTCCCATGTCTGGATGCCATGATGTGGGCATTTCCTAAGAAACTCCTTAAATCGTGTGAAAGCCTCATGGAATGTTTCCCCTGAATGTTGTTGGAATGCTTTGATTGCTTCCCGAGCTTCACTGGTTCAGTTCATTATGTAATATTCTTCCAAGAAAACATGTTGCATCTCCTGCCAAGTATAGATACTACTTGGGGGTAATGTTGCGAAGCATTGGCGTGCTTTATCTTTCAAGGTAAATTGGAACAACATCAGCCTCACCTCATCCTTTGTAAAACCTGACCCCCCCACCCCATAGTTTGATAAATCGAGTCAAAACTTGCAATGTGCAAGTACGGTTCTTCGGTCCTTTTGCCATAAAATTCTGGAAGATGGCCTAAATATTGAGTCCTCACCTCAAAAGCTCTACCATTCTCCCCAACAGGTGTAACTATGGCTGACGAATTTGGCATTATGATGGGTCGATGATGACCTTCAACTCCTCGAACTGGAGCCCTTTGAATCACCTGTGGGACACCATCAATAAACTGCAATTGGTCACCTCCAAAACGATTGTTACCCCTTTGATTCCCTACGTTGAACTGTGGGATTCCATGTTGAACTTGGTTGTTAGGGTTTGGGTTCTAGATGTGATTTCCGAGATTTCCCTGTTGTTGTAATGGATATACTTGATCCATGTTGTACCCTTCATCATACCTATAAGCAGCATATCTCCCGTCATATTGGTTCTGATTATCCTCTTCTTCCCAACTGGATTCCCAAGTGTGGACAGTTTCTTCTCTGTATTGGGGACCCTCATTATACCCATGTTGATGTTGTGGTTGGTTAAGATGGACAATTTCCCGATTTGGAATTGTTGGATCCCATGTTGGTTTTGTGGGGCTGGGTTAATCTGCGGAAACGAGTTTGCTGGTGGCTATTTTTAGTTTTGATTACGAGGCTGATTGTGGTTTTGTATTTGATTTTGAGGAATTGGTGGATCTGGAATTTGAGGGATTGGTTCATTTTGTGCTTGGTTTTGTGGAATTGTAGGGTTATCTTGATCAACCATCTCGTAAGCTGCTTGTTCAATATCTTGAGCAACGATTGATGAATTAGTTTTAACTTTTACTACTGAACGTAAGAGAACACGATTATGTCGAGCTGTCTTTTCAATTTTTGGATCAAACAAGAGCGGTGAAGATTTCTTTGAAAACCTGGTATGCATGCAACGCTAGAGTCACCTGCACACAGATGAACAAGAAACCGAGTGTAATACTGAACGAAACAAAAAGAAACAAAAGAAAGGAAATATTTTTGGATTTTTTTTTTTTTGGTTTTTCTAATTTTTTTTATGTTTTTAACTTTTAAGAAAAACAACTAACTAACACTAAGCGCACTGATTCCCTGACAGCAGCGCCATTTTGATCGATGTCGTAAGGTCGGTCAAAAATATAATTAAAAGTGTCCTAATCACCTTTACTAGTAAAAAGCAAGTAGGATGTCGAATCCACGGAGAATTAGTGGAAAGTGTTAAAGTTCATTGCTTTTAATGGTTATCTAATTCTAAACTAATTGGTTTTTGCTGATTGAGAGAATGATTATGAAAACAAATTAAATTAGTGTGGTTGTAAACAATTGTGAGAAAAAAGGACCAATCTCTTGGTTTTCGGTTATGTAGAAAATCGGGTAACTTAATTACTACCAATTGAAAATCACATAGACATGATTTCTTAACTTACTCGTTTAGATAAATAACTAACAGATAATATATTTGGTTGCAATGATCCACGATCAAAAACGAAAGATTGATGCAACTGAATAGTAACCTAGCTAATTATCAATCCTAGATTTCACAAACACAAACAAGTTCAATGGTTAAAGGTTAAAGAACAATGACAACTTAGAATTTAATCCCAATTGTTGATGACAAAACCAAAAAACTGATGAACAAATATGTCTACGATAATTCAACAATCGTTTAATCAAAAACAAGTAAACAATAAGATAAAGTAACCGAATGATTAGACAAATCTCAATCCAAAAGTTTGTAAATAAGATTAACCTACTTCCTAACACAAACCCTACTCCCGAAGATGATCACGGGTAGTTTAGCCGTTCATCGTGGTGAAACAATCTTCAAAAACTTGAGTCTTGATTGGATTCATCTTCAAGAACGTTGGTGAGATGAGAATTATGATGATTTGAGGGTGAAGAAATTCTCAAAGGTGAGTTCTTTTTTTCACAAAATTCGTGTGGAGGCTAACGAATCCCCCATAGGGTTTTTTTAAATTCCCTTTTAAATCTCAAAATAGACTTTTAGCGACTTTCAACCGGTAAGATTTGTTCCTCTTTTATCTAAATTTCTTTTATTTGACCCGTTTGAGGTATAACCAACCCAAATCAACCCATTCAGGTAGACATTATCAAAACGTGTGCCTGTTAGACATTATCATGAATCTGACATCAAGCATCAGAGCCACCACATGGCTTTTCACCTAGACAACCAATCTATCTTAAATCGCAAGGCTTGTTCATGCTAGACTAACTTATAGTTTGCACTTGCGCGTTAAGGTTTCCCTTAACAACTTGATATTCTCCACCATAATCAAATGATAACAAAAGCATTTATATACCAATAGAAGGTATTAAAAGTAATAAATTATTAAAAGTAATAATTTAGCACACAACAGCGTCGTATTAATGCGGTTCGACGTCGGTTGCGCGGCGCACGCAACAGCGGCGTCGACTGCGCTCAGAAGCGGCATCGACTACGTGGCGCACGCAGCAGCGTCGTCGGCTGCGCGACGCACACAACAGCGTTGTATTTAAGCGGTTCGGACTAAAAAAAGAAATATAATTTTAACTACAGTCGGTGGTAAACCTGCACTTCGCTGCGGGTATTCTTCTTAAACGAATTTATGCGGTTAAAGGATATCTAACATTAGAGGCAATATATTAAGTAGTTGAACATGTAGTATACATAAAGTAGTTGATATATAAATGAGCGTTGAACATTTGAAAGGTTTACATAAAAAGTAGTCTAAAAAAAGATGCCAAAAAACTGGGCAGTCTTGATGTAGCTAGATCAGTGGCGGAACTAGAAGAAATATCCAGGGGTATCCCAATTTTTTTACTGTACTTTTATAGAACAAATCTTTTTTACCTACATTATGGGACATGGCCGATCCTGAAAATTCAAGTGCCTTGGGCGAGAAAAAAAAGACCCTTAGGCCTTACCGAATTAAATTTTATAAACTACTTTTTTTTCATGTTATTAGTATTTAGGTTAACGAATTAATATTGTGTATTTCACATTTGGGCTAGGCTTTATGAATTAATATTGGCAATAAGTTTTTAGGTATTAGATTGGGCTAGGTTTATTTTTAATTTTTAGATCGGACTTGTATCTTCGGAGTTGTTTCATTCGGAATTGTATCATCATCACCAAAATTTTGAATAACCTAACAAAATTCAAAATATCGAATCACAAACTAACCAAGAAATCAAACTATCAAAGCACAAGGAGAAAAGAATACTCACAAATGATCTAGAATCTTAACAGAAAAAATATATGAAATAATATACTTTAATTAGATAAAATTATGAATAAATTTAACAAAGCATACCATAATTAACATAATAAACTTTGAACAGCTTATATTTTACTAATAAAAGTTAGAAATCGTACAAGATAAGCATGTGTTGTCATTTCAATATTGAGTTATGTCACCTATTAGGTAAAGAATAAAAAGAAAAAAACTATTAAATATTTAAAAACATAGGTTTTAACTTTTCATACAGACCCCTATCTAGAATAGCTTTTAACTTTTATATGGACCCCTATCTAGAACAGCTTTAGTTAAAATATTCAATATTAATCGTCTTCTTCCTTAAAACCCTAAACGATACATAGTGTTGCAGACAAGTAATAAGCACCATGATGTTTCTATTTTCAGTTTTTTTTACCAATTCTCTCTTCTCATTCTCTTTACTTACACTGCAAGACTCAAACTTCAATAACATGCCTCCATTGACCCTCCTGTAGTTTCGCCACTGTACACTAGTACCGATACGAAGTTGAGCCGTAGCCCGTGCTACGGCTCGTTGAATGCTCTTTCCGCCCCTGAGCTAGATTACATTGCACATCAAACAGTACAAACAAAGATTATGGTATAAAAACAATATTAACCTACATTTCTAATCTGATTTGGCTTGTTACATCACAAATTCAAAGCTTTTTTAATTAGAACAACAGATATTTCACACAACTTTAGCAAAAATTAGAATGGAAACAAGAAACACATCAATATAATTTACAGAATTACAACTTAATATCTGCCAAATTGATGTCGGAAAAATCATATTCAGACAAGAACATAACAAGTGTGAAAGACTGATTCAAACACTTCCTTATCCAGTTAATCGGGCACAATAGCAACAATAGAAACATAATTTTTCAGCTGAACACCCTTCACTGAAAACTCTTATAAAAAATCGCAAACAACATACTAACTTTTCAGCCGAACAAGACCAAACTCTTATCTAAAATCGTATCTATAGTGGCAAATTTTGTGCCCCAGGCTACGGCTAGGGTTTCGTTCTTTTTTTTATGCCGGTGAAATAATTGATTGTAAACATAAGTAAGAAAGATACACAGGAAATTTCAACTGCATATGATGCTAGTTAATAAAATCGGTTCTGAAACCCTAACCCTAGTCGTGCCATCCGGTTCAGCCAACATTGAATCAGCCAGATTAGCTGTGAGTTTTGCTTCATGGGTGACTTATCTGTTGTTAAAAAACATTTTGGTGGAGCAATACCGTGAAGAATACAACAAACTGAGAAAGAGAAAGATATTGTGTCTTCTACGTGAAACTTGAATGTGAATGAGATTTTGGAGGGAATTAATTGATTTTGGAGGGAGATTTTTCATAAGGATTCCGGTGAAACGTGATTTTGGAGGGAGATGCTAATTGTGTTGTAAAATAGTAGATTTTAGAAATACTTGAAAATAGTGGCATATGTAAAATACCATTAAAAATCATAGAGAATTTCAATTGCGTATGTAAAGTGCCATTAAAATTTTGAAATAATAGATTTTAGAAATACTTGAAAATAGTGGCATATGTAAAATACCATTAAAAATCATAGAGAATTTCAATGGCATATGTAAAGTGTCATTAAAATTTTGAAATAGTGGCATAAGGACTAAATGTCACTAAAATTGTATGCTAAGCAAATATGGCATACACAAACTGCCACTAAAACCAAAATTAGTGACACAAAAGCTAAATGTCATAAGAAGTGTGTGCCACTGAATGAACTTTTTTTGTAGTATCTTCCGTGGATGCGCCGCTTCATCTCTAACTCCTTAGTGCTCCCGTAACCACGTCCAATCTTCACATTTAACCTACAAAACATCACTTCCTCATAGTTACTCTACCCCACATTTAAACATACAAACCACATAAAACACCATAGTTAATATACATAATTCACATACAAAAACCCATCCATCAATGCGTTTCACGTTTTCTCTCGTTACTTCTCAGCCACTTACATCCGTAATGTTTCATTAAGTTACTATTTAAGTCACTAATATTTGTATATGACTTCCATAATTTTTATATTACCATTATATGGTCGTATACTAATTAACTTGAAACTTAAACGACCATATAAACATTTAAACGTCCGCTCAATAGACTGATTGGTGTAGATTTGTAAATATGTAATTGGTTTTTTTTTTTTTTGGGGTTGCCTCGGTTTGAGGTAGCGTCTCGTTTTAATGAAGTTTTCCTTAAAAAAAACGTCCGCTCAAAATACTGGTAACTTTAAAGCCTGTTTAACAATTTGTAAAACGCCTTTTTTTACAACCTGAAACCCAAAAATCCTCCGTACACCTATTTCAAACATCGAGATACAAACTATTAAGAGCATCCACAATAGACATGTTTTTTGGTGTTTTTAAAGAGAGAGAAAGTGAGGTGGAGGAGAGAGAGTGTAGTTATGTTTGTGGGGAAAATGAGAAAAAATAGAGGGAATAAAGTTATGTGAGTGTGATGTAGGAGAGAGGAGAGAGAAATAGTGTTTTTTTGTGTATGTGAGTGGGTCAATAGAGAGAAATGTTCTTATTAACACCACCAAAAAACACCTCTATTGGTGATGCTCTAACATAACAGGCAGTGGTATTTCTTCTTTATCTTACGATAAATTCTTATAATATAAACGCTTTTTTATCTTCCAACTTGTATTGAACACCAATTTTTATCATAACCTTCTTAAGATATAATGTAGTTCCTATAATAACTTGTAAGATGTTAACATTTTCGCACAGTTTTTTGCTGTGAAAATCTGATTTTTTTTATTATTATTAAATACCGAGTTCTTTCGAAAAAGTGTTAATTACTTCCACTACAACAATCGGAGCCTATAGCGACGACATTTTTCGTCGCTATAAGAGCTACTTATCGTCGCTATAGCCTATTGCGACGACACTTCGTTGTAACTAGTTTCGTCGCCACTAAGTTGTGGCTAGAAGGTGAACTGGTCGTCGCTATAGGCTTCGTCGCTATAAGGTATACCTGTAGCCACGACAAGTTGTCACGATAATTTAAAAAAAAAAATATTTAAAAAAAAATTTAATCACCTATAGCGACGACCAGTTGTCACGATAATGTTGTAAAAAACATATATTAAGAAAATATTTAATCACCTATAGCGACGACATGTTGTCGCAACGATTTTAATTTCTATTTATTATTTGTTTTCCAAATTTTTAATCAAAATATCTGATAACAAGAACATGTTCAATTCTAATACAAATTAACATACGTCTCAAAATACTTAGTTTGTTGAATCCTAATATAAAATACCATAGTTAAATCTTAATACAGGATACCATAGTTTTTTCGCAGGAAAGATGATCCGAGGCCTCTATAACCTCCGATTCTTGTAGTGTTCATCTATCTGTGATATTTTATTTGTTTATTTATATATTTTTCGCAGATGATGGACTATAATGTACCTAGAGGTATGATAACTTTCTCCATACCTATGCAAGAAAACTTGTCTTTCTATGGACTATAAAATGTGATCTATGCAGGAAAGATGATCCGAGGCCTCGCTGTCGTGGAGAGCTACTAGTTGCTTAAAACAGAAAAACTTACAGATGACGATTTTTTTCTTGCAAGTGCCCTTGTACATGATGACATAATTGATGGCTCACATACACGTAGCGGTCATCCATGTTGGTTCAGACTACCTGAGGTTGTGAGTGTTAATATCGATACATAGATATACACACATATAGCTCGTAGTTCATCAAGTGAATACTGATATTCTGAAACTTTGCTTTAGGTTGGTATGGTTGCTGTATATGATGCTCTTGTTCTACGTAACCATGTTCCCAGAATTCTGAAGAAACATTTTAGTGGAAAGGCTTAACATAATAGAACTCTTCAGTGAGGTTTATTTCATTTCTCATTTTTTTTGTTGCAAAGATTTGATTTCTTCTTCATAGTTATTGACTCATAATCCCTTTCTTTGAGAAGACGGAGTTTCAGACAATATCTGGACAGATGATTGATGCTACCACTAAACTTGCTGGAGAGGAAAAGCTCTCAAAGTATTCGATGTCCACGTAAGTTGAAAACTTAATTGTTCTCGTAGGGATGGTGAATGAATCCAAGCCCGACCGACAAACTTGAAATATTGGGACATGTATTGTATTGGGTACGGACTAGTTTTTTTTTTTTTTTTTAAGTTCCGGCTATGGGGCATATATGATATTATGTGATACACGACATGATTACCAGAAATATACATACTATTAACCGACATAACACAAATTACTATTATTATTATGTCGGTGTATAGGTTTAGTTTATCTGTTTCCTTAATTATCTCTACATATATCTATACATAACAATAAATAATATAATACAACTTGTTATATATTATTATGTCGGTTAATACATACATGCTTGTTTACCTGTTATTTGTATGCATATTTTGTTTTTATTTTCATTTGTTTATGGATAATAGAGTAATCTATAATCCATCAACTTTTTAGTTATATATTTTATTTTTCTGTAATAAATTTATGCAAAATGTAAAAATACTAGAAAAAAATGTATGTCAAAAAATCTCATGTATTATTTTTAACAAACTAGATATACCAATATCCGATAGGTAATTAGTAATTGGGTACTCAATGGGTATGGACACAATAGGTGTAGATCGAACTGGGGTTACCGATACTAGCTTGCGTCAAACCAGTCTCATGGTAATGCCTACATCCTAGTAAATGTATTTAGTATCTTGGTTAAGTACATACTGTGTTGTAACTTTGCAGTTACCGACGGATTGTTCAGTATAAAACTTCTTATTACTCGCTTTACCTTCCAGTGAGTAGATCTCTTTACTTTATTGCATCTTAACTTCACTACTTTCTTTTTGGACTTTTAACACCAATCCTCACTTACAAAATAGTTTATGTTGGTGAAATCTATCATATATTAGACCAATGTGTATTAATCTTTGGTTCAAGGTCGCTTGTGCCCTCCTTATGTTAGGAGAAAATTTGGATGATCACATTGAGATGAAAGATGTCCTTGTAGAGATGGGTATCTATGGTCAAATGAAGGTGAAGTGATTATGCGTGCAACAATTTATAAATTTTTCAGCCTTTTTCGTATTAACTTGAATTTGAAGAAGTTTATTTCACGAAATTTACATTAAACTTCTGAATTTGATTGTAGGATGACTATCCCGACACCTTTGGAGATCCCAATGTTGTTGGCCAGGTTCGTACAAAGATAGCGCCAACACTATGGTCATGGCTTGATAAGGAACCAAAACTCATGTCTTAATGTGTCCTATTATGATAGATTGGATCAGATATTGAAAACTCCAAGTGTTCGTGGTTAATTGCAAAAGCACTGGAACTTGCGAATGATTAACAAAAGAAAATTCTTTGCGTAAGCGTGAACGATAACTTGAATCTTTTTCATTTCCCCAATTTAAACTATACATATTCTTAAGTTGAAAATTCACAGGAAAACTATGGGACAAAGGATCCAACCAGAGTAACAAAAGTGATAGAATTATACCATACTCTAAATCTGAAGGTTTCTCATTGCTGCTACTTAGTTTTCAATGTATTTTTTTTATTGTAATATGCCACCCGGTTTCACTTACCCTCTTTGTTAAACATATTGCAGAGTGTGTATGAGTATTATGAGAACAAGACTCATGAGGAGTTGCTCAAATCGATTGAATCAATTCCAAGCAAACGAATTCATGGAGTGTTGAAATCTTTATTGGGTAAGTTATAAGCGGGAAGAATAGGTCGTAACCTTAACTAAGGACATGGTGTCCACATATTCTACTGTTGTATGGTTGATATATATCATAAAACCATAGTCTTTTAATATTTATTACTACTCATGTGTATTGTTATAAATTAATAAAAATGATATCACATAAGGTTGCTTGAGTTTCATTTTACGAAATCTTACTTGTCTACCAAAGTGTGTTTGTTTAGAACCTCGTCAACTATTGAATATCATATATTGATTCAAGTCATTCAACTATTTATAATAATATAATGATGATAAATGCGAAAAAAATGTTAATTTAGTTATGTCTCCTAATGATCTCTTGGCCTAGTGGTTAAAGGGGAGGTGGGAAGCTTTGCTTCTCTTGGAGGTCCTGGGTTCAAGTCCAGGCAAGGGGGTTTTAATACTAACTTGGTGATACTAACATACTAACCACTAACTCGGTTAGCGATATCCTAACCGTATGCCGTTCAAAAAAAAAAAAAAAAAGTTATGCCAACGATAAAATTATATGTCTTGATTATGATCAAAATATCTCAAGAAACCTTAAATAATATATTTTATCTGATATTGTTAACCTCGTCACAATGTTAGGAGTTCACCCCGTTTTTTTTCTTACTGAAATAAAGGTTTACTTTCACTTCTCTAAGATTCTAATTCAAACATATAAATGTTAAACAACTGTTGGTTCAGGCCCCTCTTTTCTCACTGAACAAACTCACCCTTCCATTCAATAAAAATAAACCATATATAGATAGATACAGACTCACGTAGACCTCCTAAAAAAATGAGAATAAATCAAATAAAACGTATGCTAACTAAACCCCACTACTTCCTTATTTTCAGCAAAACTCCAACGTTGAATTCTTCCGCATGCTCAACTACTTAAAACTCGGTCAAAGTTGGACAGTTTCTCACCCATGACCCATTAGCTGTTGGATGACCCATTTACCCGCTGGCCCCTGGCAAAGTTTTGGTAAACTTAGTTTTGGTGCCAAAGTTTTATTGAACTAATATGAAGTATTTGATTTTTTTTTGAAAAGTAAACTTCAATGAAACAAACCTCTGACCCAAACAGGCAAAAAGCCAAATAACAAACAAAACCTCCGACCCAAATGGGCAAAGGGCAGACAATTACAGAATATACATCGGGATTGGTGTAAATATGAAGTATTTGATAGTCAACAAAAAAAAATAATTACATTCCCAAGGCACTAATTAACCATTGTAGTTGGTATACGGTCTGCATAAACAGCCACTTGTGACAGCAAAACTGCCGTAAATCCATCACCAAAGGTTTTTGTGATATTACTACAAGAAAATGAAGATAATGCAACTCCGTTAAAATGTTGCATTAGGCCTAATGCAACCTTTTATCAAAAGCTGCATTAGACGAAATTGTATTAGACCTAACGCAACTTTTTTATTAGATAATACAACATTTTTTTGAAAGGGTTGCGTTTTGTTTTCAAATGCATCATTTTTATGATGCAACCTTTTTTTTATATGCTAATGCAACTTTTTTTTAATTTAAAATACAACCTTTCTTACATTCAAATGCAACCTTTGTTAATCTCAAATACAACCCTTATCATATTTTTAGTAGGAAAATGCAACTTTTTTTACGCCAAATGCAATACTTTTTGTATACTTTAGTACATCAAATGCAACTTTTTTTACAATCAAATGCAACTCTATAGCATTATTGTTTCAATACTAAAATTTTTATTAATATGCAATCGTATCTCAGTTACACTCATATGTAGTAATCTCTACTATAATAAAGCAAAACTTTTCTATCCCATGTGTCAAAATTCTAGCCAGTCCACGTCATCATATCCTATGTGTAATTTTGTGAGATTTTTGAATTTTTATATATTATTAATTGTTTCAAACTCCTTTAATGCATATTGTACAAGCTCATTATGCAAAGGTCTTGGGCGGCCAGATATTTCATTCAAAATTTGAATCCCGCTCATCCCATACACCTCAAACACGCACCCAAGAATCAAAGTAAACCAACATTTCAAAATTCAAACACGCCACTTCCCTTCCTTCTCTCTCTCAAATCCCCTATGAATCAGATCTGGATCTAGATCTGCTCCCTCTCTCTCGATTCATCCGTAAATCATCTAAGAAAAACATCAATTCGCTTGCTGATGCCAATTCACATGTATGATTTTCTAGGGGTTTTGATTTCCATCTTAGTTCACCACTGGATCTGCCAAACTTTCCCCCTTCTCAAACCCTAATCCCAATTGCACCGCGTCACTTTCATGGCTCCTCAAAACACACCTTCCATATTCGTTTCATTTAAGGTGCTTTAGGGTTTGGATTTGCTGCGAAGTCGACTCAGAAGTGTAGAAAGATGGAGCCGAATAGGCTTATGGTTACTCGCCAAGAGTCCAATCGTTGGTCTTATGCAAGGTATTTTGATGTATAATCCTGATTTATCATTTTAGATTCTTCATCTAATCTTTGCATGGGGGGGGGGGGGGTTCTAGGGGTCTGGTGTTGTGGGGGTGGTGTAGGTAAGGAAGCTATAGATGGTGGTTGTTCGGTAGATCTAGGGTCGTAAACCATTTGATGAATCCTATGAACTGCTAAACGTAGAGAATTTGTCACAAAAAGTTGATCCATCTCTGTATCTGAAAAAGAGGAAGATTCATATCCTAAAAAGCATGTTAAGAATAAAGCAATCTCATTGTTCGTATGAATAAAGGACCAGATAACTTGGTCCACCAAATTAACTACTTTGTTGGCACTAAAAGGCTACTTTCTTTTATAAAAAAAGCAGAATTCATAATGAATTTTAGTGTGTCAGATCTCAAATTAAATGGATATTTTATTTCCAGTTAAAGAAAGATCTAACCCAAACCAACATGAAAATAAATCCTGAATCCATTCAAAAGGGAGAAGAAGACTGAAAGAGGTTTACTAGGACCCAAGGTTATTAGACAATTGTGATCGGTAGTAGTACCCTTTTACTGAACCATGTGTAGTGTGAATTTGATCAGACCTTTAATTACCAAGTTTGACTATGACTATTGTAGTGGAAATTATTAGCATCAGATAAACATGATAATATAAAAATCTTTGGTCCTATTGACCAGGCATGACATGGTGATAGAAAAGTTTTATGGCGTTTTGCCGTTTTATGTTCTCTTGCTGGCATTAAACTTTTGAAATATTATATTGTTGTTGGGATTTAGGAAGAGTGAATTGATTGGGGAGCACATTGAATATGAGGGGTATTCGGTGTTACCCATGGCAATTAGGCAAGCACGATAGTAGCTATTCGGAAAAGGGACGCAGGGGAATCTGAAAAGCTTCTTTTGATTGCAAATGTTAATGACAAGTACACTTTGTGTACCTATCCTGTCGATCCCGACCAGGTAAATAAATGGCTCTTTTATGTTGCAGAAAACACAGATGTTGTCTCATCTATGAAAACACCATTATGAGATTTTTGAATTTTTATGTATTATTAATTGTTTGTGTGGTTTGTTGTTGTTGTTTGAATCGATTCTTGACAAGCGCAAGCGTTTTATCAAGTGAGGTTTTGCGATTGTTGTTGTTGTTGTTTGGAAGCATGTATCCCTAAATAAGTTAATTGCAGTTTTTTATTTATACTTAAGAAAACTAACCTGTTTTTTTGTTTCTGGAAACAGGAGTGACTTTTTTCCTGTGTGTGCTAGCTATAACAATGCTTGGGACTGCCGTCGATGCTCCAACCGTCATGCTCGCCAATTTTTTGGCTACTCCAATAGAGCTATAGAGCTGAGGTCAACTCATCTTATTTTATCTAAACCACATTACTTTTATTTTCTTCTTTTCTGCTGGCCTTAATGTAGGATTGTTCAAGTTTACGATTCTCAACTCTATTGACTATGTTAAGTATAGGTGGCAAAAATGTCAACTAAAAAAAAATTGCTTAAATAAAAATGAGTCCAATGGGCTAAATGTCTTCAAAAAAAAGTATTTTAAGTAAACCTGAATGGCTCAAAAGTTAACATGCACACTCAAGTTGTAGAAGTAATTAAGGTTCTAAATCTTGTAAAAGGAAAACTGCTCCATTTATGTCGGCTTGATAGTTTAATGAAATTATAGAACTTATTAAATTGTTTGTTGTAGATGTTTTAACATCAAAACTTTCCAAAAAGATAAATCGTTGTAATTTAACAGAACAGATGATGAGCTTTAGTATCGATTCTTACATCAACGCATCATGTCGTTTTGTTTTCTCATTTATGTCTGTTTACGGATACAGTTTGATAATAGTGTTCCTACGGTTTGGTGAGTTTATTACAGGTGAAGCTCATTTTCCTTTAACCGATGATGCTTTAAAGAAGGTATTGACTGGCAAAGCATCAAACGAGATATTTCTAAGCATTGTTCACACGGTATGTACTACCTGGCTTATAAGTAAACTAATTGATTTTTTAATATTAACGTGTATTTTATCAGGTTGCAAAGCTAGAGGATTTGATTACAGGTGCCATTTCAAGGTATATTGATGTTTATCTTCTAAAGCAATTTAACCGAATCAAACCGAACAGAAAGAGTTAAAAGATATTCTGTTGAGGTACAACTACGTTTTATATCGTACGTTACAACGATTTTCAGTGCAATATTGGTATCGTGACACGAGTAGCTATATGATTGTTTTTATTCTAATATTACAGATAAGCACATAAGATTGTGTTTACGGATCAAACCAGCAAAACAGCCGGGTAAGCCAGCATGTCGGTTCAAAGTAGGTTCGGGTAAGATTGGTTTTATGTCAGAATGGGTTGATTAAAAAAGTTTTATTTTTGGTTCGGGTCATAACGGGTCGATTAAAAAAGTTTTATTTTTGTTTGGATCAAAACGAATCGCTTTGAAAAAGGCATGGATGGTTTGTACTGGATGATCGGTCAGCTAATCGGTTCAAAAGGGTTCAAGCTGATATGAAATTTTGGTACTCATTAAAATGAGCTGGGTTGGTTTGTGCTAACCCAGAATCACTTCTTCCTTTTTTAAAAAGTTATCAATGCTTGATGCACTATTTTTTACTATGGAAATAGTAATCTAAAGCGTTGAATAAAACAAATCTAAAAGGGTTCCTTTTTCTCTAAAAAATCTCTATGGCCCGTTTGATATAAAACACAACCTAAATTGAGAGTAAATGTATTCTGGTTGTATCGTTGTTAAAAATTGAAGATAGTCCTTTGTTTTTCACATGCATCAGTGATTCCAACTTACGTTAGTAATAATAACAATCAAGAAATACTTCTTAAGCTTTTACATGTAGTTCTCGAAGGAAAAGATGAAAGGGCAAGACGGGATATGAAAGTTTTGGTCTCGAAAATGCTTCACGAGAATGCATCAAGAAACGATTTAAAAAAAGAATCTTTGTATTCGGCCTGTGACAAATGTTTGCATTTGTTACAACACCATTTCTTGAAAGCTTCTAAAGAGACTTGCAGGATGTGGATCAAATCACACGAAAATCCGGTAACTTACTTGGCTTCTTGATATTTTAATCGATAGACAAATTTCCGAGGATTTCTTGAAAATATGGGCGTCACAAACCGAGTTGTCTTAGGTGCATTCTAAAGTGCCTGCGATTCATCGATATGAAATTAGTAGAGTTACAGCAAGATTATTTGTTGGTATTGGAAAAGGTCAACTAATGGCTTCAAAAGAGTCAAGATGCTTGCTTTTACAAACATGGCTGGTCCCTTTTTATGATGATTTCACTTGGATGAGAAGAGAGTCAAGGGGGTTAGACCGTAATCTAATCGAAGAAGGGTTGAGTAATACTATTTCGACTTTGCCTCTTGCTTGGCAACAAGAAATCTTGATGTCTTGGTTTGACCGGTTTTTGAACTTGGGTGATGATTGCCCGAATATACAAAAAGGGTTTGAAATTTGGTGCAAACGCGTGTTTTGGAGAAATCCCAAAGTGTAAAGAGAGTTTCGTGTTACAAATGTAAATGGCGGAAACTCATGAGATTCAGGTATGCTAGCTTGCCTCTGTTCTTGATCACAGTTGGTTTGTTTTTTTTTTTTTCATATAGTTTAGGTAAAATGAAACTTGCATTTGCTCACTCAAGTTTATATTGGAGACATAATTTCATGAATAAAAGAAGTCATTTGGTCAAAGTCAAACCTGTTTTACAGGCATGCTCACTCACTTAGCATTTTCTTTTCATTTTTTGTAGTTCCTAGTTCCTGATAGTTTTTTACTTTTTTTTTCTTCATGATATGTGGACTAGAATTGTTGGGTTCATAGTAGTAAATCACACTTGATATTTGAGGGTAAAAATGACGTCTGATAATTGATACGCATATTTAAGTTAAAAACATCATGTGGGTTTTTATTCTATTTGGAAAACGTTACATTTGGAATTTTGGATTGTTTCATTTTGTCTCAAAATATTATATGGGATAATGTATCTATATTCATTTGTTTATATCCTACCTTAAAAAAGTATACATATACACACCATATGTTATTTTTTTAAACTTGATGGCCTAACTTATTGACTGTCTTTTGCTTTAAAACGTGTGAGCCGTTTCGGAAAGCTTATATGTGAAGATAGAGTACTTCACGTATGCGAGATGTTTGTATTTATAAAACTACTAATGGTTTCTCTACTTATCCTATTTTAACTTTTTAAATTTTTACACACTAACAAGATTAAAATATTATACTAAAAATATAAAAAAAAAAAACTTTATTTAAACCAAAAAAAAGGTTTATGTAAAATCAAAAGAAACCTAAGTCTCAAGTATTACCCATGTATAAGTAGCTCACGCATAAGATACAAGTAATCTGTACATATTAACAAAATTGATTTGGGTCATTTTAGAATCCTGAGTGGCAATCTTTACATATCTTAAGAATTAATCGTTTTGTGTTGTGTTCTTTCTTAACGAGTCAAGTGGAAAAAAATGACACTTAAAATGAAACGGGTCGAAAGTCATCTAAAATATAATGAGTCAAGTGGAAAAAATGACGCTTAAAATTTCTTTTGTAAATATAATTTTTTTAACACAACCCATAACCCGTGAAGCTCACGGGTATATAACCTAGTTTATCATATGTCCAAACACAATGTAACAATGCAATTAGAACAAATTTATAAGTTACTATCATAAAAAGTAACAAAAAAACTCCTCATATCTTAAGATCCAAGTAATCGATCACCAAAACTTCTCTCTTATCATATACAAATCATCAAGTGTAACACCCTAACACGTTTAACCTTAAAACGACGCAGCGGAAATTCGAGTCTGAAAATTTCTTTCATGACATACATCTTGACATTCTAAAAATTCATTTTTATAATATAAGAACATGACTTATCGACACTAAATTACATATTTAAACATTCCCGTACAATCCGTCTTGTGACTCGATCTTCGATCTCTACTCCTTAGTAATCCTCATGGCTTGTACTACCTGCGCTCACCACATAACATTCATAACGTTAGTACGTATCATAAGCATACAAGATTTATTCACGTTTACTTTTCATTTCATTAACTCTTTACATCCCGGCTTTCCCTCTGATCATACGATCCGTAGTGAGACTTCCTTGGTATTCCTGCGTTACACTTCATTACCAGGCACGCTGTTATTATCGTTAGTACTCAATTTCATTGAATACATGCGTACATACTTTCATACAACCTGTACATACACTTACGATCACACATGGCAACATACATACCTATGTACCTACATACATACATACGTGCATACCTAAATACATCCATTCATACATACATACATACATACTTACATACCTCCATACATACATACATACCTACATACATACATACATACATACATACAAACATACATACTTACATACATACTTACATAGTTATTCCATACCTTCTCACAACTTACATACGTGCATACCTTTCATACATACTCACTTGACTACATATACATACAATCTACATACACCCTCACATACATACACTTATACTTATACAACATACATACGTATACACCTACATACATACCTACATTTATATTTTCAATCACCCAATGCAATATACCCGACTCATACTTGCCTACTCATATAAGTCTTCATATATATCCTTATGTACTCGCTTACACACTATAATCTTACATACATTCGCGCATACACGCTTACATACACTTCTACATACGTGTATAGAGATACACAACATCCATACATACCTATCCACACATACGCTTACCCTAATGGTCACAAAACATAAGTTAAACTAGTCGTACGCAACTTAAAACGCGTTTAAACGAGTTACCGAGCCAAAACGGAGCAATCGAACAACTTTCGCCAAACAGCCCCACCGCCGCGTCGCGCGACGGCCCGTCGCGCTACGCGACGCCCTGATTTTCACAGAAGGTTGCTGCTGTTGATCTGCAGATTCCCAGCACGTCCGCGTTTCACGGAAACGGTCATAACTTCTTCGTTAATGGTCCGTTTTACCCGATTCTTTTTCCTACGCGTCTGTAATTTAATTCTCCATCTTATGGAGTTAAGATCCAACATTTGGACCACCGAAATTTATAACTTTTAAGCCTTCGGCTTATTACCCTTTTCCATGATTTCTACCCGTTCATGCATTTACCCACATAACTTGTTTGTTTGACCTTAACTTCACATGAATTGATAGTTTCAAGGTCATTTGTCATAAAAGATTCATTCTCGGATGCCCTACATCTCATTCCACCCGTTTTCGCTCAAAAGCTTATTTTGACCCGTTAAGGTTAATTGCGCATTAAAACATTTATGACTTACAAACCATACTTCTCACTTTCATACTTAACCAAAACATTACACTAATCGAGTAACTTGCTTCTAAACTACTTTTTAAGATCGTTTGCCCAAAATACCCATCAAGGGCATTTTGGTCAACTTTAATCCCATGCTTTACTACAAAAGACTTCGACACATACTTGTCTTCAACCATCGTGTTTAGTTAATTAAAACACCATATTACTTAATCGGACTAAGAAGTGATTACAGAAATCACTTACCTTATGCGTCCGTGCTCGTATCCGATTCCTTGCCTCTTCTTGACCCGTTAACACCTCAAGCTTGAGTCTGTCTCGACGTGTTTCCTATACTTTCATTTCATCGAAACCACGCCCTTATTAGCATACTCATTTGTACATGTAACCATCATATCATTCGCATAATTCACACTTAACTTTCCTTAGTCATTTCTAACAAGCATTAAAACATATAATCGACTTCATACTCTTTTCATCACACGTAATTCATCATGTAATTACAAATAATACATATTAACATAACATGTACCAAACGACTTCCTATCATCCTACCTTTACGACAACGAGTCAAATCATGTTTCTTATACTTAGTTGACTTTCAAAAGTCAACTATTAACCATACTTAACTATCGACTTATCATCATATACCCGTAACATCATAATCGACTATACAGACGACACTATATACATTTCATCATACACTTGATGTGAGTACTACCCTTTAAGCATAACGTACAACTATTTCATGCACAATTCTTCTAAACTCATACATAACCCATCAAAACCAACTACTAATCATCATGTATCATTCCAAATGAACATTAAGCATAACATCATCATATTCCTATACTTTCATCTAACAATAATTCATCATACCCACATAATACATCAATCATTCAACAAGACTTGAACATAGGAGGTGATTCTAGTCATCATCTTCACCCTAACTAACGGGTGTCACCTCTACACATCAAATTAACGCAAACCTTTCATAACCCATGTTCTACACGAGGATTCTAACCCTTGTACATGATCAATTTCATATTAACTCACGGATTAGAACATAACCCACTTCACCCATGATCACCAATCTTAGATTTAAGACATACCTTATGATCCCCTCGTGTTGGTGATCATTAATCCATGCTCGGTTATGGATTTCAACTTCATCTTGCCTTCCAATTTGAGCTTAAAGGCGATTTAGGGTTTGAGGCTCCATGGGAGCCTCCTGATCTTTCTCGAACACACACGTATGTGTGTGTTTGTGTGTGTTTAGTTATTTTATAACTTAACTTTCATTTGTTCCATTTTAGCCCCTCGGGTTTACTTTTAAAACATAACTGACACTACCTTAATCATTTAAGACTTTTGACCATACCCTTAACTAGGTTAAATAGCCTAGTTATTTATTTCCTGACGTGTCACATAATAACATACCACAAATATTAACATTCAGATTTTGGGGCGTTACAAGTCTACCACCCTTAAACAAGGTTTCGTCCCCGAAACCTTTCTCACTTTCATCGAACACACATTATCTTTTCTTCCAGTCCATCCATACGACCACTAGCCCATACTTTCCTGATCATTCTTTCCTATTTCATTTACATTTTCATTTACTTGACCTGTTAATAACTGGTCAATACACATACTCTTCCGTCCTTTAATATGATCCATTCTTAATGGATCTAATATCTCCATCTCACCTCTAAAAGTTTACATTCTCTACATACTCTGTATAACATTTAACTTTTGTTTTGTTACCACCACAAAACTTACTATTTCATAGTCACACCTACGTGCTTAACCCTAACGTTAACCTTACTCTACGTTTTCTACAGTTACGTATACCTTGCATACCTTTATATTATCTTTAAATCATTTCGTTCATTTCACATTACTATTGCTTCCACTTCATGCCTTTACTTAATTCACGTGTATAAATAGTTCATATCTCTCCAATCATGAGTTAGACATTTTACTAACCTCTTTTTCATTTCCCAAACCACGATCCGCAACCCAGATCGATCATCTTCTCCTCGAGTACTAACCGTATAGGCCAGCTTTCATTCCTTCGTGTAATGAGCTTCCGCTCGTGCACGTCCTTTCATCAACACGATTGGTTTCATCACATCAATAGTTCTAACATTATCATCAACAACATCGGCGGTTAACATATGTCATTCAACATTCATTACACTAGGTGATTACCCACCTATGACTCTTCTACAATTTCCTACGTGCCACACATTCTATTTCTTACATACAATCCTTTCATTCAATTTATCATTTCGCCAACTGAAGTACACGCTCGTACTTCCTTCCATTCATGCTTACTTGCGAAGACCTTATTACATCGTTTCAATATTTCTTACTAAGCTTACCGTTCCCGCCCATACTCAAGTTATTGTCCGGGTCACAGCCCGTCATCATTCTGACTTCTAAGAGTCAATTACTAACACATCTAATCACGTAACTTATACAAAACTTCGTCTATTATACTATCACTTTTTACTTTATACTTATTTCTATGACCCGTTCGACTCAATCATGGTCAAACTGTCGACATCTTCTTAGGCGGATTAATTTCATCTTCTTATATTTTTGAATCCGTCTCACGAATTCAGACGCATCATTCATGCTCTTTCATTCATTGAATCCGCCTTACGGATTCAAACATTACATTCACGCCTTTCATCCTTGAATCCGTCTCACGGATTCAAACATATCATCCGTCTCACGGATTCAAACATATCATCCGTCTCACGGATTCAAACATATCATCCATGCCTTTCATCCTTGAATCCGTCTCGCGGATTCAAACATATCATCCATGCCTTTCATCCTTGAATCCGTCTCGCGGATTCAAACATAACATCCATGCCTTTCATCCTTGAATCCGTCTCGCGGATTCAAACATATCATCCATGCCTTTCATCCTTGAATCCGTCTCGCGGATTCAAACATAACATCCATGCCTTTCATCCTTGAATCCGTCTCGCGGATTCAAACATTGCATTCATACCTTTCATTCCCTGAATCCGTCTTGCGGATTCAAACATATTATTCATATCTCGTTGATCCGCACTTAATCACGGATTCAACATTCTTCATTCTTATCAGGCATGTTTTTCCTTCTTACATAGTACTTTCAATTTCCCGAGAGTCTTACTTCCCATTTCACCCACACGCCCGTCTGCTACCCAACTCTACCGGACATACCTGTAACGATTATCATGATCTCACGAACGTCATACGTTTCTCGTGTACTGGCCAGGTACACAATCCACATAGTAGTTTCGTGCCTTCATGTAATTGTCACCTTATGTCCGTAGACTTAGGTTTCGGCGCGTGTATTACTTCCAATACTTCATTACTATACTATCACTGTCTTTCATCTTAAAATTTTCCTTCCCTTAATGAACTTTGTCATTACTTACATTCACATATTAAATTCACGTACCTGGGCTCATTTGCCTATTTGTCTTATTACCTCTTTGCCTGCCTTAGTATTCATCCTATACTGCGTTCATGGATCATCCTCTTCCAACACTTATGCTTACCTTGCACATACAAAACCGTCAGTTTCTTTATACGTATACATAAATACATACTTTCATCAGCCTTTACCTTGGATCTTGATCGAGTCTTAGATTGTACGGATTTCTCATCTCAAGAGCACACAAGTTTGAGTTCAAGTACTTACCTTCTCGTACTTGATTCCCTCAAACCAGGGCTCTGATACCAACTTGTAACACCCTAACACGTTTAACCTTAAAACGACGCAGCGAAAATTCGAGTCTGAAAATTTCTTTCATGACATACATCTTGACATTCTAAAAATTCATTTTTATAATATAAGAACATGACTTATCGACACTAAATTACATATTTAAACATTCCCGTACAATCCGTCTTGTGACTCGATCTTCGATCTCTACTCCTTAGTAATCCTCATGGCTTGTACTACCTGCGCTCACCACATAACATTCATAACGTTAGTACGTATCATAAGCATACAAGATTTATTCACGTTTACTTTTCATTTCATTAACTCTTTACATCCCGGCTTTCCCTCTGATCATACGATCCGTAGTGAGACTTCCTTGGTATTCCTGCGTTACACTTCATTACCAGGCACGCTGTTATTATCGTTAGTACTCAATTTCATTGAATACATGCGTACATACTTTCATACAACCTGTACATACACTTACGATCACACATGGCAACATACATACCTATGTACCTACATACATACATACGTGCATACCTAAATACATCCATTCATACATACATACATACATACTTACATACCTCCATACATACATACATACCTACATACATACATACATACATACATACAAACATACATACTTACATACATACTTACATAGTTATTCCATACCTTCTCACAACTTACATACGTGCATACCTTTCATACATACTCACTTGACTACATATACATACAATCTACATACACCCTCACATACATACACTTATACTTATACAACATAC
Organism: Helianthus tuberosus; assembly: GCA_030545235.1. Lineage (NCBI taxonomy): Eukaryota > Viridiplantae > Streptophyta > Magnoliopsida > Asterales > Asteraceae > Helianthus > Helianthus tuberosus. Next base: position 57,118,643 of record CM060411.1, on the reverse strand, counting down.
ATACGTATACACCTACATACATACCTACATTTATATTTTCAATCACCCAATGCAATATACCCGACTCATACTTGCCTACTCATATAAGTCTTCATATATATCCTTATGTACTCGCTTACACACTATAATCTTACATACATTCGCGCATACACGCTTACATACACTTCTACATACGTGTATAGAGATACACAACATCCATACATACCTATCCACACATACGCTTACCCTAATGGTCACAAAACATAAGTTAAACTAGTCGTACGCAACTTAAAACGCGTTTAAACGAGTTACCGAGCCAAAACGGAGCAATCGAACAACTTTCGCCAAACAGCCCCACCGCCGCGTCGCGCGACGGCCCGTCGCGCTACGCGACGCCCTGATTTTCACAGAAGGTTGCTGCTGTTGATCTGCAGATTCCCAGCACGTCCGCGTTTCACGGAAACGGTCATAACTTCTTCGTTAATGGTCCGTTTTACCCGATTCTTTTTCCTACGCGTCTGTAATTTAATTCTCCATCTTATGGAGTTAAGATCCAACATTTGGACCACCGAAATTTATAACTTTTAAGCCTTCGGCTTATTACCCTTTTCCATGATTTCTACCCGTTCATGCATTTACCCACATAACTTGTTTGTTTGACCTTAACTTCACATGAATTGATAGTTTCAAGGTCATTTGTCATAAAAGATTCATTCTCGGATGCCCTACATCTCATTCCACCCGTTTTCGCTCAAAAGCTTATTTTGACCCGTTAAGGTTAATTGCGCATTAAAACATTTATGACTTACAAACCATACTTCTCACTTTCATACTTAACCAAAACATTACACTAATCGAGTAACTTGCTTCTAAACTACTTTTTAAGATCGTTTGCCCAAAATACCCATCAAGGGCATTTTGGTCAACTTTAATCCCATGCTTTACTACAAAAGACTTCGACACATACTTGTCTTCAACCATCGTGTTTAGTTAATTAAAACACCATATTACTTAATCGGACTAAGAAGTGATTACAGAAATCACTTACCTTATGCGTCCGTGCTCGTATCCGATTCCTTGCCTCTTCTTGACCCGTTAACACCTCAAGCTTGAGTCTGTCTCGACGTGTTTCCTATACTTTCATTTCATCGAAACCACGCCCTTATTAGCATACTCATTTGTACATGTAACCATCATATCATTCGCATAATTCACACTTAACTTTCCTTAGTCATTTCTAACAAGCATTAAAACATATAATCGACTTCATACTCTTTTCATCACACGTAATTCATCATGTAATTACAAATAATACATATTAACATAACATGTACCAAACGACTTCCTATCATCCTACCTTTACGACAACGAGTCAAATCATGTTTCTTATACTTAGTTGACTTTCAAAAGTCAACTATTAACCATACTTAACTATCGACTTATCATCATATACCCGTAACATCATAATCGACTATACAGACGACACTATATACATTTCATCATACACTTGATGTGAGTACTACCCTTTAAGCATAACGTACAACTATTTCATGCACAATTCTTCTAAACTCATACATAACCCATCAAAACCAACTACTAATCATCATGTATCATTCCAAATGAACATTAAGCATAACATCATCATATTCCTATACTTTCATCTAACAATAATTCATCATACCCACATAATACATCAATCATTCAACAAGACTTGAACATAGGAGGTGATTCTAGTCATCATCTTCACCCTAACTAACGGGTGTCACCTCTACACATCAAATTAACGCAAACCTTTCATAACCCATGTTCTACACGAGGATTCTAACCCTTGTACATGATCAATTTCATATTAACTCACGGATTAGAACATAACCCACTTCACCCATGATCACCAATCTTAGATTTAAGACATACCTTATGATCCCCTCGTGTTGGTGATCATTAATCCATGCTCGGTTATGGATTTCAACTTCATCTTGCCTTCCAATTTGAGCTTAAAGGCGATTTAGGGTTTGAGGCACCATGGGAGCCTCCTGATCTTTCTCGAACACACACGTATGTGTGTGTTTGTGTGTGTTTAGTTATTTTATAACTTAACTTTCATTTGTTCCATTTTAGCCCCTCGGGTTTACTTTTAAAACATAACTGACACTACCTTAATCATTTAAGACTTTTGACCATACCCTTAACTAGGTTAAATAGCCTATTTATTTATTTCCTGATGTAACACCTCGAAAATTTACGTCCTATAAGGTGTTAACACGTGTCATAGGTTTGAACGTGTGAAAGAATGTTCTTGAAGGCCTAAAGTTGATAAACAGTGAAACTGTGTAAATAGAAGGGTTCAAAGTGTCAACAATGAATAAATATACTTTGCAATAACCCTACATGATGTTTATAACCTTAAACGAATAGATCATGGATCATACGAAGCGAATTATGAAAGAAAGTGAGAGATTACAAACTACAGGGGTTAAATGTGTCAACATGTTAAATTATACCTCTGAGTGACCTTTTGACAAACCCGAAGCTTTGTAACGATTAATTATGCTCACAAGAATGTACCATAAAAATTTCACCAAGATTCGTTACCGTATGAGAAAGTTATGATAGAATCCGTGTGTAAGGGTTAGAAACGTCAACATTGAAATTTAGGGCTTTTCGGGTGATCACAAAGTTACCCGAGGACTTAACAAAGAGGGTATAAGCCTTAAAGCCCCACATGTCAATTATAAAGTCTCTTAATGCAAGAAACCAAGTGAAAGCGATGTTTATAAGGATCAGGGACTGAAATGCAAATGATTGAAACTTGCTAAGCTGGTTACCAACACCCTCGCGTAGCGCGAGCCTGAAAGCACTTGGCAGTCGCGCTACGCGACTGCCTTGTCTGGACAGAAAGGTTGTGTAGGTGTCCTGCATGTTTCTTAACCGACTTAAGGGCCATTTCTTCATACCTTGGGCTGCCCTAAGGTGGTTTTTAGTGTATAGGACACATGTTGATCATATGGTAACATCCCTAGGCTTATTTGTTGATCATCCGTGATGTTTGAAGTTGTTATAAAAAGCCACATTTTGCACATACATGAACATTTCATCTTCTGGACATTTTCAAGAGCTCAAAAACTGATCCAAGCATTCCAAATCGTGCATAAGACTTGTGTAAGTACCCTTGATCTTCTTCAATTCATTTATGCTTAGTTTATAGCCTAGGAATCAAACCGTCGTAACTACGGTTTGACTTTTCGATATTAAATAATCGGTCCAGAGTTTAGTCGAATCAAAGGTTGTTATAAGTTGGTATTTCTATGGTTAATAAACCCCTAAAAGGGCACTCACTAACTCGAATCCTAACTAGGTCGTTTATCGAGTCAAAGGTTATCCGAAAAAGTCAACAGAAACCTTAATCGCATAATTAATGATACGGAAGGCGTGTAACCTGTTCTATTAGTCATATAACTTGAAAATAAGTATAATAACTTGTCTACACTTGTTTGATTCGACAAATTTATGTTTTGAACCGATTCGGAACCGAGAGACGCAAAAGTTTGACTTTTGCGTTGACCTCAGTTCTGACCCGATTTATATAGGTTTAGACATGCCTTAGGGTTCCATTAGGACCTAGTTACATGTGTGTATAAGCCTCTGTGTTTATACCACTCGAATCCCTAATCGTCCGATGTTTCCGTTAATCGCCTAAATATTGACCGTAATGCCCTTATGACCATAAAACGAGATTTTTGGAAATATGAAAGTGCCATAATCTTAGTTACTGATTATTATGCATGTCCCGAAAATTTCACGTTAATCGGAGGTCTAGATTAGGAGTTATGCTTAATGACGTAATTAAGAACACTTTTATTAATTAAACGGCGTCATTAGCATAAAACCTATCTAAACCCAATTTTTGACACCAAACCTTTTACCCACTGATGTAATATAATATTTTGAGATTTTTGAAGATTTTTAATTATTTTTAAACTGATCATAAGCTTGGATTAGCGCCTTAATTCGGTTAATACCGAATATACCCTTTTCGGCCATAAAATGAGTTTTACAAATCCTTTTGACGCCAATCCAATTGCTACTGATTTTAAATATTAAATAGAGTGTTTTGAACCTGTTTAATTGATCAGGAAACTCAGAATCGTATTTTAAACCGTACGTCGCTTAAAACGGCTTTATACGCGTATTATACGCATAGTTTGGGTTTAAAACTATTTTGACGTATAAGACTTATAACCAAATGTTATAACCTGTTTAAATAAGCCATTTTACTGATGTAACCAGACCCGGTTCACAGAAACCAAATTAAACCCTTTTATAATCTTTAAAATGACCAAAATACCCCTACGGGGCTTATTATGAGATTAAACTCGTTTTGGGCATCATGGGTGATATCCTACTGATATCACAACTTATTTAGGACGTGTTAACTTAGGAAACCTGTTTAGGACTATTACGGATACCCGTTACGCTTCATGCGCGTTCGGTTCGGTTTATGTAACTAGTTTACATAAATTAGCCGAAACGGGTCAAACCTTATCGGTTTTATCTCAAAATCCAGAATGTGTATCATATACCCATATTAAGCAAGTCTTCAAACTTGTTGGGTCTAAATCACATTCTATCCGGTCTTCGCTTAATCGTGCGTACGAACCGTATCTTTAAAACTAACCGGTCTAAGCGTAAGCTTAACTAAAGACCCGTTAGGATTCTAATAGGTTATTATAAACCTTCGTTCCAGATTAGGAGAACCAGTAAAAGATATTTGCACTCGCTGATTTTGAACTATACTTACTCAGGTAAATACTTTTAACTTATTTTCCCTATACGGGCTTGGGGTACGGTATATAAAATACCGCTTGGTCGGGGCGTTGAATCTTTGATTGAATAAATGATAATGAAAGTATTGAGACGTCTCGTTTAACATTGTTTTGTTTGCTTAAAGCCTTTGGGGGGTTAATGACCGTGTCCCGGATATCCCTGGCATCATTTTACGAAATGGCCACGACCTTAGCACTCAGGTGTAGGCGTACACATGTTAGTGTCTCATAAATAAAGTGGTGTGTTAATTGATATTTAACCCGGCTCGATCCGGGCTACTGAACGCATAAGGAACATGTAAATCCATACAAGTATTATATATTTAAATAATTATCCCAAGTTATAAAATATTATTTGTGCCTTGTGCCTTAAATGCATTTTCTTAAACTCTTTTCAAAATGAGTCGGTTGATTGTATTTACCAGTGTAAACTGACGTATTTTCTTAAAAAGGTTAAGTGCAGGTACTACGCGAAATAGGCTGGCTTGTCTCCTAGCATCCACATTAAGTCTCGCCAGCTTGGATGTCATAAACTGTTGAACATTTGTTTCCTTTTTAAATTGATCTACCTGTGGATTTATATTCGACTGTTTGTGATACTTAATATTACAATATCGTTGGTTGAATTAAATCTATACTTTGCTTCCGCTGTGCATTTAAATATTGTGTTGTTTGACTATTATGTTGCCAACCACGTCACGATACTCCCCTACCGGGCCCACCGGTGACACGTGGAAATTCGGGGTGTGACAGGTTGGTATCAGAGCCAACTCTGAGTGAATTAAACACTAACCTTTTGTGTTTAATCTCAGTTACACAATTGCACATTCCTAAATCTTCGAGTCTAGACAAAGAACTTAGGAATAATCCAAATTGTTCAAATTTTTATTTAATTAAATTTTTGTCCTTTATTTTTCCTTGTTATTACCTTGTGTATTTTAACAGGTACAATAATGCCGCCAAGATTTAGACGAGGTGGTCGAGGAAAGGAGCCAGCTAGCGCCCCTAACGACCATGAGGCAGGGCCTTCATATCGACGAACTTCTTCTACAAGGAATGACGAAACGAGGGAGCTATGGAGGACCTATGAAGACGATGCCAGACGATCTTTTTCGCACACCTCAACACCTCCATATCATGACTCTTATGGACCTCAGTCAGAGAACGAACCCCACAACCCGCAACGTTTCTTTGGCGACCCTACTCCTGTTTTTCAGGGTCAGTTTAACCCAGCAGAGTACCTGCCAGAGCAAGTGGGCTTTAACCCACTAGGACCAGAGGATCACTTTTCGGGTGATCAAGATATGGACGAGGACACAGATCCCGTCGAGGCTTCAACCGGATCCTTTAACCATCCTTTCGTGATCTCAGACGGTTCGTCCTTTCACGGAACACCATACCAGGGTCCGGATAGTCACATGGCACGGTTCGAACGGTGTGAGTGGTACTATACACCATCTGAACACTCATCACCTCACCAGCAGCCGCCACTGCAGCAGCAAAATCCCTCTGGGGATCCACGTTATGAGGCAGTCACGTCACCGCCTCCACCGCCACCAGTGCATCTAGAGCCTCCAGAACCACCAAGACGTAGGAGGACTGGTGCACGGATCTCAGCACGAGAAGTTGACTTTCGTCTCAACACCCCTCAACACTCTAGCGGTAGCCATTACCCACCTACTCATGAAGTCCCACAGATGGAAGGACCTTCTGTCCCAGTTTCGGAGGTGAATTCAGCACCTATTGTACCGCCATCACCGGGTTTTGGCCACCCAATACCTGCTTATACTGCTCCGGCAGCTTACAACCCATATGGACCACCAGCATACCATGGCTATAACTATGCTGATGACCCTTACAACGGAGCATCAAGCTACCAAGCCCATAATAATCCTGAAGGACCATACGGACCCCCTTGGGGAATGGGATACCCAGCTCGGGGGTATCAAGCACCTGTTCAGCCGCCACCACAGTACCAGCCACCACGGGCTCCTCCACCTGAGCAGGAGGAACTCCGTAGAAGACTGGCTAAAGTGGAGCGAGACTTCCAGAAGGAACGTAGGAAGAATGAAAGATTTATGAGTGGGTTGGCAAACTTGCTTAAGGGGAAGAAGAAACGGGATCGTTAAATCCCCATATATATATTGTTGTATTTCCTTGTTTAAATCAAGTCCCTACGTGGACATTTATTTATGTGTGTATGTAGTCCCTGCGTGGACATCTATCCTTGTACTTAGTCCCTACGAGGACTTGTCTCTAGTAGTCCCTGCGTGGACATTTACTTTTGTAGACCGTCCCTGCGAGGACATGTATTATCAGTATAGCTCCTACGTGGGCAAATATTTCTGTGAAAAGTCCCGTTTAGGGCAAAATGTACTACTTTTAGTATTAATGGAATGTAAGTTTATAAATTTCATCTTTGCTAGTTATGCATAATTAAATTATATATGAAATAAATAAATCAGAATCATTCCTTTTAAAAAATCTATCTGCCTACGTTATTTTCATAAGGATCTTAAAAGTATAACCTAGCCTGCATGTCATTTTAAGACCGGGCCCAGATGGTAAAACTAGTTAAAAAGATTCAAATCCCTGTTAACATCTGAAAACATGTTAACACTCCTAGCAGACATGATTCGTTAAAAACACACGTGTTATTATTATATATGGATCTTTTCAAAGATTCTAAACCCAAGTAAATGATCTCTGAATCATGGGTTAAATCATTAATAAATATGATAAGTTCTTTTTACCATCCATTGGTAATGGAATGCCTACGGGCCCTTCTCATTTTCATATGAGACAAGAGACAGTATTAGTCTATGACCCTGTCTGATAAAGGTAATGAACTTTGTTCAAACCTTCATGCTTTGATTCTCTGAAATCCTAGCTTATAATCTATATTGTCCCAGTGACTAGGCCTTATGTGCTAATAAATACTGTTATTATTTTAATAATTAGGATAAATTATATTAGAAATCCTAAATAAATGGGAGTAATAAATTAACCATATATGGTCTATGTTACCACGGTTAATAAAAATTGCCATAAAAGACAATTATATGATAAACTCACCAATAAATTATTGCCAATGTGTTACAGTTCAAGAAACATGGCAGACTCAAACGAGGTCAACAGTCACCAAGGGATAGGGAATGATAATGCCCATGTAAACGTAGCGGGTGCAGAGTTGCAAGCTATGATAGACAATGCAGTTAATAGAGCTATGGATAGACAACACCATGGATCAAGTGGTACCCATACGAGGACCCATTCTGCATCACACACTAGAACACCCTCCAGGACCCACACTGCCCACAACAGTAATTCTCACCACTCCTCGAATCAAAGGAGTAATCCATCCCAAAGAGTCCTACAGAACCAAGAACCTCGTAATAGGGGTTGCACCTATAAATACTTCGTATCGTGCAAACCCAGAGACTTCAATGGGGAAAAGGAGATGTTGATTGCATGACGTGGATGGATGAAATGGATACTGTGGTGGATATTAGTGGTTGTCATAATAGGGACATTGTGAAGTTTGTCTCGCAGTCTTTCAAGGGAGAAGCCTTAGCCTGGTGGAGATCTTTGATCCAAGCCACAGGGAAAGTCCCGTTATACAACATGACCTGGGAACAGTTCATGGCACTAATCAAGGAGAATTTCTGCCCTCAACACGAGGTTGAGAGAATTGAATCTGATTTCCTGGCGCTGGTCATGAAAAACCTGGACTGTCAGGCCTACCTTACTACTTTCAATACTTTGTCAAGGTTGGTCCCTTACTTGGTAACTCCGGAGCCTAAACGTATAGCTCGTTTTATCGGGGGTTTGGAACCAGAGATCAAAGCAAGTGTAAAAGCTTCCAGACCAACCACTTTTCGATCAGTAACGGACATATCGTTATCTCTGACCTCAGATGCTGTCAGGCTGAGGTCACAAAGGAAAAATGATACCGAAAAGAGGAAGCGTGAGGATGACAACTCACGACGATCAGACAAGAAGCTGAAGGGAAACAATGACCAAAAGAAGGGGTCAGGTTTTAAGAAGGATGGTCAACAGTCGGGCGAAAAACCCAGGTGTAAAACCTGCAAGAGGCAGCACTTTGGGAAGTGCAGGTTTGAATCCAACTCACAAACACAATCGAAGCCTTTTGCATGTGGGTTATGCAAATCCAGGGAACACAAAACCGTGGATTGCAAGAAGATAAGGGATGCGACCTGCTATGGTTGCAATGAAAAGGGGCACATCAGGAGCAATTGCCCAAAATCTGCCAAGAAGCCGGAAGAGGCTAAGAAGACCAATGCGAGGGTCTTCAGAATGGATGCTAAGGAAGCCGTCAAGGACGACAACGTAATAACAGGTACTTTTCTCGTAAATGATGTTTATGCGAGAGTGTTATTTGATTCGGGCGCTGATAAGTCGTTTGTAGATAATAAGTTTTGTGAACTGTTAAAACTACCTGTTAGAACTTTAAGTGTGAAGTATGAGGTGGAACTAGCAGATGGCACTTTAGAAACCGCTTCAACCTTATTAGATGGATGTTTCATATCCATTAAGAATCACTCTTTTCCTTTGTCCCTACTTCCTTTAAAACTAGCCGGTTTCGACATAGTTTTGGGTATGGACTGGTTATCTCATAACCAGGCCCAGATTATTTGCAATAAGAAGCAAGTGAGGATCAAGACTTCGTCTGGTGAATCACTTACTATCCAGGGAGATACCCAGTATGGGCTGCCCGAGAAAATGTCTATACTCAAAGACTCTGAGTGTTTGAAGAAGGGCTGTGTCATCTACATGGCACAGGTGATTATTGATGAACCGAAACCCAAGATTGGAGAGATCCCAGTCATTTCTGAATACCCCGAAGTATTTCCTGAAGAACTACCTGGTTTGCCACCGGATAGACAAGTGGAATTCAGAATCGACATTATTCCTGGATCAGCACCAGTTGCAAGGGCGCCTTATAGGTTGGCACCAACAGAGATGAAGGAATTAAGGACGCAGCTAGATGATTTTCTAGCTAAAGGTTTCATCAAACCTAGTTCGTCTCCTTGGGGAGCACCAGTTTTATTTGTCAAGAAGAAGGATGGATCGATGCGACTGTGCATCGACTACCGTGAGCTTAATAAGGTTACTATCAAGAATAGGTATCCTTTGCCCAGAATCGACGATCTGTTCGATCAACTTCAAGGGGCAAGTTTCTTCTCGAAGATTGACTTGAGGTCAGGCTACCATCAATTGAAGGTTAGAGATGAAGATGTGCACAAAACAGCATTTAGGACTCGTTATGGTCATTACGAGTTCCTAGTGATGCCTTTTGGGCTCACTAATGCACCGGCCGCATTCATGGATCTCATGAACCGCGTTTGCAAGCCGCACTTAGACAAATTCGTCATCGTCTTCATCGACGACATTCTCATCTACTCAAAGAACCAAGCTGACCATGAGAAACATCTTCACTGCATACTGGAACTACTTCATAAAGAGAAACTCTATGCCAAGTTCTCAAAGTGTGAATTCTGGCTTCGAGCAGTCCAATTTCTTGGACATGTTATTAGTGAGCGTGGTATCCAAGTAGATCCCGCTAAAGTTGAATCTGTCATGAATTGGCATGAGCCAAAGACGCCTACACAAATTCGTAGCTTCCTAGGTTTGGCAGGATACTATAGACGATTCATAGAAAACTTTTCAAGGATTGCTGCACCCCTGACTTCGCTGACACGTAAGAAGATTAAGTTTGACTGGGGTCCTAAGCAGCAGGAATCCTTTGATATTCTGAAACAAAAGTTGAGCAATGCTCCAGTACTGACATTGCCTGATGGAATAGAGGAGTTTGTAGTTTATTGTGATGCATCACACACCGGGATGGGATGTGTGCTTATGCAGAAAGGCAAAGTCATTGCCTATGCTTCACGACAGTTAAAGGTGCACGAAAAGAATTACACCACCCACGACTTGGAGTTGGGTGCCGTTGTATTCGCACTAAAACTGTGGAGGCACTACTTATATGGAATCAAATGTGTGATCTATTCTGATCACAAGAGCCTTCAACATCTGTTCAACCAGAAAGACTTGAACATGAGGCAACGCCGTTGGATGGAAACTCTTAATGATTACGATTGTGAAATAAGATACCATCCCGGCAAGGCGAATGTAGTCGCCGATGCCCTGAGTCGGAAGGAGAGGGTCAAACCCATCCGAATCAATGCCAAGAGCATGGAAATAAAGAACAGTTTGATAGAAAGGTTGTTAGCTGCACAGAAGGAAGCTGTGTTGGAAGCTAACTATCCTAACGAAAAGCTAGGAATAACTGAGGAGCAGCTATCTCTTAGCAAGGATGGAATTCTTAGATTGAATGGACGGATATGGGTTCCAGTTTATGGAGGACTCCGAGATGTTATCCTCCAGGAAGCCCACAGCTCTAAATATTCTGTTCATCCTGGAGCTGATAAAATGTACCAGGATCTTAGAGCAAATTATTGGTGGATAGGCTTGAAGAAGTCTGTAGCTACCTATGTAGCTAAATGCTTGACGTGTGCGCAAGTCAAGGCAGAACATCAAAAACCGTCGGGTTTGCTACAACAGCCTGAACTTCCTACTTGGAAGTGGGAAATGGTAACTATGGATTTTATCACCAAGTTACCCAAGACGAGGAAAGGAAATGACACCATCTGGGTGATAGTTGACCGACTGACTAAGTCAGCACATTTCCTACCTATTAAGGAGACTTACAGCTCCGATATGTTAGCCCAACTGTACGTCGATAAGATTGTAGCTCTACATGGCATACCTGTAGCTATTATCTCTGACCGAGATACTAGATACACATCACATTTTTGGAAAAGCTTCCAACAATCTTTGGGCACACGTTTGAACTTTAGTACGGCTTACCATCCATAGACTGACGGTCAGAGTGAGCGTACTATTCAAACGTTAGAAGACATGTTGCGTGCATGTGCGATCGATTTGGGAGGTAGTTGGGATAAGAACCTGCCATTGATCGAATTCTCCTACAACAATAGCTACCATACCAGCATAAAGGTTGCGCCTTTTGAGGCATTATACGGTAGAAAGTGTAGATCACCAGTTTGTTGGGCGGAAGTTGGAGAAGTCCAGTTATCCGGACCAGAGATCGTGTTCGAAACGACGGACAAGATTGTCCAGATTCGAAACAATCTCCAAGCTGCCCGGAATAGGCAGAAGATTTACGCTGATCCAAGTCGTAAGGATTTTCACTTCGAAGTAGGTGAAAAAGTCCTACTTAAAGTGTCACCCTGGAAAGGAGTGATGCGGTTTGGTAAGAAAGGCAAACTAAGCCCGAGATACATAGGACCTTTCGAGGTTATCGAACGTGTCGGGTCAGTTGCCTACAAGTTAAACTTACCTGAAGAGCTCAGTAGTATACACAATGTGTTCCACATCTGCAATCTGAAGAAGTGTTTCGCTAGCGAATCAGTGGTTATACCCTATACAGATGTGCATATTGATGAGAGCTTGAAATTTGTGGAAAAACCTTTGTCGATCGAAGATCGACAGGTGAGGAAGCTTCGAAGGAAGCATATACCTTTTGTAAAGGTCAAATGGGATGCCCGAAGAGGTCCCGAATTCACGTGGGAGGTTGAATCCACGATGAAAGAAAAATACCCTTACTTATTTCAGTAAATCTCGGCTCGAGATTTATTTTAAAGGAGTGAGGATGTAACACCTCGAAAATTTACGTCCTATAAGGTGTTGACACGTGTCATAGGTTTGAACGTGTGAAAGAATGTTCTTGAAGGCCTAAAGTTGACAAACAGTGAAACTGTGTAAATAGAAGGGTTCAAAGTGTCAACAATGAATAAATATACTTTGCAATAACCCTACATGATGTTTATAACCTTAAACGAATAGATCATGGATCATACGAAGCGAATTGTGAAAGAAAGTGAGAGATTACAAACTACAGGGGTTAAATGTGTCAACATGTTAAATTATACCTCTGAGTGACCTTTTGACAAACCCGAAGCTTTGTAACGATTAATTATGCTCACAAGAATGTACCATAAAAATTTCACCAAGATTCGTTACCGTATGAGAAAGTTATGATAGAATCCGTGTGTAAGGGTTAGAAACGTCAACATTGAAATTTAGGGCTTTTCGGGTGATCACAAAGTTACCCGAGGACTTAACAAAGAGGGTATAAGCCTTAAAGCCCCACATGTCAATTATAAAGTCTCTTAATGCAAGAAACCAAGTGAAAGCGATGTTTATAAGGATCAGGGACTGAAATGCAAATGATTGAAACTTGCTAAGCTGGTTACCAACACCCTCGCGTAGCGCGAGCCTGAAAGCACTTGGCAGTCGCGCTACGCGACTGCCTTGTCTGGACAGAAAGGTTGTGCAGGTGTCCTGCATGTTTCTTAACCGACTTAAGGGCCATTTCTTCATACCTTGGGCTGCCCTAAGGTGGTTTTTAGTGTATAGGACACATGTTGATCATATGGTAACATCCCTAGGCTTATTTGTTGATCATCCGTGATGTTTGAAGTTGTTATAAAAAGCCACATTTTGCACATACATGAACATTTCATCTTCTGGACATTTTCAAGAGCTCAAAAACTGATCCAAGCATTCCAAATCGTGCATAAGACTTGTGTAAGTACCCTTGATCTTCTTCAATTCATTTATGCTTAGTTTATAGCCTAGGAATCAAACCGTCGTAACTACGGTTTGACTTTTCGATATTAAATAATTGGTCCAGAGTTTAGTCGAATCAAAGGTTGTTATAAGTTGGTATTTATATGGTTAATAAACCCCTAAAAGGGCACTCACTAATTCGAATCCTAACTAGGTCGTTTATCGAGTCAAAGGTTATCCGAAAAAGTCAACAGAAACCTTAATCGCATAATTAATGATACGGAAGGCGTGTAACCTGTTTTATTAGTCATATAACTTGAAAATAAGTATAATAACTTGTCTACACTTGTTTGATTCGACAAATTTATGTTTTGAACCGATTCGGAACCGAGAGACGCAAAAGTTTGACTTTTGCGTTGACCTCAGTTCTGACCCGATTTATATAGGTTTAGACATGCCTTAGGGTTCCATTAGGACCTAGTTACATGTGTGTATAAGCCTCTGTGTTTATACCACTCGAATCCCTAATCGTCCGATGTTTCCGTTAATCGCCTAAATATTGACCGTAATGCCCTTATGACCATAAAACGAGATTTTTGGAAATATGAAAGTGCCATAATCTTAGTTACTGATTATTATGCATGTCCCGAAAATTTCACGTTAATCGGAGGTCTAGATTAGGAGTTATGCTTAATGACGTAATTAAGAACACTTTTATTAATTAAACGGCGTCATTAGCATAAAACCTATCTAAACCCAATTTTTGACACCAAACCTTTTACCCACTGATGTAATATAATATTTTGAGATTTTTGAAGATTTTTAATTATTTTTAAACTGATCATAAGCTTGGATTAGCGCCTTAATTCGGTTAATACCGAATATACCCTTTTCGGCCATAAAATGAGTTTTACAAATCCTTTTGACGCCAATCCAATTGCTACTGATTTTAAATATTAAATAGAGTGTTTTGAACCTGTTTAATTGATCAGGAAACTCAGAATCGTATTTTAAACCGTACGTCGCTTAAAACGGCTTTATACGCGTATTATACGCATAGTTTGGGTTTAAAACTATTTTGACGTATAAGACTTATAACCAAATGTTATAACCTGTTTAAATAAGCCATTTTACTGATGTAACCAGACCCGGTTCACAGAAACCAAATTAAACCCTTTTATAATCTTTAAAATGACCAAAATACCCCTACGGGGCTTATTATGAGATTAAACTCGTTTTGGGCATCATGGGTGATATCCTACTGATATCACAACTTATTTAGGGCGTGTTAACTTAGGAAACCTGTTTAGGACTATTACGGATACCCGTTACGCTTCATGCGCGTTCGGTTCGGTTTATGTAACTAGTTTACATAAATTAGCCGAAACGGGTCAAACCTTATCGGTTTTATCTCAAAATCCAGAATGTGTATCATATACCCATATTAAGCAAGTCTTCAAACTTGTCGGGTCTAAATCACATTCTATCCGGTCTTCGCTTAATCGTGCGTACGAACCGTATCTTTAAAACTAACCGGTCTAAGCGTAAGCTTAACTAAAGACCCGTTAGGATTCTAATAGGTTATTATAAACCTTCGTTCCAGATTAGGAGAACCAGTAAAAGATATTTGCACTCGCTGATTTTGAACTATACTTACTCAGGTAAATACTTTTAACTTATTTTCCCTATACGGGCTTGGGGTACGGTATATAAAATACCGCTTGGTCGGGGCGTTGAATCTTTGATTGAATAAATGATAATGAAAGTATTGAGACGTCTCGTTTAACATTGTTTTGTTTGCTTAAAGCCTTTGGGGGGTTAATGACCGTGTCCCGGATATCCCTGGCATCATTTTACGAAATGGCCACGACCTTAGCACTCCGGTGTAGGCGTACACCTGTTAGTGTCTCATAAATAAAGTGGTGTGTTAATTGATCTTTAACCCGGCTCGATCCGGGCTACTGAACGCATAAGGAACATGTAAATCCATACAAGTATTATATATTTAAATAATTATCCCAAGTTATAAAATATTATTTGTGCCTTGTGCCTTAAATGCATTTTCTTAAACTCTTTTCAAAATGAGTCGGTTGATTGTATTTACCAGTGTAAACTGACGTATTTTCTTAAAAATGTTAAGTGCAGGTACTACGCGAAATAGGCTGGCTTGTCTCCTAGCATCCACATTAAGTCTCGCCAGCTTGGATGTCATAAACTGTTGAACATTTGTTTCCTTTTTAAATTGATCTACCTGTGGATTTATATTCGACTGTTTGTGATACTTAATATTACAATATCGTTGGTTGAATTAAATCTATACTTTGCTTCCGCTGTGCATTTAAATATTGTGTTGTTTGACTATTATGTTGCCAACCACGTCACGATACTCCCCTACCGGGCCCACCGGTGACACGTGGAAATTCGGGGTGTGACACCTGACGTGTCACATAATAACATACCACAAATATTAACATTCAGATTTTGGGGCGTTACATCAAGTCCCCCCTGAGCTTTCCATCCATCTTGATTGCCAGGACTTCTCTTATTATACTTTGTAAAACTTGTGTTGTGGTAGACTTTCTGGTAGACTTGCATCCTCCAAAGTTTGAGTCAGTGTAAACAACAAACTTAAAATCACTATTAGCTGGATACCACAACCCAAGTTTAGGTTTCCCCTTCAAGTAACGAAGAATACGCTTCACCGCTTTGATGTGTGACTCTTTCGGATTCGCCTGATATCTGGCACACAGACATACGGCAAACATGATGTCTGTTCTTGAAGCAGTCAAGTACATTAGAGAACCAATCATTACCCTAAACTGAGTTGGATCAACATCTTCTGCACTTTCATGATCTGGGCCAAGATTGTGATACTTGCAGATAGTTGTGTTGAAAGTACCGCCCCCGGACCCGGTGGTTTTTTTCCCCAATTGATCGGGACCTGACACCGATCATCGGTGAGAAACATTTTGGTTTTTTTTCTTTTTTTCATGTTTCATGTGTGTGTGTATTTTGTTTGTGTGTGTGTGTTTTTGTTTTGGTGGTGTGAAGGGTGCAGTTAAAGGGTGCGGTTATTTGGACACCTAATGTTTTTAGGTTTCTCTAATGTACTTAAACCCTTATAACTTCATTTTAGTTTTTAATATACCTTAGAGTTTGTAATATTTTTAAAGGGTGCGGTTATTTGGACACCCTTGGTGTCCTATACGAAGCGTATAGGGCTATGTGTGTCGTATAGGGCACATTTATTAATTACGATTGGCTAGCAGCATATGATTGGTTGATAATCATTAAGCTCTGTATGCGTATAGACCTATATGGATCGTATAGAACTATATGAATCGTATTGACCTAGTTTTTTTTCTACAAATATTTTTATATAATATTTATCTTTTTAGCAAATTTTTGTAAAAAATATTTTATTTTATAAAAAATTATCATTTAAGTATTGTTGTATATGTGGTATATATGTCTACATCTATTTTTCATTTTTTTACAAATTTTTTTGGCAAATTGGAAATAAATAATCCCACCTAATTCAATTTGGCCGATAATAATCCCAAGTCAATTATTAGCCGATAATAATCCGAACTGGTCATTTTTTTTGTAAAATAGTCCACCGTTAAAATAGCTTAACGGGGTTAAGTTTTTCTCCGAATTACAAACTGATGTTTTAGGGCTTTTGATTAGAACGAGGATACGAGTCGATTGATGTAAAAACTTACCTCGAAATACTGCCCCAAACCACGAAAACGCTGCTTCAATTCAGGTGTTTAAACTTTCAATTAACAAAAATCAAGCCATTTCGAGCACAATTTTGAGGTAAGTTTTACATCAATCGACTCGTACCCTCGTTTGGATCAAAAGCCTTAAAACATCGGTTTGTAATTCGGGAAAAAAAACTTAACTCCGTTAAGCTATTTTAACGGCGGACTATTTTACAAAAAAAAAATTGACCAGTTCGGATTATTATCGGACAATAACTGACTTGGGATTATTATCGGCCAAATATAGTTAGTTTAAATTATTTATTTCCAATTCGCCAATATTTTTTTAATAAATAAAACTTACTAAAATGATAAATGTCGAATAAAATTGTATTTTTTTTATAAAATGAAATACTTTTTTTTACTAAAAATTTCATAAAACGATAATGTTGTATAAAAATGTTTGCAAAAAAAATTAGGTCAATATGAGTCATATAGAGCTATGAAACTAGTATAGGCCTACACGATACGTATAGATACCAGCCGCTAGACATGAAATGATAGGTACAGAACTTTTTGAAATTGAAAAAGACTATACGACGTGTATAGCTCTATACGCATCGTTTAGTACTCTCATTTAATGCAGGTGCGTATAGTCCTTTACGCATCGTATAGGGGGTGTCAAAATACCATCACCCTTTTTAGAACTACCTTAAACTATATAACTAAAATATATTGAAAATTGATTAACTTTTTTTGTTTATATATTCTTTATTTTAATTTACATTTAAAATATTTAAATATATAAAATGTTTTCAAGTTTAAATTAAATTAAAATAATTTATTTCGGGGAAATCTAAGAAGACACCGTGTAATCGCGGAAAAACTGGAAATAAAACTAATATGATGCTAACGTGCCATATGGGAAAAACGGTGAAAACTAGCCCTAAGACTGAAGGGAGTGGGGCGTTCTCCCCCTCCAAGTCGCCCCTAAGTCGCCGCCTACACCGCCCCCATAGGCGTTCCCGGAGGCGTCCCCCCTCCCGGCGTCCTCTTCTCGTCGCCATCTCATCCCACATTTCAAAAAACCTTTTTCTTTTCCTTTCTCATCCACAAATCAAAAAACCTCACTTTAATAACAACCAATCATAACTCTTTCTTGGGCATCTTGAGTTGCCATGAACACCACCCCCATTTTTTTACCCAACTACCTCTATGATGACGTGACGACACATGACGCAAGTCGCCCCCTCAAAAGATGCCTCACTCCCTTCAGTCTAAGAGTCACGAAACCAAACCAATTGAAGCTCACCCAACAAAAGACAATTCTACACTCCACTACAATCAAAATAATAATTCAAGAACCGCCATTTTATATGACCAAAAATAAAAGATAACAAAGTTATATAATAAAAAATAATTATAAAAAAAAAGTAAAATGAATGAATCCAAGATGATGGTGTACTACTATAGTTCGGTTTTAGTCTTGGTATCAAAGTTTGGGAGATGATTAAAAGAGCCACCATGGTTAGCAAGTGAACTGGCTCTATGATAGCGACACCTGAAAGATCCAACGTGGGTGGTCGGGGAACAAAGACAATTAGGTTTCGAATCTGTGTGTCCCCTCGGTGAGGCCAAATGTGCGATCTCTGCGTAGCAACGAGTTGTTGTCACCCCGGTGTGCCCACTCATCGGCATCTGCTGCTTTTTGGTTTCTTGCAACTGAAGTTTTCCTGGCTCAAAACTTATGTGTTGTGGCCTTTCTTGTTTTCCCTCCATGTTTTATCGTTCTTTCTGTCTACAACTGTCACAAAATATGTACAATAATTATTTAATCTTGTGTTTCAAGTATGAAGGACCATTTTGAAAATAAGACGCATGTAATCATATATAAGATGCGTTAAACAAATGTTCACTACTAGAAAACTGAACGTTTGCAACATTATTTCAGTTGCAAATGCCCAATTTTCTAGAGTGGTTAATAACCTCGATTTGACATTTTTAAAACAAGACCGTTTAAAACCCGGTGGATGAATAATCATTGATGAGGTGTTTACAATGAATGTGGTTCGTAAACATATTAATAGAAGTCTCCTTCCAGACGATGTCTACTAAATGCAACCAAAACATCCCGAAGAAGGTTAATATTCATGATTGGAAACTGATGTTAGATCGGCTTCCTATGAGAAGTAACCTTGAAAAGAGAAGGATTGACATCCCATACATTTTGTGCCTTATATGTGATTCTCAGGTTGAGATTGGAAATCATGTTTTTGGAAATTGTTCGTCTACTAACTATGTTTGGATGGCTATTAGCCGTTGGTTGTTTGAGATCACTTGGTCGAATCTCAAAACTCCGATTAATTGTGTTCATGGTTGGATGCCTTTATGATAATCCAAATCGAAGAAAGAGATCATCGAAGAAATTCTTTTTTCTACTTGGTGGCTCGTGTGGAAGCTAAGAATGATATTATGTAAAAAAAAACTTGTTAAAAACAAATATTAAAAATAAATTTGATGTAAATAAATTAATTAAATTTGACTTGAAATCGTCACTTAGACTATGGGGAGTGAGGGAATGGAAAGAGACGTGGGTTGTTGTCAGAGGCGGATCTACAGTCAAGAAAGAGGTTCTCAGGAACCTGTTCGGTTTGTAATTTATAGTGTTAAGTTAAATACAAAATACTGAAGGAACCCTCTAATATTTTGTAAGGGAACCCATAAACAAATGTTTGTGGTTGTCTGCGCGTAAAACGCGCCCTCTTAAAAGTTGAGGTCTCGAGTTCGAGTCTCTTCAGTAGCTTCTTTTTTTCTGCGTTCCTGGGAGATGGGAAGATTAAAAGACAATCAATCACACACCATTTATTATTCTTGGTGGAATATTACACACTATTGTTTCTTCAAAATGGCTTCAGCTACAGCTAATGTTTCTTCATTATTTTAGGGTAGAGATCACCATCAAAAATCTAAGGTGATATATGCACTATGTTGATTGTTGTCCATTGCAACAGTGCAAATATTCCATGGCAAATATGAGCATTTTTATTTTTTGGGGTCCTGTTACTACCATTTAAAAAATTAACTATGTTTAATTTTTTTCATTTTTGTACTTTATTCGATATTTTACAGAGATATTCTGGTATCGACGGCACGACCATATAATGGCTTTTGTCAAGGGTGAAGTTGTGTGCCGAATCATCATAGGTATGAACCTCTAAAAGGAGAGGATGCATACTAATATTGGTTTCTCATTCAAGGGTATTAAATTGAATCAATGTATAGAGACTGTTCTTCGACAGCTAGATGATCAAAGCTTGATAGGGGGTTCTTACAACAAGTTTGATCGAGAATGTAATGCAACGTTTTCAAAAGATGAAACATCCTAGGGAGCAACTGTAGGTATGTTTTCTTATTCGTAAAGATCATCTTATTTATATTACGTGTTTCTAAATTTGTTATGACCATGGTTTTATCATTATTGTATCGTAAGTTTATCATGTGATAAAGCGTACCCGACCCCGACCCAACGATCCGAATTTTTTTTATGTTCGGACATATGAAATTGGAACATTAAAAGTGAACCTCTTTGAAAAAATTTCTGGATCCGCCACTGGTTGTTGTGGCATCCCAACCGTGGCGTGGAATAGCGCCCCCTATAGCGTGAACCATGCTTGTGGTGGGTTGGCATGAAGACCTCCACGGTGAGGAGTCTGGGCGTGGAAGATGGGGTGTGTGGCGTGAAGGCCAACCATTCGGTGAGGCAAGATAGATTTTCTTTTTTTAATGGGTGTGGAGTTTGGATGTGAAAAGTGAACACCACCTCATGCAAGGAAACCGTGTGGAAATGATACGACGCTGAGGTGATAGGCGTGGAAGTGAAACACACCCAATAATCTTATAGGCAAATATTGATAAAAAGTTGCTTTACATATTCAAATTAAAAACTAATATAATTTAAAAAGGTAAACGAACACGAATAAT
Organism: Helianthus tuberosus; assembly: GCA_030545235.1. Taxonomy (NCBI): domain Eukaryota; kingdom Viridiplantae; phylum Streptophyta; class Magnoliopsida; order Asterales; family Asteraceae; genus Helianthus; species Helianthus tuberosus. The sequence continues at coordinate 57,097,537 of CM060411.1, read as the reverse complement.
AAAACCCGTGTTTTGTTTGATCTAACCGGTTGGTTTAGACATTTAAACCTTGTATCAAACCGTTGTAATCAAATGTATACAACGGTTTCGAAAATTACAAAGCGTAACGTATCAAACATTAATCCGGTCTAAATCGTTACGGTTTAACCATTATGTTTGGCTCGGCATGAACCGTACACACCCCGGCGATAACAAAAGAACTTCATATCAATAATACTAACCTGCCAGTAATTGCTTTCAAAGTTCTGTCGAAGAGAGATAGAGAGAAGGGGCGTGCAAGTTTTGGTGCAAGAAAATAAAATTTTGGGCAATAAAAAATAAAAGTAAAAACTTGTGAGGTGATGAACAAACACCAATAATTACTAAATTTGGATGGCGCTTTTGTAACCATTAGTTATTTATCAGTTTGCATCAAGACCTGAATTTGTTATCCATTTCTTAATCCAACCATATTATTCGTTTTTACCAAGTAAACACATGTTCAAATATTATTGTGGATAATTTAATATCCGTTTTCTTCTCGAAATGGCGAGCCCAATTATTTTGGATAATTTAATAATAGTAACCCAGGAATTTTTCAAACAAACACACTCACATTTTTTCAACATCTTTTAAACCTAATTAATTATGATTTTGTAATTGTTTAAAAAGCTTTAAATAAGAAAAGTGAATGCAACATATGTAACCTTTGATTGCTGTTTAAATTGTGTTTCATTTTCATGGGGAAGGAGCACTCTACGGTAAGTACCTTAGCCCTGACCAACCATCATTCGATACATCAAAAAGTACACCAAGTACTCATTAACCAGTAAGTGGTACCCTACTCACAAACTTTTTTTTATTTAAATAAATTCTCAAGATTAAATATTATTAAAACCTAAATTTTAACATTGAATAAAAATGAACATAGAAACTTAAAACATTACATATCATTAAAACTTAAAACTTAATACCTTACATCAAAATAAAACATAACACTTAAAACATTTCGTAACATAAAACCTAAAAACTTAAAACTTGAACATAAGTCGAAATAATGTGTCACGCCGCTATGTGGTTAAAATACTCGCCGTAGTGGTGTTTGTAGTCAATAAGTGTCACTTGAATAGCTTCCACCTCCAAGAGCTCGTTGTGGGGATTTGACCTATTCAAGAACCTACCATGAAATCTTGTAAAAGATCAACACGAAATTTGAATCTATTTGATCCACGGTTCGGTTAGTCTCACCAATGTGGACACAAAATTGGCGGTGAACCCGGTTCCAAAAAGTGGTCCTTCGACTAAGAGATGTGGGTTGGTGGTGGATAACGACATACGACAACGCCAACGCGATGTCTTCCTCTTCAGTCCACGGGAGTGACATATTTGAAGATGAGGGTTTTGTGAATGAGAAAGATAGAAGAGGTTTGGATATATGAAAATATAAAAATAGCGAGAGTTTTGTGGTTTGAGTACATAGTATGGTTGGTTAAATAGAGAAGGGGAGTAAAATATTTAAATTTGGATTTTTTTAAAATACCAAACGGTCAAAAATATTTGACAACCGTCAAATATTCCTCGATCCTCGCAACTGTCGCACAACTTTCTCTACTAGCTAACCTGCCCGTGGCGGCAGTGTGCTGACATAGGTTAGAACCCGATTTCGTCTACCCGGTTGGTGCCCCGTCCCCCTTACATTGAACAAAATGAAACAATTATGATTTTTTTTTATTGTTTAGTAAATGTGTTTTCTTCATAGTTTCCTTTTTTTTCTAGATTGAACTTGAAAAAATAAAATAATCTTTAGATAGTAATTCGTTGTGTACTTTTTACGTAGTTTAAAAAATTGTTTTTCAAAAAATACTACTCATATTACATAAATACTTTTTGTAACTTTTTTCTGTACATTCAGTGTAACTTTTTACGTTAGGCAAGTCTGTGTATGTATATATATATATATTTTTTTTTTTAATAATTAGATTTTTTTTTTTTTTGAACGGTGACTTTCTTATGAGTGACCCATTGTCACTGAACCCCGTCGAAGACGGTATTCCCCAGCCAAGATCTGCCGACGATGTTCTATCGGGCCCCGTACGGTATCAGACTTGGATGGCGTTCCCCCGGAAACCGTACTGCCTCCACACGAGTTGCCTCGCTGGAGTAACAGCCGGGTGAAAACCGGGGTGACGCTCAGGATCAAACCCCCCTCGGTGGGTTAGTCACCATCATTGCGCACGGGTGTCCTACCCCCTTTCGCCACAAGCGGGAATCGAACCGGTGACCTCTAGGAGACCAAACCGGCCCTCAACCAACTGGGCTATGAAGGCAGGACTTTTTTTAATAATTAGATGATCATGAAAAGCGTACACACACTATTTCTTGTTAAAACATAAATGCACTTTTCTTATTTTCAAAAAGTGTGATTGTTGATTTGGATACAGTTTTTCAACAGTAAGGAGCTGTTTGGTAGCCTCTTATCAACTCATAATTTCATTCATGATTCAATATTGATTACAAAGAGGTTTATATATATTCTACTAGTTACAATAATAACCCTCTAACTTATGACAATTAAATATTTGGCTTAACATTCCCCCGCAAGTTGAGGGCGGGTAACAACTTGCAACATGGATCTTAAAAATTCAAATCTTTGAGTTGATAACGGCTTCGTGAAGATGTCGGCAATTTGATCATCTGTTTTAATAAATTGAACCTTCAGATTTCCTTGGCTGACTTGTTCACGAACAAAATGGAAATCTACCTCCACATGTTTAGTTCTAGCATGAAACACCGGGTTTGCTGAGAGATACGTAGCTCCAAGATTATCACACCAAAGAGTGGGTTTATTCAACTTAACTACTAGTTCTTGTAGAAGAGACTTTAACCAGATTAGTTCAGCAACTGTATCAGCAATAGCCTTGTATTCGGATTCAGTAGACGACCTAGAGATAGTTTTCTGCTTACGAGCTGACCGTGATACTAAGTTCAAACCCAAGAAGATAGCATAGCCCCCCGTGGATCAACGGTCGACCAGGCAACCAGCCCAATCAGAATCCGAATATGTTGTAATAGGAACCAACCGCTCACCCCAATGTGAATCAGCAAAGGCATGTAATGTAGACGTTGAGTTTGATGTAAAACGAAGGCCCAGTTGAGACGTTCCCTTAAGATAGCGAATTATACGTTTGACAGCCGTCCAATGAGATTCGTGAGGTTCATGCATGAACTGACATACCTTGTTGACTGCGTAGGCAATGTCGGGCCTAGATAAAGTGGCATACTGAAGTGCTCCAACACAATGGCGATATCTTGTGGGATCGGACATAAGTGGGTCGTCCTTGGTTATCGTATCTGTTTTAGCATTTGTAGGTGTTGCAAGCGGTTTCGATTCTTTTAACCCGGCTCTATCAATAAGTTCCTGAATATACTTTCGTTGAGATAGGATAAGACCCGAAGAGGTGTGGAGAACTTCAATACCAAGAAAGTAAGTAAGACGACCCATGTCAGTGAGAGATACCTGCTGACCAAGTGAGGCAATATTGCGATTAACTGTGTTGGGATCGTTGCCCGTAATAATGATGTCGTCCACGTAAACTAGTAGGTAAACCTGTTTACCCGAGCGGTTAAGGATAAATAATGATGGATCAATTTTGGAACCATGAAAACCAAGATGCTGTAAGACGTTTGAGAGTTTGGTGAACCATGCCCTAGGCGACTGTTTTAAGCCATAAAGAGATTTGTGCAGCTTGCAAACATGATTAGGGTGTTTAGGATCCTCGAAGCCCGGTGGTTGACGCATGTAGACCGTTTCATGTAGATCACCGTGTAAAAACGCATTTTGCACATCAAGTTGTTTGAGAGACCAATTGTTAGAGACGGCAAGAGAAAGAACCGTGCGGATGGTGGCTGGTTTGACCACAGGGCTGAACGTCTCATGATAATCAATGCCAGACTGCTGTAAAAAAACCCTTTGCTACCAATCGAGCCTTGTGTCTAGTCAGGTTCCCATGCTGATCAGTTTTCAACCTGTAAACCCACTTGCAATCAATAACATTAGAATTTGGAACCGGAGGAACTAACGACCGTGTTCCGTTTCTGTGTAGTGCGTGCAACTCAGCTGTCATGGCTTGACGCCACTCCGCGGATTCATTGGCAACAGTAAAGGAAGTCGGTTCAGAAGGAACGGTAGCGGTGGTGGCGATATTGGCTGAAGGGTCAAAAAATTTTCGGGGTTTAGGATGTGGCCGAAGGTGAGGAGGTCGGTAACGGGGCGTGGTTGGTTGCGAAGGAGAGGCAGTAGGTTGGGTGGTGTTTGTCTGAGGAATAGGGGCTGTTTGGACAGGTTCGGAAATAGGAGGGGTGGGTGGCGATGGTTCGGTTGTAGGAATGGATGGGTTATCGAAAATGGTTAATGGCAGATCAGGAATTATAGAAAATGAAGTAGCGGGTGTGGAGGATGAGGGAGGGTCGATGGAGGGTTCAGTAAGGGAGGGAAAAACATGCTCGTTAAATCGGACATGGCGAGCAATGTAGATTCGGTGAGTAGTTTGATCAAGGCATTGATATCCATGATGAGACGGGCTATAACCGAGAAATATACAAGGAGTAGAACGAAAATCAATTTTGTGTTGGTTATATGGACGTAAATAAGGAAAACAGAGACATCCAAATACTCGAAGAAATGAGTAATCGGGAGGACGTTGGAAAACAAGTTGATATGGGGATTTGTTTGAGGAAAGACGAGAAGGTAGACGATTGATGAGGTAGACGGCGGTTTGAAAAGCGAATGACCAAAAAGTTTGAGGTAGTTTGGATTGGGCTAGTTAGGTGAGACCGGTTTCCACGACGTGGCGGTGGCGACGCTCGACAATGCCATTCTGTTCACTCGTATGAGGACATGAGCGACGATGTAAAATGCCATGGGATGTAAAAAACTGAGTAAGGTTCCGAAACTCGCCACCCCAATCAGTTTGAACACTTTTTAGTTTGGTGTTAAATTGGTGTTCAACTAGGCGAACGAAATTTGTAAAGGTGTTAAAGACGTCGGATTTTTGCATGAGCGGGAAATACCACATATAGCGGGTATGATGGTCAACACATAACAAAAAATAACGATAACCATCAAAGGACGTGGTAGTATGGCCCCAAACATCACAATAAACCAAATCAAGTATGTTTTTACTACGAAAAGATGAAATAGGCAAAGTAAGTTTGGACATTTTTCCCAATTGACAAGAAGTACACAAAGATGAACAAAGTTTCTCAGAAACAGGTAAAGAAAATGTTTTAACAATATGTTGAAAAACTCGAAAGTGAGGATGCCCAAGTCGTTGATGCCACATAGTAGATGGAGCTCGAAAAGCAGTGAACGCCATCTTGGAAACCGGTTGAAAAGAAGGTAGGCGAATGGTGTAGAGACCCTGGTCACTGGGGCCCGTGAGGAGGATAGCCCTGGTAGCCTCGTCCTTCACAACAAAAAAAGAAGTGTGAAATTCAAAGAAAACATTATTATCTTTGCAAAATTTGTGAACAGAAAGTAGGTTACGTTGTAGGCCCGGGACATGAAGTATGTGGTTAAGTTGTAAGTTTTTGTTTGAGGTAAAAAAGGATTTTGAACCGACATGAAGAATTGGAAGAGAGTTACCGTTACCAACATAGAGGGAGTCATTACCGTAATAGACGTCCGAGTTGTCCATACTAGCAAGATCAGGAGTACCATGGGAATTAGCGCCTGTATCCGATGTCCAAGTAGTATATGGGCCCGCCTCAGAGTTAGCATAATTCGCTTGAGGTGATCCACGAGAAGAGCCGGTGTGATTCGGGCACTGTGAGGGAATATGACCAATACCGCACCTATTGCAATGACCGTAAACCATATTTTGAGTGGACGCCCAAGCAAATTGACGAGAGCCTTGTGAACCACCACGGCCACGGCCCCCGCAAGAAAACGCACGGCCCCGACCATATCCACAGGTCGGTCTTGAAGAAGCTGACCGATTAGCATAGTTTGCCTAAGGAGCCGATGGTGATGCCGACGGTTGAGTTGTGGAAGCAAGTTGGTTTGCCAAAAGTTGAAGGTTGGTAATCTGCTGCTGAATCGAAGCCAAATCGGGGACCTGGGAAGTAGTTATTGCGGCAGTGGTAACATTGAAGACTTGTGGAGAGGCCGATGATGAAGAAACAGTGGACCGAGTGATATATTCATGATCACCAATCAGACCGTGAAGCTCGTTAAATTGAACCGGCGGGGAGCGGGCAAGAAGGTTGCTTTTCAAACCATGGTATTCCTCACGTAAACCGGCTATAGTAAGCATGACGAGATCTTTGTCTTTGACGGGTTCACCAATATTTGCAAGAGTCGTTGCATATTCTTGAGCACGGCTGAGATAATCGATACCTTTTTCACCATCTTTCATTGAAATCTTTAAAAGCTGTGTTTTTAGTGTGAACTCATGAGATGAATTCGAAGGAGCATATGCACGTGCTAGACTTAACCACACTTCCCGAGCCGTGTCTCCTTGGATGTGTTGAAACGAAGACTCGGAAACGGTGGATATAATCATCATGCGGACGTGTGCCTCATTAGCAATCCAGTTTGTAAAATTAGGATTTGTAGTAGTAGCATCACCAGTTGTAATTTTCTCTTCCGGGCAAGATAATGTGTTGTCAACATAACAATATAATCTATTGGCCTTTAAAAATGGTTCTATCATGGCTTTCCAATAGCCATAATTGTTTGGTGTAAGATTGAATGCAAACTTGTGGGAATTAAGGGATGTACGTTCTTGAATGCTGAAAGCAGTAATCGTTGTCATGATGAGTAAGAACAATGGTTTTTTTTTTTTTTTTTTTGATACCTGAGGTAGGCAAGATGCAGGTCGAAGAGTAGTTTCGGTGAGTAATTTGATACAAGATTTCAGCCGTATATATTCTCTGTATGCGTCCGATGTTGATGTATATCTTCTGCCGTCAAAACTCCCCAAAATAATATGTCACCTCTCTTCTAATAACCTGTACTCCTTTGTTGCTTTCGAAAACAATTTAATAGGGATTCCTTTTTTTCCCTTCACGTGCTGTTGTCTAGAGTATTAGGAATCACCTTTTTGATGGTTGGTTGAAGCCGATTGGTTTTTTTTTTTTTTTTTAGGGTTTACAAGTTGATAGGCTCTGATACCATATCAACTCATAATTTCATTCATGATTCAATATTGATTACAAAGAGGTTTATATATATTCTACTAGTTACAATAATAACCCTCTAACTTATGACAATTAAATATTTGGCTTAACACCTTTTAATGATTCCATTAAGAGGTTACCTCTGATTCGATCAGAGGTAAGAGTGTTTGGTTCATTAAAATAAAACCTCTAAATGGTTCAGAAGGCCTCTTACCCATTCAGATTTAAAACATCGCTGAATGAAAAACTGCCCTCATTACCCCTCGCTCTTCCTGCGATCTATTCACCGCCAGTTCCATCCTCTTCTCCCTAACAACGCACACCACCGCAATCTTCACTTGATTTCTGCGCGATTTCAAGCAAAACCAGATATGATTTCTGTACCCTACTCGATTGTTGCTCATCTATTTCCCTAACCAGGTATGATTTCTGTTTCCCTACTCGACGGCTAGGTTGTATTTGTTTAATTTTGTTAGACCTAAAATCTGATTTTATTGCCTCACGTATTGATCAATACCGTATGGAATGTTGAATATATTCAGTTTCTAAAGTGGTTATTTATGGGTATATTTAGTGTCTTCACTGTAAATGTTGGGGTTTTGTTTACTTTTTGAAATCTGGAAGAATATTTTGTTCATTAATGTGTGCTTGAATATTGGATTGAAATAATTAATAGTTTGCTGATAGGGTTTATAATATTTCAAAGCTTATTGTTTGTTTAAAGTCTTCACATGAACTGAATATTGTTTGCTATTTGTTCATCATAATTTTTAAAGTGTTTACATGAATTAAATAATTAATAATATTGTATGATGAATTTATATAGTCTTCTCATCATAATTTTTGTTTGTAAACATGTGTTTTGATTAATCTTGTTCTTGCATTTGTCTCAGGTAAGATGCAAATATCATTGTGAAGAATTTTATTGCAGCATCTGTTGAAGAAACCCCAAGAAACAGAACAGAAGAAATATGGAACACCATGTATCCCAACTAGCTCTATGTATCAACTCGGCACTTTTTGGATGATTTTTAAATTATTTTGGTTGGAACCTTTGAGATGATTTATATTTTTTAATTAAAATTATTTTCTTGTGATGTTTAATTGGATCATTTGGATTTTTTATGATGTTTTGTATTTTTTTTATAATTTTTATCATTCAGTACAATCATTCATAGAAAGTTCTGACCAAACAGATATATTTCATTTAACACAAAGGGTAAAATAGTCACTTTACACAGTCATTCAGATGTCCAACCAAACATCACTTAATGGTTCAGTACTTATTGACTCAGAGTTTCTTACCCATTCAGACCTTTTACTGGTTCAGCACTTAATCATTCAGATGTTGCCAAACAGCCCCTAAGCTTATTGGTTAAGTGGATAGCTTAACTGACAATAACGAATAGTCTAAAAAAAGTGTATCCTTTTAAACTGATCAGCTTGTCCAACCTGAACTCGTCAAAATAACATCGTACATAAACCCAGAAAACATTCATCAGTCGTTACATGAAAACAAACGCGTCGATCCACTCTTGTCCAGCTTCATCAACATTATCCAGATCGAGACAATGCATTGCCGATGTGCATGTAGACAAGTGCTAGTGTTAGCTGTAAAAATGGCGTATAACGCTTGGCGTTCTTTACTTTGTTGGTTTAGTCCATGTTGTCTCTGATGTCTTCGAGTTACCATAATAAACCTGCTTCGACGATTCATCCCAATACGCCTGCCATCCCGTTGGGAGTTGTTTTGAAATTTCAGCAAGATTGGGCTGTTGTTTTGTTTCATCGGTAGCATTTGTTGCTAGATTTTCTTCAGCTTGTGTTGATTTTTTAGCTCTCTTTCGCCTAACCCTTTCCCGCCTAAAAAAGATCAAAATATCGTTAAAAATTATAACGGTTACACAAGTTTATACTTACCAAAACGGCAAAACCGAAGAACTAAAATGAAGGGCTTACCAATCACCACCAAGCGGCTGAAAGTTGGCATTGTCTTTCGCTTCTCCGGATGCAATCTGCTGCGCATGCCATTGCTACATCATAAAAAAAAGTACACCATAAGCCAAAAGGAACGTGCGCGCGAATCAAAGGGAAAAATTGAATTGACAGTTAGCAAACCTCAATTTCTCGTTGGCGTTTCTTCTCTAAAATCTCTAATGCATTTTCAGGTTCATCTTCCTCGTCTTCATGCATTTCCTCTTTAACAGCCTTCCACTGCAAAGTATAACCGTCGATATTGATCCATCTTCGGATGTTAAACATTTAATTTAAATTAACTAGTAATGCGAGATTTTACCTTATCCACTAAATCAGAAACTTTTTTGTTGGACCTTAAAGTGGGAACTGCCGCAACGGTTCTTTTTTTTATACGAGTAACTGAAAAGACATAAGAAAATTATAAGATTTTCCACCAGCTTGGATACCCTAACAGGGTCAATGTATAAATCGAATGATCATGTTCAGATTTTACCTTTAGGTTGAACCTTGGGAACCGTTTCTGTTGAAGCAACAGAAGAAGCCGACACCACAGAAACATCATGTGTTACACTACGACTTTCTGGTACATGAGAAGAGGCTGAAACAGAAGGAACCACCGTAGACGATTTAATGGGATCAGAGATGATGTTCCCATAGGCCAAACTCTGCAAAGAAGTTTCTACGCCACTAACGGCTGGTACGGTTGATATCATGCCATCCTGTAGAGTGTAATATGTCGCTGTCTCTGGGTTGAGCACCGGTGCATAATAAACGTTTGGGAGAGGAGCAGGTATATGAGACCCATTAGCATCTACATAATAATCGTTACTCGAGATTGCAGTGTTTGTTTGACCATAGTAGTCAAAACCAGACCCTGGGTACGTAAAACTATATTGTTCTCCGTATGAATAAGGTTGCGTTGTCTGCATATCTGACGGTTGCGGCGGAGCTTCAGGCGGCTCGTCTGGCGGTGGAGGCGGAAACGGTTCTTCATCCGGTGGAGGCGGCGGAATCCATTCGTCATTCGGAGGAAGTGGTTGTTCAGACCCACGAGAATCAAGGTGTTCATGCAGGATCGGAGAAACAGATTGATCCAGGTGGGACCCGTTCTGGGGGTCCGCTTCGTCTTTAGAATGAATTGCGGTATCCTCAACTTCCATCTCCACATCCATGTCTTCATCTTCCACCGAGTGGTGGCCCGCATTTGGGTCAATATCTGTTGGAACTGGATTTTCATGATATTCACCGATGTTTTCCAGAAATCTGGTTTTTGGGTCGTTAATTTCGCCAGAACTTGTGCGTTGTAAATGTTTTAAGACTTCATTGTTGATAGAAGATTCCAGATTTTTCAGCTGGTTTTCGGAATGCAACCAAAAAGGAAGCAATGATGATCCATACGGTACTAGTGACTTAATGTCTGCAAGCCTTGTATCAAGTTCAAACTTCAACTTTGATATCTGGTCACCGAACCCTTCAGGCCTAAAATTATATCAATAAAGAAAAAAAAACATTAATAACAAGCACACCTGGATAAAAACGCTATTTTCCTTAAAAAAAAATCTTTTTTACACCATTTTCACTTTTTTATTTTCTGTTTAATAGGGTTTAAAAAAGAGAAAATAGGAAAATGACGGTTTTACCCTTCATTAAACAGAAGGTTTTAACAACCGCTAAGTTTTTGGACTGAACAGACATGTTTCAAGAATGTCAGGGACGGAAATGGTACAAATTTGAAATTTGGCCTGGTTTGGCATAATTGGACAAGCCACAAGGACGAAAATGGCGGTTAACTCTATTTTTTTTACATTTTATTTGAAAGCATATAAAGGAGTATTTGGTCATAATTGGACAAACCACAAGGACGAAAATGGCGGTTAACTCTATTTTTTTTTTTTACATTTTATTTGAAAGCATATAAAGGAGTATTTGGTCGGTGGCTTGACCAAACCCATTTTGACCCTTACTAAAAAACCTTGACCTGTTATCGTTAACCAACCAACCCATTTCCCTGCCTCTATTAATCCGATAATAAAATACAAAAAACACAAAAGAGAAATGTGCAACAATCACAAAGAATAAGTTCATACCCTTCCAACGATTTTAATCTTTCTGATAAACTTTGACAAAGTTCTAGAAGACGAAAAGCATCAGACGATTCGCCACCATGACAACCCATATCTTGAAAAACAGAATCGTTACGGTGGGCTTCCACATTACTCAAACCATCACAAGCCTGAGTAGCAACGCCCTCATCTATATCGTTCGCCATGATATCCGTATAGTTCCCATTATGTACATTCAACTCTATCCCAGAATTATCGTTTTCTTTGGCCTCAAAAGTCACACCATTTGTGCATTCATTATTAGCTTGTGCATCAACATAAGTCGCATGTGTTTCTTCAATTTCTGGAACAGATGCCGATTCATTTCCTCGGGTCAGAACATCAGGGATTTCCCAAGACGTTTCACCAGTCGCAACATTCCAGTAGTAATATGAATTACTTTCCTCATGCAACACCATTTTCCAGCCCGAATCCACATCCCCTGTTGTCTGCATTTCAGATGTCAAAGAAACCGAGGCCCGATCCAGTGTATCTGTATCTCTGTGCAGAGGCTCAGGTTTATCATCTTCTACAGTTTTCTCCAAATTTGGCAACACATCCACTGGAGAAGGTTCTTTCTCTTGATCAACTTTTTCAGTTAAAAGCTTTTCATCTACATCGGCTCCTGTACTATCATGATTGTCTACCTTTACCTGCTAGCAAAAACAAATGGTATAGGTTTTCCATGTACAAGTTATTTAAGAGTAAAGTACACGGATGGTCCCTGTGGTTAACCAAAACTTTGGATTTTGTCCCTAGTTTTTCAAAAGTACATGGATGGTCCCTGTGCTTTGCACTTTGTAATGCATTTAGTCCCCAATATTTGCCAAAACAACATGGATGGTCACTAAACGTCGGGGGCTAAATGAGTTACAAAGTGCAACCAACAGGGACCATCCCTGTACTTTTGGCAAAAGTTGGGGACTAAATACGTTACAAAGTGCAAACCACAGGGACCATCCGTCTACTTTAAAAAAACTAGGGACTAAATCCAAATTTTTGGTTAACCAGGGGGACCATCCATGTACTTTACTCGTTATTTAAAGTCGAATTACTAGAGATCCTGTAATCTAGAAGCACACCTGCTCATCCAGCACTGTTGGAGTGTTTTCTCTAGCTCCATGATTTACTTCTTTACTCGATTCTTCCTCACCTTCTTCATCGCTATATTGTCCAAGCAACAACAGAGGATTTTCTGGCTTTCGATCTGAAAAAAATATGTAAACATGTCAAGCGTCGTAAAATAAAACACGCATATCCCTGGTTACAACTCATATTGGCCTAAACTAATAACAAAAAACTGTGAATAAAGTTCAATAAATCAGGATGAGGGGACTTTGCATATCATGTCACAGCGACCTGCAACATTGGAAATAAATTAGTAACTCAGAATATAACAAAAAGGCAGAGACATACGAACCACTAATCGTGTTGGCATGTTGAAACTCTGCGTGCAACATAACATGTCAGGAATTTCAATCAAAGAAACAACGTGGCAAAGTTGAACGGGCTCAGAAGACCAATTGAGTTCCCAATACCACAGCCGTCTAACAGTCTGAAAGGATTATCTTGGGGGAGCAAACATGTTGTATAAATTTAAGATCAACGAATATAATGATGCCCTCTACAAAGATCATTCCGTGTAGAAATTTGACGGAACCCACCTGAAGATGATGGTGAATTGGGTGACCCAGCATGATTTTTTCCGTTGCCTCCAACTCCAACGTCCTCTTGGTTAGACGAATCACCAAAATCTCCTAAAAGTGTCGGTCACGATAATGAATGATTAAAAGCCTATTTATATAATACCAGTTAATACCCAAAAATAACTTGCAATGGTAAATAGCATGCAAGTTAACAAATTCAATAGATAACTACCATAGTCGTCGATAGCGTATAGCGGAGTATAGAAACAAGCAACATATATTATATGCTATATTTCATGTTTAGCGATGCACTAGATAAAAATTTAAAACGTATTTTATTAAAAATAACTAAAATAGTAAAATACGCAACTACATGTTAAGAAATGAATCATAAATTCCGTGAATTAAGCAATTCCATATTTACACCACTGAAATTGTAATTAATCATATATCCCGTGAATTAGGGAATTCCATATTTACACCATAAATCATTCCTTTACAGTTAACACTAAATACACTTCTTTTTCACTCGCAATTTTTATTTACCAAAAAAGAAACCCTAGAAATCTGCTATTTAGTCGCTAACCATCGTATAGCGACATACTGCTGCATCGCTATGCTATTTGCTATAGCATATAGCTATGATCGCCATTAACAACTGTGATAACTACAATATTCAGGTGTACATGATAGGTCAAGATATAATATATGAAAATATATTTGCCTGCGATATCAATGAATGTGACAACTGAATTCAATATTAAAATTACATCACCAACCTAGAAATCAGCCTAATAAGCAGATCGAGACAAAGGCAAAATCAAAGGTCATCATAAACTCTAATGAAACCAGTCGATTCGTTAAAACTCTAATCATTTCTATTTAATAGGTCATAAAAACAAGCAAGCTGAAAGTTAGAGGAACCGACGAAGTAATCGCATCACGATTTTACGTATAATTCTACATATGCCCTGCATAACTCTCTCTACATCCTTTAAAGATACTACAACTGTTGAATAAACACAATAATCAAATGACATCAAGTAAATTCGATATTAAACAAACATTCAAACATATTATTAACTCCAACTCAAATCAATTATCATCTAAGCAATCTCAACAGCTAATAATCAATACACACACACATAAATTAAGCAAAGAAACAGGATTACCAGAGGGTTCCGGTAGAAGATCGAGTTTTACTCTTCGATTAGCAGCACCCTTGGCATTAAGTCTACGCTCCTTCCTCTTCCCCATCACGAACTGAAGATTTCAACTGGCAAAAATTGTGAATTTGATGAAATCTTGATGTTTGGATTTGAAGTTTGAACCCTAGGGCTAGGTTATGCGCAGAGGAGATCGTGTACTTGATTGATATGACTAGTGTGTTTTTTTTTCATTTCGGTTTTATAGTGAAATTAGTGAGCTCTCAAGTCCATATACATTGGGCCTAACTTCATTCGACCCATTATCATTGTAATATTATTCAATTTTATTTTTTTAAAGTCAATGAATCCTCCAAATGGTCTAGTGTCGAAATTTACCACATCGGGATACACTCGCCTTCGAACCAGGGAAAACCGCCAAATCCTGTGAACACTCGTCCGAAGGCACGACAGTGCGGTGAGGTAAAACTCTCTCAGTTCAAGGATCGAACTAGCGATCTCCACCTATTCGTCTAGTCTTCCATCATCACCAGGTGTTGTAGAAAATAATGGGGACGGCAGGAATCGAACTTGGGTCCCTTAGAACACCAAGTCTTTCCCTTACCACTCCACCACCACCTCATTGATAAATCAAATTGAATGATACACTTAACAACATGACATTTTAGGCACTTGTTGGGCATTCATCGGGTCATATAAGTCTAATTTTGGTTTACTAAATTTGTAGATTTGAAACTGTTTTTTGAGTTTGAATAAGTTTATCTGAATTCGGATTTATTCGACTTAATCAAATTAGGAAATTTTTTTACATAAACTTAAAACTATTTCAATTTGGTGGAACATATTTCTTCGAATATGTCTCAATTAATGAAAACCGTATCAATCATGACAAACCTAACAACGATGTACAAATTATGACAAAGTCAACATCGATGTACAAAATTAATAGCCCTAACAAAATTAGTTTAAGTAAGAGTTACCAAAATCATTGCTTTAACGTGAGACCGAGGATCCAGAATGAGAACTAGAAAGAATTAGAAACTGATGAGTATAGAACAAGTTAGTGATGCCGACGATGACTCCCGAACATATTAATTGATAAGTGATAGTTCTTGATACAATGATGAGTGATTGGGATTAGGATGATGATCGATAAGTGACGTTGTGATAGCTATTGCGACAATGCATGTAGATTATAGATTATGAGTGTTGATTAAGATTTAAGTAGGCTATAAATGAGTCGATTGATACTATTAGTAATTACTTATTAGATTATTAAGTTTTCCTTTTGCCCATAAACAATTAGCTAAGACAAACAATCAAACAAGCCCAGGCGCCCATATCTATATCTAGATCTATATTTGTACTATCGTATAATACATTTGAGGAGGGCACCATTGTAACTCACCTCGGACGCCTAAGACAAATATTCTTGTGTAGAGTACAAGTGTTGTATGCAATAGTTACTAATTTGCATTCATTTGATAAACTTATCCCGATTAATACATTATTTGATGCATATAAGATGATTTAATTCACTACATTAAGTATTATCTTATTTATATTACTTTAAATTAAGATTGAAATTTACATTTACTATTTATATTTTTATAACTAAATACTATTTAAATTGAAGTATTTTCTTATTTAAATACTATGTTAGAACTCGTATAGTACATACTTATTTAGGTAGAACTAAAAAATGAAATAAATAAGAAATTCAATAAACTAAGAAACGTATTTATACATTCATATCACCAAAATGAAATTTTATAAGAACAATGATAAGATAATTGGCATGCTTAAAGATAAATAATTATAAATACAATATTCATAAAAGGAAAAGTTACAACATTACTTTATAAAGTTTCAAATACCTCCTTATATACGACATTGCTTGTTCTATTTGTAACATTACGTATTTATTTAGAATTAATAGTTTTAAACCTTCCATGCTTTCTACCCGGGACAGTGTAACGTACAACTGACCATGCATAAACACAGGGTTTTGAAGTACAAACCTACCCTTGATAAAGTTTGTCCTTGACTTTTGCTTATGATCATGTACGAAAACGGTTTCTAACCCCGCATGTTAGAGAGAGAGAGAAAAAATGCGTTATAACACGCATGTTATAAAATTGAATATTTAGGTAAAACGTTATCCAAGGATACAGTTTATCAAAGAAATCATTTCTAATAGTTCATAACGCACTACAAAAATAAAATGTTTGCATAAAACATTTCCAATCATTTATGGTTTATAAAATAAACCATTGCAAACAAACATGTTAGAACTTAAATGATTCTCACAAGCACGTTAGAGGAAAACATATATATATACATGAATCATCTCCATATATTCGGTTTTATATGAAATAAATCGCATCTAGACTATTATTAGTGGTACACGTTTTATAGCACGCGTGTTAGAAAACGGAAACGAGTTCTAATGTGCACGTTTAGAAATATTTAAACGTTAATACGAAATATTTTAAACAAATACATGGTTCATAAAAATAAATAATTTCTAACAAACACGTTAGAAAATAAAAGATTACAAGTTGTTTAAAAATGATTGTTTTTTATGAACCATTTCTAACACGGATGTTAGATAACAATGATTACAAAATTTGTTTTCAAGTTAACTAATACACTCGTCAGAAATAAAAACTTGTCAATAAATCGGTTCTAACACGCTCGTTAGAAAACAAATGATTACAAAAATCGTTATAAGGGTTATTAAATTATTTAAAATATACATTTTCTAAACGCATGTCAGTAAACGAGAACTTTAGATAAAAACCAAAATATTTTATATAATATAATAATTTTTTCACATACAGGATATACTTTAACATACATGTTAGGAATTGAAATGTTTAAAAAAACGTATAGTTTATAAAAAGAGTAAATTACTATTTTGGCCTTTATGGTGTAGCCAATTTAACCCTTTCAGTCCAAAAATAAATCTTTTGACATATCAAACCCTGAGGTTGCATTTTATAATGGTTTTGGCTCTTGACACTAACTTTGTTATTTTTTTGAAATTAAGTGTAAGACCAACGTCGTTTATGCCCTTACACGCGCACACACCACACCATCTCCCCGCGTTGTCAACGACGTTGTTTCAAGCCCTTGAAGAATCCCACCGGCGTTGTGTGTATTGTTCACTGACGTGGTGTGCATTGGTTGGATGTGGCAGGTAGCCGTTGGACCCGAATGGTATAATTTATAAAAGAAAAAGATTATTTAATTTTAAAAAATAAGTTACCCCATCTCTTCTACCCAATTCTTTCTAAACCTTTTTATATATAAATACACTACTACACTCTCCAAAAAATCTTAACTTTTTTTTCTCAACGTTCTCTCACAAAAATCTCAACTTTCATCTTATTACAATGCTGGTTACTCCATGGATTCTAGAGAGGACATCACGTTATGCGAATCATGGGTTGCGGTGGTGAACAACCAAGGGCCTTCATTATGCACGTCTTCGTTTTGGGAACAAGTTTTTCAAGAACTTTGTACGCGTATGGGTGAGGCCATCCGATCCAAGGATGCACTTTATTCACGTTTTCGAATGATTCATGTTGACTGTACGAGATTTGAAAGGATTATCAACGACGTGCAATGGCGGACCTAGGATTTTATTCCAATGGGGTCAATTTTTTTCGGTGTTTAAAATTTCATAACAAAAAGTTAAAATTTTTGGGTTGGTCCTCGTTCGGGTCGGGTCAGGGAGAGGTTTGAATTAGATTTAAGAAAAAAAAAAACAAAAAAATAAACAGGCTATACAAGGATTGAACCCATGACCTTTTGTTGGTAAAGATAGGGGTTTACCACTACACCAGCTTTCTTTTTCTTTCTATGATGTCCACCTAATTGTATTTATGGGGTTATTATAAATTTTAATATACCGGATCTACTAATTTTTTTAAAAACATTGGGGTCCGGAGACCCGACCCGACCCGCTCTATGCGGGTCCACCTCTGACGGCGTCGACAACGACAATGGTGAGCTAAACGAAGTCGACATCATCCAAGTCGCTCTCATCGAGTTCGATAATGTGTACGTGTGTGACTTTAATTATTTAATGTTACGTATTACCTATATATTAAAAATACAATTGAATGAATAGTAATTTCACTAAGAGATTAGCAAATCGTATTGGATACCGGTACCAATATCAAATTTACCAAACCGGGTGTATTTTCGGTACCGGTTCGACACCGGTATTCACCGGTTTTTACCCTCAAATACTGGTGTCATACCAGTACCAACTGGTACCAAACCGTAACGTACCAGGTATATTCGGTACCGGTACCCACTTTTGGGGATTTCGGTAACGGTATTTTCGATACCGGTTGGTACCGAGCTCATCAAATCCTGTAGCAACGTAGAAATGCAAGTAATTGCATCGTTTAGTTTATTTTTCATACACACAGTAAGTAAACTGTATTTCGTTTGAATGAGATTTTATATACACAACAACTTATTTTGCTTTCTTTTTTTTGTCTTTTTCTGTAATAAATGAATTGTAGCATGTAAAAATAACTTGGATATATTTATATTATTGATGAGCAAATCGTATCAAATCCTGTAATCAAACTGGTATCGTATCGGTACTAAATTTACTATACCAAATCATTTTCGGTACCAATTTGGTACCCACCTTTTGGCGTTTTCAGAATCGTTACTTTCGATTTGAAACCGGTCTAGCACCATACCTGTATTTATTGATTTTTACCTTCAAATACCATACCGTATTGTACCGAGCATTTTCGGTGCCGGTACCTAATTTCGATGATTTTCCGGATCGGTACTTTCAGTGCCATTACCGGAACCGACATCATCCATATTTTAACGTGTTAGCACCATAATAACGGAACAGAAAACAACCGAATTTCAAACGTGTAGGACGTGTGGGTCTTATTATTATATATTAGGTTATTTAAAATCGTTTTTTAGGACGAAGTGATTATCCTTGCCACGTCATTTTTATTTATGTTTTGATATTTGGTATCTGCTTGCCGTTGCTGACACGCGTTTTGCAGTTAGGGCTGTAAATGAACCGAACGTTCAGCGAACAGTTCGTGAACCGTTCGGCGGGAAGTTCGTTTATGTTCGTTCGTTTAATAAACGAACGAACATGAACAAGAAATTCCGTTCGATTAGTTAAATGAACGAACATGAACAAGGGTCTCGTTCGTTCAATTGTGTTCGTGAACGTTCAGTAAGGTGTTCGTGAACATTCGTTCATTTGCGTTCGTTTATGTTCGTGTTTTAATTAAAGATTTTTATACTTTCATATATTTTATCTATACCTTTTATACTATTAAACTTTTATTTATATCATTACCCTAACAATTAAACTAGGAAACCCTCTTTCACCTTGTTTATGCACAATTTTCCTTTCTTTTCTCATTATTTACATCGACGAATATGATTTACCTCTGTTCCACAATAAGGGATTCAAGTTCTAGTGCTACTCTCTGGGCCATCCACCTTTATCCGTCATCGCGTTCGCCAAATTTATTTGTGTTCGCTTGTGTTCGTGAACCGTTCGTGAACACGCTCATTTCCTTAATGAACGAACACGAACATAAAATCTCGTTCGGTAAGTGTTCGTGAACCGTTCGTGAACACATTTATTTCCTTAACGAACGAACACAAACAAGGCCTCGTTCGTGTTCGTTCGGTTCGTTTACAGCCCTATTTGCAGTCATTGGGTCCCCGCGGCAACGAGCGGTTCGAAAAATCAACTAGTTGTCTTTAATTTTTAAGTTATGCAATGTCTTTAATTTTTAAGTTATATGATTAATTAGTTTTTATTTAAATTTAATAGTAATTTTTAAATATAAATTAATAATAAAAAATGTGTGCCACGTGTCAGATAACGCCACCTTTCCACACCCCTTCTCACACCTCCTATTTTTTCACCAAGCCACTTTTCTGACGCGCGCTGACGTGGTCTCCACATGTCGAATAACGCCCAAGTTTCATGCCCTTCCACACTGTGTGGTCTAAGGGTAATTAGGTAATTATATGCCTTATGGGTTGTTTTTTTTTAATTAGAAAGTTCTTTTTTAATATTTAAGAGATTATTAATGTATTTACTTAATTTTTTTTATTTTGTTATTTTTACGATTACTATTTAACAAAATATGTCTGAAATATACAAGTAATACGTATTCTTGTTAATCATGTGTTTTTTTTTATAAACGTAGTTTTTAAAACCATTTGATTTTAACCTTTTTTTAAACCGTCTATCGAATTTAAAAGTCTCCCTACATAAACCATTTGTTTTTTAAAATCGTATGTCTTTTAAAGTTTTTTAAACAATTCATTTCATACCATTTTTTTTAAAATCGTTTGTTTTATTTTAAACTTGAGTAAATTGCCAAAATTGTCCCTGAGGTTTGGACATATTTGTCAGTTTCATCTAAAACAATTTTTTTTTACCATATTGCCCTTTACTTTTGAGATCTTTTGCTATTTTCATCAAAATGTCTAATTTTTTTTGCCAAAATCGTCTCAGAAATTTGGGATTTTTTGTCATTTTCATCCAAATGTCTAATAGAAAAAAATAAAGCAATTTAGACGTTTGGATCAAAATGGTAAAAAGTCTCAAAAATAAATGATAGAGTTAATTACCCGGATAGTCCCTGTGGTTTGCAAGTTTTTCACCTTTAGTCCCCACCTTTTCAAAATAGCATATTTGCTCCCTATGGTTAGCTCACTTGTTACTCGTATAGTCCCTACAGTAGATAGAGGTTAGTTTATTCAGTTAAATACGTATGAAATGACCGAAATACCCTAACTCTTAATATAAATAAATAAACAAAAAAATATGATTGGTCACTAAAAACAAGTGGGCCCCACCCACCACTTCATCTTCCCCACCACCATCTCCAC
This sequence comes from Helianthus tuberosus, assembly GCA_030545235.1. Classification (NCBI taxonomy): domain Eukaryota; kingdom Viridiplantae; phylum Streptophyta; class Magnoliopsida; order Asterales; family Asteraceae; genus Helianthus; species Helianthus tuberosus. Next base: position 57,076,573 of record CM060411.1, on the reverse strand, counting down.
CTTTCACTACCACCTTTCACCACCACTATCCCTAGATCAGCTCCACATTATCGATCTCTTTAACAACCGCCTAAACGACACCGTTTCACCTTTATTCAACTGCACAAATCTGAAACTCGTTTACCTCTCCGGCAACGACCTCTCCGGCGTCATCCCGCCGGAAACCTAGAAACTGTTGTGCTGTCTTGCCTAATCGAATCTCGTGGTCCTCTGAGTATGTCATCAATTTCTTTCTTAGGCTTTTTTGCAATATCTTCCCAAATAAATTTTAGTAACGTCAATGCGGTTGGCTTCTTTTCATGAGTTCCCATCTTTAAACCAATGAATGCAAAAACTGAAAGAAAGAAAAAAAATGAAAAATGAAAAAAACAAGATCTTGCAGCTGAATCCGTTGTTCTTCATTCACGGAGTTGTGAATCCGTGAAGGGTTCCTTCCTTGCAGCTGAATTCGTTGTTTGAGAGTTGATCAAAGCCAAAGGATTTAATGAAATAAAAGGCGGGGGTTGTTTCCCTGTTTCCAGAAACTGTTGTGCTGTCTTGTGTAGAAGAAAAAAGGTGAAACGGTGCCGTTTAGGCGGTTGTTACGGAGATCGAGAATGCGGAGTTGATTTAGGGATGGTGGTGGTGAAAGGTGGATGGTGGTGGTAGTGAAAGGTGGAGATGATGGTGGTGGTGAAGGGTGGGGAAGATGAAGTGGTGGGGTGGGTGGGGCCCACTTGTTTTTAGTGACCAATCATATTTTTCTTGGTTTATTTATTTATATTAAGAGTGAGGATATTTCAGTCATTTCATACGTATTTAACTGAATAAACTAACTTCCATCCACTGTAGGGACTATACGAGTAACAAGTGAGCTAACCATAGGGAGCAAACATGGTATTTTGAAAAGGTGGGGACTAAAGGTGAAAAACTCGCAAACCACAGGGACTATCCGGGCAATTAACTCTAAATGATAATATGGTATAAAAAAATTGTTCTGAATGAAACTGACAAACATGCCAAAACCTCATGAATGATTTTGAAAATTTACTCTTTCTTTTTTCTGGCATGCGATTTTGGTGAAGATGCATATATATTGTTTTTATTAACTGAACATTGCATCACACTACTACAAAATGGAGTATTAGACGGTGTTGAAGTTTTATTTTAGACGGGGTTAAAGCAATAACACCGTCTTAAAATCAATATCCATATGACCATTGTGCTGCTTTGATTAAAATATTCAAGAAAATTCATAAAAACCCCGTCTAATGCTTAAACACCGTCCTATACTATTTTATGCAACCTTTAGACGGTGTTATCTTGAACTCCGTCTTATAAATCCGCGTCCCCTCTTCATTATTAGTCCTAGGCCGTTCGATCATAACACAATATGACGGACCACCTTTTATCAAAATCTTTGTCACAGCCCCACCTCGCCAGACCACCTTCAACACCGCCGCACGACCTTCTGAAACGTCGGACCATAGGTAATTTCCTCTTCCACTTTAGTCTTGAAACAAAATTGTGTGTTGATGATGAATTGGGAGTTTCAGAACAGTAAGCTTAGGTGTGAATTGTGTGTTGAGAATGAATTTGGTGTTGGGGATAAATTTTTGAACAAACTTTTATGTATGAAATGGGTATATCAGTTTGGGGGCAGGGCATGAGAGGGGGGATGTCAAGATTATGAGAGGGTAGGGTTGAAATGGTGGCCTGATTGGGTATGGGTTTAACTTTGGTTAGTTATTTATGGATGAGCACATTTTGGAACCATGTTTCAGCATAGAATATGATAATTTTTAAGTTAAATTGATGGTTATATAACCATTTAAGCTATCTGACATATAGCCTCTGATGGGAATCTTGTTAAAATGATGTTTAGATGCTTGCCGATCGTTTGGTAACTGTACATACTTGAATTTGGTTAAGTTATTGGAATATGGAAATGGGTAGGTGTTGATTTGCTTAAATGTGGTATGAAAATGGTTTGTATGTTGGAAATAATTGAAACATAATTACAAGTTTACAACACCTGCATTTGAGATGAAATTGCAATTGTAGGTTTTTTTTCCTAAAGTGATGTGGCTAGGTTTTTTCGATGATGCGTGTGGGGCAGGGACCGGCTCAAAATTTTTAGAGACGCAAAGTGGATTAAAAAATAGGGGACTTTTTGCTATAAGAATTTCTTTTTTGTTTGAGTAAATTACGATTTTGGCCCATGTGGTTATATCATTTTTACCATTTTAGCCCAATAAGGAATCTTTTAACATCTGAGCCCACGTCTTTTTTTTTCTAACCCTTTTGCCCCTAACATTAACCCCATCCATTTACTTTTAGGGGCCAAAAGGGTTAGAAAAAAAGACGTTGAGGGCTCAGATGTTTTTGGGTAAAAGGATAAAAATGATATAACCACAGGGGCCAAAATCGTATTTTACTCTTTTTGTTTTAACTTTAAAGTTTAACACATGGAAATATGATGACACACATGTTTTATATATGATTTGTGAAATGAACAAAGTCACATGAATTAGAGATAGAGTGAGTTTTATTGAAAAGAAAACCATTCCAAGATTAGGTTATTTGATCCTTTTGTTAAAACTGAAAACTAAACGAAGTTAAACACAAATAACCTATTCTAATCCAATATGTGAAATGCTAAGGAAAATACAAAGATAAATAGCATAAATTCTTTATTCCAACACTTTCTAATATGTTGACAGTATCATCACATATTCATATAATCGAAAAACGATGTACGATTTTAGTATATAACCAAGAGAATTGGGGGCCCCTTGAATCCGGGGCCCCTAAGTGACAACTATCTTTTTTATACAGTCGAGCCACCCCTAGTGTTAGGGTTTACCTTCATAATTATTTTGAGGAGACTGGTGAAAGTAATAAAAGATTCAAAATTCATAATGTGTGGATTCTATTGTCATGATAAGATCACAAAGGAAATTCACTTTAATCATAAAAAAAAAAAAAACTAAATTGCTAAATTGCAAGATGTGAATTTAATATCAAGATACTATTTCTTATATTTTATCATTTATGGATTGTTAGGTTATTCATGCCTGAAGACAAGAGACCTTGAGTGGTACTTCTTTAGCCTAGTAGACAGGAAGTACTGCAATGGTTGCCGTTTGAACCGTGCTTCTGGTAGTGGCTACTGGAAAGCAACTTGAAAAGACCGAGCCGTTCGCCACAAGTCTGAAACAATAGGGATGAAGAAAACACTTGTGTTCCATAGCGGGCGGGCCCCATATGGAAAACGTACTAATTGGGTCATGCATGAATACCGACTTGTGGATCAAGAATTGGTGACAGCTGGCATAACACAGGTTGGAAAATTGCATCACTCATGATTATTGTATTTGTAATTGTATGCAGTTATATAGAACTATAGATGCATATATCATGGTGCTTTTATGTTATTATGAAGTTGTATTGAAAGTACTTTGTGTTCTTGTTTTGTGGGTGGGGAAAAGGATATGTTTATGCTATGCAGAATTTTTCAGAAGAGCGGTTTAGGGCTGCCAAAGGGTAACCGTTATGCACCGTTTCTCGAGGAAGAATGGAAAGATGACACAACCCTTTTTGTTCCTGGTGGAGAGACCGAAGGTGATATGGCACCTGTCGATGAGACTCGGGCTCAAGGAAATGACATCGTGCAGGTATTATGTTGTATTCATACTTGTTATTGTTTGTGCAGAGAGTAAAATGCCATGTTTGTCCCTGAGGTTTGGTCAGTTTTGCGACTTTCGTCCAAAAGTTTGTTTTTTCGCATCTAGATCCAAAAGGTTTGAAATATTGCTATTTTCATCCGGCTCGTGAATTCCATCCATTTTTCTCTGTTAAGTTAGGGGTATTTTCGTTTTTTTATCTAGTAAGGGTATTTTGAATACTTGTTTGGTAACTATACATATTTGACAACTATGATTGTATTGGCTTACAATGGGTTCTCATTATGTTATTAAACTTGCAGGAACCTCTACTATCATCTTAGAAAGTATTTGGTGTAAATGAGTCATTTCTACCACTTCTAGGACCTTTACTTTTTAACTTAACTTGAGTTCAAGTTATCCGACTAAGTTTGGAAAGTATTTGACTAAGTATCTGATGAAGAAGCGGACGATGACACGGATATGACATACAATTATTACATTTTATATGTTAGGTAGTTTTATGACGTGTTTGTGAATTGTGACTTAAAACGAACCCGGATTGTGACGTTTGTGACGTTTATGCTTTTTTTTGAAAGGCAACCATTTATGCTTACGTTTATGCTTATTAGTTTATGTTTATTTAGTTTTTGTGTGTCGTGAACCGGAAATTGGCAGGTTTGTATTGAAAAAACAAGAAAAACAAAAAAAAATGTTTTTTAGGCATCAGCGACGACAGGGAAATAGTGACAATTGCGACGACATGATAACAGCGACGATTTATATAATAATATCAAAAGACGGTGTTCATCAAGCTTATCAAATTGAACACCAAAAGACGGTGTTCATCAAGTTTAAGCCGGTGTTCAAATTGAACACCGTCTAATAAGACTTGATTTTAAACCAGTGTGCTTTAAGACGGTGTTGAAAACACCGTCTTAAAACCCATATCACCCCGTCTAAAGCTCTCTTTTGTAGTAGTGTCACCTAATACCATATCTATATAATACTCATTATTTTCATATCCGCTCCCACATCCGAAAACCCCTCATTGTACCGTAATTAACAAAAAGACACAAGTATAGAATATGTAGTCACTAGATTAAAACCCCGTGTATTACACGGGCTGAATAAATGTGAATTTATATACTAAATAATAAAATAATATATCTTTAAAAACTTTGTTTATTACATGGATTGAATACATATAATTTTATATACTAAAAAATAAAAAGTTATATCTTTAAAAACCCCTTGTATTGTTGTACAGGTTGAATAAATATAATTTTATACATAAAATAATGAAAAAAAATACTAAATAATAAATTATTTATACATTTAAAAAACCCCGTGTATTGTACGGGTTGAATAAATCTAATTTTATATATCAAATAATAAAAAGTTATATATTTTTAAAAACTCATGTATTACACAGATTGTATAAATGTAATTTTGTATAGTAATTTATAAAAAAAAGTTATATCTTTAAAAAACCTTGTGTATTACACGGGTTGAATTTATATATCAAATAATAAAAAAATATATTTTTAAATACCTCATGTATTACACGGGTTGGATAAATGTAATTTTGTATAGTAAATGATAAAAAAAAAGTTGTATCTTAAAAAACCCCGTGTGTTACACGGGTTGAATAAATATAATTTTTTATAGTAAATAATAAAAACTTATATCATTAAAAAACCTCGTGTAATACACGAGTTGAGTTCTGATTAATTTAGATTTTGATTTCCTGCATTTTCTCTCCTATTAATTAATAATAATTTTTCTCTCCTTAAAATTACATCTCAAGTCATATTCTTATTTTTATAAAACATATTTAAAAAATATATAATATTTTATTTAAAATAAATATATTTAAAACATTTACTGATTATAAAAAGTTAAATTTATTTAAAACATATTACTGATTACAAAGAGTCATAGACAATTTAAATATGTTACCTAAATTTGGATGTAAAAGTATAAACGTAAATATTAAAATAAAATCTCTCTGCGATATAATAAAACTATAATGTAACCTATTCCTATATCTAAGGAAATATATTATAAAAATAATAATTTACTATTAATAGTATATTTTCTAAATAAGTTTTTAATCTATACTATATCTCTACGTATATCTCATAATTATATATATTAAATAGTATATCTCTACGTATATCTCATAAATAATTATATAATTTTAATAGGCTAAAAAATAGATGGCTCCAATGAGTGACATGTGTCTTCAAAGTGGTTTCTTTTATTATATAGTATAGATAGGATATATATGCTTATATAGACGATATTTATGATCACATAAAACGAAACTGCAAGCCAATAATTTTTTTTTGAACGGCAAATTTGGATCACTGACGGACCACTGGAGTATCATCGTGCCACCAGCAGAACCACCCGATCATATCCATCTCCACTAGGCATAATGCCTATACACCAATTCGGGAGGAAACCCAATAAATATGGGAAAAACCCCCCTTTGTGGGAATCGAACACAGGACCAATTGGTCCCAAAGTCTTATCCCACCCCCAAGATGCCACTAGGCTATAAAGCCATGGGCAACTGCAAGCCAATAATGCCTTTGAATAGCTGAATCTTTCCGCAAAGTAACCTGTTACATGAAGAATAATTATTATAATATCACATAGAATTTAAAACACGATGATGTAAATGTCAGCATGCATGCATCTTGTAGCAAATTATTGGAGGTTAAATGCATGCATCTTGTAGCAAATTATTGGAGGTTGCCAAGCTTATCAAGCAGGTTATTATGAGTACTAGCTCTATAATTACAACACAATAAGAAAAAAAAAAGTTGTCCTATTATGTACCCATCAAATAGTTATTCATATTCCCTAAACAAAAGTAGAAGAACTTTTGAAACATTAGGGTTAAACATCCCAAATATACAATGGACTAGACACATGTTTTCATTTCAAATGGTAATTATCCTTTATCATTATCATGAAGCATATATATTAAGGAATTGAAAACATTACAAATTAGGGATAGAAATAAAATTGGATGACAAGTCGAACTAATCAACTTTTAAGTTGCATTTTTCTGGTTTGAAATAAACAAGAACTAAAAGTGGCATAATGTCATCACCTAACATGTCTTCTTCACCTCGTTAGATAAAAGGTAACTTTGATCAGTCCTATATATGTGCCTAAAAAACCATATAGCATTTTGTATTCATGCACACATTTCACCATGCAAGTATATAGCTCGACACATCTCAAGTGGTTTAAAATACCAAAAGACCCAACAAAAATCAAGTAATAAGTGTGTTAAAATACCAAAAAAATACTAATCAATTTTTGAACCTATGTTTATCATTTAACTTGTTTACCGGTAAATCATATGGCATCGTTGTACCTCTTCTTATCTCACATGCCAATTTGCAAGAGGACTGATCACTTCTTCTTAGAGTTAACTTTGTTTTTGATACAAGATAAACTAAACCTTATTTTGATTTCCTTTTTTTCCCTCTCCTACATGTTCTTTCTTTATATGAATTAAACAAAAAAAAGTCCTAACCTTAAACAAACAATCCAATCCATGTCAAACCAAATCACATAAAAGTCAAATCAAACCTTGTGTAAAAGAAATTCATGATATTTGAATTCAACAATTGATAGTAAAACCTAGTTTATATATATGTCACCTACACAGTGAACACATCGTGACTCGCAACAAGGACAATGGGGTGGGGTTACTCCTTGTTACCACCCTCCGGCGTGAGAATAAGTATTTGCTTAGGAAGCAAGATAAATTATTAAGTCGTAAATATGAGTGAACAGATTAGCATTACCTCAAACCTGATTTGAAGTTGGTATTTATAATCGAAGAGTGAAAGAGAGAGGCCAAGGGGCCGTTTGATGGGCTTGGGCCTGACTGACAACCTGTAGCTTATTCATTGGTCTGGTAGGTGTGTAGGATGCAGAAGTGTCAGGCGCATGGTGGAGGTGTCGCCACTAGTTCTGCTGTATCAGGCGTACGAAGGAGCGGCCGCCACGTGGCCTGCAGGCTTTGGTTGCCAGTCTGTTCATCAGCTTTATTCAACTGGGAGCTCTGTTAGTGGACTGGGTAGCTGCGTATTAGACGGTCAACTGACCGCTGTTGTCAGTGTCAAAGCATACCGCCCACTGGTTGGTCACAGAAGTCAAAGTGACAGTTCCACTTGCATTATAATAAGATGTCGTCCTTACGCGTAGGCTTGCGCAAGATCATAGCATGTGTTGGATAAGTTGCACATGCACAATACAAAAAAAAACACATCTACACACTACTATGCACTTTCTTCGCTGTCCACGCGCACGCCTGCGCGGTACTGTGATGCTATCCCCGCGCGTGCCCGCACGGGACTGTAACATGGCAATGTGCGAAATGTAGTAACATGACAGTTGTAGAAGATGTGGATTCAGATGATACCAACAAACTGGGTGATGATCATTGTCACAACAACCATCTTTAGTAGCAACCACCGCATTCTGTGTATGCTGTCTAAAACACTCATTTTCATACATAAGATGAGAATCTCATCTTTATCCGAGTGAGAAAGCAAACCGGGTCCGCGTGCGCTCGCACGGACAGAAGCATGTTCTTTGCCGAGTGAGAAAGTAAACCGGGTGATAATCAACAACATCTAGAACCATACCCCTTAGTATAGGTGTGTAGGTGTGTGTTCAAATTCATCACCTAATGTGCCTTCTTCACGTCATTAGATAAAAAGGAATCTCAATCACTCCTACGTATCTAAAAGCACATATAGCGGTTTGTATGGATGCACACATATCATCATTTAAGTCTATAGTTCAACACATTTCAACCAGGCTAAAATACCAAAAGACCCAATAAAAGCCAAGTGATAAAGTGTGTTAAAATGCAAAAGAAAAAAATGAAAAAGAAAAAAACGAAACACAAAACACTACGAAACACAAACATGTGTATTACACGGATTAAATATAAAAAGAAATATAATTACAATTATTTTAATTTAGTGGTGTTATAAATCTGTATATTACACAGGTTAGATATCAAAAAATGTAAATTATACATTTTTATATGGTCCTTATCACATGGTTACAAACTGTTAATATAATTCATGAATTTAAAACATAGGTTGAGTAAATATAAATTATAATCTTATAAAAATGTGTAATATTATTAATAAATATAATAATATAATAATCTTATCACACGGTTAAGTATGTGTATTGTTAATGAGTGTATTAATTATTTCATAAATTATGATATTATTTAAATTACCGTTTGCTAAATTCAAACGTTTTTTTTTGCGTATAAGATTTTGTGCAGAGATGATGTATTATAGATCAAAATCATAATATTATTTGTATTATATAACGTCTTTGTTATAATAATTATTTTATAATACTAGAAAGTTTGATCAATTTTTTAAGATAAAAATTAATTCACACATAATAAATCCAAATCTATACTATATTATAAAACATTTTCTCAAAGGCTTCTTAAAAGTTAAGAGGTACAAGTAGAAGTGATTAACATACAACACACAATGCATATATTAATTATGTTTGGGGGGTTAAATTTGTCATTTTTCACGACTTCTTAAGAATTAAGAGGTACAAGTAGAAAGACTTAGTATACAACACGCCATGCATATATTAATTATGTTTTTAGGTAAATTTGTCTTTCAACATGAATATTAAATTAATATCTTAATTCTAACCAATATAATTAATTGAAATGGATCTCTAGGGACTATAATTAATTGAATTTCATGACTTATCTTAAATTAACAATACAAGGAAAATAAAATTAGTTTAAACATTTATAATGAAAAATATAACAATATATATATATATATATATATATATATATATATATAGTGTAAGTGTAACGTACAATTAGGGTTTATTGTACGCTCGTACGATATTATGAAATCGCATGTTGTTTTTTTTGTAGCAATTTCGTATGTTGGTAAATATGATGAAATCGAATGTTGGTATATAAAGCAATTTTGCATGTTGGTTTTTCAGCACAAATCGCATGTTCAAAAGTGAATTCGCACCAGATCGGACGGCTGAGATGATCACGTACATATTGTACGATAAGAGCAATTGTACGTTAACCTAACTCTCTCTCTCTCTCTCTCTATATATATATATATAGGGGATAGATCATGAGAAAACTAGTTTAAATGAGAAAACCAAAAAACTAACAAAAAAAGCCTAAAAACATAACAATTTTTTTTTTTTTGACAATTTCTTATAGAAAAATCGCTACTTTTTATGTATGTAAAAAAATGTTCAAAAAAAAAAAAATTTTTTTTTGGTTGTACTGCACATGTGCACTAATACATAAAGCTTAAACCACTTAACCCACCCCCCACCAACACCCCCCAAAAACCTAAACCCCCCACCCCCACCCCCCAAAAACCTAAATTCACCCTCCCACCAAAAGCCTAACCCCCCACCCCCACCCCCCAAAAACCTAAACCCCCCACCCTCCCGAAAACCTAAAACTAAACCCTAAACATAAACCCGAAAAAACCTAAACCCCCTACCCCCCAAAAACCTAAACCCCCCATCCCCCCCCACACCCAAAAACCTAATCCTAATCCTAAACCTCCAAAAAAACTAACCCTAAAAGCTAAACTAGACTCAAAAAGCTAATTTTAAGCATCTAATGCAATTGTAGTACATGTTATATTGCACATGTGCACTGCTATATTAATAGTATTGAAAACAAGACGACACCATAAATCTTTTTTTATGGCATAAAAAATATGCTCGAATATACTTGAATGAAAGATACAAAAATTTATGATCTTATGGTGCCATTTTTGTTTTAAAATGATAACGTGTGGACAAATGGGAAATGTTTGAAAAGTTATATATATTTTTTTCCCAATTTTACCCCTCCTTCATTAAAAGTCCCCCCCCCCCTTCATTAAAAGTCTCCCCCCTCCTTTTTAGTGGTTTTTAGTTAGTTTTCTCATTTATATCTAGTTTTCTCATGATCCTCTCCCTATATATATATATATATATATAAGGGAAGGTTCATTTGAGAAGAAATTTAATGTGAGAAGAAAAAGAAAAAATGGCATATTAGTAAAATGCTATTTCATTTATAACTCATATCATTAATTTTCTCTCTTTAATTAATTAGTCAACTAATCATTAATTATCCTACATATAATCTACAAAACCTACACATATCAAAATTTTCCTACATATACCCTACACATTATAGAATTTTATCCTACACAGTCGAAATTTATCCCACACACCTCGAAATACATCCTACACAACTCGTAATTTATCCTACACAACTAGTAATTTATTCTACACTTTAAATTAAGTTGTTTTTTTCATTTGGAAAAAGAATATATTTTGAAAAGGAGTTACAAATTTAATTTAGCTTGTTATTAATGGGGAAGAATACACATTAATGATTTATGTAAGTTTACCAATATACCCTTATATTAAAATTAAATACAAATATTAAATGAAATAAATGAAGCATTCTTATTGGTTGAAACTTCTTCTTTTTTCTTCTTACAAATTTTTTTTGTTGGAATCAAATGCATTATCATATATATATATAGTGGATGGTTCAAATGAGAAGAAATTCTTTTTAAGAAGAAAAAAGAAGAAATTTCAACCAATAGGAATGCTTCATTAGACTTCATTTAATATTTGTGCTTAATGTAACTATAAGGGTATATTAGTAAACTTACATACATCATTAATTGGTAGTTTCATCTTTAATAACTAACAATATTAAATTTGTAACTTATTTTTAAGATATATATTTTTCACAAAAAATAAAAATAAAAATTCATTTAAAGTGTAGGATAAATACGAGGCGTGTAGGATAAATTACGAGTTGTGTAGGATAAATTTCGAAATGTGTAGGATAACTTTTGATGTGTGTAGGCAAAAATATTTAGTGTGGAGGATTATAGTCTTAATGACTAATTAATTAGTCAAACATAATAATAAATGAGATGAGAAAAAAAAACTATTTAATGTTTTACAATTATACCCTTTTATTCTTTTTCTTCTCAATAAAATTTTCTTCTCAAATGAACCTTCCCCTATATATATATATATGATAATGCATTTGATTCCAACAAAATTTAAGCAATTTGCAATATTTTATGCTTATGGTACAACATTTTAATAAAACTATTAGGAGACAAAATAGTATTTCTGTATTAATATTATTAAGAGAAAATAATAACTAAATGAAAATTTAATTACGATTTAATTAGGTGATGAATATAAAGTTCATCAATAACTCATTAAATATTATTTATCTAGACATTTAATCTCTACTAATGCATTTGAAGGGTATGTCCTTCTACTCATATGTATACAAACCAAAAAGCTTTGTAACCAATTTCAAAGTTAAAACCCTTAATCATGAAATTGAAATCGGATAGTTAAAACCCATATAATTATCCTGAGCTACCAAACAATTTTACTCAGCCACACGGCACCGGGCACACCCATAAATTATTTCCTCACACTCTATATTTTTCTCCAACGTAGCGGCACAACATCCACTAACCACCGATTGACCACCACCAACCACTGCGCAACTACCACCGATTCTGTCGAATTTTCCACCACCAACCGCCAATTCTGCCTTTTTCATCACTTCGAGTATATATCATTTTGCAGCTGATGTTTAGCAATTTTTAATCTCATTGGAACGAAACAACAAGTGTCTTCGTCAACCGTAGTAGCTGATATCGGTGTGGAATTTTTCTTACAATTAAACAAATTATATGCTGGCCTACCCATGTGAAATGTTTTCAGTGTGTTGTTGCATACAAGGTTTTATTTCTTTATATGTTCTTCGATTATTTTTTATTTCATTTTCTTATAATTGTTAAAATTCCATGATTATATGGCATGTGTTTCTAAAATTTTGTCAGAAAGTTGGTTATATTGTCTTTTGATCTTTTGCACTAGGAAGAAAAAAGTTAAGAAAAGGTTGAAAAAGAAGATGAAGCCTACATATAATCCATTTTCCAAGTTAATACGACTTTTAAGTCTCATAAATCATGCTATGTTTCTACGACTTGTTTATTAAGATTATATTTTGAATCATATTTATGTATCACTAGAGTTTGTATGCAAAATTGATGCTGATGATGATATCACTAAGGAATGATAAGGTCTTACGTACATATATAGTGTCCCGTCTATCTGAAGGTTTTTTTTTATGAAGTATCTAATTTTTAGCATTTGTAAAGTTGAAGATGAAAAAGGTTTACTAATGCTGCTGTTTGTTAGTTCATCAACTTGGTGAATTGTTCTAAGGTTTTCTTGAGTGTAGTTTAGTGTTGAAATCATAAAAGACTAGAATACATGAAAGAAATTGAAGAAGAAAAATAGTAGAAATAGTAAGCAGCCTTGAATCATTATGTCAGCATATAACAACACAGATGAAGAGTACTGAGTACTAACTAGTCATGTTATATATATATATATATATATATATATATATATATATTAACAACCTAGATAAACTTTCATATACTAGAACAGATACATCGAAGCAGCCCAGCAAGACATCGACTACACACAAAACAGGCCATTCGTGGAAAGCCATTACGATAATCCTAGAAGAACAACGACTTCCAATAGAGCACCATAAAACAACACCTTGTCCTACAAAAAGTGGGAAACTCACCCGTCTAATGAAGGTACACAGATTATGCCAAAAGGAACCAAACCGCCTATGCTCCCCGCCGTTTGGTTGGTGTCATATGCCGGGGGCGAAGTCATTTATGCTTGGATCACCTGGTAACATGGGGTCTGCCAATGGATGCCTTGGAGATGTTGTAAACCATGAGGGATCATCATGTTCTCTATTGTAAGCAAATGTAATTGTTTCTCTCTGCTAATTGTCAACAGTTTTGTTATTTTATTTGAAATCATGTTATAGGCTAAATTAGGAAGTATGTATTATAAGCAATTATTAGACCAAAAGTCATGAAGCTGTTACTAAGCGTTGACTTTTGCGATCACCATTGGTAGTTAACCCGATTGTCAAGAGCCGCTTTCTCTTACGGTTGCTATAACGAGTATCTAACACTTTGTACCAAGTTCATCTTATGGTTTGTTTTCTGTAACATAATCTTTATGTACTTTAAGGTTGGATATCCTGCATATGGAGTTACAAACTATATTTTACTAATGTATTTTATTTTACCCCATAGATTTCAAACGAGTTTCTAAATACAGGTGTTCAAAGTTCGCTTCAAATCAACTGAACAAATAATCAAACTTGTTACCTCGGTTCGAGATTATAAGCAATAACCGAAAAGCAAATGCGACCCTTGTTTCAATCGGAATCGGGTCGAAGAAAAACAAAGATGATCTGTTGAAGGCTTTATGAGTAGGAAGTGTCTAACCGAGTGCACACCCTTAAAATCACCAAGTGAAGTGTTGTGGTTCCCACCGCAACGCATGGCTTGTCCAGTATACATATGTACACAACTTATATATTTTTTTAATCATTTTTGTCACACCCCCAAAATCCACCATGCGGAGCATCACCGCTTGGAGGCGTGACATGACCAGGATCGAGCCACCAATCATATTGAACAACATAATTAAGTAAATAAAACCAACCACAATACAATTGGTGACCAAAAGGAAGTTAACCAAGTTCAATTTAAACAGCGGAAGCATAAGACGTCAAAACATAAGTTCGTAGTTCATAAGTTTAAAGACCCAAAACATAAGTTCCATAAGTTTATAAAGTTTAATTATTAAGTACGGGACATAACAATCCGCATCCCACAACGACCACCTCCATGTGCAAGCCCCATAGCATCTAGCGACCTGCAAAGCATGTAACAACGAGTCAACAACAAAGTTGAGTGAGTTCACGGTTGGTTGTCCATTTTAGAGTTGTTTCCAAAAAAAAAAACGTAGTTTAATCTCATTCAGCTATCCAGGCGTGGGGGTTACCCCATAGTTCGAAAACGTTTATTAGTTAACCATCCCATGTCCACCTTCCCTGGCTATCCAGCCCGGCACTCCGGCCGTGGGGGCTACCCCATTATTTAAACTACCAGACTCGTTTATCATATCGACTACTAACGAAAATTAATTGTGCCCTAGCGTCGGTGTCTATCATCACCGACGTGCCATAGTCCATTAGTACACGCCCGTCCGACTGGCACGGTGTGAGGTTTGTTAAACCTAATAGCGCTATTAACTAATGACCCGCTCGCCATAGCCTCGGCGATTAAGTCGATACAAAAAGGGAGGGACTTCGCTGATAGAGTTCTAGTCTAGTAAGTCTAATCCGTCCCAACAGGACGAGGAATTTACATTCCTGAACACGTCTCAAGGACGAGGAATCCCTATTCCTGAACCCATTCCCATTCCCACCGGGAATTTCCATGCTTTGTAGAAAAGTGTGAACTCACCTCGGTTTGTTCGGTTAGATTCTCAAATATAGCTAACAGTCAAGGTCGGTCAATCACGTCCTAATAAGGTACGGATAACAATCAGTTTCTCATGCATAACACGTATCCTACGTACGGTTTATTTACTCATTACTTCTATCACATAACATGTACACACTTTAATAGTTCACGCTCATATAAACATTCCACCTATAGCTACTCAAGAACAAGCATACGATATTGCACATGTTACTTTCATTGACATATAACATGTTAGATCATCCTCAGATAACATACTCGACATTTAGACACGCAAATTACTACTTATGTCATTTCAACTTAAATATCCAAAACTGGGCTGTTTTCGGGCATTTTAATAAAATAGTTAACTTATTCCAAAAATTCCCAAATTTTTACAGAATATCTTAAATGATCCAAATATTATTGTGTAAAAATCTTGGGATCCAATTTATTACCAATATTTTATAAAAATTCATTTTCCGGACTGAAGTCAGATTCATCTTTTTCTGACTGCAGTCCACAGAATAATTTATTTAAAATTCGTCGTAAGTCCGATTTACGAAATTTCAGTGAGAGAATTACAAATACATCGGTGGTCATCTACAGTACAAATTTCATGAGCTAACTCTACACAGAATTCAAGTTATGATTGAAAACAGAACACATCTTTTCAGCAGTAAAAATGCAGCTTGAGCTGCTGTCCGAAAACAGTCCTTTAAAAATAGTAAACGAAGTCCAAAAATTATGATTCCGGTGCCATTAGAACCGTATTTCGAAATAGCCTGTTATAGACTCAAGAAAATCCGTTTTTCGTTAAATATTGACCTGTTTACAGCCAACTGAAGTTGGCTGTAAAAGCTTGGACAGAAGCTGTTTTCAGCTTTTAGCTTTCTAACTCGTGTTCGATTGATTCCGTTAACATGTTTAGTGATCACAACAACATCAAACATCAATATTAACAAGAAAATCATCAGGTAATCAACAAGAATCAAAACAACTTCATATTAACATCATGTTTTCACCTTATTTCATCATCATGTTACTTTATATTCAAGACTATGTTTATGACCCTATAGTGTTCATGGATTCTCATCATCAAATAACTATTAACCACTTAAATAACATGAAAAATGAACGGATCTAAGTTCTTACCACTAGCTCAAGGCTAGGGGAGTTCGAGTGTAGAAAAGTGGTGGTTAAAAGAAGATGAGAGAGGTCCTTGAGCTTCCGAACACGCCAAGCTTGTTTGTATGATCTCTAACACCTTTAGATGCCTTTAGATTGCTTGGAATGAAACTTAAAGATGGTGATGGTGGTGTGGTGGGTCTCGGCCGAACCAAGGAGAGAAGGGAGAGAGAGTTGCAAGTATTGTGATGGTGGTGATGAGTGTAGTCAAGTCCCTTTGGTCATTCTTATAATCCCCCATCACCTCTTTGTCTAATGGATATTGTGTTTCAAGAGTACACAACATATCCAATATTTTAATCAAGAAAATCATGGGGTGTGAAGCCCCATGTAACCGGCCCAAGGGGGGGGGGGTATAGGGTTGGGTTTCAAATGGTTTAGTTGCAAGTTAGTTAGAATTCAAGTGTTAAGTTGGTGCATTATGGTGTGTCATATATTATATGGTGTGTTAGGGTGTTCGGGGACCCTAACTAGCTCAGAAAAATAGAAACAATGCTTCTAGCATTATTTTGGTGTTTCGGGTAATGTCCGGTTGTTCGGTTGGGTGTTGTTCCGTTAAAGTGCTTAATTAATCCGTAAGGTGTCTTTTTTAATACTTTTTGTAACATTTTTAATTCGAGTAAATTACGTTTTTGGCCCCTGTGGTTATATCAGTTTTACTATATTGGCCCAAAATAAGAATTTTTAACAGATCTGCCCCCATGGTCCCTATATCTAACCATTTTGGCCCCTAATTCTAACCAAACCCCAACTCTGGTTAACTTCTTGGTCACATGGGTTGCACATGATGGGTAAAATTGTAATTTCCACTCCCCCTTTACTTTTACTGATTTATAAAAAATAAAAGAAACAATAATTATCATACATACAGAACACATACACACACACTCTCTCTCATCTTTCTCTCTGCTCTCTCTCTCCTACCACCACCACCACCCCCACCACCGCAAAACACAACCTGCAACAATACACCTCCGACTAACACCACTTCAGCCACACCTCTGCCACACCTCAGCCACCACCACACTTCAGCCACCGACCACACCACATCAGTCCCCCGTCGGTGACCATCACCTCCACCTCCACAACTGCCACACCAATAATGTTTGATCAAAAACCAATAACCATATCCATCCAGATTAAAAAACAAACCCACAAACAAAATCAAATCCAAATTAACGAAAGAATCAAATCAAATCCAAACAAACCCACAAACAAAATCAAACATACACAGGCCTATTTGTGTTATACCTGGATAAATGATCTGAAACAAAATCAAACCCAATAACCATTCCTTTCCACTGTGAGAACCTCCCACCGCCACCTGACCACCGCCGCTGCCACCGCGCCACCTGACCACCGCCGCTGCCACCGCTCCCCCTTTTCCCGCCGCTCTCTCTCTCCTCGTGGCTCCGATTATAAATCGGTTTCGAACGAGAACGAGATTGGGGGTTCATGTGTGTACTCTTCTTGATAAAATTGTGAATCCAAGATTGGGGGTTCATGGCGGAGAGTTTATGAGGGAGAGACAGGTTGTAGTGTTTGGCAGGGGGTCGGTGGCTGATGTGTGCAAAATGCAACATATAAATTACATCATCTGTGGCATAAAACTAACCCTTTTTAGTACTAATGTTGGAAAAAGTGTGTTTTTGTCTTCCTTTTATATTTTCAGGATTAAATGAGCTCAAATTAACAAAAGAAGCAAAAAGGCAGCTAAATCTAACATAAATACAAGAAAAGGAACAAACGTGGCATGCCCGACCTCCCCAAAAGCATCTTCCCAAGCAAAAAAAGAGAGCAGAAGGCTGAACACGCCCCATGCTCAGTGAGCACGGGGGCGTGCCCAAGTGTCAGCATAAAAGACAAAGTTGTAGAAGCTTCCATCGCCCACCACGGGGCCATGCTCAGCGGACACGGGGTCGTGGTCAACTATAAGATTCGCAGAATCTAGGAAAATCTTGATAGTACAGATATGCTTCTGCACACGAGGTCGTGCCCAGCGGACACGGGGCCGTGGTCAACTAATAAAGACAAGAGCAATTAATGAAGAAAGAGAAGGATGTGGACACGGGGCCGTGCCCACTGGACACGGGGCCGTGCCCACTGGACACGGGGCCGTGCCCGAGCTTCTGTTCAGCCTATAAATAGGAGTGCTTGGTTCAAGCTCAAACCATCCCTTGGCACACCACCTCTCTCACACTTCACCCACCACCCACCACCACCATAACACCATCATCCACCACCATCATCCATTGTCCATCATAGAGTGTGTGAGTCATCTCGGGATCCAAGATTGATCGTAAGAGTTCTTGACAATCAAGGCCATGTTTGCCTAAGTCTCTTACATCACTTGGTGAAGACAAAGTGTCTAGTGTAATACTTTTTTATTTTTAATCTTTTTGCACTTTTTAATTGGTTATGTATTAATGACTTTAATAACTAGTTTCTTATGTTGAAGGTGATTCTTCCTTATCGTTTGTCCGTGGTGTCTTGGCATTATTTTACTGTCTATATAAAATAAAAGATTTTCACCATTCATATCTCCACGGTCTATATGGAGGTATGTTGGCTACCTGGTCGGGGGTTAAGGGAACGGTTTGGTAAGAGTCTTGCCATTGTTCAGTGTATAGATCCTGCAAAGGACCTGGGTCAAATTTAGTAGGACCTCCTTCAATACTTAACGGTATTGGATGGCGGGGGTCCAAACTCTTTGATCCCCTCATAAGTTAAACTACTATTAATACTTTAACCCGGCTACTTAGGACTGTATCCCTGTTGACTCAGACTACTTAGCCGAGGGTAACGTCACCTTCAAAAGAGGGGCCTACCACATTATGCATTAATAACTTAATTAACTATCTTTCAATAATCCGACCCTTTAGGATTGTATCCTTGCTGACTCAAACTACTGGGTTGAGGGTAACGTCACCTCCAAAAGAGGGGCCTACTACAATAACTAAGATAATATCTTAAATAGTGCAAAAGTGCGAAAATAATCAAAGGTTACACTAAACACGAGTCGGAGCCAAGTGATTCATCTTGTCTATCTGTTTTTATTTTTATTTTATTTTTCAGCATTTTAGTTAGTTTTTATTTTCTTAGTTTAAAACATTTTTCTAAACTTTTGATTTGATTAGACGTTGAGGATAAACCGGTACTAAAAGCTCTTGTGTCCTTGGACGACCTCGGTATCTTGCCAATACTATACTACGCTCACGATGGGTGCACTTGCCCATATGTGTGTTTAGTGTTAGTAAATATCGTGTTTTATAAATTTAAAACTTGGCTAAAGAAAGTGTTAAAGGGCTTAAAATATACATTAAAAACTAACGACACTTCACACGCATCAAGTTTTTGGCGCCGTTGCCGGGGACACAAGGATTTTAAGAAAGCTTAAAATCGACGACCTAATCAGTTTTTCAAAACCTTTTTAAAACGCGCGCACATTTTTCTGCATTTTAGTTTAGTTTTGCATTTACAGTAACCTGTACACGGGGCCGTGTTCACTGAACACGGGGCCGTGCTGCACATTTTTCATAAAACACCCAGTAACAGTAGCTTGAACACGGGCCGTGCTCACTGAACACGCCCCCGTGCTCAACGAAATCAGTAACTTTAATTAAAACGCCCAGATACAGATTCTGTACACGGGGCCGTACTCACTGAACACGGGGCCGTGTCCAGCCTCTGTTTCCGTTTTTATTTTTGTTTTCTGATCTCGAGACTTGGTTGTGGTCTGCTGAGTGATTCTTATGGATCAATACTCAGGAGGTTACAACTACACCTATGAGGAGGATGATTATAGGAGTAACTATTGCACTAATTGTAGTAATCCGCACTCGGTTCAATATAGTCACTCATATCAACCATCCAATTCATACACCTATTATGAGGAGCCCAGGTACGAGCCATCAACTTCATACACATCCTATGAAGACCAAAGGTATGAACCTCCTCCCTCATACTCATATTTTGATGAACCAAGGTATGAGCCTTCTTACTCATACTTTGAGGAACCAAGATATGAGCCACCATCTTCGTATGCTTATTATGAGGAACCATGGCGTGAACAACCCACCTCATATGAGTATTATGAAGAACAAAATTATGACCCTTATCCATCATATACTTACAATGAAGAACAATGGTGTGAACCATCTACTTCATATGGGTATTATGAGGAACAAAGGATCGAACAACCGGATTCAAGCTCTGAAAATCCCGATCCTTACTCTATAACCGAAGTGACCGATAGGATATTAGAACACCTTAGAGTTATTGATCGCTATATAAAAGAATCTCGCGCAAGGGAAGAGGAGTCCCACGCAAAAGAAGAATTAATTAAAGAAGAAATAACCGAAGGTGTAAAAATGGAAGAACAAATAAGTGAAAAACCGACACATGAGTTAAACAACGAAAAAGGTGAGTCCGTTAATGATAAAATTCAAGAAGAGTCTAATTTTGAAGAAATTAATCTCTTGTCACCTTCTTTTGAAAATCATTGTTTAGTTCCCACTCATGCTAAGTTTTTAAAAGAGTTAAACACTAACACTAAAATTGACGAAACGGTAAGTGTTAAGTTAACTACTGATCAAACCTCGCTAATAAAAGAAGACCCATTTGAAATCAACATTACACCGGTTCCATGTTTTTTTCAAAATTCATTTATTAGTAATGTCACAATTGATAAAGATCTTTGCGTTAACATAATGCCCAACTACATTTTCGAAAAATTAAGTATTAGTGATTTTTCTCCATTTCAAATACCCATTTTTCTATCTAATCGGAAAATAATAAAATCAATCGGTGTAGTTGAGGATGTCTTGGTTCAAACAAATCAAATGGTAATCCCAACCGACTTTGTCATCCTAGATGACGCTCCTCTAGTGTTGGGACGACCCTTTGTAGAAACCCACGAAGCTTTGAAAAACCGGAAGTACAACAATCTATCTATTCAATTAGGGGCCTTCAAAAGATGTGTCGATCTTGAACGATCAATGAAATATCCATTCGGCAATAACGACCCCCTAATTGAAAATGAGCCCGAACCACCCGATAAGGTGGGTCTAGCCAAGGACCCTTATAAACGTGGCGCACCACGGAGGCATTCCGCGGAACTATCCGCAGTTTAGTTTAGATTAACCTTTATGTTTTCTAGTTTAGTTTTTAATTTTCAGGAATAAAACACACTCGGGATGGTGAAGGATGCTAAGGGAAGCTTGAACCAACACCCCATACACAAAAACAGAGCCTCCCGACGATTTTTCTTCATTACAGCAAGTTCAGCACGGGGCCGTGCTCACCCTAACACGCCCCGTGCCCGAGGTTCTGCAGAAAATGCCCAGTTCAGGTAACTAGACACGAAGCCGTGCTCAATGAACACGCCCTCGTGCCTAGCCTTCTGTTTAAATTTGATACTGGCAGTCTGACCACGGGGCCGTGCTCAGCCAACACCACTCCG
Organism: Helianthus tuberosus; assembly: GCA_030545235.1. Lineage (NCBI taxonomy): Eukaryota > Viridiplantae > Streptophyta > Magnoliopsida > Asterales > Asteraceae > Helianthus > Helianthus tuberosus. Next base: position 57,054,821 of record CM060411.1, on the reverse strand, counting down.
TGTTCAGCTACCCAGTAACATAAAATCTTGTTTTTAACCCACTTTTACACATTTTAATCAACCGAAAAACTTATTTTTGGGACACATTGAGGACAATGTGTAATTTAAGTGTGGGGGGATGCTAAAACCTTGAATCTTGCAAGTCCTAAAAACAAGCCTTACACAAAAACTCTATTGGAACCGCTAATCACCCCAAATTTTTTCGAAAATTTTCATTTTTTTACTTGTCTAGGTTTAATTTGGGAATTTCAAAATTCTAAAAAGGTTATATTTTTACGAATTTACAACCGATAGCGTCGTGATAAAAAGAACCAACATAAGAAAATTATGAAAAGGCATGACAAGCTTAGTTAAAATTTAATTATATATACTTGATCACATAAAAACCCATTCCCACAAAAGTGAGTTTTGAGCCTTTATTGAGCATACAAATACATATCTTTAAACTAAATGCTCATTTTTCGTTTCTTGTGTGAATAGCCGCTTGGTTCTTACAACTCTAGAACTTGCCACGACGATACATTCCCGGTCCTTACCAACTTAAACCCGAGTAAGTATATGATAGAGGCATTAGGACTAACCCTTTTTTATTTCTACACCATTATTTTCTTTTTTTTACCACCTACCCAAAATCCCACTAGTTAACCCCTTTGAGCCTAAACCTTTTCATTTCTTAACCCAAACCAAACACCCTTTCACCCACCAAAACCTTTTTATTTTTAACCCTTTGTTTTAGTAACAAGTTCGGTTTTTCATATGACTTTCAAAAAAAAAAAAAAAATTGTGTTGATGATGAAGCAAAAAGAAATAAACAAGCAAGTTCATCAAAAATAACTTTGTTTGGAATTATGGCTTCATCAAAATAAAAAGTTGAAAAATAAGAAAGTCTTATGAAAACCGATGCTTTTTACGCTTTTTCGCCCTTTTCTACTAACCACTAACCCAACCACCTACCTTTAACCCAAGCCTAACCCTTCACCCAAAAAGTCCTCTTGATATTTACAAAGGTTTATAGTTAAAAAGGAGGAGGATTGATTGCTTGGCAAGCCTATGGTAGGAGTAAGTTCTATGCCGCTCTCGAGTGATTCACTAAAATACATCTTCGGCCGAGTGTTGAGTGATCCCCCGTGAGGTATGTGAACTTGTATATAAATAAAATTTTAAAGAGGCATGTTATGCCCTAATAAGTAATTTATCTTATGAAAAGTTTTAAATAAATCATGACGAATAGGATTGTAAATAAATAAAAATAAAACTAAATAAAGAATCTTGGAAATCCCGACACTCTATGACAAGCCCAAAAACCTTCTTTTCTACCAATTCCATTTGGGAGTGTAAAGCCGCATTATAAAGAGTTTTGCTTGAGGACAAGCAAAGTGTAGGATCGTTTTTAGACCCGAACGAGTTGATCAGAAGAGTTTATCTCAATACGAGTGGCGGAAATAAACGTATCAAGGTCAATTCAGCAAGATTCACACTATAAACTGTTGTATGATTGATTTGATGACGTTTTACAACCTGACAACACTTCGGCAGCACTTCGTTGCACAAACCGGAAAGTTCTAAATGAAATGGACAAGAGAGGTATTTATAGGTGAAGCTATTTCGTTTGAAAATGGCATGACACCCTTCAAACGAAATCTAATTCCCTTTGAACTTGTCACTATCTAATTCCCTTTGAAAGTGTCACTATCTAATACATAGGGAATAAGTCATTTCTAACAAGACTCGATACAAGACGAAGTCGACAGACGCATGCACCAACAGACTCCCCCTCGAATGTTGACGAGTCTTCAGTGTCGAGTCTTCAACGTTTTCAGTCTTTATCAGTCCTCTCGAACTCTTTGAAGTATCTGACGCTGTAAGTATCCTCAAATCTCCTCTCTTCTCTTTTTCATCAGCACCAATACATTCCTTCCTTTAGGTGTCTTCAGACTCCCCCTTTCGATATACTGGGATCGCAGTCTGGCTTGTTAAAATCACAGAGTCCTCAGGTATCGGAACCTGACTCTCTATCATCTATCCAAGATCACCTAGCTCTTATCCTGCACATTCTCTACCCAAAAATAAATTTTCTGATGATAACTTGTAAAAACAATCTCACTATCTACTGAACCTCTTGCAGGAATTATACAATCAAAGAATGATTTTACAATGTAGATCTCTGATGAAAACACTTGAAGAAATATCGTTTTTCTTATCAAGACAACACACTCTCCCAAATCATTTGTTCATCATGTCTAGCACTCGGAATTTTGAAAATTAGCTCTCCAACACCAGTTGTCGAAAATCTTTTTGAATTTTTCAAAATTTATGCTAAAACACACTAAAATCTTTTTGGATTTTTGAATATAATGAAATACAGAGAAGAAATATTTACAAACAATATTTTTGTGAGTTTGTGTAAGAGGATCATATTAGTTTATGAGACAAATCACCAACACCGTTAAGCTTTAATCATTTTAAGTTCTAAATGATTCACTTAGATTGTCAGTATACCGGACCACTTAAATTTTCACACAAAGTTCAACTGATTCGAGATACGAGATTAATGTCTTAAGCACTTAAACTCAATCGCGTGTCCCACCTCAGAATATACTCCCGTATCCAGATCCCAATATTCAGTCTTACAGGTGAGTATACCACAGATGATATCTGTAAGGGAATAAATTATGAATCAGTATGAAACCGTGAGAGCTCAGGTCAGAACTTCTGTTCAGCAGAGAGATGACGGTTCGACTTGGGTGGGTCCCCTTTAGAGGATCTTTTTTACAACAGCAATGATTATCAATTTTATTGTTTCATCATTTTTGCTGAAGGTGGCGCTATATTTCAAGCAAGCAGAAAGTATTCTCCGGGGACTAGGCCATTGCATCCGCAAAATCAGAAGTCCCGGGATAATACCCCAGATATCACTGAGCATAAAGACCTAGTATCTCAGAAAGAGGGACCTTTCAAACAAGATTTTGGGGGTTACCCATATATCCGAGAGATGTTTCCCCACGATATAAGCAAGTTTGAATTTAGGTTTATATCTCGTCACAATCTACTAAATGTGCGAAAACCTACTGACACATCATCAGTGAGACCGTTTATCACTTTTTAACTTTCCATTTCTTTAGCATGTTATGATAGTCCACTAATGTACTATCATTTCCTCTTCTTTGACATAAAAACTCATTTTTCATTTTATCATGTTTTTAGATTTTTCAAATTTTCAAATGTTTTTGGATTTTCTGAAATCTTACTCCCCCTAAAATACAAACACTTTTAAAGGAAATTTGAAAACAAACTGTACAAACAACGTGACAACTGATATCGAATTGCTTCAATTCGCCATCCACTTGGCATAAACAATCAGAACTCCCCCTCACAACAAACTATTTTCCCATTGATTTCAAAACACTTAAGTTTGTTTAAATCAAATGGTTTTTCCGGAAAATAAGTTTTGTTGAATGATTTTACCATTTATAGGTTAGGGGTTCATCATCTTGCTTCTCAATCAATCACTTGAATGTATGGCCGAATCAAGTTCAAACTAATGACCTTGATTAACCACTTGTAGGAAAATGCAAGTACAACTTAATGTCCTTGATTTTACCACATGTAAGTTTACCTACCAATCATACCATTTGTAAAAAAACTAACAATTTAAAATATCATGTAACACCCGTCTAATTACTACTCGAATCTAACAATAATTCATAAGATTTATATAAAAGATGACCCATTTAAAACATAAGTTCCAAAAGTAAAGTTTTAAAGTAACAAACATTAGTCAACTACCGACTAATTCAAACATCCATAAGTTGTTTAACAAACAGTTTACATCATAACTTTGTTTAAACAGAGTTAATTTGTGCGGAAGCTTCAAAAGTTCGTGTTCGGTTCTTCAAAAGCATGCTTGACCGTCATCCGTAATCTTTGAATACCTAGAAACTGAAATGTTTATATTAAACATTAGTATTAAAGTACTTAAAAGTAATACATAATCGGAACTACGTTTAAAACGGATTCGATTTAACTATGATATGCAAACATTTACAGACTTTTCAGAACTCTACCGTAACTTACGGTACCTACCGTAAGTTACGGTAGACATTTGAAACTTCTGGTCCACCGTAAACCAGTAGACAACCACCGTAAGCATCCTGATCTCTACCGTAAGTTACGGTGACACCGTAACTTACGGTAGTCTCTGTAACTTTATGTTTTGGCTTTTTGCTTGTTTTGCCCAAACCCATTTCTCGGATATCTCGTTCTATCAAACCAACATGTTAATTTCTCGCATTCTATTATGTCCTTTATCAACTATAACAAAGGCCAATTAGCTATATTACGAAACATTTACCACGCAATAATGGATTATTCGACCCGTCTTAACTTTACTCATTTCACTATCATTTAACTAGGAAGCTATTGGCACTTTATACCCAACATCCGGGGCTTGTTATCACCCGCATTTCTTTACCAATCTCATGGTTTAATGCTCTTGTGATTGTTATCGCCTTTTCAACTCTCTAAACACTAGTACAATAATTGACACAACGAATCAACCCGTTTGGCTCATCTTGTGGAATCCTCCAATATGATGACTACCAAACGGTTTCTTGTCACGCTAAGCCTATTAATTCAAGTAACGATCATGGTTGCTACAATCAACACCATAACTACCCTACAACGAAACTTCGCATAATTTAACAACAATTTGTTTAATGTAACGGGTCAAGTTACATACCTTCATAATTCGTCGACATTGCTTTCTAATCATAATTACCCATTCCCGGGCTTGTCGACCTTAGCGTATCCCTTCTAATCCTCGGTTTCTGCTTTTATAACTCGATTTAACGAGTGACGTTCGAGTCACTCCAAATACTACCATTTCGACCATTATTTTAACACATTCTTCATCTAGTGAATTACATCTCTTTACTTACATCCCATTATGACTAATTAAGCGGTATTATCAATAAACATATTTAACCAACTATTTATTTTGACCCGCTTGGTTTGTCGAGTGAATTCCATCACTTCTTAGACTTACCAAAGGGTTTCAATTTCACTATTTCGACATCATACCTATTTCAACCATTTCTTTTGACCCGTTTGGTTTGTCGAGTGAATTCCATCACTTCTTAGACTCACCAAACGCAACTATTTTCGCTATAACAACATTAGACATATTTACGACTAGGCTTCTCTACGTAAATGTAACGAGACGACAAGTCGCGTACCTTTAGAGCACACCCTTCAAACGTGTATCCGCTCCGGCTTGTCCGCTTGACGATCCGGATTCTTTTTCTAAAGAGTTCAATTCACAATCAACTTAGAACTCTTTTCATAATCATTAACGCATAATTCTCTATAATAATCAAATCTGCGTTTTCATCTGATTTTTAACATTTTAATCCCCACTTAGGCATTTTAACAAACACCTAGCGGGTCAGATTTTTACATCATCAAAACCAAGTTCATGACTTGTAATAATCATCCAAATCAACTTCAATTAGTCACATTTACACATGTTTTAACTTCCAAATTTCAGAAAGTACCTCATAAAAACTCATATTACACTAGAACAAGAATCATGATCTTAGTGTTTACCAAGTTTCTACAACTTATTAATCACCTACAATGGTGATTATGAACCCTACAAGTATCATGCAAGATTTTGACAAGAAATCATCTAGGGTTTATCCCTAAACATCATACTTTTTCTTAAATCACTTTCTATGATCAAATTACACTAGAATAATCATTCTAAACCATAGTGTTCATCATTATCTTGTAAAACCCATAACCCACCATCAATGTGTTCATGGAATTTCCTGAATTTGGACATGATTTCACATGTAGTTGTCTAGGTTTTACTTCTAGACACCTTCTCATCACTAAGCTAACCAAATCACAAACATGCATCATCTAATTTCAGATTTCCCAATTTCGTGAGAATTTCAAATAGAGAATTAACACCAAATTTTACATACCTTGTAACCCCCTTGTGATGAGGATCACTAATCTATGTTCGGATTTTGATTTGGACTGAGTTTGATCCTTCAATTTAGGAGTTTTGTGTGATTTAGGGTTTTGAAGAGCCTGGTCGCCCCTTTCTCCTGTCTGGCTCGATTTCAACACACACCAGTGTGTATGAGTTTTTGTTTTATTAATATAAGTTTCAATTTTAACTCATTTGGCCCCTCAATTTTTATTTTGTTTTATTCCTTAACTACTCATAAGTAGTCAATTAACTAAGTTGGTGTTATTACTAGTTAGTTTATTTTACTAGTTTGTTTGCAACTTAAATTGCAAATTTAAGAATTTGTATTTTCGGGATGTTACAAGTCCATCCCCCTTAAAAAGGGTTTCGTCCCCGAAACCGAAGTACGTACCAAATAATGTAGGGTAGAGACGTCGCATCTCCTCTTCAGACTCCCACGTAGTGTCTGAACCTTTCCTATGCTCCTACTTGATCTTGACTTGATCAATTTGTTTGTTTCGCAATTGCTTCTAGCATTCCATCACCACATTTCTTATCCTATAATCTCCCACCACAACTGTATTTACGTTGGGTTTAATGTGGTGATCTATATAAACCAAATTTTACCTCTCGAATCATTATTTTACGGCAAAAACTCAAATAGTGTCATTTGACTAATATAATACCTCTTTCAGCTTCTATACTTATTCTAAGTATTTACCTATCATAAAACTCGTTTCCAAACGACCTTTAAAGGTTGTTTGTTCGAATTAGCTAACAAGGGCGTTTTGGTCCTTTTTAGTCTTTCAATTACTACAAGGTCTTTTGAGAGCATGTTTGACCCATAATTCTTCTTTTGAGTTATGATCTTGTTTGAAAAGTCATTATGCTTTTCGAAACGCCCGACCCTCTTTTAAAACATTCGATTTACCCAATAAGGTAATCATTTAAAAGTTCATTTTCCATTTGTCATAAAATGATCGAATTACCGATTTAACTCCTTTTAAACCCTCCACATGGTTTCTTGTCATGCTCAACTATCTTGTTCCGTACATCTACACGCCGAAACATCATACCTCAACTATGTATTTATCTTATTCGTAACTAATACGGTAGAGAATATTCTAAAATATAAGACTAGTGTAAGCCATACTTACTTGACGCTAGTTTTATATTAACAAGCGCTCTACCTAGGTCACAGTGTTATTTAGGCTACAACTTGTTTTATTGCCTAAACTAATTGGTCACCATTTTACCTCATACCTCGTCATTCGGGTATGCTATATTGCATTCATCGGCCCTTTTGCGTGTTTATACTTCCATATCTAGTCATTCACACTATAACGTGATTACATTCTATATTACTTTTGTGTCCGTGATCACATCACGCCATGTTTAGTTTTACCTTGACCTTAGTCTAAGGCTACACTCATTTTCTTTCAGATTATCTTTCTGACTCTATGACTTCTTATGTGTCCTTCGCGTCGGTTTATTTTACTCATGCCGTTATTTGGTTTATGTCACTATTTCCTTTCAACTCGTTACCGGGTTCTTTATCTTAATGTTTTTAACGCTCCGGTTTTATTGATCTGCGTTTTCCTGTCTATACTCTTTTACTTCATAACACATAGATTCAGTAATATTTCGTACTTTCATTATTCGGGTTGCGCTTACTTGGAATATCAAGTATTATACGTATTTGATCCGAACACCACCTTCCTTTTGTTAGCGACCCTTAGGTCTGTTTCTCTCTTTTTTTTTTTTTTTTTTACTAATGTCCCGAAGGCCCATTTCTTAAGTCTTATTTGGTAAAACCATTATTGTGGTTATACGGCTTTTGGGGTTTACCCGTTCTTATTCTAATACCTTCATAACATTTATTTACTAATCTTTTATATAATCACTTCCATCACTGTGATCATCGTTGTTCCTCATAAGGATTTGATTAATAATATGTTACTTGGATGGTTACCCATACCCAAGTTTCTAAATCTGCATTTAACGATACTTTCTTATTCGTAGTGGCGAATAATATGTATCGTTTATTTGGTTTTCCTTGAGGATATTTTCCGCCCAAGTCTTGATTTCTCATTCTTATCCTCAGTCCAACTGTAACTGTAACAAAATTAATTCGTTTAATTTTATTATTCCTTATTGTTGCATGAAATTTATCCACGTCGTTTGTTGATGTAATTAATGCTTCTACACATTTTATTTAGTTTGGCCAAGTCTATAACCTTGCCTTCGCTATTTATTATTATTGCAATTTCCGGGTTCGAGTGTAATTACACTCCTTCCCAACGCAAAAATTTATTCACTTCATTCATTCACCGGGTTTGAGTGTACACGCACTCCTTCCCATTATGACACTTGTCTTTCATTGCTTCTCCGGGCTCGAGTGTAGATGCACTCCTTCCCGTTGCAATATCTATCGAGATTACTTTTACCTTTAATGCTCAATGTACAATTTCAGCACCTCTTATAAACAATAGAACTTTTATTACTACATATTTCTTATTTCTCAAAGCATAGGTAATTTCGTTAACGCGAATGTAGGATGTTGAATAAATCGATGTAAAACAACGATTTATTTGCACTCATAATAATTAAAATTTCATGCTGAAATTTAATTTACAAGAGTATACCTGAAGCGACATCAGTTTCAGCTTTAGCCTCTGTGGCTGTTATATAAAACAATTTTGTCCTTGATTTCTGGGCATCGGACTTTGTGTCGGTTGCGTCCTTGGTTCCAAGTCTCTCTGGACATTTAGACTTCTTATGTCTTGGCTTACCACATGTGCCCTTGTGAAATTTTCCACAAAATTTACACTGATGTACTACACTTTTTGTAACTCCTTTCTTGGGAGTTTTATCATACTTGGATTTCTTTACGGAACTTGGATTCATATCCAACACCCTCCTTTCTTCTATTTCTTGTAATATGATATCTTTCAATTCAGCCATCATATCGTCCATTACCGGCACGATTGTGGTTTGTAATCTATCAATATAATGTGATAAACTATTTTCTAGAGCCTTTCTGACTGCCTCGAAAATCTTAGCTTTCATTTGTTCAGTCAATTGAGATGTCGAATCATCTCCGGTTACTCCAGACATTTCTTTAACTGAAACATCCATCACGATTTATCAATAATTATTTAATTCATTTCCATCTTATTATACGGAAATTTATATCACTCTCATTCAATCATAAATAACGTGTTATTCCTTTTCGGTTTGGTCAAGTATATATCTTGCCTTACCTTTCTTACTTAGTGTATTTTCCCGGGTTCGAGCGTATTCATACACTCCTCCCATCTTTCCGTCATCTTGAAAATAAATGTTTACACTAATTGTTAAACATTTCATTTATGACATATGCGTCATTCATTTTGATCTAGCCAAGTTCACCACTTGCTTAAACCATTTATGCTTAGTACACTTTTCCGGGTTTGAGTGTGTAAACATGCACTTCCCGTGCATATCAATTCAAATTTCCTTTTTCTAGTATTCTAGTAAGTCTACTAAAGCAATTAATTCTTACCGGACGATCGATCAAGCTTGAACCGAACACTTTGTTGACAACCTTAAGCTCTGATTACCAACTTGTAACACCCGTCTAATTACTACTCGAATCTAACAATAATTCATAAGATTTATATAAAAGATGACCCATTTAAATCATAAGTTCCAAAACTAAAGTTTTAAAGTAACAAACATTAGTCAACTACCGACTAATTCAAACATCCATAAGTTGTTTAACAAACAGTTTACATCATAACTTTGTTTAAACAGAGTTAATTTGTGTGGAAGCTTCAAAAGTTCGTGTTCGGTTCTTCAAAAGCATGCTTGACCGTCATCCGTAATCTTTGAATACCTAGAAACTGAAATGTTTATATTAAACATTAGTATTAAAGTACTTAAAAGTAATACATAATCGGAACTACGTTTAAAACGGATTCGATTTAACTATGATATGCAAACATTTACAGACTTTTCAGAACTCTACCGTAACTTACGGTACCTACCGTAAGTTACGGTAGACATTTGAAACTTCTGGTCCACCGTAAACCAGTAGACAACCACCGTAAGCATCTTGATCTCTACCGTAAGTTACGGTGACACCGTAACTTACGGTAGTCTCTGTAACTTTATGTTTTGCCTTTTTGCTTGTTTTTCCCAAATCCATTTCTCGGATATCTCGTTCTATCAAACCAACATGTTAATTTCTCGCATTCTATTATGTCCTTTATCAACTATAACAAAGGCCAATTAGCTATATTACGAAACATTTACCACACAATAATTGATTATTCGACCCGTCTTAACTTTACTCATTTCACTATCATTTAACTAGGAAGCTATTGGCACTTTATACCCAACATCCGGGGCTTGTTATCACCCGCATTTCTTTACCAATCTCATGGTTTAATGCTCTTGTGATTGTTATCGCCTTTTCAACTCTCTAAACACTAGTACAATAATTGACACAACGAATCAACCCGTTTGGCTCATCTTGTGGAATCCTCCAATATGATGACTACCAAACGGTTTCTTGTCACGCTAAGCCTATTAATTCAAGTAACGATCATGGTTGCTACAATCAACACCATAACTACCCTACAACGAAACTTCGCATAATTTAACAACAATTTGTTTAATGTAACGGGTCAAGTTACATACCTTCATAATTCGTCGACATTGCTTTCTAATCATAATTACCCATTCCCGGGCTTGTCGACCTTAGCGTATCCCTTCTAATCCTCGGTTTCTGCTTTTATAACTCGATTTAACGAGTGACGTTCGAGTCACTCCAAATACTACCATTTCGACCATTATTTTAACACATTCTTCATCTAGTGAATTACATCTCTTTACTTACATCCCATTATGACTAATTAAGCGGTATTATCAATAAACATATTTAACCAACTATTTATTTTGACCCGCTTGGTTTGTCGAGTGAATTCCATCACTTCTTAGACTTACCAAAGGGTTTCAATTTCACTATTTCGACATCATACCTATTTCAACCATTTCTTTTGACCCGTTTGGTTTGTCGAGTGAATTCCATCAGTTCTTAGACTCACCAAACGCAACTATTTTCGCTGTAACAACATTAGACATATTTACGACTAGGCTTCTCTACGTAAATGTAACGAGACGACAAGTCGCGTACCTTTAGAGCACACCCTTCAAACGTGTATCCGCTCCGGCTTGTCCGCTTGACGATCCAGATTCTTTTTCTAAAGAGTTCAATTCACAATCAACTTAGAACTCTTTTCATAATCATTAACGCATAATTCTCTATAATAATCAAATCTGCGTTTTCATCTGATTTTTAACATTTTAATCCCCACTTAGGCATTTTAACAAACACCTAGCGGGTCAGATTTTTACATCATCAAAACCAAGTTCATGACTTGTAATAATCATCCAAATCAACTTCAATTAGTCACATTTACACATGTTTTAACTTCCAAATTTCAGAAAGTACCTCATAAAAACTCATATTACACTAGAACAAGAATCATGATCTTAGTGTTTACCAAGTTTCTACAACTTATTAATCACCTACAATGGTGATTATGAACCCTACAAGTATCATGCAAGATTTTGACAAGAAATCATCTAGGGTTTATCCCTAAACATCATACTTTTTTCTTAAATCACTTTCTATGATCAAATTACACTAGAATAATCATTCTAAACCCTAGTGTTCATCATTATCTTGTAAAACCCATAACCCACCTTCAATGTGTTCATGGAATTTCCTGAATTTGGACATGATTTCACATGTAGTTGTCTAGGTTTTACTTCTAGACACCTTCTCATCACTAAGCTAACCAAATCACAAACATGCATCATCTAATTTCAGATTTCCCAATTTCGTGTGAATTTCAAACAGAGAATTAACACCAAATTTTACATACCTTGTAACCCCCTTGTGATGAGGATCACTAATCTATGTTCGGGTTTTGATTTGGACTGAGTTTGATCCTTCAATTTAGGAGTTTTGTGTGATTTAGGGTTTTGAAGAGCCTGGTCGCCCCTTTCTCCTATCTGGCTCGATTTCAACACACACCAGTGTGTTTGAGTTTTTGTTTTATTAATATAAGTTTCAATTTTAACTCATTTGGCCCCTCAATTTTTATTTTGTTTTATCCTTAACTACTCATAAGTAGTCAACTAACTAAGTTGGTGTTATTACTAGTTAGTTTATTTTACTAGTTTGTTTGCAACTTAAATTGCAAATTTAAGAATTTGTATTTTCGGGATGTTACATATCACCTGTACTTTACCATCTTTACCACTTGTAAAATTACTAACCAAGACAGATAGATGCCGATTCTTGCTCCACTCTTACCAACCTGGGAGCTCCGGCAAGTCCAGAGACTTACTGTTCGTAATATGTACCATCCCAGTCACAAACCGGGGATGGTTCAACTTTATCTTTCTTCGTCTTTTTCTCATAAAATTCCTTAACTCCTTTGACCTTCCTGTCAACCATTTTTCCAAAAATATGATGAACTTTGGAATTAAAGGCTTTCTCAACATCATATTCTTCCTTTTCAGAAAAGAATTGATTTGAGATCTCAACTTTTCCAACTTTTTTCTTAAAATTTTCAGCCCGAAGTGGTGGAAAATTAACATCATCCACAGTCGGTACTGATTTTTCACATTTTACTTCAACCTGTGGCTCCTCTGATTTTGTGGAATCAGATTCATCGCCAGAAGATAGCTCCTCTGATTTTTCCTCTGATTTTGAAGAATCAGAATCATTGCTAGAACTACCATCAGACTTCTTAACAACCCATTTCTGATTGTCAAGATTTCCTTTCTTTTTGTAAAATCTGTTTGAACATTCACCAATCTCAAAAATTGAATTTTTGAATAGTTTTGTTCTATCAATTGGTGGTTCAAACTCAACCTCTTTGTTTTTCAAGTTACGAGAAACTCCCTGTTTTAATTTTATTGCCTTTAAACAATCTTTGGCAATATGTCCAACATTTTTGCATTTGAAACAAGTTCTCATTTCTTTCATCTGATTAGCAAACTTCATTTCTTCTTACTTCTTAGCAAGGAACTCTTTGTTAGATTGCTTCCAGAATGCTTTCTTTTCTTCTTCTTCTGCTGATGTTCCTGAAACAAATGTCATTTTTGATTTAAAATCTCGAACATATTTTTTCATTTTTATAATTTTCTGGTGGAATAAATCCAAGACCTTTCTTTTTGAAATTACCGTTATGGTTTGGTTTCTTCTGATAACCAAAACCAGAACCGTAACCTTTTTTCTTGTTTAATCTTTGTTGTACTCTTGAGGTGTATTTTTTAGGTTTTTCAGTAAGATTTACATCTTTTATTTCAGAAATATTAATTTCTGTTAGTTTGAAAACCTTTTTGATCAATTCAGATTTAACACCTCTTATTGGAAATTCCTCATCAAAATATAATTTGTCAGAATCATTCAAAGTATATGCAACTTTAAACTTTTCATCATTCAAATTAGATTTCGATAACAGGAATTCTTTATTATAAGCCCTTTTAACCGAAGACTTTGGACTGTTAACTGTCGAACTCGAACTTTCAGAACCAGACTTTGACTCTGACTCTGACTTTGACTCTGACTTTGACTCCAACTTTGACTCCTCAGTTTCATCTCTATCCAACACTTGATCAACGACTTTCTTTATTAACTCGGACTCATGATCAATGTCAGATGATGTAAACGTCACATCAATATTTTCTGGCAAGTTAACTGAAGACTCCGACTCCCACTGTAAATTTGTTGCCTTTTTGACTCTTTCTGAATTTGGATTTCTTGGAGAATATCCATTTTCAAGCGGGGGTGGACACTTGTTGTAACCGAAACTTTGTTTCTTACCAGAATCATTCAATTTAGTATCCTTCTTCTTTGCTTTCTTCTTTTCAGGGGTCTTTTCTTCAGAAACTTTCTGCTCTTCAGACTTATTTGCCTCAGAAGTCTCCTCTTCCTCAAATGCCTTCATGCCTTCTACTGTTGGATAGATCCTGTCAATAACATATGAAGTACATGAGTAACTTTTCAACAAACGATTAACCCTTTCTATTTCAATCCTTTGTATTTCCAGTTTTTGCTCAAGCACAGCACACTTCTCGATGTAGTTGTTCACCACTTTCTGCTTTATCATGAAAGCTCCCTGAAGTGTCTTCATTGCTGTTGCTTGTTCTTCACTTGTTTGGTTGTATTGATTCATAGCTTTGTTCAACACATCATAAGACTCCTTCAAACTATTCAAGTTATAAATCAGTGTGCTGTTCTGCTTCTTAATAGCTTCACAGTTTTCACACTTCACCGGAATCTTTATAGCATCAACTTCAGCATCAACCTTGAACTTTGGAACCTCCTTCACCTTTTTCTTTATCACTGGAACATCCTCATCATCACTACTGACAGGTGTTTTGATCTTTTTCTTTTTAACTTTTTCATCTTCACTATCACTTTCAGCTATCATTTTCAAATGATCTGCCATTTTCTTTGCCCAAAACTCACGATCATCATCACTATCATCTTCTACTCGAGCAACAAAGGCTTTTTGATTTGGAATCTCTTTATCCGGACAATAATCATCCCAGTTGAAATTTGCCCAGCTAAAGCCTTCTGGTAACTTTTCATCTTCTTGATTGATTAAGCATGCTTTGTTGTCATCTGGAATATATTTATCCCAATTAAAGTTTTCTTGATTCTCCAAACATGCTCTCTTTGAAGACTCTTCAATCACTTTTCTACCATGTGCCACTTGCGGTTCTTGTTGTTGTTGAGCAACTTGATGATAGATAGCCTTTCGATAGTAATCATTGTTGTTGTTAAACAGATTTTGAGCTCCACTTGCTTCACGGTTTTTGCACTCCCTCTTGAAATGTCCTTTTTCCCTGCAACGAAAACAAGTGACTTTAGAATTATCAAATCCTAAAGTAGAAATATTAGCTTCTCGTAAATCATCTCTTCCTGTGATTTGCTTAAATTTCTCAGCTCGTCTCAAAACACTTGCCAAACACCATTTTATGTCCATCAATTCCATCTCTTCTGCATCAATCTGATCGTAATCCTCTTTTGTCAGCATTGGATTCCCGATTCGACCTGCAACAAAACTTCCATAAGACTCTAACACAGTTCCCAACAGAGACATGTGACTCTTAGCAATTTCTGCTGAATACTCTTCATCATTCTCCAGATTCAGTACAATGTTGCGTTGTAGCTTTTTGCCATTCTTTGTTGCTGAAATATTCAGATCAAATGATGGATATGACGAAAAACTTGTGTTGCTGCTTGATCCTTTAGAAGAACTTTCAGATGGACTCTTTGCATTGAATGCCGTTCCAATCATTGGTGACAAGTTGGTGGATTTATCACTCACACCACCTTTGTAGTAAAGTCCGATGTCTTGTTCACCATCAAAATCTTTCATCCTTAAAACCTTCCTTTGTTCCATCTCCTGTGCCTCAATCTTTTCAATGAATTTGCTCAGTGTCAGACTGCTAAAACCTTTCTTGTTTCTGAGCATCATGAGATATGTGCCCCAAGTCTCGTGTGGCAAAGCATCAGCAAGCTTCTCGATCAACTCCTCATTGTCTTTCTCAATGCTCAACCTCTTCATGTTTGCTAGCAGATTGCAGTATCTTTCAATAATTTGTCTTGTGCTCTCATTTTTCAAACCACGAAACAGATCGAACTCTTTCTTTAAAAGTGACTTCTTGTTTTTAACCATCTCTTGGCTCCCATGAAACTTCGATCTTAATGCTTTCCAGATTGAATAAGAAGTTCCATTATGTTGCAATAACACCAAGATATCTTCTTTCACAGCTTGTTGCAATAAACTCAGCATCATTTTCTCATCTTTGTATTTCTTTCTAGCATCGGCACTTAGATCTTTAATTGGAACAACCTCTTCATCATCATTCGTCGGTCGAATGTATTTTGTTTCAACACATTCCCAAGCGTCCAGATAATTTGCTTGTACCCAGTTCTCAAATCTTCCTTCCCAACCCTTATATTCCTCGATGTTCATGAGTTTAGGAGGTTTTTGCATCATCCCCGTTTCGTTTTCCAACATCGTGTTCTGGGCAAGAGTAATCGGGGTAACTAGGGTAGCGAATGCGTTGTAAAATTCTTCTTCCATGATTCAGTATCGAAAAATTTCTCACACAAGCTTTCAAACGAACTGGTTTACCTAGTGAAGCACCTGACAAACAAACAAACAAAACACAATCAGTTTAAAAACTTATCAATTAACAGAATAAAACTGATACTTGAACTGGTGATTATTCTGTGCGGACTGAAGGTTGACACACTGTGCGGACTGCTATGACCCGGATCAAATTCAAACGACCTTTTCCAATGACCTGGCTAAACCACACGACCTGACAACGAGTTTGAATTCAAATGAACTGAACCTGCTTTGAACTTGGGCCGAGAATATATCACATGGGCTGATTAATTTGATATTACTCAAAATCTGATTGGGCCTTACTTCTTGTTCACATGCAAAACTGTGACAACAACTTCTTTTTAATCACATGAAAATCTAATATATTCGTTTAAAACTGGCCGACATGATCACATGATTTTTTAACCAATCTGATTATAGATTCAATCTTATTGGACCGATTAATATGTGGCAGTCAACAATTCAATTTACAATTATCCTTTGCATGCAAACATTAATGCTTTCACATGTATAGTAGCCGATAACATCAAGTAACAATATCTGATTGGACCTTGATTTACTGAACTGTTACTCGATTGGACCAAACTAACATGTAATCAATGATTCACATGTGCTGCCTTTTAATTCTCGTGGCCGACAACAATTTATCAGATCAAAACAAGTATATCACGTGAACTACTGAACCACTTTCAAACGGAAATAGACGAATGACACTATCAAACGGAACCCCTTGAAACGGAAATGTTCAGTTCAAACGAGATAATAAAAATCTTTCAAACGAGATAACGATTTCAAACAAGATTGCTGCTTTCAAACGAGATTCTCAAACGGAATACGTTCCCCAAACGGAATTAACCCAATGTTTCAAACGGACCACATGTTTCAAACGAGATCACCATGCATTTTTAAACGGGATTCATCTTTCAAACGAGATAATCATTCAATTTCAAACGAAATACTGAATTTCAAACGGAATATGTCAGATTCAAACAGAATTAATCCTCTGATCTCGTTTGAAGGCTGCTGACATCATCAATTCGGTATAATTTTTGTCCAATTGATCAAGTAAATGGTCGATTTTAGTTCTGAAACTTTCTAGGGTTTATTAAAACAACATTACGCACATGATATGTGAAAATCAACCGTTTTTAACCGTGAAAAATTGTTTAATTGTGAAAGAAGGTGTAGAAATCAGAAAAATGAAGCTGAATTGGTATGAACTCTTCCTCCTGAGCTCTGATACCACTTGTAGGATCGTTTTTAGACCCGAACGAGTCGATCAGAAGAGTTTATCTCAATACGAGTGGTGGAAACAAACGTATCAAGGTCAATTCAGCAAGATTCACACTATAAACTGTTGTATGATTGATTTGATGACGTTTTACAACCTGACAACACTTCGGCAACACTTCGTTGCACAAACCGGAAAGTTCTAAATGAAATGGACAAGAGAGGTATTTATAGGTGAAGCTATTCCGTTTGAAAATGGCATGACACCCTTCAAACGAAATCTAATTCCCTTTGAACTTGTCACTATCTAATTCCCTTTGAAAGTGTCACTATCTAATACATAGGGAATAAGTGATTTCTAACAAGACTCGATACAAGACGAAGTCGACAGACGCATGCACCAAAACAAAGATTCAAGTGTGGGGGTATTTGATGTGTGCAAAATGCAACATATAAATTACATCAATTGTGGCATAAAACTAACCCTTTTTTAGTACTAATGTTGGAAAAAGTGTGTTTTTGTCTTCCTTTTATATTTTCAGGATTAAATGAGCTCAAATTAACAAAAGAAGCAAAAAGGCAGCTAAACCTAACATAAATACAAGAAAAGGAACAAACGTGGCATGCCCGACCTCCCCAAAAGCATCTTCCCAAGCAAAACAAGAGAGCAGAAGGCTGAACACGCCCCGTGCTCAGTGAGCAAGGGGGCGTGCCCAAGTGTCAGCATAAAAGACAAAGTTGTAGAAGCTTCCATCGCCCACCACGGGGCCGTGCTCAGCGGACACGGGGTCGTGGTCAACTATAAGATTCGCAGAATCTAGGCAAATCTTGATAGTACAGATATGCTTCTGCACACGGGGTCGTGCCCAGCGGACACGGGGCCGTGGTCAACTAATAAAGACAAGAGCAATTAATGAAGAAAGAGAAGGATGTGGACACGGGGCCGTGCCCAAGCTTCTGTTCAGCCTATAAATAGGAGTGCTTGGTTCAAGCTCAAACCATCCCTTGGCACACCACCTCTCTCACACTTCACACTTCACCCACCATCCACCACCAACATAACACCATCATCCACCACCATCATCCATTGTCCATCATAGAGTGTGTGAGTCGTCTCGGGATCCAAGATTGATCGTAAGAGTTCTTGACAATTAAGGCCATGTTTGCCTAAGTCTCTTACATCACTTGGTGAAGACAAAGTGTCTAGTGTAATACTTTTTATTTTTAATCTTTTCGCACTTTTTAATTGGTTATGTATTAATGACTTTAATAACTAGTTTCTTATGTTGAAGGTGATTCTTCCTTATCGTTTGTCCGTGGTGTCTTGGCATTATTTTACTGTCTATATAAAATAAAAGATTTTCACCATTCATATCTCCACGGTCTATATGGAGGTATGTTGGCTACCTGGTCGGGGGTTAAGGGAACAGTTTGGTAAGAGTCTTGCCATTGTTCAGTGTATAGATCCTGCAAAGGACCTGGGTCAAATTTAGTAGGACCTCCTTCAATACTTAACGGTATTGGATGGCGGGGGTCCAAACTCTTTGATCCCCTCATAAGTTAAACTACTATTAATACTTTAACCCGACTACTTAGGACTGTATCCCTGTTGACTCAGACTACTTAGCCGAGGGTAACATCACCTTCAAAAGAGGGGCCTACCACATTATGCGTTAATAACTTAATTAATTATCTTTCAATAATCCGACCCTTTAGGATTGTATCCTTGCTGACTCAAACTACTGGGTTGAGGGTAACGTCACCTCCAAAAGAGGGGCCTACTACAATAACTAAGATAATCTCTTAAATAGTGCAAAAGTGCGGAAATAATCAAAGGTTACACTAAACACGAGTCGGAGCCAAGTGATTCATCTTGTCTATCTGTTTTTATTTTTATTTTATTTTTCAGCATTTTAGTTAGTTTTTATTTTCTTAGTTTAAAACATTTTTCTAAACTTTTGATTTGATTAGACGTTGAGGATAAACCGGTACTAAAAGCTCTTGTGTCCTTGGACGACCTCGGTATCTTGCCAACACTATACTACGCTCACGATGGGTGCACTTGCCCATATGTGTGTTTAGTGTTAGTAAATATCGTGTTTTATAAATTTAAAACTTGGCTAAAGAAAGTGTTAAAGGGCTTAAAATATACATTAAAAACTAACGACACTTCACACGCATCAGTGGCGGAGGTATGGAGTTGACGGTGGTGAGAGAGAGGGGTGTTTATGAGAGAGAGAAGAGAGAGACAGAGAGAAGGGGGATAGTTTATGAGAGAGAGAGAGACTGTATGTGGTGGTAGGTACGGTGGTGGTGGTGGTGGTAGGTACGGTGGTGGTGGTGGTGATACGGTGGTGGGGGTGTGTTTTGCGGTGGGGGGGTGGTGGTGTGGTGGTGGTGGTAGTAGAGAGAGAGCAGAGAGAAAGATGAGAGAGAGTGTGTGTGTGTTCTGTATGTATGTGTGGGTGTATATAATCAGTAAAAGTAAATGGGGAGCTGAAATTACAATTTTACCCATCATGTGCATCCCATGTGACCAAGAAGTTAACCAGAGTTGGGGTTTGGTTAGAATTAGGGGCCAAAATGGTTAGATATAGGGACCATGGGGGCAGATCTGTTAAAAATTCTTATTTTGGGCCAATATAGTAAAACTGATATAACCACAGGGGCCAAAAACGTAATTTTCTCTTTTTAATTCTCGACACTCAGGAAAGCATACCAGACTATTTAGTAACTTTTCTGTATACTACTAGTATGTTAACAAGCACATGTAAGTATAACACAGTAATCAGAGAGCAGTTAAGTAATTCCACACAGTCATCAAGCACTTTAATTATCATTAATAAATTGTACGGATACATGGAATTATGAGGGTTGTCACATTCTCCCCCTGTTAAGAAAATTTCGTCCCGAAATTTAGCTCGTGGTTACTAAGGAAGCTAGTTATGTTGCGTTGGTTTCCTGGTTTTCCTGGGGTGTCACATCATCCCCCCGTTGGTTTGGAATTTCGTCCCGAAATTCCGCAGTAACTTCAGCCTCAGTAGTGGTTGCACTTTTCTTAAACAACTGGGGATACTTGAGTCTCATTTGGTCTTCTCGTTCCCAGGTATACTCTGGGCCACGA
The DNA here is from genome assembly GCA_030545235.1 of Helianthus tuberosus. Taxonomy (NCBI): domain Eukaryota; kingdom Viridiplantae; phylum Streptophyta; class Magnoliopsida; order Asterales; family Asteraceae; genus Helianthus; species Helianthus tuberosus. Next base: position 57,034,282 of record CM060411.1, on the reverse strand, counting down.
CGGGAATCCCAAAGAACTCGGACGAGAGGTATCCTGGTGCGCTTGAGAATTTTAACATCTCGATCAGTAATCTCTACTGGTTCTTCGATGAATCGCAGCTGGTCGTCGATTGTGAGCTCCTTGAGATGAACTATGAGGGTATCGTCTGACAGACACTTCTTCAGATTTGACACGTGGAATACGTTGTGAACTCCGCTGAGTTCTTCAGGTAGATTCAGCCTGAAGGCCACCTTGCCAATTTTCTGAATGATTTCAAAGGGTCCAACGTATCGCAGGTTGAGTTTGCCTCGCTTGCCAAAACGAACTACACCTTTCCAAGGCGAGACTTTGAGTAGCACCCGATCCCCAACCTGGAACTCGAGTGGTTTCCTGCGCTTATCAGCGTAGCTTTTCTGACGGTCACGAGCTACCGCCATTCGTTTTCGTATCTGAGCAATCCTTTCAGTTGTATCCACTACAAGTTCTGGGCCTGTGATTTCGCTGTCGCCAACTTCTGCCCAACAAAGAGGTGATCGGCACTTCCGTCCGTATAATGCCTCAAACGGAGCTGCCTGGATGCTGGTGTGGTAACTGTTGTTATACGAAAACTCCACTAACGGGAGGTGTTTTTCCCAGCCGTTAACAAAATCGATAACACATGCCCTAAGCATGTCTTCAAGGGTTTGGATGGTACGTTCAGATTGCCCAACCGTCTGCGGATGATATGCCATGCTCATATCTAATCGAGAGCCAAAGGACTTGTGCATAGCTTGCCACAATTCAGATGTAAAACGTGAATCTCGATCAAAGATGATGGAGGTTGGCACTCCGTGCCTTGATACTACTTCCTTTAGGTAGATGTCTGCTAGAGTAGAAAACTTATCCGTTTCCTTGATAGCCAAGAAGTGTGCAGACTTAGTCAATCGATCCACGATCACCCAAATGGTATCGTTACCGCGTTGAGATCTAGGCAGGCTAGTAACGAAATCCATGGAAATTTGCTCCTATTTCCATTTCGGGATCTCTGGTTGTTGGAGTAGGCCTGATGGTTTATGATATTCAGTCTTGACTCTCGCACAAGTTAAACATTTGCTAACGTAGGTTGCTATGTGGGCTTTCATGCTAGGCCACCAGTATGTAGTCTTGAGATCATGGTACATTTTATCCGAACCAGGATGTACTGAGTAACGAGACTTGTGCGCTTCATCCATCACAAGCTCGCGTAAGTTTCCGTAAAGTGGAACCCAGATGCGTCCGTTAACATAGTAGGCGCCGTCTTCCTTTTGTTCTAGCCGCTGCCTCGATCCTCGTAAGGACTCAGCCCTGATGTTCTCTACTTTCAATGCTTCAACCTGAGCATCGCGAATCTGAGCGGGAAGGTTGGATTGGATGGTAAGCTGTAAAGCACGTACACGCTTAGGTATAGTATCCTTTCGACTGAGGGCGTCGGCCACAACATTGGCCTTGCCCGGATGATACTTGATCGCACATTCGTAATCATTCAAGAGCTCGACCCATCGGCGTTGTCGCATGTTTAACTCCTTTTGCTTGAAGATATGCACGAGACTCCTGTGATCGGTGTAAATGGTGCACTTGGTACCGTACAGGTAATGTCTCCATATCTTAAGCGCGAAAACAACTGCTCCCAATTCCAAGTCATGCGTAGTGTAGTTCCTTTCGTGAACTTTAAGTTGGCGCGATGCGTAGGCAATGACCTTGTCACGTTGCATCAACATGCAACCAAGTCCTTGGATGGAAGCGTCACAGTAAACCACAAAATCATATGTGCATTCGGGCAATGAGAGGATAGGCGCGCTACAAAGTTTATCTTTCAAGTGTTGAAATGCGGACTCCTGTGCACCACCCTAATGATAGGTGACACCCTTCTGAGTCAGTGAAGTGAGAGGTTGCGCAATCTTTGAGAAATCCTTGATAAACCTTCTGTAATACCCTGCCAAACCCAAGAATTGGCGGATTTCTGTTGGTGTACGGGGTGCAGGCCAGTTCTTGATCGAGTCAACCTTGGATAGATCAACATGAATCCCATCCTTGTTTACCACATGGCCTAGAAAGTGGACTTCGCGAAGCCAGAAGTCACATTTCGAAAATTTAGCATACAGTTGCTCTGCTCGAAGAAGTTCCAGCATAAGTCGTAGATGCTGCTCGTGTTCCTCCTGACTCTTAGAATAGATCAGGATGTCGTCGATGAAAACAATAATGAACTTATCCAGGTAAGGTTTGCATACTCTGTTCATGAGATCCATGAAGACTGCGGGTGCATTCGTCAATCCGAAAGGCATAACCAGAAACTCGTAGTGTCCATAACGAGTTCTGAATGCTGTTTTGGAGACGTCCTCCTCTCGGACTCTCAGCTGATGGTATCCTGATCTCAAATCAATCTTAGAGTAATAGCTCGACCCTTGCAACTGGTCGAACAAGTCATCAATGCGGGGAAGATGATAACGATTCTTCACGGTCACCTTGTTAAGTTCGCGGTAGTCAATACACATTCTGAAAGTACCATCTTTCTTCTTCACAAACAAGACTGGAGCTCCCCAGGGCGAAGAGCTAGGACGTATAAAACCCTTTTCCAAGAGTTCTTGTAATTGCGTGGACAGTTCTTCTAGTTCTGATGGAGCTAGTCGATAAGGTGCACGAGCTATTGGTGCTGCTCCAGGAGCTAGCTCGATTTGAAACTCGACTTGTCGATGAGGCGGAAGACCAGGTAATTCCTCAGGAAATACCTCAGGAAAATCGCGCATAATAGGAATGTATTCAATTCTCTTTTCTTCCATTGATGTGTCAGTAACGAGTGCTAGAATGGCAGTGTGGCCCTTCCGCAAACACTTCTGGGCCTTAAGGAATGAGATAATGCCTACGACAGCACCACTCTTGTGGCCATGAATCATGAGAGGTTCTTCACCAGAACGAGGAATGCGGACGATTTTCTCCTTGCAAATAATCTCCGCTTGATGATGAGATAGCCAATCCATCCCAATAACGACGTCGAAACTACCAAGTGTGATAGGAATAAGATCGATAGAGAAAGTCTGACCAGCTAAGACGAGGTTACAACCCTTAACTATGTGCGTGGCTTCAAGACTTTTGCCGTTTGCTAGTTCTACCGTGTGTTTGGTGTTTAAAAGTGTCGGAGTGCGCTTAAGCATTTGGCTAACTTTTAAGGACACATAACTAGTATCGGCACCTGAATAAAATAAAACAGTAACAAAGAAGTCATCCAGAAGAAACCTACCCATCACAACGTTGGGATCGTTCCTTGCATCACCTTGACCAATCACGAACACACGACCCCTTGCCCCATTACCATTGTTGTTTCCCCCATTTCCATTTCCATTCCCCTGATTGTTGTTGTTTTGGTTCTGATTTAGCTGGGAGCAGTCTTTCTTGAAATGGCCCTCAGCACCACATTGAAAGCACCCTTTGTTGTTACCTTGTTGTTGCTGCTGCTGGCGTTGATTTGGTGGGGCTTCCTGTTGCTGTCGGTTCTGATTCGCCGGACGCTGACTCCTGCAATCCCTTGTAATGTGACCAGGCTTGTTGCATCAATGACAGTTGCCTTTACTACATGGCCCGCTGTGGTGCAAGTTACAGCGATTACATTTGGGGTGATTTCCCTTGTACCCACCCTGACCGTGATTCCCAGAAGACTGCTGACTGGGGCTCCTGTACTCATCTGTCTTTCGCTGCTGGGACTGAGCTGAAGTAGAACCCTTACTGGAATTCCCATCCCATTTTCGCTTGTTATCATTGGGAGCGTCAGTAGTAGTAGCACTAATACGCTTGGGTAGTTTGTTTTGTTCAACTGCTTGATTGGTGAGACGATGGGCCAACTTAATGATTTGCTGAATGGTACCCAGGTTAGCTGAAGTCACGTGACTCTGAATCTCTGGTACAAGACCCTTGAGGTACAGCTCAATACGTTTGATGGGAGGCTCTACCATAGTAGGACACAAGATGGCCAGTTCGTTTGACCTCTTCGTATACGCCTCAATTTCAGACCCCGTCATCTTCAAATTGAAAAATTCCACCTCCAGCTTGTGGATGTCGTCACGACTACAGTACTCCTCTTTGATCAGTTCTTTGAAACCGTCCCATGGGGTGGCATTAGCAACTGCCATCCCTAGTAGTTGAACCTGTGCTTTCCACCAGGTTAACGCAGCACCTTCGAGTGTTCCAGTAGCATATTTCACCCTACGATCTTCAGGGCATTCGCACATCTCAAAAACAGACTCAAGCTTCTCGAACCAGTGAAGAAGGCCTACAACTCCTTCTGTGCCACTGAAAGTAGTAGGTCGGCAGTCCATGAAGGTTTTGAACTGCACACAGGAGGCTGAGCATGTTGACCTGTTGCGCGAGAATAAAAGACAAGGTTAAGCACGAGGGTTGGTTTGCGAAGGTAGGATCTAAACGTCCTAAGATGGGTTGGTATGGCAGGTCATACCTCCTGCAGGGATAGCTGCGAGTGCCTCAGCAACTCGTTCATTGATCAAAGTAGTCAACTGGGCCTGAGTTAGGTTGATACGTCCTCCGCATCCGTTCATGATCTTCACAACAAAGCAACGTAAGTGAGAAAAGTGTCGCGAAAGTGCGTAAGTATGGGACAATAGTAGAGAGTAAGCACACAAGGTTCAAATAGCAATTATCACGTTAATTAATGCACAGTGTGAACTATCTAACCGTCAATATAACATAAATTATACCACCTATTGTGTCGAGTCTTGCACGTGGAGCGAAGCGTCGTTGTGGATCGTTGAGCACTGTATAGGTTATAGTCTGGTTTTATCAAAAAGCTTTTCTCTTTTTAAAACCAAGTTCACTATAACCAATGGCTCTGATACCAATCTGTCACACCCCCAAAATCCACCATGCGGAGCATCACCGCTTGGAGGCGTGACATGACCAGGATCGAGCCACCAATCATATTGAACAACATAATTAAGTAAATAAAACCAACCACAATACAATTGGTGACCAAAAGGAAGTTAACCAAGTTCAATTTAAACAGCGGAAGCATAAGACGTCAAAACATAAGTTCGTAGTTCATAAGTTTAAAGACCCAAAACATAAGTTCCATAAGTTTATAAAGTTTAATTATTAAGTACAGGACATAACAATCCGCATCCCACAACGACCACCTCCATGTGCAACCCCCATAGCATCTAGCGACCTGCAAAGCATGTAACAACGAGTCAACAACAAAATTGAGTGAGTTCACGGTTGGTTGTCCATTTTAGAGTTGTTTCCAAAAAAAAAACGTAGTTTAATCTCATTCAGCTATCTAGCCGTGGGGGTTACCCCATAGTTCGAAAACGTTTATTAGTTAACCATCCCATGTCCACCTTCCCTGGCTATCCAGCCCGGCACTCCGGCCGTGGGGGCTACCCCATTATTTAAACTACCAGACTCGTTTATCATATCGACTACTAACGAAAATTAATTGTGCCCTAGCGTCGGTGTCTATCATCACCGACGTGCCATAGTCCATTAGTACACGCCCGTCCGACTGGCACGGTGTGAGGTTGGTTAAACCTAATAGCGCTATTAACTAATGACCCGCTCGCCATAGCCTCGGCGATTAAGTCGATACAAAAAGGGAGGGACTTCGCTGATAGAGTTCTAGTCTAGTAAGTCTAATCCGTCCCAACAAGACGAGGAATTTACATTCCTGAACACGTCTCAAGGACGAGGAATCCCTATTCCTGAACCCATTCCCATTCCTACCGGGAATTTCCATGCTTTGTAGAAAAGCGTGAACTCACCTCGGTTTGCTCGGTTAGATTCTCAAATATAGCTAACAGTCAAGGTCGGTCAATCACGTCCTAATAAGGTACGGATAACAATCAGTTTCTCATGCATAACACGTATCCTACGTACGGTTTATTTGCTCATTACTTCTATCACATAACATGTACACACTTTAATAGTTCACGCTCATATAAACATTCCACCTATAGCTACTCAAGAACAAGCATACGATATTGCACATGTTACTTTCATTGACATATAACATGTTAGATCATCCTCAGATAACATACTCGACATTTAGACACGCAAATTACTACTTATGTCATTTCAACTTAAATATCCAAAACTGGGCTGTTTTGGCCATTTTAATAAAATAGTTAACTTATTCCAAAAATTCCCAAATTTTTACAAAATATCTTAAACGATCCAAATATTATTGTGTAAAAATCTCGGGATCCAATTCATTACCAATATTTTATAAAAATTCATTTTCCGGACTGAAGTCAGATTCATCTTTTTCTGACTGCAGTCCACGGAATAATTTATTTAAAATTCGTCGTAAGTCCGATTTATGAAATTCCAGTGAGAGAATTACAAATACATCGGTGGTCATCTACAGTACAAATTTCATGAGCTAACTCTACCCAGAATTCATGTTATGAGTGAAAACAGAACACATCTTTTCAGCAGTAAAAATGCAGCTTGAGCTTCTGTCCGAAAACAGTCCTTTAAAAATAGTAAACGAAGTCCAAAAATTATGATTCCAGTGCCATTAGAACCGTATTTCGAAATAGCCTGTAATAGACTCAAGAAAATCCGTGTTTCGTTAAATATTGACCTGTTTACAGCCAACTGAAGTTGGCTGTAAAAGCTTGGACAGAAGCTGTTTTCAGCTTTTAGCTTTCTAACTCGTGTTCGATTGATTCCGTTAACATGTTTAGTGATCACAACAACATCAAACATCAATATTAACAAGCAAATCATCAGGTAATCAACAAGAATCAAAACAACTTCATATTAACATCATGTTTTCATCTTATTTCATCATCATGTTACTTTATATTCAAGACTTTGTTTATGACCCTATAGTGTTCATGGATTCTCATCATCAAATAAATATTAACCACTTAAATAACATGAAAAATGAACGGATCTAAGTTCTTACCACTAGCTCAAGGCTAGGGGAGTTCGAGTGTAGAAAAGTGGTGGTTAAAAGAAGATGAGAGAGGTCCTTGAGCTTCCGAACACGCCAAGCTTGTTTGTATGATCTCTAACACCTTTGGATGCCTTTAGATTGCTTGGAATGAAACTTGAAGATGGTGATGGTGGTGTGGTGGGTCTCGGCCGAACCAAGGAGAGAAGGGAGAGAGAGTTGCAAGTATTGTGATGGTGGTGATGAGTGTAGTCAAGTCCCTTTGGTCATTCTTATAATCCCCCATCACCTCTTTGTCTAATGGATATTGTGTTTCAAGAGTACACAACATATCCAATATTTTAATCAAGAAAATCATGGGGTGTGAAGCCCTATGTAACCGGCCCAAGGGGGGGGGGTATAGGGTTGGGTTTCAAATGGTTTAGTTGCAAGTTAGTTAGAATTCAAGTGTTAAGTTGGTGCATTATGGTGTGTCATATATTATATGGTGTGTTAGGATGCTCGGGGACCCTAACTAGCTCAGAAAAATAGAAACAATGCTTCTAGCATTATTTTGGTGTTTCGGGTAATGTCCGGTTGTTCGGTTGGGTGTTGTTCCGTTAAAGTGCTTAATTAAGCAAGGTGTCTTTTATAATACTTTTTGTAACATTTTTAATTCTCAACACTCAGGAAAGCATACCGGACTATTTAGTAACTTTTCTGTATACTACTAGTATGTTAACAAGCACATGTAAGTATAACACAGTAATCAGAGAGCAGTTAAGTAATTCCACACAGTCATCAAGCACTTTAATTATCATTAATAAATTGTACGGATACATGGAATTATGAGGGTTGTCACAATTTTAAGGTTTGAATTATGTTCCCATCCGTATTATCAACTCCGCCGCAATGCGTAGGTTCCCCACTAGTGTATTATGATAAACAACCATTTCAAAAATGATGATATCGCAACCTAAAACAAAGATATACTTGAAATAAAGTAATAAATTAATAGTTATAAGTTTAGATATAAAAAATGTATTATATATTAAATCTCCAAACTAAAATCTTGAAATATTTGAATCATATTCAAACTATACTTACAATTTAGTGTAATATGATTATTTAAATCATAATATCATATTCGTGAAATTATATAAAGCTTGAATAACATTATTCCTATATTATTGAACCTATTAAAGAACAAGTGATTGCCAATTCCAAAACATGCAACTCTGATTAAGAAATAAACAAGCTATGATGATCATCTCTCTCCAAAGATAGTGAATCTTAAAAACTAACAGAGCATCTGCTTGAAGAATTCAAAGATCTGTTGAACAAATGAAAGCACTTTTGAAGAAGAAGAAAAATCTGTTCATAGGCCAAAGCCCTGTTAGAGACAAAACACTAATATAGAAGGCTAAACATCTATGTAGGCTTGAACAAATGTCTGTTACAAGTCAACATAGGTTTAAAGAACAGTTGCTTCCAATGTAATAGTGTATGTTTATACAAATGTTAGATATCTTAGAACAATTGTTAAATTCCATCAGATGTTTCTACTGTAGAATATTTTATGTTAGAAATATTAGATGTCGCTATCAGAGTGATGTCAGCCCTGATTGCCAACAGATGTTAGTACCTGTATAAACAGATCTCACATGTGAGAGATCTAGTTATCACATTACATCCTTTTGTACAAACAGAAAGTTGTGTGATCAGGCTGAGATGGAATGTATAATCATATTTGTAATTTGTAATCATTATGATTACTAATGGAAAATAGTATGATATCTTTCCAAGTTTGTGTGTTCATTTAGTTCTTCTGCAATTCATCTTATCATTTCCATTTATACTTCATTTATTTCATCATACACTTCATTTATTCACACACAAAAGTAAACAAACCAAAACTCAGATCCTAACAATTGGTATCAGAACTTGGTTACTTCAAACTTGATTTCACAATCACTTTAATATAAAAATATCAGCTCACAAACTGACAACCAACTGTTCGTTTTATCGAATTACCGAGTCAAAGTATCAAATTCACAAAGTTTTTTAATGATACTTTGTTTTTCTCAAAGATCAAAAGGATGTCACAAAACAATCACGATTCCCACAACCCTAGTTTCAGCAACAAGCCGCCCCCGATGCTTGTCAGATCAGAATACAATATCTGGCAAGCCGAATGGCTCATGTACTAGCTCAACAGAACACTGGATATTGGAGATCCGTTACATTCGGACCTCATGTTCCAGTGGTACCAAGTACTAAAAATCCAATTGTTCAAGAGTCAAAGAAACGATAAAACTATTCCGAGCTGGATTACCAAAAGTTTGAGATGGATACAAAAGCATTTATTATTGTTGCTATAGCTTTACCAAACAAAATCTCATCATCATCATACTCAGTAAATCCTACCAATAGCAAAGCTAAGGTAGGGTCTGAGGAGGATAAGATGTAGACAGCCTTACCTCTACTATGTAGGACTAGAGAGGCTGCTTCCAGTACCAAACAAAATATATGTCTGCCTATTACATTGTAATAGTGGAAAAGAGTTGTGGGATGCTTTAAAAGAAAAAAAATAGTGTAATAGAGAATGTGATTAAAAACACCCAGGAAACTCTCAATCAACAGTATGAGACCATAAGTCATGAGGAAAATAAACTCAAAGAAGAAATGAGTAACGGTGAATATCAGATTGCTGATATTGAGAGTGCAATCAATCTATTACAAACACTTGTTTGTAAGAAGGTTGATGAAGAAGGTGTAAAAATCATGGTCACTGGAATCCACTAAATGTGATTGTGATTGTGTCCTAATGGCTGCCACTAAAGGAGCTTTTACATGCCTGGATAGCCTATAGTATGTGGATAGTGGTGCTTCCAGACTTATGACAGGGTGCAAAGCCTTACTCATAAACTTCTCTGCTCATAGAGGAGATGATATATATTTTGACAATGACTCAAAAGGTAAAGTGTTGGGTTCAGGAATTTTCTAAGCTAGTAAGCTAAAATTTGAAAATGTTTATCTTATTAATAATCTAAAATTTAACCTACTTAGTGTTTCACAAATGAGTTATAAAAGTTATGGTTCATTTTTCACCAAGAAAATATGTAAAATTGTTGGACCAAAAAAAGTGAAAAAATTGAGAAAAAAAAATTTATAGCTGATTGCACTACACAACTTGTTGCCCACAGAAGTGGCAATGTTTATGTAGTGGACCTGTTAAAAGATAACCCTATGACAAATGTCTGTTTATTCTCTGTTGCTTCAACAAGAGAAACAAAATTATGGCATAGAAGGTTGGGATATGCTAATTTACAAACCATTAACACTCTTTCAAGACAAAATCTTGTAAGAGGTCAGCCAACTTAAGAATTCAAATATGATAAAATTGCATTTCCCGTTTAAAAGGAAAGCAACACAGAGGTTCACACAAATCCATTGATGAGTCTAAAATAACCCAATATTTACAAATGTTATATAAGTATTTGTTTAGCCCTGTAAAAATCATGAGCTTATGGAAGAAGAGATATTGTCTTGTTATAGTTGATGATTTTCAAGGTTTACATGAACTTATTTTTTACACTCCAAAGATGAGACTGCAGGTATTTTGAAAGAGTTTGTCACAAAAGTTGAAAACTGTCACAAAAGTTGAAAAATAATATGACTTGCCACTAAAAATCTTCAGGAGTGGTAATGGAACAAAATTTAAAATCAGGAGTTGGATGAGTTCTGTGTGAGAAAAGGAATAGTGACACAATTCAGTGTTCCAAGAACACCTGAACAAAATAGGGCAGTTGAAAAGGAAAAATAGAACTTTAATTGAAGCAACAAGAACTATGCTTGCAGATTCTGGTCTTCCATTGTCCTTTTGAGTAGAAGCCATTAATACTGCATGATATGTTGAAAACAAAGTTTTAATTAACCCCATGAATCAAAATATTGCTTATGAAATTTTGTTCAATATCAAACCATTGATCTCATTTTTCAAAGTCTATGGTTTCCCATGCTTTATCTTAAATTCTAAAGATTCAGTTTCAAAATTTGCAGCCAAAGTACACTGTGGTTTTTTTATTGGGATACTCTTCTACAACCAAGGCCTACAAAGTGTTTAACATAAAGACCATGACTATAGAAGAGACCTTGAATGTAAAGTTCAATAAACTTTCTTCATTAAAAATCCCTGCCAATTCTACAGAACTGCTTGATCTTGAAAAATTCAAATTTAAAGATGTTACTGCTAAATCTACTGTTGATATAGGAAAGTTAAAAGCTGTTAAAAAGAATACAAATTTGACATTGTGATTCCTTCACAATATAAAGTCTCTTCTGATCCTCAAACTTCTTTAGCTCAAAGTTCCCATCAAACAACATCAACACTAACCACTGTTGACCAAAGTCAATTCCAAACCACTGATCAATCAAGTGGCCAAGTCACAGATTCCTGTTCCACATCACATACACCACTTGGACCAATCCCACCACCACCATTCCAAACCACTATTGACCATAATACAATGGCAACAGAGGTTTCAATAGATAATTCCCATTCATGCCTTTCACTTCAAAATTCTGTCATTCCATACACTGGCAACCATCTATAAGTGTGGGAACTTGTTCCATTGCCAGAGGACACATGTTCAATTGGCACAAAATGGGTCTTTAAAAATAAACCGATGAGAGGGGCATAGTTGTCAAAAAAGTCAGACTTGTGGTTCAAGGATACGTACAAGAAGAAGGAATATGTTATGATGAAATCTTTACTCTAGTTACAAGGTTAGAGGCCATACGACTCTTCTTAGCTTTTGCTATCAACGACAACATCAAGGTATATCAAATGGATATAAAGTGTGCTTTTTATGGAAAAATTCATGAAGAAGTCTATGTGTGCCAGCCACTAGGATTCGAAGACACATTCTATCCAGATTATGTCTATAAGCTAAACAAATATTTGTATGGACTAAAGCAAGCACCAAAATCCTGGTATGATACTCTGTCCACTTTTCTCTTATCCATTGAATCAAAAGAGGTAGAATTTATAAGACTCTGTTTCTAAAATAGAGAGGGAAAGATTTGTTGATAGTTCAAATCTACGTAGATGATATCATTTTTTGGATACACATGTAACAAAATGTGTGATGAATTTAGACAATTGATGACATCTCAAATGTGAAATGAGGCGTCATGGGTGAGCTTCAATGTTTTCTTGGATTGCAAGTAAAGTAACAAGAAAATGGAACTTTCATTCATCAAAACAAATATGTTAAAACAATTTTGAAGAAATTTGATATGAATGACTGTAAACCATGCAACACTCCCATGCGTACAAGCAAACCTTTCATTTCTGATGAAAAAGATGAGTTGGTAGACCAGACACTTTACAAATGTATGATTGGGTCTTTTATGTACTTAACTGCATCAAGACCTGATATTATGATTGCTAGTTATGTCTATGCTAGATGCCAGACATCACCTAGGAAGTCTCATTTAGTAGCTGTAAAAAGGATTTTTGGATACCTTAAAGGTGCCCCCACACTTAGTATCTGGTATCCTGCTAATGGAAACATTGAGCTTTCAGGTTATTCGGATAGTGATTTTGCTGGTTGTCACACCACAAGAAAGTCCACATTAAGAGGGTGTTAATTCCTTGGTAATACCTTGGTCTCTTGGCAAAGCAAAACACAAACATCAGTCTCAAACTCTACAATAGAGGCAAAGTATATTGCTGCTATAAGCTACACAACCCAACTCTTGTGGCTTCAAAACCAATTGCTTGAATTTGGTATAACTGCTCTAATTACACCATTAAAATTGGGCAGTCAAGTAGCTGAAAAAATTATTAAGAATCTTGTGACACATTCCAAAATAAAGCATATTGATATCAGTCACCACTTTGTAAGAGATTGTTACGAAAAATGTTTGATTTCCATCCACCATGTTCTCATTGAAGATCAGCTAGCAGATGTTCTTACAAAAGCTTTAGATACAACTACTTTTGAAAGTCTGATTTCGAGAATTGGGATGATAAACATGGATTGAAAAATAAGATTTTCAGTCTTTTTAATAAAAACATTAATATGTTGATTAGAAAATGCCAAATTTTTGTTTAAAAACATTGAAATGATTATTTAAAAATCATCAAAATCAAAAACTCTGTTTAAAAGAGCTAAAACACTGCTTTAGTGGTTCTAAAGTCTGGTTGACCAAAGTCTACCACCTTTCACAAGTAACCTCTGTTTTTTCAAAAACTGTTGTTTACATCCAACAATGGTTTTAACATCTGTTGACGTCAACAGATGTTACATCAACTTTTTCAAAACCTAACATCTATTCACATCCAACAGAGATTTCCATACTTAAAACAAAGGTTTACTAAGTGGGTCAGACTGGTGGGAATAGACCTTTAAAAGGGTAAACATATGCTTGCCACATTAGTTATTAAAAATATACATTTGGTCACATCAGCTGACTTTTTCAAAACCATATAAAAACCCTTATTCATCAGAGCTTTCATTCACACTTTCAAAATTAAAATTCAAAATTTCACAAAGGCATTTTTACTTTCAAAATCACAATCCACAATCATCAACCATGGAACTCAATCTAAAATCTCCACAGAATCACCTCCCATACCTTGTCAAACATGACACAAATCCAGAGTTTCATCCCATAATCGACATTCTTTCATCATCAAAATACAACACCATTTTAACTACTGATGCACCCATCTATGTGGAGACCCTTCGAAAGTTCTGGGCAAACTCAAGTTTTCTACTTCGAGATAAAAAGCCCTTTACTATGATCTCTAAAATTGATGGTGCAGACATTCAGATAACCCTCAATCACTCTCCACCACATACAACTTAAACAACGAGTCAGGTATGAAGTCTTCCTCTAAAAATGACCTTTACATTGAATTCATAGAGAGAGGGTATGATGCACGATTGGTTGGAGCAACAATCTTTAAACCAAATTTCCTACTAGAAATGAAATTTTCCTTCCATACTCTGCTCATATATCTTTCACCAAAAACCACTTCATTTAATGAAATTCCTTTACACACTTAGTATTTGGGATATGTTATTTTAACAAACTCAAACTACAAGCTATATCAAATTTTGTTTATGGATATGGTTGTAACACCCTGAAAACAGGTTTGGTAATCAAACGCTGTTAAATACTACAAGACGGGTAAAGTACCGTTAGTGGTAAAAGTAGCTCGGTGAATATTAGGATTTAAATAAATAATCCTAATATTAATTAAAAAGTGGATAAGAACTTTCAAGAAATAAAAACAAGGCATATAAAAGGCCCGAGTTAACGGGACTTAAAATAAAACGGGTCCCAAACTCATTAAGTTAACTCGGAATAATTGATCATTGGTAATATGTGATTAAGTGATAAATAATGAATTATAGCCTTCTTGGTAACAAACCAAAACAAGAGGGGCTAAAGGTGGGTAATTAGGAAAGTGTTTTAATTAAACATTTATAAAAAAAATAACAAAACACACACAGAAGGTGTGTTCGATCGACCAGAGCCAGAGAAAAAGGGGATGAACCCTAATTCAACAAAACCTTCAAATTGGAGGATCAAACGAAGGCCAAATTCAGATTGGAATATATATAAACGATCACCAAGTCAAGAGGATCGTAAGGTTTGTCGAATTTTTGACATTCATGAAGTTGTGAAAATTAGTTAACTTTGCATGATGCGATCTATGTATGAATCGTAGAGGCTATGGCCGAATTAATGAAGTGTGATTGCTTAGGAACAAACCCTAAGTAGAAATATGAAATAAATTCAGAATTGTTGATGCTAAATTCATGTATGTGATGTTTTTAGGGTTTTGATTGCTAAAACTAGTGTTATGATGTCATGAACATGCTTTAATTGAAAGCTGAATTCAAACAGCTTCTGATCAGAATTTCTAGCCGACTTGTATTGGCTGTAACATGGACGAAAATTGAGCGTTTTATGAATTTTTCCGTATCGAAGGTTCAAGCTGCGTTTTCTAGCAGAATTTGCAGCCCATTACGAATGTCATAACTCAATTTAAGAATTTAGTTATGATCTCAAATTTTTACTGTAGATAGTTTTAAGTGATTAACAAAATCGCCAATTGGAATTTCGTCAATCGGATAAACGAGGAATTTTAGATGAATTTTTCCGTAAGCTGCAGTCAGAAGTGTGGAATCTGATTGCAGCTTAGTAAATGAATTTGTATGAATTTTTGGTAAAGAGTTAGATCTTGAAATTTTAACACAAGACCTAACCCTCCGAGTGGTACACCACATAAAAAAAATCATAATTTTTGAAGACTTGTAAACAGGTTAAATAAGTCACCAAAAAACTACCCATTTTTCAGTGATATGAAATGCCTGAATGAAATCACGGTCTACTTGGTTGTGTGTAAAATTTGATTTCATTAAGAGTTCGGATGAAATATGCCTAAGTGAGTTCAATGAACCAAATGTGCATTTGAATATGTTGATAAGTCAATTGACTTTTAAAAAGTCAAACCGACCAATGATTAGATCGAATGATAATTTTGATATGGTCGAATGATAATTTCGACATAAAACCCGTAGGATGGAATAGTCGTAAACGAGTATGACTAATCTAACCGTCTTACGAATTGTGATGATGATAGTTTGACTCTAGACAAGCTAGATGAAGACTTGGGAAAGAAGCGGGTCAAACGGATCGAGTACGCGGAAAAAGGACATAACCGGATGCAAGGTAAGTGAAACTTACACTTTTTGTAGAATATGTGTTTGTTCTAAAAGTTTCTTATACGATTAAGATGATATTCATGATATGGCTCCGACACAAAACGATACGGGTCGGAGCATATCTAATGATGAAAAAAACCATGTTTTATGATAAAGAGGCAAAATGGTCATGAAGTGACATAAATAAAAATGGGTTTTCGAACGGCTATTTTATAAGTAAGCCTAAACGAGTAAAAAGGAGAAACGGTGATTTAGTCACGAACAAATAGGTAAAAGTTGAAATATAAAACAACAATAAGCGACATAAGTCATGTCGGGCTAAATGCGTAAGAAAAAGGGTTTAAGAGACATAGCTAAAGAGGTGAGAAATCTGAATTTAGTTATTTAATTAAATGGTAAATAGATACCATTCCAATATAAGCGCAAAGTGTTTAAATCGTTTAGACCAAATGGGTCAAATGGTAATGTAGATACCATTTGACAAATAATGACTAATAAGTGCTTGTCGACTCTTATGTGCAAAGGATAAAATGGTTATGATTTAGCGGTGCTATGAATTAGCATATTATGGACGCAATGTATTAAACGGGTCAATATGTTGATCCGAGCCAGGTACGCATATTTTGTATTGTAGTTAGAAACGATATCATGGTCAATTATTGGCGAAAGCTCTTCGTCGCAAAATGAAGGATTTAAAATTGACCAAAAAGTCATTGAGGGGTAAATAGGGAAAAACAACCTTTAAGAGTTGTTTAGAAATAAGCGTTTCGTTTAATTGAGTCCTTGGGATATGTATAAAATGGAGATAGGGTGTAAGCTAAAAGAAGCGTGAATTAAGCTTAAAAGTGTTAAATACCCCGTAATGGGTCAAAATGAGTAGATATGCAAAACGGGTTAAGATTTGCATAAGAACCCGTAATTTGAACCTTGAATATTAGAAAACTGATATAATGTGATTTGCATGGCATTTTGAAGTTTAGAGTTTGATCAAAACTTGAGCTGGGCAGGAAATGCAGGTCCAGTTACGAACCTGCTGGAAAAGAGCTTCCCCCGCGCCACGCGAGGGACCGCCTGAAACCGGGCGCGACACGCGATAGGCGTTGCGGCACGCGAAAGAACGAGTTGAGCCTCTCGCGTGGCGCGAGAGGCATAAATCTGAGAAATTATTTTTGGTTTGTTGTTTGATGCGATGTACATGTTTTAAGCTATTATTTAATATGTGGCAGTCAACAATTCAATTTACAATTATCCTTTGCATGCAAACATTAATGCTTTCACATGTATAGTAGCCGATAACATCAAGTAACAATATCTGATTGGACCTTGATTTACTGAACTGTTACTCGATTGGACCAAACTAACATGTAATCAATGATTCACATGTGCTGCCTTTTAATTCTCGTGGCCGACAACAATTTATCAGATCAAAACAAGTATATCACGTGAACTACTGAACCACTTTCAAACGGAAATAGACGAATGACACTATCAAACGGAACCCCTTGAAACGGAAATGTTCAGTTCAAACGAGATAATAAAAATATTTCAAACGAGATAACGATTTCAAACAAGATTGATGCTTTCAAACGAGATTCTCAAACGGAATACGTTCCCCAAACGGAATTAACCCAATGTTTCAAACGGACCACATGTTTCAAACGAGATCACCATGCATTTTTAAATGGGATTCATCTTTCAAACGAGATAATCATTCAATTTCAAACGAAATACTGAATTTCAAACGGAATATGTCAGATTCAAACGGAATTAATCCTCTGATCTCGTTTGAAGGCTGCTGACATCATCAATTCGGTATAATTTTTGTGCAATTGATCAAGTAAATGGTCGATTTTAGTTCTGAAACTTTCTAGGGTTTATTAAAACAACATTACGCACATAATATGTGAAAATCAACCGTTTTTAACCGTGAAAAATTGTTTAATTGTGAAACAAGGTGTAGAAATCAGAAAAATGAAGCTGAATTGGTATGAACTCTTCCTCCTGAGCTCTGATACCACTTGTAGGATCGTTTTTAGACCCGAACGAGTCGATCAGAAGAGTTTATCTCAATACGAGTGGTGGAAACAAACGTATCAAGGTCAATTCAGCAAGATTCACACTATAAACTGTTGTATGATTGATTTGATGACGTTTTACAACCTGACAACACTTCGGCAACACTTCGTTGCACAAACCGGAAAGTTCTAAATGAAATGGACAAGAGAGGTATTTATAGGTGAAGCTATTCCGTTTGAAAATGGCATGACACTCTTCAAACGAAATCTAATTCCCTTTGAACTTGTCACTATCTAATTCCCTTTGAAAGTGTCACTATCTAATACATAGGGAATAAGTGATTTCTAACAAGACTCGATACAAGACGAAGTCGACAGACGCATGCACCAAAACAAAGATTCAAGTGTGGGGGTATTTGATGTGTGCAAAATGCAACATATAAATTACATCAATTGTGGCATAAAACTAACCCTTTTTTAGTACTAATGTTGGAAAAAGTGTGTTTTTGTCTTCCTTTTATATTTTCAGGATTAAATGAGCTCAAATTAACAAAAGAAGCAAAAAGGCAGCTAAACCTAACATAAATACAAGAAAAGGAACAAACGTGGCATGCCCGACCTCCCCAAAAGCATCTTCCCAAGCAAAACAAGAGAGCAGAAGGCTGAACACTCCCCGTGCTCAGTGAGCAAGGGGGCGTGCCCAAGTGTCAGCATAAAAGACAAAGTTGTAGAAGCTTCCATCGCCCACCACGGGGCCGTGCTCAGCGGACACGGGGTCGTGGTCAACTATAAGATTCGCAGAATCTAGGCAAATCTTGATAGTACAGATATGCTTCTGCACACGGGGTCGTGCCCAGCGGACACGGGGCCGTGGTCAACTAATAAAGACAAGAGCAATTAATGAAGAAAGAGAAGGATGTGGACACGGGGCCGTACCCGAGCTTCTGTTCAGCCTATAAATAGGAGTGCTTGGTTCAAGCTCAAACCATCCCTTGGCACACCACCTCTCTCACACTTCACCCACCACCCACCACCACCATAACACCATCATCCACCACCATCATCCATTGTCCATCATAGAGTGTGTGAGTCGTCTCGGGATCCAAGATTGATCGTAAGAGTTCTTGACAATCATGGCCATGTTTGCCTAAGTCTCTTACATCACTTGGTGAAGACAAAGTGTCTAGTGTAATACTTTTTATTTTTAATCTTTTCGCACTTTTTAATTGGTTATGCATTAATGACTTTAATAACTAGTTTCTTATGTTGAAGGTGATTCTTCCTTATCGTTTGTCCGTGGTGTCTTGGCATTATTTTACTGTCTATATAAAATAAAAGATTTTCACCATTCATATCTCCACGGTCTATATGGAGGTATGTTGGCTACCTGGTTGGGGGTTAAGGGAACAGTTTGGTAAGAGTCTTGCCATTGTTCAGTGTATAGATCCTGCAAAGGACCTGGGTCAAATTTAGTAGGACCTCCTTCAATACTTAACGGTATTGGATGGCGGGGGTCCAAACTCTTTGATCCCCTCATAAGTTAAACTACTATTAATACTTTAACCCGACTACTTAGGACTGTATCCCTGTTGACTCAGACTACTTAGCCGAGGGTAACGTCACCTTCAAAAGAGGGGCCTACCACATTATGCGTTAATAACTTAATTAATTATCTTTCAATAATCCGACCCTTTAGGATTGTATCCTTGCTGACTCAAACTACTGGGTTGAGGGTAACGTCACCTCCAAAAGAGGGGCCTACTACAATAACTAAGATAATCTCTTAAATAGTGCAAAAGTGCGGAAATAATCAAAGGTTACACTAAACACGAGTCGGAGCCAAGTGATTCATCTTGTCTATCTGTTTTTATTTTTATTTTATTTTTCAGCATTTTAGTTAGTTTTTATTTTCTTAGTTTAAAACATTTTTCTAAACTTTTGATTTGATTAGACGTTGAGGATAAACCGGTACTAAAAGCTCTTGTGTCCTTGGACGACCTCGGTATCTTGCCAACACTATACTACGCTCACGATGGGTGCACTTGCCCATATGTGTGTTTAGTGTTAGTAAATATCATGTTTTATAAATTTAAAACTTGGCTAAAGAAAGTGTTAAAGGGCTTAAAATATACATTAAAAACTAACGACACTTCACACGCATCAGTGGCGGAGGTATGGAGTTGACGGTGGTGAGAGAGAGGGGTGTTTATGAGAGAGAGAAGAGAGAGACAGAGAGAAGGGGGATAGTTTATGAGAGAGAGAGAGACTGTATGTGGTGGTAGGTACGGTGGTGGTGGTGGTGATGATACGGTAGAGGAGGTGGTGGTGGTAGGTACGGTGGTGGTGGTGGTGATGATACGGTGATGGTGGTGATGATACGGTGGTGGGGGTGTGTTTTGCGGTGGGGGGTGGTGGTGTGGTGGTGGTGGTGTGGTGGTGGTGGTAGTAGAGAGAGAGCAGAGAGAAAGATGAGAGAGAGAGTGTGTGTGTGTTCTGTATGTATGTGTGGGTGTATATAATCAGTAAAAGTAAATGGGGAGGTGAAATTACAATTTTACCCATCATGTGCATCCCATGTGACCAAGAAGTTAACCAGAGTTGGGGTTTGGTTAGAATTAGGGGCCAAAATGGTTAGATATAGGGACCATGGGGGCAGATCTGTTAAAAATTCTTATTTTGGGCCAATATAGTAAAACTGATATAACCACAGGGGCCAAAAACGTAATTTTCTCTTTTTAATTCTCAACACTCAGGAAAGCATACCAGACTATTTAGTAACTTTTCTGTATACTACTAGTATGTTAACAAGCACATGTAAGTATAACACAGTAATCAGAGAGCAGTTAAGTAATTCCACACAGTCATCAAGCACTTTAATTATCATTAATAAATTGTACGGATACATGGAATTATGAGGGTTGTCACATTCTCCCCCTGTTAAGAAAATTTCGTCCCGAAATTTAGCTCGTGGTTACTGAGGAAGCTAGTTATGTTGCGTTGGTTTCCTGGTTTTCCTGGGGTGTCACATCATCCCCCCGTTGGTTTGGAATTTCGTCCCGAAATTCCGCAGTAGCTTCAGCCTCAGTAGTGGTTGCACTTTTCTTAAACAACTGGGGATACTTGAGTCTCATTTGGTCTTCTCGTTCCCAGGTACACTCTGGGCCATGACGGGAATCCCAAAGAACTCGGACGAGAGGTATCCTGGTGCGCTTGAGAATTTTAACATCTCGATCAGTAATCTCTACTGGTTCTTCGACGAATCGCAGCTGGTCGTCGATTGTGAGCTCCTTGAGAGGAACTATGAGGGTATCGTCTGACAGACACTTCTTTAGATTTGACACGTGGAATACGTTGTGAACTCCGCTGAGTTCTTCAGGTAGATTCAGCCTGTAGGCCACCTTGCCAATTTTCTGAATGATTTCAAAGGGTCCAACGTATCGTAGGTTGAGTTTGCCTCGCTTGCCAAAACGAACTACACCTTTCCAAGGCGAGACTTTGAGTAGCACCCGATCCCCAACCTGGAACTCGAGTGGTTTCCTGCGCTTATCAGCGTAGCTTTTCTGACGGTCACGAGCTACCGCCATTCGTTGTCGTATCTGAGCAATCCTTTCAGTTGTATCCACTACAAGTTCTGGGCCTGTGATTTCGCTGTCACTAACTTCTGCCCAACAAAGAGGTAATCGGCACTTCCGTCCGTATAATGCCTCAGACGGAGCTGCCTGGATGCTGGTGTGGTAACTGTTGTTATACGAAAACTCCACTAACGGGAGGTGTTTTTCCCAGCCGTTAACAAAATCGATAACACATGCCCTAAGCATGTCTTCAAGGGTTTGGATGGTACGTTCAGATTGCCCATCCGTCTGCGGATGATATGCCGTGCTCATATCTAATCGAGAGCCAAAGGACTTGTGCATAGCTTGCCACAATTCAGATGTAAAACGTGAATCTCGATCAGAGATGATGGAGGTTGGCACTCCGTGCCTTGATACTACTTCCTTTAGGTAGATGTCTGCTAGAGTAGAAAACTTATCCGTTTCCTTGATAGCCAAGAAGTGTGCAGACTAAGTCAATCGATCCACGATCACCCAAATGGTATCGTTACCGCGTTGAGATCTAGGCAGGCCAGTAACGAAATCCATGGAAATTTGCTCCCATTTCCATTTCGGGATCTCTGGTTGTTGGAGTAGGCCTGATGGTTTATGATATTCAGTCTTGACTCTCGCACAAGTTAAACATTTGCTAACGTAGGTTGCTATGTGGGCTTTCATGCTAGGCCACCAGTATGTAGTCTTGAGATCATGGTACATTTTATCCGAACCAGGATGTACTGAGTAACGAGACTTGTGCGCTTCATCCATTACAAGCTCCCGTAAGTTTCCGTAAAGTGGAACCCAGATGCGTCCGTTAACATAGTAGGCGCCATCTTCCTTTTGTTCTAGCCGTTGCCTCGATCCTCGTAAGGACTCAGCCCTGATGTTCTCTACTTTCAATGCTTCAACCTGAGCATAGCGAATCTGAGCGGGAAGGTTGGATTGGATGGTAAGCTGTAAAGCACGTACACGCTTAGGTATAGTATCCTTTCGACTGAGGGCGTCGGCCACAACATTGGCCTTGCCCGGATGATACTTGATCGCACATTCATAATCATTCAAGAGCTCGACCCATCGGCGTTGTCGCATGTTTAACTCCTTTTGCTTGAAGATATGCACGAGACTCCTGTGATCGGTGTAAATGGTGCACTTGGTACCGTACAGGTAATGTCTCCATATCTTAAGCGCGAAAACAACTGCTCCCAATTCCAAGTCATGCGTAGTGTAGTTCCTTTCGTGAACTTTAAGTTGGCGCGATGCGTAGGCAATGACCTTGTCTCGTTGCATCAACATGCAACCAAGTCCTTGGATGGAAGCGTCGCAGTAAACCACAAAATCATCTGTGCATTCGGGCAATGAGAGGATAGGCGCGCTACAAAGTTTATCTTTCAAGTGTTGAAATGCGGACTCCTGTGCACCACCCCAATGATAGGTGACACCCTTCTGAGTCACTGAAGTGAGAGGTTGCGCAATCTTTGAGAAATCCTTGATAAACCTTCTGTAATACCCTGCCAAACCCAAGAATTGGCGGATTTCTGTTGGTGTACGGGGTGCAGGCCAGTTCTTGATCGAGTCAACCTTGGATAGATCAACATGAATCCCATCCTTGTTTACCACATGGCCTAGAAAGTGGACTTCGTGAAGCCAGAAGTCACATTTCGAAAATTTAGCATACAGTTGCTCTGCTCGAAGAAGTTCCAGCATAAGTCATAGATGCTGCTCGTGTTCCTCCTGACTCTTAGAATAGATCAGGATGTCGTCGATGAAAACAATAATGAACTTATCCAGGTAAGGTTTGCATACTCTGTTCATGAGATCCATGAAGACTGCGGGTGCATTCGTCAATCCGAAAGGCATAACCAGAAACTCGTAGTGTCCATAACGAGTTCTGAATGCTGTTTTGGAGACGTCCTCCTCTCGGACTCTCAGCTGATGGTATCCCGATCTCAAATCAATCTTAGAGTAATAGCTCGACCCTTGCAACTGGTCGAACAAGTCATCAATGCGGGGAAGAGGATAACGATTCTTCACGGTCACCTTGTTAAGTTCGCGGTAGTCAATACACATTCTGAAAGTACCATCTTTCTTCTTCACAAACAAGACTGGAGCTCCCCAGGGCGAAGAGCTAAGACGTATAAAACCCTTTTCCAAGAGTTCTTGTAATTACGTGGACAGTTCTTCTAGTTCTGATGGAGCTAGTCGATAAGGTGCACGAGCTATTGGTGCTGCTCCAGGAGCTAGCTCGATTTGAAACTCGACTTGTCGATGAGGTGGAAGACCAGGTAATTCCTCAGGAAATACCTCAGGAAAATCGCGCATAATAGGAATGTATTCAATTCTCTTTTCTTCCATTGATGTGTCAGTAACGAGTGCTAGAATGGCAGTGTGGCCCTTCCACAAACACTTCTGGGCCTTAAGGAATGAGATAATGCCTACGACAGCACCACTCTTGTGGCCATGAATCATGAGAGGTTCTTCACCAGAACGAGGAATGCGGACGATTTTCTCCTTGCAAATAATCTCCGCTTGATGATGAGATAGCCAATCCATCCCAATAACGACGTCGAAACTACCAAGTGTGATAGGAATAAGATCGATAGAGAAAGTCTGACCAGCTAAGACGAGGTTACAACCCTTAACTATGTGCGTGGCTTCAAGACTTTTGCCGTTTGCTAGTTCTACCGTGTGTTTGGTGTTTAAAAGTGTCGGAGTGCGCTTAAGCATTTGGCTAACTTTTAAGGACACATAACTAGTATCGGCACCTGAATAAAATAAAACAGTAACAAAGAAGTCATCCAGAAGAAACCTACCCATCACAACGTTGGGATCGTTCCTTGCATCACCTTGACCAATCACGAACACACGACCCCTTGCCCCATTACCATTGTTGTTTCCCCCATTGCCGTTTCCATTCCCCCGATTGTTGTTGTTCTGGTTCTGATTTAGCTGGGAGCAGTCTTTCTTGAAATGGCCCTCAGCACCACATTGAAAGCACCCTTTGTTGTTACCTTGTTGGTGCTGCTGCTGGCGTTGATTTAGTGGGGCTTCCTGTTGCTGTCGGTTCTGATTCGCCGGACGCTGACTCCTGCAATCCCTTGTAATGTGACCAGGCTTGTTGCATCAATGACAGTTGCCTTTACTACATGGCCCGCTGTGGTGCAAGTTACAGCGATTACATTTGGGGTGATTTCCCTTGTACCCACCCTGACCGTGATTCCCAGAAGACTGCTGACTGGGGCTCCTGTACTCATCTGTCTTTCGCTGCTGGGACTGAGCTGAAGTAGAACCCGTACTGGAATTCCCATCCCATTTTCGCTTGTTATCATTGGGAGCGTCAGTAGTAGTAGCACTAATACGCTTGGGTAGTTTGTTTTGTTCAACTGCTTGATTGGTGAGACGATGGGCCAACTTAATGATTTGCTGAATGGTACCCAGGTTAGCTGAAGTCACGTAACTCTGAATCTCTGGTACAAGACCCTTGAGGTACAGCTCAATACGTTTGATGGGAGGGTCTACCATAGTAGGACACAAGATGGCCAGTTCGTTTGACCTCTTCGTATACGCCTCAATTTCAGACCCCGTCATCTTCAAATTGAAAAATTCCACCTCCAGCTTGTGGATGTCGTCACGACTACAGTACTCCTCTTTGATCAGTTCTTTGAAACCGTCCCATGGGGTGGCATTAGCAACTGCCATCCCTAGTAGTTGAACCTGTGCTTTCCACCAGGTTAACGCAGCACCTTCGAGTGTTCCAGTAGCATATTTCACCCTACGATCTTCAGGGCATTCGCACATCTCAAAAACAGACTAAAGCCTCTCGAACCAGTGAAGAAGGCCTACAGCTCCTTCTGTGCCACTGAAAGTAGTAGGTCGGCAGTCCATGAAGGTTTTGAACGTGTACACAGGAGGCTGAGCATGTTGACCTGTTACGCGAGAATAAAAGACAAGGTTAAGCACGAGGGTTGGTTTGCGAAGGTAGGATCTAAACGTCCTAAGATGGGTTGGTATGGCAGGTCATACCTCCTGCAGGGATAGCTGCGAGTGCCTCAGCAACTCGTTCATTGATCAAAGTAGTCAACTGGGCCTGAGTTAGGTTGATACGTCCTCCGCATCCGTTCATGATCTTCACAACGAAGCAACGTAAGTGAGAAAAGTGTTGCGAAAGTGCGTAAGTGTGGGACGATAGTAGAGAGTAAGCACACAAGGTTCAAATAGCAATTATCACGTTAATTAATGCACAGTGTGAACTATCTAACCGTCAATATAACATAAATCATACCACCTATTGTGTCGAGTCTTGCACGTGGAGCGAAGCGTCGTTGTGGATCGTTGAGCACTGTATAGGTTATAGTCTGGTTTTATCAAAAAGCTTTTCTCTTTTTAAAACCAAGTTCACTATAACCAATGACTCTGATACCAATCTGTCACACCCCCAAAATCCACCATGCGGAGCATCACCGCTTGGAGGCGTGATATGACCAGGATCGAGCCACCAATCATATTGAACAACATAATTATGTAAATAAAACCAACCACAATACAATTGGTGACCAAAAGGAAGTTAACCAAGTTCAATTTAAACAGCGGAAGCATAAGACGTCAAAACATAAGTTCGTAGTTCATAAGTTTAAAGACCCAAAACATAAGTTCCATAAGTTTATAAAGTTTAATTATTAAGTACGGGACATAACAATCCGCATCCCACAACGACCACCTCCATGTGCAACCCCCATAGCATCTAGCGACCTGCAAAGCATGTAACAACGAGTCAACAACAAAGTTGAGTGAATTCACGGTTGGTTGTCCATTTTAGAGTTGTTTCAAAAAAAAAAACGTAGTTTAATCTCATTTAGCTATCCAGCCGTGGGGGTTACCCCATAGTTCGAAAACGTTTATTAGTTAACCATCCCATGTCCACCTTCCCTAGCTATCCAGCCCGGCACTCCGGCCGTGGGGGCTACCCCATTATTTAAACTACCAGACTCGTTTATCATATCGACTACTAACGAAAATTAATTGTGCCCTAGCGTCGGTGTCTATCATCACCGACGTGCCATAGTCCATTAGTACACGCCCGTCCGACTGGCACGGTGTGAGGTTTGTTAAACCTAATAGCGCTATTAACTAATGACCCGCTCGCCATAGCCTCGGCGATTAAGTCGATACAAAAAGGGAGGGACTTCACTGATAGAGTTCTAGTCTAGTAAGTCTAATCCGTCCCAACAAGACGAGGAATTTACATTCCTGAACACGTCTCAAGGACGAGGAATCCCTATTCCTGAACCCATTCCCATTCCCACCAGGAATTTCCATGCTTTGTAGAAAAGTGTGAACTCACCTCTGTTTGCTCGGTTAGATTCTCAAATATAGCTAACAGTCAAGGTCGGTCAATCACGTCCTAATAAGGTACGGATAACAATCAGTTTCTCATGCATAACACGTATCCTACGTACGGTTTATTTACTCATTACTTCTATCACATAACATGTACACACTTTAATAGTTCATGCTCATATAAACATTCCACCTATAGCTACTCAAGAACAAGCATACGATATTGCACATGTTACTTTCATTGACATATAACATGTTAGATCATCCTCAGATAACATACTCGACATTTAGACACGCAAATTACTACTTATGTCATTTCAACTTAAATATCCAAAACTGGGCTGTTTTGGGCATTTTAATAAAATAGTTAACTTATTCCAAAAATTCCCAAATTTTTACAGAATATCTTAAACGATCCAAATATTATTGTGTAAAAATCTCGGGATCCAATTCATTACCAATATTTTATAAAAATTCATTTTCTGGACTGAAGTCAGATTCATCTTTTTCTGACTGCAGTCCACGGAATAATTTATTTAAAATTCGTCGTAAGTCCGATTTACGAAATTCCAGTGAGAGAATTACAAATACATCGGTGGTCATCTACAGTACAAATTTCATGAGCTAACTCTACACAGAATTCATGTTATGAGTGAAAACAGAACACATCTTTTCAGCAGTAAAAATGCAGCTTGAGCTTCTGTCCGAAAACAGTCCTTTAAAAATAGTAAACGAAGTCCAAAAATTATGATTCCAGTGCCATTAGAACCGTATTTCGAAATAGCCTGTTATAGACTCAAGAAAATCCGTTTTTCGTTAAATATTGACCTGTTTACAGCCAACTGAAGTTGGCTGTAAAAGCTTGGACAGAAGCTGTTTTCAGCTTTTAGCTTTCTAACTCGTGTTCGATTGATTCCGTTAACATGTTTAGTGATCACAACAACATCAAACATCAATATTAACAAGCAAATCATCAGGTAATCAACAAGAATCAAATCAACTTCATATTAACATCATGTTTTCATCTTATTTCATCATCATGTTACTTTATATTCAAGACTTTGTTTATGACCCTATAGTGTTCATGGATTCTCATCATCAAATAACTATTAACCACTTAAATAACATGAAAAATGAACGGATCTAAGTTCTTACCACTAGCTCAAGGCTAGGGGAGTTCGAGTGTAGAAAAGTGGTGGTTAAAAGACGATGAGAGAGGTCCTTGAGCTTCCGAACACGCCAAGCTTGTTTGTATGATCTCTAACACCTTTGGATACCTTTAGATTGCTTGGAATGAAACTTGAAGATGGTGATGGTGGTGTGGTGGGTCTCGGCCGAACCAAGGAGAGAAGGGGGAGAGAGTTGCAAGTATTGTGATGGTGGTGATGAGTGTAGTCAAGTCCCTTTGGTCATTCTTATAATCCCCCATCACCTCTTTGTCTAATGGATATTGTGTTTCAAGAGTACACAACATATCCAATATTTTAATCAAGAAAATCATGGGGTGTGAAGCCCTATGTAACCGGCCCAAGGGGGGGGGGGTATAGGGTTGGGTTTCAAATGGTTTAGTTGCAAGTTAGTTAGAATTCAAGTGTTAAGTTGGTGCATTATGGTGTGTCATATATTATATGGTGTGTTAGGGTGTTCGGGGACCCTAACTAGCTCAGAAAAATAGAAACAATGCTTCTAGCATTATTTTGGTGTTCCGGGTAATGTCCGGTTGTTCGGTTGGGTGTTGTTCCGTTAAAGTGCTTAATTAAGTAAGGTGTCTTTTATAATACTTTTTGTAACATTTTTAATTCTCAACACTCAGGAAAGCATACCGGACTATTTAGTAACTTTTCTGTATACTACTAGTATGTTAACAAGCACATGTAAGTATAACACAGTAATCAGAGAGCAGTTAAGTAATTCCACACAGTCATCAAGCACTTTAATTATCATAAATAAATTGTACGGATACATGGAATTATGAGGGTTGTCACAATTTTAAGGTTTGAATTATGTTCCCATCCGTATTATCAACTCCGCCGCAATGCGTAGGTTCCCCACTAGTGTATTATGATAAACAACCATTTCAAAAATGATGATATCGCAACCTAAAACAAAGATATACTTGAAATAAAGTAATAAATTAATAGTTATAAGTTTAGATATAAAAAAATGTATTATATATTAAATCTCCAAACTAAAATCTTGAAATATTTGAATCATATTCAAACTATACTTACAATTTAGTGTAATATGGTTATTTAAATCATAATATCATATTCGTGAAATTATATAAAGCTTGAATAACATTATTCCTATATTATTGAACCTATTAAAGAACAAGTGATTGCCAATTCCAAAACATGCAACTCTGATTAAGAAATAAACAAGCTATGATGATCATCTCTCTCCAAAGATAGTGAATCTTAAAAACTAACAGAGCATCTGTTTGAAGAATTCAAAGATCCGTTGAACAAATGAAAGCACTTTTGAAGAAGAAGAAAAATCTGTTCATAGGCCAAAGCCCTGTTAGAGACAAAACACTAATATAGAAGGCTAAACATCTATGTAGGCTTGAACAAATGTCAGGTACAAGTCAACATAGGTTTAAAGAACAGTTGCTTCCAATGTAATAGTGTATGTTTATACAAATGTTAGATATCTTAGAACAATTGTTAAATTCCATCAGATGTTTCTACTGTATAATATTTTATGTTAGAAATATTAGATGTCGCTATCAGAGTGATGTCAGCCCTGATTGCCAACAGATGTTAGTACCTGTATAAACAGATCTCACATGTGAGAGATCTAGTTATCACATTACATCCTTTTGTACAAACAGAAAGTTGTGTGATCAGGCTGAGATGGAATGTATAATCATATTTGTAATTTGTAATCATTATGATTACTAATGGAAAATAGTATGATATCTTTCCAAGTTTGTGTGTTCATTTAGTTCTTCTGCAATTCATCTTATCATTTCCATTTATACTTCATTTATTTCATCATACACTTCATTTATTCACACACAAAAGTAAACAAACCAAAACTCAGATCCTAACAATTGGTATCAGAACTTGGTAACTTCAAACTTGATTTCACAATCACTTTAATATAAAAATATCAGCTCACAAACTGACAACCAACTGTTCGTTTTATCGAATTACCGAGTCAAAGTATCAAATTCACAAAGTTTTTTAATGATACTTTGTTTTTCTCAAAGATCAAAAGGATGTCACAAAACAATCACGATTCCCACAACCCTAGTTTCAGCAACAAGCCGCCCCCGATGCTTGTCAGATCAGAATACAATATCTGGCAAGCCGAATGGCTCATGTACTAGCTCAACAGAACACTGGATATTGGAGATCCGTTACATTCGGACCTCATGTTCCAGTGGTACCAAGTACTAAAAATCCAATTGTTCAAGAGTCAAAGAAACGAGAAAACTATTCCGAGCTGGATTACCAAAAGTTTGAGATGGATACAAAAGCATTTATTATTGTTGCTATAGCTTTACCAAACAAAATCTCATCATCATCATACTCAGTAAATCCTACCAATAGCAAAGCTAAGGTAGGGTCTGAGGAGGATAAGATGTAGACAACCTTACCTCTACCATGTAGGACTAGAGAGGCTGCTTCCAGTACCAAACAAAATATATGTCTGCCTATTACATTGTAATAGTGGAAAAGAGTTGTGGGATGCTTTAAAAGAAAAAAAATAGTGTAATAGAGAATGTGATTAAAAACACCCAGGAAACTCTCAATCAACAGTATGAGACCATAAGTCATGAGGAAAATAAACTCAAAGAAGAAATGAGTAACGGTGAATATCAGATTGCTGATATTGAGAGTGCAATCAATCTATTACAAACACTTGTTTGTAAGAAGGTTGATGAAGAAGGTGTAAAAATCATGGTCACTGGAATCCACTAAATGTGATTGTGATTGTGTCCTAATGGCTGCCACTAAAGGAGCTTTTACATGCCTGGATAGCCTATAGTATGTGGATAGTGGTGCTTCCAGACTTATGACAGGATGCAAAGCCTTACTCATAAACTTCTCTGCTCATAGAGGAGATGATATATATTTTGACAATGACTCAAAAGGTAAAGTGTTGGGTTCAGGAATTTTCTAAGCTAGTAAGCTAAAATTTGAAAATGTTTATCTTATTAATAATCTAAAATTTAACCTACTTAGTGTTTCACAAATGAGTGATAAAAGTTATGGTTCATTTTTCACCAAGAAAATATGTAAAATTGTTGGACCAAAAAAAGTGAAAAAATTGAAAAAAAAAAAATTATAGCTGATTGCACTACACAACTTGTTGCCCACAGAAGTGGCAATGTTTATGTAGTGGACCTGTTAAAAGATAACCCTATGACAAATGTCTGTTTATTCTCTGTTGCTTCAACAAGAGAAACAAAATTATGGCATAGAAGGTTGGGATATGCTAATTTACAAACCATTAACACTCTTTCAAGACAAAATCTTGTAAGAGGTCAGCCAACTTAAGAATTCAAATATGATAAAATTGCATTTCCCGTTTAAAAGGAAAGCAACACAGAGGTTCACACAAATCCATTGATGAGTCTAAAATAACCCAATATTTACAAATGTTATATAAGTATTTGTTTAGCCCTGTAAAAATCATGAGCTTATGGAAGAAGAGATATTGTCTTGTTATAGTTGATGATTTTCAAGGTTTACATGAACTTATTTTTTACACTCCAAAGATGAGACTGCAGGTATTTTGAAAGAGTTTGTCACAAAAGTTGAAAACTGTCACAAAAGTTGAAAAATAATATGACTTGCCATTAAAAATCTTCAGGAGTGGTAATGGAACAAAATTTAAAATCAGGAGTTGGATGAGTTCTGTGTGAGAAAAGGAATAGTGACACAATTCAGTGTTCCAAGAACACCTGAACAAAATAGGGCAGTTGAAAAGGAAAAATAGAACTTTAATTGAAGCAACAAGAACTATGCTTGCAGATTCTGGTCTTCCATTGTCCTTTTGAGTAGAAGCCATTAATACTGCATGATATGTTGAAAACAAAGTTTTAATTAACCCCATGAATCAAAATATTGCTTATGAAATTTTGTTCAATATCAAACCATTGATCTCATTTTTCAAAGTCTATGGTTTCCCATGCTTTATCTTAAATTCTAAAGATTCAGTTTCAAAATTTGTAGCCAAAGTACACTGTGGTTTTTTTATTGGGATACTCTTCTACAACCAAGGCCTACAAAGTGTTTAACATAAAGACCATGACTATAGAAGATACCTTGAATGTAAAGTTCAATAAACTTTCTTCATTAAAAATCCCTGCCAATTCTACAGAACTGCTTGATCTTGAAAAATTCAAATTTAAAGATGTTACTGCTAAATCTACTGTTGATATAGGAAAGTTAAAAGCTGTTAAAAAGAATACAAATTTGACATTGTGATTCCTTCACAATATAAAGTCTCTTCTGATCCTCAAACTTCTTTAGCTCAAAGTTCCCATCAAACAACATCAACACTAACCACTGTTGACCAAAGTCAATTCCAAACCACTGATCAATCAAGTGGCCAAGTCACAGATTCCTGTTCCACATCACATACACCACTTGGACCAATCCCACCACCACCATTCCAAACCACTATTGACCATAATACAATGGCAACAGAGGTTTCAACAGATAATTCCCATTCATGCCTTTCACTTCAAAATTCTGTCATTCCATACACTGGCAACCATCTATAAGTGTGGGAACTTGTTCCATTGCCAGAGGACACATGCTCAATTGGCACAAAATGGGTCTTTAAAAATAAACCGATGAGAGGGGCATAGTTGTCAAAAAAGTCAGACTTGTGGTTCAAGGATACGTACAAGAAGAAGGAATATGTTATGATGAAATATTTACTCTAGTTACAAGGTTAGAGGCTATAAGACTCTTCTTGGCTTTTGCTATCAACCACAACATCAAGGTATATCAAATGGATATAAAGTGTGCTTTTTATGGAAAAATTCATGAAGAAGTCTATGTGTGCCAGCCACTAGGATTCGAAGACACATTCTATCCAGATTATGTCTATAAGCTAAACAAATCTTTGTATGGACTAAAGCACGCACCAAAATCCTGGTATGATACTCTATCCACTTTTCTCTTATCCATTGAATCAAAAGAGGTAGAATTTATAAGACTCTGTTTCTAAAATAGAGAGGGAAAGATTTGTTGATAGTTCAAATCTACGTAGATGATATCATTTTTTGGATACACATGTAACAAAATGTGTGATGAATTTAGACAATTGATGACATCTCAAATGTGAAATGAGGTGTCATGGGTGAGCTTCAATGTTTTCTTGGATTGCAAGTAAAGTAACAAGAAAATGGAACTTTCATTCATCAAAACAAATATGTTAAAACAATTTTGCAGAAATTTGATATGAATGACTGTAAACCATGCAACACTCACATGCGTACAAGCAAACCTTTCATTTCTGATGAAAAAGATGAGTTGGTAGACCAGACACTTTACAAATGTATGATTGGGTCTTTTATGTACTTAACTGCATCAAGACCTGATATTATGATTGCTAGTTATGTCTATGCTAGATGCCAGACATCACCTAGGAAGTCTCATTTAGTAGCTGTAAAAAGGATTTTTGGATACCTTAAAGGTGCCCCCACACTTAGTATCTGGTATCCTGCTAATGGAAACATTGAGCTTTCAGGTTATTCGGATAGTGATTTTGCTGGTTATCACACCATAAGAAAGTCCACATTAAGAGGGTGTTAATTCCTTGGTAATACCTTGGTCTCTTGGCAAAGCAAAACACAAACATCAGTCTCAAACTCTACAATAGAGGCAAAGTATATTGCTGCTATAAGCTACACAACCCAACTCTTGTGGCTTCAAAACCAATTGCTTGAATTTGGTATAACTGCTCTAATTACACCATTAAAATTGGGCAGTCAAGTAGCTGAAAAAATTATTAAGAATCTTGTGACACATTCCAAAATAAAGCATATTGATATCAGTCACCACTTTGTAAGAGATTGTTACGAAAAATGTTTGATTTCCATCCACCATGTTCTCATTGAAGATCAGCTAGCAGATGTTCTTACAAAAGCTTTAGATACAACTACTTTTGAAAGTCTGATTTCGAGAATTGGGATGATAAACATGGATTGAAAAATAAGATTTTCAGTCTTTTTAATAAAAACATTAATATGTTGATTAGAAAATGCCAAATTTTTGTTTAAAAACATTGAAATGATTATTTAAAAATCATCAAAATCAAAAACTTTGTTTAAAAGAGCTAAAACACTGTTTTAGTGGTTCTAAAGTCTGGTTGACCAAAGTCTACCACCTTTCACAAGTAACCTCTGTTTTTTCAAAAACTGTTGTTTACATCCAACAATGGTTTTAACATCTGTTGACCAAAGTCAACAGATGTTACAACAACTTTTTCAAAACCTAACATCTATTCACATCCAACAGAGATTTCCATACTTAAAACAAAGGTTTACTAAGTGGGTCAGACTGGTGGGAATAGACCTTTAAAAGGGTAAACATATGCTTGCCACATTAGTTATTAAAAATAGACATTTGGTCACATCAGCTGACTTTTTCAAAACCATATAAAAACCCTTATTCATCAGAGCTTTCATTCACACTTTCAAAATCAAAATTCAAAATTTCACAAAGGCATTTTTACTTTCAAAATCACAATCCACAATCATCAACCATGGAACTCAATCTAAAATCTCCACAGAATCACCTCCCATACCTTGTCAAACATGACACAAATCCAGAGTTTCATCCCATAATCGACATTCTTACATCATCAAAATACAACACCATTTTAACTACTGATGCACCCATATATGTGGAGACCCTTCGAAAGTTCTGGGCAAACTCAAGTTTTCTACTTCGAGATAAAAAGCCCTTTACTATGATCTCTAAAATTGATGGTGCAGACATTCAGATAACCCTCAATCACTCTCCACCACATACAACTTAAACAACGAGTCAGGTATGAAGTCTTCCTCTAAAAATGACCTTTACATTGAATTCATAGAGAGAGGGTATGATGCACGATTGGTGGGAGCAACAATCTTTAAACCAAATTTCCTACTAGAAATGAAATTTTCCTTCCATACTCTGCTCATATATCTTTCACCAAAAACTACTTCATTTAATGAAATTCCTTTACACACTTAGTATTTGGGATATGTTATTTTAACAAACTCAAACTACAAGCTATATCAAACTTTGTTTATGGATATGGTTGTAACACCCTGAAAACAGGTTTGGTAATCAAACCCTGTTAAATACTACAAGACGGGTAAAGTACCGTTAGTGGTAAAAGTAGCTCGGTGAATATTAGGATTTAAATAAATAATCCTAATATTAATTAAAAAGTGGATAAGAACTTTCAAGAAATAAAAACAAGGCATATAAAAGGCCCGAGTTAACGGGACTTAAAATAAAACGGGTCCCAAACTCATTAAGTTAAATCGGAATAATTGATCTAGTTGGTAATATGTGATTAAGTGATAAATAATGAATTATAGCCTTCTTGGTAACAAACCAAAACAAGAGGGGCTAAAGGTGGGTAATTAGGAAAGTGTTTTAATTAAACATTTATAAAAAAAATAACAAAACATACACAGAAGGTGTGTTCGATCGACCAGAGCCAGAGAAAAAGGGGATGAACCCTAATTCAACAAAACCTTCAAATTGGAGGATCAAACGAAGGCCAAATTCAGATTGGAATATATATAAACGATCACCAAGTCAAGAGGATCGTATGGTGTGTCGAATTTTTGACATTCATGAAGTTGTGAAAATTAGTTAACTTTGCATGATGCGATCTATGTATGAATCGTAGAGGCTATGGCCGAATTAATGAAGTGTGATTGCTTAGGAACAAACCCTAAGTAGAAATATGAAATAAATTCAGAATTGTTGATGCTAAATTCATGTATGTGATGTTTTTAGGGTTTTGATTGCTAAAACTAGTGTTATGATGTCATGAACATGCTTTAATTGAAAGCTGAATTCAAACAGCTTCTGATCAGAATTTATAGCCGACTTGTATTGGCTGTAACATGGACGAAAATTGAGCGTTTTATGAATTTTTCCGTATCGAAGGTTTAAGCTGCGTTTTCTAGCAGAATTTGCAGCCCATTACGAATGTCATAACTCAATTTAAGAATTTAGTTATGATCTCAAATTTTTACTGTAGATAGTTTTAAGTGATTAACAAAATCGCCAATTGGAATTTCGTCAATCGGATAAACGAGGAATTTTAGATGAATTTTTCCATAAGCTGCAGTCAGAAGTGACGAATCTGATTGCAGCTTAGTAAATGAATTTGTACGAATTTTTGGTAAAGAGTTAGATCTTGAAATTTTAACACAAGACCTAACCCTCCGAGTGGTACACCACATAAAAAAATCATAATTTTTGAAGACTTGTAAACATGTTAAATAAGTCACCAAAAAACTGCCCATTTTTCAGTGATATGAAATGCCTGAATGAAATCACGGTCTACTTGGTTGTGTGTAAAATTTGATTTCATTAAGAGTTCGGATGAAATATGCCTAAGTGAGTTCAATGAACCAAATGTGCATTTGAATATGTTGATAAGTCAATTGACTTTTAAAAAGTCAAACCGACCAATGATTAGATCGAATGATAATTTTGATATGGTCGAATGATAAATTCGACATAAAACCCGTAGGATGGAATAGTCGTAAACGATTATGACTAATCTAACCGTCTTACGAATTGTGATGATGATAGTTTGACTCTAGACAAGCTAGATGAAGACTTGGGAAAGAAGCGGGTCAAACGGATCGAGTACGCGGAAAAAGGACATAACCGGATGCAAGGTAAGTGAAACTTACACTTTTTGTAGAATATGTGTTTGTTCTAAAAGTTTCTTATACGATTAAGATGATATTCATGATATGGCTCCGACACAAAACGATACGGGTCGGAGCATATCTAATGATGAAAAAAACCATGTTTTATGATAAAGAGGCAAAATGGTCATGAAGTGACATAAATAAAAATGGGTTTTCGAACGGCTATTTTATAAGTAAGCCTAAACGAGTAAAAAGGAGAAACGGTGATTTAGTCACGAACAAATAGGTAAAAGTTGAAATATAAAACAACAATAAGCGACATAAGTCATGTCGGGCTAAATGCGTAAGAAAAAGGGTTTAAGAGACATAGCTAAAGAGGTGAGAAATCTGAATTTAGTTATCTAATTAAATGGTAAATAGATACCATTCCAATATAAGCGCAAAGTGTTTAAATCGTTTAGACCAAACGGGTCAAATGGTAATGTAGATACCATTTGACAAATAATGACTAATAAGTGCTTGTCGACTCTTATGTGCAAAGGATAAAATGGTTATGATTTAGCGGTGCTATGAATTAGCATATTATGGACGCAATGTATTAAACGGGTCAATATGTTGATCCGAGCCAGGTACGCATATTTTGTATTGTAGTTAGAAACGATATCATGGTCAATTATTGGCGAAAGCTCTTCGTCGCAAAATGAAGGATTTAAAATTGACCAAATAGTCATTGAGGGGTAAATAGGGAAAAACAACCTTTAAGAGTTGTTTAGAAATAAGCGTTTCGTTTAATTGAGTCCTTGGGATATGTATAAAATGGAGATAGGGTGTAAGCTAAAAGAAGCGTGAATTAAGCTTAAAAGTGTTAAATACCCCGTAATGGGTCAAAATGAGTAGATATGCAAAACGGGTTAAGATTTGCATAAGAACCCGTAATTTGAACCTTGAATATTAGAAAACTGATATAATGTGATTTGCATGGCATTTTGAAGTTTAGAGTTTGATCAAAACTTGAGCTGGGCAGGAAATGCAGGTCCAGTTACGAACCTGCTGGAAAAGAGCTTCCCCCGCGCCACGCGAGGGACCGCCTGAAACCGGGCGCGACACGCGATAGGCGTTGCGGCACGCGAAAGAACGAGTTGAGCCTCTCGCGTGGCGCGAGAGGCATAAATCTGAGAAATTATTTTTGTTTTGTTGTTTGATGCGATGTACATGTTTTAAGCTATTATTTAAGTATCGAAACTAACTTTTAGGTTGGTTTCTCTCACAGGTTAAGTTCAAGAGTTACCGGAGGACGATCAAGCTCAACGGAGAACCGAACACGAATAAGATAAAAGCTTCCGCACGTCGTTTTGTCGTAACTTTTAAACGACGAACTCAATTATGTTATGTTGTATTATTTTAAAATTGTAAAGTTTAAACAAACCCGTATTTTTACAAAGTATATGTAGTCATAATTACATGTTGTTTGTCGTATACTTTACAAAAAAACATTAAATAATGATAAGGGTGTTACAAGTTGGTAATCAGAGCTCATGGTTAAAGAATAAAGTGTGTTCGGTTCGAGGCTTGATCGCAAATTCGGTAAGTACATGTATGTTAATAGTTTAGTAGGATTAAAGTGTTGTGAACAACACATAGGGTATTGTGTAATACACGTTACACCAACGAAAATGATTAGTATAGTTAACGAAATCACGTGCAGTAAAAAGCCTTGTATTACAATACGTGCATTTATTAATGTTGAAATTACTAACTTTTGTAAATGTTTAGTTGAAGGATACTCGCATCTGAAGATGACGAGAGTTGAACGAATTGTGGAATGACGGTGGAACGGTCCGAGGTATGACAAGCAGAGCATACTCATCAAGGACCTAAATCGCGTGACGATCGCGAACAAAGTTAACGGCAAGAGAAGCCCGTAAGGGCAAGCATTACCAGGTGCACGCTTTTAAATTTTATCGCATAAGTAGTAATATGCAACAAACACATAGGGAAAGACGGTTGCATATATCTAATAAAACCTGAATAGGATATCTATTCAGGATGGTGTTTCCAAGAGAATTTTAATAGAAACATGTGCTATTCACGATGAGGAATAACAAAGAAATAATAGGATTAATTCATATGGAAACTTGGACGGGGGGTAATTATCCAAGTGGAAAACTCTCAATATAATGCTATTGAGAATAGTAGCGATCACATTAACGAATGTGATTATATAATAGTTCAATAGAAAAGAAAAACATTTTATATGTACAAAAGTAAAACTAATAAAACTAATGATTGTTGTTTTGCAGTTAAATAAAGTTTTGCTAAAATGAAATCAGAGATATGAAATAAATAGGGGCGTTACTTACATGGGGTGTGATGTGAAAACTACAAAAAGGTCATGTGTATCATGTGTTGATCGCTTACTCTGGCCAAGTAAGTAGT
Source organism: Helianthus tuberosus (assembly GCA_030545235.1). NCBI lineage: Eukaryota > Viridiplantae > Streptophyta > Magnoliopsida > Asterales > Asteraceae > Helianthus > Helianthus tuberosus. Next base: position 56,995,424 of record CM060411.1, on the reverse strand, counting down.
GGCATATGATACCATGAACTTCTTGTAGCGGACACATTTACGTCCGATGTAGTAAGGATGTGGTGAATGGGACTAATTTAAATGGTACCCAAATGAGTCAAACAAGTAAGATGTTTGATAGTAAACGTAAATGCAAGTCGGATGACAGGGAGCGTATTACGTTAGAATAACGAGCCCGAAAGAAGGGACAAAGATTAAATTAAATGAAAATACAAACCAACTAATGTGAATGGTAAGGCATAAGGGATAAAGTTTGACTATCATAAGTGGTGAAATTCACACAGACAAGTTAAAGGGGTAGAATAAAAGAATAAAGGACATGACTAAATAAAAGCGATGGATTTCGCTAAGACGATCAAATAAATTAAGATGATGTCTAAAACCATATAAGAATGGTTACTTGACGATGACTTCGGTAAAGATAACCGATGGACGGGTAGGATTGTGGGTGAATGCGTAAACCGAGAGACGGGAACACGAAAAAGAAAGTCAAAAGACTCGGAATATGAGTCATGACTAAAAGACGGTGAGAATTTGCAAACAGAAATTTTGATAACTATGTTCAACTATTTTAGAGTTGAACGGGTCGAATAAAGAACGAAGTTTAACATTCATAAGTGATAAAACCTCACACGAATAAGTCAAACGAGACAAATACAGTATAATAAATTGGTAGCACAAATAGGCGCAAACCGAATAATAGAAGCGCGAAATATTAATGAACCTATGTGATGGGTCGTAAAGGAATGTAGATAGGAAAAACGCAAACTAGCGAAACAAGAATGTTAAAAACATTAAGATAAAGAACCCGGGTAACGGGTTGTAAAGAAGTACAGGTAAGAACCGGATAACGGTGAGCGTAGAACAAACCGACGTGTAAATGACGTAAAGAGTCATAAAGTCGGAAGATTAGTCCAAGAGTAAATGAACGAAGCTTTAGACTACGGTCAAGGCCAACTAAAGTTCAAAAGCGAAAATAAACAATTCCAAACATAATAAGAGATGCTTTGAATCTATATATGTATATATACATTTGAATATAGACATGGATAAAAGACGATCTACGGGATCATCATAACCTACGGGATTATAAATAGTGTTAAAGTCTACGGGACCAAAAAGACCTTCGGGTCACAAATAGAAAGAAACGAATGGTTGGGGTTCTCACCTTAAAAAGGTGAAAATCTAGAGAAAAAGCTTACGAGGCTAAGTAAAAGAACTTGCGGGTCACTTGGATAAAACGAGGAAAACTGGTTGTAACTCCCCGTGTAAAATAATAATGGGAGGTAAAGTTAGTATAAAAGCGATGAGTTTCGCTAAGTTAATCGAATGGGTTAAAGTGAAGAATTTCACTAAAACATTTAAACGGGCAAAATCGACAAAAGAATCCACAATTATTTAAATTGTGTTACGCCACAAAAAGGGCGAAGTCATTACCGAAATGACAACAGAAGGGGATAAACCTGTTAACAGACTGATGAGACTAAGTGGTTAAATGACAACTCGATCAATAAAGATAAAGGATATAAGCTGAAGGTAACGGCCCGCGAGGCCTTACACATGAAAGACGTACGCGTCAATATAAATGAAAACGTTAGATCGAAAGGAACGAATGAATGTCTTGAAAATGAAACTAAGTTCGTTTAGTCTAAATTAAAAGAATTACGTAAATAAGGTTTCGGGGACGAAACCTCTTTAAGGGGGGTAGACTTGTAACACCCCGAAAACGGGTTTGGTAATCAAACCCTGTTAAATACTACAAGACGGGTAAAGTACCGTTAGTGGTAAAAGTAGCCCGGTGAATATTAGGATTTAAATAAATAATCCTAATATTAATTAAAAAGTGGATAAGAACTTTCAAGAAATAAAAACAAGGCATATAAAAGGCCCGAGTTAACGGGACTTAAAATAAAACGGGTCCCAAACTCATTAAGTTAGCTCGGAATAATTGATCTAGTTGGTAATATGTGATTAAGTGATAAATAATGAATTATAGCCTACTTGGTAACAAACCAAAACAAGAGGGGCTAAAGGTGGGTAATTAGGAAAGTGTTTTAATTAAACATTTATAAAAAAAAAATAACAAAACACACACAGGAGGTGTGTTCGATCGACCAGAGCCAGAGAAAAAGGGGATGAACCCTAATTCAACAAAACCTTCAAATTGGAGGATCAAACGAAGGCCAAATTCAGATTGGAATATATATAAACGATCACCAAGTCAAGAGGATCGTAAGGTATGTCGAATTTTTGACATTCATGAAGTTGTGAAAATTAGTTAACTTTGCATGATGCGATCTATGTATGAATCGTAGAGGCTATGGCCGAATTAATGAAGTGTGATTGCTTACGAACAAACCCTACGTAGAAATATAAAGTAAATTCAGAATTGTTGATGCTAAATTCATGTATGTGATGTTTTTAGGGTTTTGATTGCTAAAACTAGTGTTATGATGTCATGAACATGCTTTAATTGAAAGCTGAATTCAAACAGCTTCTGATCAGAATTTACAGCTGACTTGTATTGGCTGTAACATGAACAAAACGTGACAAAAACATGTGTTTCTTGAGTCTAAAATGTAATTCTAGGAAATATCTTTAAAACCCCACTGGAATCGCATTTTTCGACGAAAATTGAGAGTTTTATGAATTTTTCCGTATCGAAGGTTCAAGCTTCGTTTTCTAGCAGAATTTGCAGCCCATTACGAATGCCATAACTCAATTTAGGAATTTAGTTATGATCCCAAATTTTTACTATAGATAGTTTTAAGTGATTAACAAAATCTCCAATTGGAATTTCGTCAATCGGATAAACGAGGAATTTTAGATGAATTTTTCCGTAAGCTGCAGTCAGAAGTGACGAATCTGATTGCAGCTTAGTAAATAAATTTTTACGAATTTTTGGTAAAGAGTTAGATCTTGAAATTTTAACACAAGGCCTAACATCCGAGAGGTACGCCACATAAAAAATTATAATTTTTGAAGACTTGTAAACAGGTTAAACAAGTCACCAAAAAACAGCCCATTTTCCAGTGATATGAAATGCCTGAATGAAATCGCGGTCTACTTGGTTGTGTGTAAAATTTGATTTCATTAAGAGTTCGGATGAAATATGCCTAAGTGAGTTCAATGAACCAAATGTGCATTTGAATATGTTGATAAGTCAATTGACTTTTAAAAAGTCAAACCGACCAATGATTAGATCGAATGATAATTTTGATATGGTCGAATGATAAATTCGACATAAAACCCGTAGGATGGAATAGTCGTAAACGATTATGACTAATCTAACCGTCTTACGAATTGTGATGATGATAGTTTGACTCTAGACAAGCTAGATGAAGACTTGGGAAAGAAGCGGGTCAAACGGATCGAGTACGCGGAAAAAGGACATAACCGGATGCAAGGTAAGTGAAACTTACACTTTTTGTAGAATATGTGTTTGTTCTAAAAGTTTCTTATACGATTAAGATGATATTCATGATATGGCTCCGACACGAAACGATACGGGTCGGAGCATATCTAATGATGAAAAAAACCATGTTTTATGATAAAGAGGCAAAATGGTCATGAAGTGACATAAATAAAAATGGGTTTTCGAACGGCTATTTTATAAGTAAGCCTAAACGATTAAAAAGGAGAAACGGTGATTTAGTCACGAACAAATAGGTAAAAGTTGAAATATAAAACAACACTAAGCGACATAAGTCATGTCGGGCTAAATGCGTAAGAAAAAGGGTTTAAGAGACATAACTACAGAGGCGAGAAATCTGAATTTAGTTATTTAATGAAATGGTAAATAGATACCATTCCAATATAAGCGCAAAGTGTTTAAATCGTTTAGACCAAACGGGTCAAATGGTAATGTAGATACCATTTGACAAATAATGACTAATAAGTGCTTGTCGAGTCTTATGTGCACAGGATAAAATGGTTATGATTTAGCGGTGCTATGAATTAGCATATTATGGACGCAAGGTATTAAACGGGTCAATATGTTGATCCGGGCCAGGTACGCATATTTTGTATTGTAGTTAGAAACGATATCGTGGTCAATTATTGGCGAAAACTCTTCGTCGCAAAATGAAGGATTTAAAATTGACCAAAAAGTCATTGAGGGGTAAATAGGGAAAAACAACCTTTAAGAGTTGTTTAGAAATAAGCCTTTCGTTTAATTGAGTCCTTGGGATATGTATAAAATGGAGATAGGGTGTAAGCTAAAAGAAGCGTGAATTAAGCTTAAAAGTGTTAAATACCCCGTAACGGGTCAAAATGAGTAGATATGCAAAACGGGTTAAGATTTACATAAGAACCCGTAATTTGAACCTTGAATATTAGAAAACTAATATAATGTGATTTGCATGGCATTTTGAAGTTTAGAGTTTGATCAAAACTAGAGCTGGGCAGGAAATGCAGGTCCAGTTACGGACCTGCTGGAAAAGAGCTTCCCCCGCGCCACGCGAGGGACCACCTGAAACCGGGCGCGACACGCGACAGGCGTCGTGGCACGCGAAAGAACGAGTTGAGCCTCTCGCGTGGCACGAGAGGCATAAATCTGAGAAATTATTTTTGTTTTGTTGTTTGATGCGATGTACATGTTTTAAGCTATTATTTAAGTATCGAAACTAACTTTTAGGTTGGTTTCGATCACTGGTTAATTTCAAGAGTTACCGGAGGACGATCAAGCTCAACGGAGAACCGAACACGAATAAGATAAAAGCTTCCGCACGTCATTTCGTCGTAACTTTTAAACGACGAACTCAATTATGTTATGTTGTATTATTTTAAAATTGTAAAGTTTAAACAAACCCGTATTTTTACAAAGTATATGTAGTCATAATTACATGTTGTTTGTCGTATACTTTACAAAAAACCATTAAATAATGACAAGGGTGTTACAATGGTAGGAAATTTGAAAGCCATTAAGAAAGGCTCTTCCAAAGCCTTTCTCATGTATCCATGCTTTTTAGATTTTATCTTAAAAACATTTTGGCACCAAACATTTTTGAACATGGTGAAGCCCTGCAAATGGAAAGCCTTTCTAATGAAACATTTACACGCATGATGACTAATAAAAATCATGAAAATGTTGATGAACAAAATGTTTTAGAAACAGGGACAACATCTGTTGTCCAAACATCTATTGCTGAGCCCACTTCTCCTGATGCCAAGAGTGTACAATCTACCATTGTGGTACCTACATCAGCAATCACCATAAAAACCATCTCCACTCCCATCCCAAAATCCAAAAGAACTAGAAGGGTATCTCTGGAGGATGAGATGCTAGAGACACCCGCTATAACACAAATTCTGCTTGAAACATCTATTGGTACTTCCTCCCATCTGATGCAAACATCTTAACCCATCCAAACTTCTCACATTTCCTCACAAAAGGACAGTGTTGTAAGCACAGGGGAACCAAAAAATGAGTTAGATGATTCATTTATCTATTCTCAAGTCCTTCTCCAGGGCTGATTCTCTTTCCACTCCACCACCCACAAATATACTCACCACCATTAAACCATTGCTTGATGCAATTACTATTTCTAACTTGAACAAAACTAGTTCCTCTCAATCACCCAACATTGAGAGCATACATCCACAAGTGACTAGGTCAAGTCCAAAACTTATTGCTAACCCACAAATAGAGGAGGGTACACCTCTTATGTCACAAGTGACAGTTGCAGGTTATTCAATTAAAGTAGCCATTACAACTGTAGGGGCAACAGTCTCATAGTTGGATAATGGTTACATAGCTAAGACTTCCTTGAAGGTAACAACTGTTGAGTCTACAATAGTACACTCATTAACAGTTGGAAGTCCCTAGAACCAAGACCAAGGGCATTTGGTTCAAAACCTAATACAACCACCTTTGGTAGAAATTCAGATGATCCTATTAATTTAGGTGATAGGTTAAGATACCAAGAATTGATAGAAAAAGTCACCAAAATGGAGTCGTCAATTGATGAAATCAAAGAGATGATGAAAAATTTGGTACAAAACTCAAAAGCTCAACCAACAAATGCAGAGTTTTCCAAAGAGATATAGACCCATGCACATATGTATCTCCAACTTCAAAAGCAATCTGATGATGCCACCCACAATATGCATTTAGAGTTGATCAGAAATATGGTTGATGCAAGGTATAATGATACATAAACAGAGATAAAAGCTATAAATTATCTTCTTCAAACCACATGCACTGCTCCAAAACCCAGGTATCCTGAAGATGATGCCAAAAAAGGGGAGGGTGAAGAAGGTATAAGAAAACTACTTCCTCAGTTCAAGAAAGCACAAAAAGGCTTGATCTGTCTGTAGCCAAAGAGGTAGAGGAGGATGCCTTAGAAAAAGAAAAGAGAAGAGATACAAGAGAAGAGAAAGATGCTTTAGTAGTGAAGGAGAAGCTTGAAAAGAAAAGATGTCCTAAAAAACTTGGGTTCTTCAACAGAGGTTCCTGCAAAGGGTTCTACAAAACTTGGGTTCTTCAACAGAGGTTCCTACTAGAAGACAACCTGCAAGACAAGTGAAAAGCATTGTTCCATCAGTCTTTCAAAGCTCTGTTTCTACAACCACTGTTCCATCATCAACCACTGCTCCTTCATTCCAAACATCTGTTGGCATTACAAAAGTGCAAACAGATGTTACATCTACAACAACACTTACAACCATCTCAGAACCAATCAAGCCTATTTCCCAAAAGGCCCTTGCTGGTGTTCTCATCAAAAGAAAATTACCAACACACACTCCATATCCACCACCTAAAGCACTCACACCATACAAAAGGGGAAAAAATCAATATTCATCTTCCAAGACGATGCTGAAGAAACCCCACAAGTATCTCCCATCAGAACCACATCATCATTTCAACAAACTACCACAACCACATCACATCCATTCCCATATCACTTTCATTATCAATCCCATCAACTACCATTGCCCTAATCACATCTTCACACTCACTTGAGTTAATCACTGTATCACAAGAAATACAGTCCTTCTACTCTACAATAGATGCAAGCCAACTCACTTTTCAATCTCTTAAAAATTTCCAAAGCCCATAAATGTCAAAGAATATTTGGAACTAAAATTAATGCAAGATGAAAAAATAGCTGTAGAGAGAAGCGGAGGAAAAGATGACAAACATGCACATCTAATCTTGTTTGAAGGACTCAAAAAGGTGAATGCTCTTGAAGATTATGCAAAATATGTCTGTAATATTCTCTCTCGTTCTCTCTCATGCTCCAATCACCAATCCTAATCATAAAAGGACATTGAGAGAATATTACTTAAACTATATCATGAAAAACAAGCCATACAAAGCAACCAAAACTCAATTCTCAGGATAGTCAACTGAAGCCTTACTAGATGAAATATTAAGGATAGAAAAGTTAAAACTCAATCCAAAACTCAAGCTTACACCTCCAAACTAGAAAACAGTTAAAAGGCCTAATGACAAAAAGGCTCTACAGTTGTAGTGGATGAAGGAAGAAATGGTTGCAACTAGATTTGGGACACTTAGATCAATTGCCAAATGGGATGAACCAACAATCACTGAGAACTACAAAAAACTTGAAATTTTTATGAGAAAAAGATCCTTCAATCCCAAGAAAGCCAGTTTATGATCAAGTTGATTTCCCTATCAAGACTCTGGTTGATCCTTCTGATCTTCCTTCTATAAAGAACACATCCATAGCTGTAAGAAGTTACCTAAAAAGGTAAAGGGAGATGTCGGAGAAAGAAATAAAGAAATATCAAGATTATTATAGAAAAGAAGGCATTAGAAATGAAATGATGTATGGTCATCCAGATGTAGATCCTGGAGATCTTATTGGAAAATTCTTGGGAAGACCTCTGTCACCAAACTCTTCGCAAATAACTTTTGGCTCAGGAAATCCATCTAGCCTCAAAATTCTAAAATGGAAGTCTAACAAGACCAGCCATGAATTGACTTTGCTCAGGGCTAATGGAGAATTTAAAAAAGATTTCCATGAATAGCGATTATGGCCTTAAATGTGAAGTTCTATAAGACCTACTGGGTTTTGAACTCGAAAGGGACCCAGAAGATAACTTCTCAATGGAATTTGAATTATAATTCAAACAACAGATCAGAGAGAAGTTGATGAGGAATAAAAGTTGATCAAATAAAGATGAGTTTTGACATCATCTGTTCTATAGGGAGATTGTTGGGCCTACAAAAGAACAGATTATTGGAAAAGCCAAAACATGCTACTCTGATCAAGAAATATACAAGCTATGATGATCTTCTCTCGCCAAAGATGGCGGATCTTGAACACTAATAGAGCATCTATTTGAAGACTTCATAGATCTATTGAAGACATGAAAGCACTGTTGAAGAAGAAGAAATGTTTGTTCAAAGGGCAAAGCCCCATTAGAGATAAATCACTGATATAGAAGGCCAACCATCTGTTTAGGCCTGAACAAATATTTGGTAAGTCAACAGAGGTTTAACGAACAATTTTTTCCAATGTAACAGTGTATGTTTAAATATATGTTAGATATCTTAGAACAATTGTTAAATTCCGTTAGATGTTTCTAACATCTGTGGAGGGAAATGTCACACCCCAACCGATGACGGAAACATCGGGGCATGGCACTGAGCGTAACAGATTGTCAAGAGAAATTCCATAACAACTAAATTACCAGATTGGCAGGCGGCGCATTGACCACAGGTACCGCTACTTGGCGGTGTTGAGGTTGCGGTTGGGCTGGTACTGTTTGAAGCGGAGTTGCAGTAATCGCACAGTTCTTGTTGCTGGAACTGCTGTTGTTCTTCCTTTTGTGTCATGATAGCTTTGAAGACTGTGGTGCGGCAGTGGTTTCAGTGGTGGTAGCGGCTGTGACTTGATGCAGATTCTTGGAGGTTTTGTCGAAATAACCCGCCGTGACTCGCTTATCGTTGATCTCAGCGGCGAAGCAGGTAGGTTTCCTGGACTGTTGTCGTCTTTGCAGCCTGAACATAATCTGCAACGCAATCCGGAAGAGAACGGATATACTTCTTGATTGTAATATCAGGGGTAGTAACCGGACCGGGACAGATAATACTCAACTGCTTGAAGTGAGCAGTCAAACCAGCGTTATCTCCGCCATCCTGCTTTATGTGTCAGAATTCATCCTCGAGCTTTTGGAGTTCATGGGGAGGACAGAACTCTTGCATCATTAGATTCTTCAACTCATCCCAAGACAATCCGAAAGTTGCATCGTTTCCTCGTTTGTTCCTCTCGGCCGTCCACCAATCAAGAGCGCGGGATTGGAAGACGCCGGTAGCATTGACAGTGCGCAAGTTTTTTGGACAGCCACTCTGGCGCAGGGTTACTTTGATAGAATCAAACCATTGAAACATGGTCGTAGGACCATCTTCTCCGGTAAATTCCTTTGGTCAGCAGGCTTTGAACTACTTGAAGCTAAAAGCGGCTTTAGGAGTATCGGTCCTGGACACCTCTAAAGATTAGGTAGCATTCTTGTTCAACTCACTGACGATTTGGGGGATGACTTTTGCCATTTGCTTAGAGACGAGAGCGGCGATGCGTTTGTCATCATGGTTTCTTCTAGCGGCTCGAGAGTGGAATGATCCAAACAATGACATTGTCTGCAACAGACATCGCCATAGGACTCAAACACAATTTCGATTAATCCTAGTATAGACTAGCGATTCACCATAAAGCTCAGGAACACAGATATTCACAACATTCACGTAGGCACATAGACACAGAATCACAAAAGCACATGAGCACATGTTCTACGTAAGCACAGTATCACATAGGCACAAAGTCTAACCTAAGCACATATTTTGCACGTATTCTCCTATCCTTTACAACAACGTATAGCGATTATATATAGCGATTGCGAATAACGAGTAGCGATTGCGAATAAAGACCAGTGATTTGTTAGCGTGGTGTGAATTGTGTATGTTTTGGCGGAGCGAGAAACATGGAATCGAAACCATCAGTACTACCGTATTGTTTATCTCAAAACGCTAACATGTAAAACACATAAATTTCACATAAAATTTATCATAAAAGCGATAAATCACAGAGTTGGCGGCGGCAAATCCAGAATCGAAACACATAAAAGCGAAGTTAGATTGTCTTGAGTGTTTAAACATTGACTACCCAACGTGGTTTGACTATTTACAAGGACTTTAGGCACACACTTTGGCCTTCTGGACTGTGCTCTCGCTTCAATTTGAGTGAACGGCACGCGTCCTTCCAGTTTCAGTGTGACTTCAAGTCGTTGGAGTCCGTCGAGACTTTGGTGAGAGTTTTGTAAAACCACATTAGAGAGTAGAAGGAGTCATCAAGGTTTGGGTTTCACCCCTGTCTTAACAACTACATCCCTGTTTGTGTGATGAATTCACGAGATGGATAAGGAGATTTGCATCAAAGTATGGATTTCACTCCTGATCCAACGCAAATTCCCTTGTTTATAGTAAAAAAAATAGCAAATTGAACGAGTAATCTAGTCGAGAGTTTGTGGTTTTCACACCTAATCTTAACCAGATCATTCGTTTGTGTGTGTAATTAGCCTTAGGAAAGGCTGATCTTGCGCGGAACTGTAGTATGCGATGTTCGCGCAAGTGTGTAGTGTACAGCGAGTTCGAGCGAGAAATAGCGAGTAAGCTCGTACAAAACCCACACTGGGTATGCACAGGTCGGTCTATTGGTACTTAGACTATAGACTAGGTCATTTCTAAGACCCCGACCCGGACTAGGTCGAGCCTTGCCTAATTCCCTATAGTTATGGCTCTGATACCAATCTGTCACACCCCAACCGATGACAAAAACATCAGGGTATGGCACTGAGCGAAACAGATTGTCAAGAGAAATTCCAAAACAACTAAATTACCGGATAATTAATATTATGTCCCATACCATAACCCATCAAATATCTAATTATTACAGCCATAGATATCTCCAAACAAAACATGTTTCGACAACTTAGATTTAAAATAAATAAATTGTTCGTTTGTTTTTAGACTCTCACTCCTACTTGATTCCACAAAAGCAGGTATAGCACAACATCCTAAGCATTCAAACACCTGTCACATATGTTAAAATAGAGGTCAATACACATAGTGTAAAGGTGAGCATACAAGTTTAATAGATATAATAGAGTTCGAAAGCGTTTAAACATAAGCAGCATGTAACATGTATAGTGCGAAGCTAGTAGGTTATCGATAATGAAATATGCACAGACTAGACTTCGAGTTGTAGAATGCGCAACACATATCACCACTGTAACATGTGAGAGGTAACCATAACAACCCCTGTCCACGACAGGTGCTGAGTCCAAATAAATAGTACTATCGTTGCTAAGGCGTCAGGCAACAATCACTGTGTTAACATAACATACAAGCATTCATTGAGTAACAAGTAACATGCAATAATGGTCAGCATATAAATAGTGTTTGCGTTGTGCGTTCGATGTGATTTAGAATAAGTAGCGTATGTAACACCCAAAAGTGCGTAAAGCAAAAAGGGATCGAGTATACTCACAGTGATCGAAATGGATTGAAGGGAGCACTAGAGTGATTAGCCTGAACAGTTAACGATAGCATAAGCGAAGAGCGGTGCGTAAATCGGTGAAAAGTGACCAAGTGTCGAACGGTAATCCGATCGGATGGCAATCCGATCGGATGGTCATTCGATCGGATGTCTATCCATTCGGATGGTCATCTGATCGGATGGCCATTCGATCGGATTGACATTCATTTGGTAAGGTTGTGTTTGTGTATGATGGCTTTGAAGTTTTCGTTGTAGCATTTTGAAAACAGAGAAGTATCTCTACCCTTCAGGTCGATCGATCGAACGGTTGTTCGATCGGATAGTGATTCGATTGGCGAGGATTCTCAGTTAAGAACAAGTTCACAGCAGGATGGTCACTCGATCAGATAGAATTCGATCGGTTGGCAATCTGTTAGTAACTGATGTTCTTTGAAAATTACAAAAATAATTAGGTGTTAAGGCTCAAGTGCAATCCGATCGGATTGCGGTTCGATCGGATGGCAATCCGATTGGACAGCAATCCATCCCATAATCTGATCAACTTGAACTTGAGATAGTTGCTAAGTTTTGAAAGTTTTGCGGTTTGCTCGAGACGGTATGACAACGTGTCAAACAACGGAAACTCCATCAAACCCAGACTATCCGATCGAACGGGAATCAGCCCAATCCGATCAGTTAGCTGTCCGTGACGGGTGGCTTCATCTTCAACCATAAATCAGTTGTCACGTTGATAGGATTCAGATCTCAAACCGGCACATCACTAGATAGGAGTAGAAGGCATGAATGAGCTCCGATTCCATCGGTCTTGAGTGCATTGAGTGTAAAAGAGTTGAAAGAAAGTAGGAAAAGCTTCTTTCAATCCTCTTAACTTGAAAATGTTTAGATCTATGCGAAATCGTTGTGAAATCATGTGGAAATCCTTTCCATCTGAGTTTTTCTTGGTGGAATGAAGCCAAATCTTGAAGTTCATAAGAACTCCATGATGACGTCATTCTAAACCACCTCAAATCCGGTGATTTCACGGTTAAAAGTTGAGATTCAAAGCTGAAAATGATGAAGAAGTGCGTGTAGATCATATAAGTACAAGATTTGAGTTGAAAACTTACAAGAATCACGAGGAATCGAGAGAAAAGAGGGCTTGAGCGAGCTGGTCGAGTTGGAGAGCTGTCACATCACAAATGATTTGACAGGAGGGGTATTTATAGGTTGCTAAAAATAGAAATGAGGGGCAATGGGTCGAATGGTGCACCGATCGGATGGCGCCTCGATCGGATGGCAATCCGACCGGGATGGCCATTCGATCGGTTGGCCATTCGATCCAGGTGTCCGATGAGTTTACGCATGTTCAGTTCCTTTTGGTCAAAGATGTGTTGTAGGCTCCTATGATCGGTGAAGATCGTACACTTGGAACCGTAAAGGTAGTGTCGTCAAATATTTAACGCAAAAACAACTGCTCCAAGCTCGAGGTCATGTGTGGTGTAGTTCTTCTCGTGGATCTTGAGCTGTCGGGAAGCGTATGCGATAACCTTGTCTCATTGCATGAGAACACAATCGAGACCAAGGTTAGAGGCATCATAGTAGACCACGAAATCATCGTTTCCGTCGGGCAGTGAGAGTACGGGAGCATTGCAAAGCATAGCCTTGAGATTTTGAAAGGCTTCCTCTTGTTTGGTTGCCCAAACAAAAGGTTTGTCCTTATGCGTAAGCGAGGTAAGCGGCACAACAATTTTAGAGAAACCTTCGATAAATGGGCGATAATAGCCTGCCAGTCCGAGAAAAGAATGGACTTCAGACGGGTTCTTGGGTGTAACCCAACTCTTAACAGCTTCGATCTTCGCGGGATCGACATGAATACCTTGACTATTGACAATGTGACCCAAGAATTGGACCTCCTCCAACCAGAATTCACACTTGGAGAATTTGGCATAGAGACGGTTTCCCTGGAGTAACTCAAGAACCAAACGTAGATGTTGCGAGTGTTCGGCTTTTGACTTGGAATAGATCAGGATATCATCGATGAACACAATGACGAAGCGGTCAAGGAAGGGTTTGCACACACGATTCATTAGATCCATGAAAACTGCGGGAGCATTGGTCAAACCAAAAGGCATGACAACAAACTCGTAATGACCATAGTGGATTCGAAAAGCGGTTTTGGGAATATCATCCTATTGAATGCGTAATTGGTGGTAGTCTGAGCGTAGATCGATCTTCGAAAAACACGTAGCACCTTGTAACTGATCAAACAAGTCATCAATTCGAGGCAAGGGATAGCGATTCTTGATAGTTAGCTTATTCAATTCCCTGTAGTCGATGCACATCCGGAACAATCCATCCTTCTTTCTGACGAAAAGGATAGGCGTGCCCCATGGAGAGGTGCTAGGACGAATAAAGCCATTATCAAGGAGTTCATAGAGCTGACTCGAGAGTTCACGCATTTCAGAAGGAGCGAGACGGTAAGGCGCTTTAGCAACAGGATTTGCTCAAGGAATGAGGTCGATTTGGAAGTCGATATCACGAGTGGGAGGTAGACCTGGTAAATCATCGGGAAAAACGTTAGGGAATTCACAAACAACAGGGACGTCTTTCACTCCTGTATTTCCTTTCTTTTCCTTCTCCGCTACTACAATGTTTGCCAAGAAAGCTCTATATTCCTTGCGGAGATACTTGCTAGCTTGGACACATGACATAAGTTTGAGACCTTTCGAAGGAGTTTCTCCTTACACACATAGTTGATCACCATTAGCGAGCGAGAAACGAATCATTTTATCGAAGCAAACAACTTCAGCACGATTTTCGCGAAGAGAATCCATGCCTACTATGATGTCAAAACTACCGAGCTGCATCGGAATAAGGTCGATAGGGAAGACGTGATTGTTGAGTTCAAGCGTACAATCTTGTAGAACAGAATTGACTGCGACGGTTCTTCCGGTGGCAACTTCAACATCGAACGTCGAGGGTAGATGGGTGCGCTTACGATTAAGGAGCTTTTCGAATTCAAACGATACAAAACAGTTATCGGCTCCAGTATCAAATAAACATGAAGCATATATACCATTCACAAGGAACGTACCATTAACCACATTGTTGTCTGCTTGAGCCTGACGAGCGTTGATGTTGAATGCACGTCCGCGGGCTGCTGGCTGTTGCTAAGGCTGCTGCTGTTGTGGCTCTTGCTTCACCACTCGATTGGGGCACATGTTTGCGAAGTGGTTGGGATCACCACACGCAAAGCAAGCTCTAGCATGGATCGCGGGTGTAGGAGCCGCTTGTTGGCCTTAAGGAGCAGGAAGTAGAGCTTGTTGGGCAGGAGCTTGACCTTGAACTGGAGCTGGGGCTTAACGTGGACCTGTACGACAGTTTGCGGTGAAGTGGCCCTACATATTACAATGAACACAGAACCGGCATGCAATACCCACCGGGTGATGATAAGTACAAGTAGGGCAGAGCGGATGTGGCCCAGTGTATGCGCGCTTGGCAGGCGGCGCATTGACCACAGGTGCCACTACTTGGCGGTGTTGAGGTTGCGGTTGGGCTAGTACTGTTTGGAGCGGAGTTGCAGTAATCGCACAGTTCTTGTTGCTGGAACTGCTGTTGTTCTTCCTTTTGCGTCATGATAGCTTTGAAGACTGTGGTGTGGCAGTGGTTTCAGCAATGGTAGCGGCTGTGACTTGATGCAGATTCTTGGAGGTTTTGTCGAAATAACCCGCCCTGACTCACTTATCGTTGATCTCAGCGGCGAGCAGGTAAGTTTCCTTGATTGTTGTCGTCTTTGCAGCCTAAACAAAATCTGCAACGCAATCCGGAAGAGAACGGATATACTTCTTGATTGTAATATCATGGGTAGTAACCGGACCGGGACAGATAATACTCATCTGCTTGAAGTGAGCAGTCAAACCAACGTTATCTCCGCCATCCTACTTTATGTGCCAGAATTCATCCTCGAGCTTTTGGAGTTCATGGGGAGGACAGAACTCTTGCATCATTAGATTCTTCAACTCATCCCAAGACAATCCGAAAGTTGCATCGTTTCCTCGTTTGTTCCTCTCGGCCGTCCACCAATCAAGAGCGCAGGATTGGAAGACGCCGGTAGCATTGACAGTGCGCAGGTTTTCTGGACAGCCACTCTGGCGCAGGGTGACTTCGATAGAATCAAACCATTGAAACATGGTCGTAGGACCATCTTCTCCGGTAAATTCCTTTGGTCAGCAGGCTTTGAACTGCTTGAAGCTAAAAGCCACTTTAGGAGTATCGGCCCTGGACTCCTCTGAAGATTTTCTAGCATTCTCGTTCAACTCACTGACGATTTGGGGGATGACTTTAGCCATTTTCTTAGAGACGAGAGCGGCGATGCGTTTGTCATCATGGTTTCGTCTAGCGGCTCGAGAGTGGAATGATCCAAACGACGACATTGTCTGCAACAGACATCGCCATAGTACTCAAACACAATTTCGATTAATCCTCGTATAGACTAGCGATTCACCATAAAGCTTAGGAACATAGATATTCACAACATTCACGTAGGCACATAGACACAGAATCACATAAGCACATGAGCACATTTCTACGTAAGCACAGTATCACATAGGCATATAGTCTAACCTAAGCACATATTTTGCACGTATTCTCCTATCCTTTACAACAGCGTATAACGATTATATATAGCGATTGCGAATAGCGAGTAGCGATTGCGAATAAAGACCAGCGATTTGTTAGCATGGTGTGAATTGTGTGTGTTTTGGCGGAGCGAGAAACGTGGAATCGAAACCATCAGTACTACCGTACTGTTTATCTCAAAACGCTAACAAATACTCATGTAAAACATATAAATTTCACATAAAATCGATCATAAAAGCGATAAATCACAGAGTTGGCGGCGACAAATCCAGAATCGAAACACATAAAAGAGAAGTTAGATTGTCTTGAGTGTTTAGACATTGACTACCCAAAGTGGTTCGACTATTTACAAGGACTTTAGGCACACACTTTGGCCTTCTGGACTGTGCTCTTGCTTCAATTTGAGCGAACGGCACGCGTCCTTCCAGTTTCAGTGTGACTTCAAGTCGTTGGAGTCCCTCGAGACTTTGGTGAGAGTTTTGTAAAACCACATTAGAGAGTAGAACGAGTCATCAAGGTTCGGGTTTAACCCCTGTCGTAATGACTACATCCCTGTTTGTGTGATGAATTCACGAGATGGATAAGGAGATTTGCATCAAAGTATGGATTTCACTCCTGATCCAACGCAAATTCCCTTGTTTATAGTAAAAAAATAGCAAATCGAACGAGTAATCTAGTCGAGAGTTTGCGGTTTTCACACCTAATCTTAACTAGATCATTCGTTTGTGTGTGTAATCAGCCTTAGGAAAGGCTGATCTTGCGCGGAACTGTAGTATGCGATGTTCGCGCAAGTGTGTAGTGTACAGCGAGTTCGAGCGAGAAATTGCGAGTAAGCTCATACAAAACCCACGCTGGGTATGCACAAGTCGGTCTGTTGGTACTTAGACTATAGACTAGGTCGTTTCTAAGACCCCGACCCGGACTAGGTCGAATCTTGCCTAATTCCCTATATTTATGGCTCTGATACCAATCTGTCACACCCCAACCGATGACGGAAACATCAGGGCATGGCACTGAGCGAATTAGACAGATTGTCAAGAGAAATTCCATAACAACTAAATTACCGGATAATTAATATTATGTCCCATACCATAACCCATCAAGTATCTAATTATTACAGCCATAGATATCTCCAAACAAAACATGTTTCGACAACTCAGATTTAAAATAAATAAATTGTTCGTTTATTTTTAGACTCTCACTCCTACTTGATTCCACAAAAGCAGGTATAGCACAGCATCCTAAGCATTCAAACACCTGTCACATACGTTAAAATAGAGGTCAATACACATAGTGTAATGGTGAGCAAACTAGTTTAATAGATATAATAGAGTTCGAAAGCGTTTACGCATAACCAGCATGTAACATGTATAGTGCGAAGCTAGTAGGTTATCGACAATGAAATATGCACAGACTAGATTGCGAGTTGTAGAATGCGCAACACATATCACCACTGTAACATGTGAGAGGTAACCTTAACAACCCCTGTCCATGACAGGCGCTGAGTCCAAACAAATAGTACTATCATTGCTAAGGCGTCAGGCAATAATCACTGTGTTAACATAATATACAAGCATTCATCGAGTAACAAGTAACATGCAATAATGGTCAGCGTATAAACAGTGTTTGCGTTGTGTGTTCGATGTGATTTAGAATAAGTAACGTATGTAACACCCATACGTGCGTAAAGCAAAAAGGGATTGAGTGTACTCACAGGGATGGAAATGGATTGAAGGGAGTGCTAGAGTGATTAGCCTGAACAGTTAATGATAGCATAAGCAAAGAGCAGTGCGTAAATCGGTGAAAAGTGACCAAGTGTCGAACGGTAATCCGATCAGATGGTAATCCGATCGGATGGTTATTCGATCGGATGTCAATCCGTTCGGATAGTCATCCGATCGGATGGCCATTCGGTCGGATTGACATTTTTTTGGTAAGGATGTGTTCGTGTATGATGGCTTTGAAGTTTTCGTTGTAGCATTTTGAAAACAGAGAAGTATCTCCACCCTTCAGGTCGATCGATCGAACGGTCGTTCGATCGGATAGTGATCCGATTGGCGAGGTTTCTCGGTTGAGAACAAGTTCACAGCAGGACGGTCACTCGATCGGATAGCAATCCGATCGGTTGGCAATCCGTTAGTAACTGATGTTCTTTGAAAATTACAAAAATAATTAAGTGTTAAGGCTCAAGTGCAATCCGATCAGATTGCGGTTCGATCGGATGGCAATCCGATCGGATAGCAATCCGATCGGATGGCAATCCATCCCATAATCTGATCAACTTGAACTTGAGATATTTGCTAATTTTTGAAAGTTTTGCGGTTTGCTCGAAACGGTATGACAACGTGTCAAACAACGGAAACTCCTTCAAACCCAGACTATTCGATCGAACGGGAATCACCCCAATTCGATCAGTTAGCTGTCCATGACGGGTAGCTTCATGTTCAAACAGAAATATGTTGTCTCGTTGATAGGATTCAGGGATCTCAAACCGGCACATCACTAGAGAGGAGTAGAAGGCATGAATGAGCTCCGATTCCATCGGTTTTGAGTGCATTCAGTGTAAAAGAGTTGAAAGAAAGTTGGAAAAGCTTCTTGCAATCCTCTTAAGTTGAAAATGTTTAGATCTATGCGAAATCATTGTGAAATCATGTGGAAATCCTTCAGATCTGAGTTGTTCTTGTTGGAATGAAGCCAAATCTTGAAGTTCATAAGAACTCCATGATGACGTCATCCTAAAACACCTCAAATCCGGTGATTTCACGGTTAAAAGTTGAGATTCAAAGGTGAAAATGATGAAGAAGTGCGTGTAGATCATAGACGCACAAGATTTTAGTTGAAAAATTACAAGAATCGCGAGGAATCGAGAGAAAAGAGGGCTTGAGCGAGCTGGTCGAGTGGGAGAGCTATCACATCACAAATGATGTGACAGGAGGGGTATTTATAGGTTGCCAAAAATAGAAAGGATGGGCAATGGGTCGAATGGTGCACCGATCGGATGGCGCCTCGATCTGATGGCAATCCGATCGGATGGCAATCCAATCAGATGGATATTCGATCGGTTGGCCATTCGATCCAGGTGTCCGACGAGTTGTGTTTTGGTGTTTCGTTTAGCGTGTAGACCATTATGATGCGATTCGAGTGAGCGATGCGATAGATTACCCATTAGTCACACAAATAACCTAGCTACTATATCTAACATACAATCACTATGAATAACTTGCGTTTATCGTTTGTGATTACATTGTGATGCGATAGAATTGCGATTGCGATTAAACACCTCAACATAAACATATCATGCACAAGTAACATATAAAAGCACACAGACGTAAAACAATATTCAGAACACATAATTCGAGTTGCGAATGCGATAGCGATTAGCGATAAGTCAATTAGCGATAAACATGCGATTAAACCTCGATTATTAATAGATACTCCACATATTACAACTAAAGTGATTAAATAAATAGATTCAATTACAAGTCAAAAAAGTACGATTTGCTAGTCAAGCAAGGAGTGACAGATCGCAATTAGCAATCTTTTCTTCCTTTGACTTTGACTTGTACTTTGACTTTCCAAAAAAGCGGGTTGTTACAGCCTCCCTACTTTAGGAAATTTTGTCCCGAAATTTAAGAAGTAGGCGTAATAAACAGTTGCGGGTACTTCGCCTTCATGTCACTTTCGAGTTCCAAGGTGAATTCGGCACCGCGTTTGTCCTCCCAGCGAACCTTTACGATGGGAATGCGTGAGCGTCTGAGCACCTTGGTTTCTCGTCCCATGATCTCGACAGGCTTTTCCATGAAATGTAATGTTTCGTCCACTTGTAAATCTTTAAGAGAGACATGAAATTCCTGGTCGGCTAAGCACTTTCTGAGGTTCGAAACGTGGAAAGTCGGGTGGACATTACTAAGTACCTCCGGTAGTTCGAGTCTGTAGGCCACTTTTCCAATCCTTTCCAGAATTTTAAAAGGTCCAACATATCGAGGCGCGAGCTTTCCTTTCTTGCCGAATCTGATCACCCCCTTCCAAGGTGCAACCTTTAGGAGTACGTGATCGCCAACGTCAAATTCAAGGGGCTTGCGGTGTCTATCAGCGTAACTTTTCTGTCGGCTCCGAGCTTTCAATAGATTGTCTCGAATTTGGAGGATTTTGTCTGTCGTTTCTTGCAACAGCTCAGGACCGGTAATTTGCGCGTCTCCGATCTCGTGCCATACAATAGGCGATCGACATTTCCTTCCGTATAATGCCTCAAATGGTGCCATTTGGATGCTAGAATGATAACTGTTATTATACGAGAATTCGACCAAATGTAAATACGCGTCCCAATTACCACCAAAATCTATGACACACGAGCGAAGCATGTCTTCAAGGGTACGAATCGTTCTTTCAGTCTGACCGTCGGTTTGGGGATGGAAGGCGGTACTTAGATTTAGAGTAGTACCGAGAGCAGATTGAAACGTTTCCCAAAGACGCGAGGTAAACCGACCATCGCGGTCAGAGATGATGTCACGAGGCGTCCCGTGTCGACAAATGATCTCATCGGTGTAGATTCGGGCTAATTTTTCTACCTTAAAGTATTCTCGTATCGGCAGGAAGTAAGCTGACTTAGTCAAACGGTCAACTACAACCCAGATGCTGTCGTGACCTGACTGAGTACGCGGTAGTTTCGTTATGAAATCCATAGCTATACTCTCCCATTTCCACATCGGGATCTCGGGTTGCACGAGTAAGCCAGAGGGTCTTTGCTGTTCGGCCTTGACCTTGGAACAAGTCAGGCACTTTGAAACATAGAGAGCGATATCCTTCTTCATGCCCGGCCACCAGTACTTGTAGTGCATGTCCTGGTACATCTTGTCAGCACCGGGATGAATAGAATACCGAGATTTGTGGGCTTCGTCCATCAGAAGTTGTCGCAAATTGGTACCCTTGGGAATCCAAATTCGGTCTAGATAATGAAAGATACCATTCGATTTATTCTCGAGTTGGGCGCCATCGTTGAGAATCTTTTCCTTCTTCAAAGTTCGCTCGGTAAAACAAGCATATTGGGTGTCACGGATAAGAGCTTCGAGATTATGCTGGGCTTGAACATTACAAACGCTATGCAAATAACTCAGTTGACTGAGAGCATTGGCAACGACGTTTGCTTTGCCTGGATGGTAACGAATCTCACAGTCGTAATCGTTGAGGAGTTCTACCCACCGGCGTTGACGCATGTTCAGTTCCTTTTGGTCAAAGATGTGTTGTAGGCTCCTATGATCGGTGAAGATCATACACTTGGAACCGTAAAGGTAGTGTCACCAAATCTTTAACACAAAAACAACTGCTCCAAGCTCGAGGTCATGTGTGGTGTAGTTCTTCTCGTGGATCTTGAGCTGTCGGGAAGCGTATGCGATAACCTTGTCTCGTTTCATGAGAACACAACCGAGACCAAGGTTAGAGCCATCGCAGTAGACCACGAAATCGTCGTTTCCGTCGGGCAGTGAGAGTACGGGAGCATTGCAAAGCATAGCCTTGAGAGTTTGAAAGGCTTCCTCTTGTTTAGTTCCCCAAACAAAAGGTTTGTCCTTATGCGTAAGCGAGGTAAGTGGCACAGTGATTTTAGAGAAACCTTCGAACGGGTTCTTGGGTGTAACCCAACTCTTAACAGCTTTGATCTTCGCGGGATCGACGTGAATACCTTGACTATTGATGTTGGTGCATGTTTTATGACAACAGCTTAATAGTTTGATTATTTAGTCTTTGGATATTTTGTATTGGGCTTAGCATTATTGGTTAGGGAGTTAATTAGTGTTATGGGGTTGGTGCATGTTTTGTGACAACAGCTTAATAGTTTGATTATTTAGTCTTTGGATATTTTGTATTGGGCTAAGCATTATTGGTTAGGGAGTTATTTAGTGTAATGGGCTTGGAGAATGGCCTGGCCCAGACCAAAGCCCGTATGCAAAGCTTGTCCTATATAAACAACGCTTGGCATAAGGGTTTAGGTTAGACACTTAGACACTTGATAGACATTTGAGACATTTCGAGAAATCTATAGAGAGTGGCTAGGAGATTTCTTATGGGTCTTGAATTGATTGTAAACTTCGTGTTGGATAATCAATAGAAGACCGGATTGAAAGTGTATCGTGTTCTTGATTCTGTTTCTACACATTTTTTGTGAAATCTGATCTAGAGGATTCCGCACTCTAGGTTGGATCGACGATTCTGTTACGATCCATACAGATTAGGGGACTTACAATTGGTATCAGAGCGTTAGGCTCTTGATTGGCTTGGTTCAGAATCGTTTTCTGCAGAAAATCGAAGTTTTGGACGTGTTTGACGGCTGTTTTAGGGTTTCTGCTGTTGATTTCGGATTAGCTGCATCAATTTCGGATAAAACAGCATCATTTCGGACCAGAATACTTGAATTTCGGACCAGAAACAAGCAATTTCGGACAGAAATCAAGCAATTTCAGACCATTTCGGATCTTCTGATTGCATTTCGGATCTTCTGACTGCATTTCGGATCATCAGACTTGTATTTCGGAACATCAGGCTTGCATTTCGGATCTAAAGATTGCATTTCGGACTAGTTTAACTTACATTTCGGATCAGACTGATATATTTCGGATCAGAAGACCCATTTCGGATGTGAAGAATCCATTTCGGATCAGTAAAGCTTGATTTCGGATTAGATTGTTCCATTTCGGATTAGCATAGTTCATTTCGGACTATTTGACAATTCCGGATAACCATTTCGAGCTTAATACCATTTCGGACAGGGGGTGGAATTTTTCTTGGTTGCGTAAGGAATATTTCACTGTTTCGCGTTTAGAAAATCATCTGTAACTAATCTCAGGAAACCGTTCGCACCGTTAAATTCCTTGGATTTTTAGGACAAAAAATTTAGGACAAAAAAAAACTCTGGAAAATCCCGAAATAGGTTTTCGACATTATATATCATTGGAATCGTAATCTCGAGACGAATCTAACGGTATAATTTGATAAAAATAGTTTTCGGATAATATTTGTATGGTTTTGACAGTACGGTTACGGTAAAAGCTCGACAAGGACCAGTAGAGAAGTTGAATTGGATTTTGACACAGGTTACCAAAATTCATTTAAACTTTTACGCTGCGTGATGGCTAAGTTGGATCATGGCAGTGAGGTTGTTAAAAACTGGCCAAAGCTTATAAATGTGAAAGAATATGCTGACTGGAAAAAGAAGGTTGAGGCATATGTGCAAAGTGAAGATTCCAGAATGTGGAGTTGTATGATGGATGGGTACATTGCTCCCACACGACGAGTTGATGGAAGAGTTATTGTGATTTCTCATGAGAAAATGAGTGAATCTGAGAAACAGTTGGTAGATGCAGAGAAGAAAGCTTTAGCAGCAATAAAGACGTCCTTGCCTGAGAATGTTAAACATATCTTCAAGAAGTATGGGACTTCTAGAGAGCTGTGGGAAGCCCTGGAAAAACGTTATCAGATTCCATCAAAAGTGAATACTTGTGATCAAGCATTGGTAGCTGAGTTTGCAGCTGTGAAGATTGGAGAAGTAGTTGCTGAGGAAGAAGAGAAGAGGAAAGCTGATGAAGAGAATGCTGAGAAAAAAGGAAGCTGAGAAGGAAACTGCTGAAAAGGAGGCTGTAGAAGTTTCATAGTGCATGAATGGTGTGAATGAACTTGCAACATAGGTGAAGGTAACATCAGAACCTGTAAGTCATACGTGTCATAATTACACTGAACTACAGGGCAAAGTTGACAGACTATCGGAGCAAAACAAAATTCAGTCAGCTGAATTAGAAAAGTTAAAAGAGTCAAATGTTCTTTTGATTAAACGAGAGTCAGATTGTTTAACAAAACTCAAATCAAATGAACAAGAAATCAGCAGTTTAACAAGCAAAGTCAATGAACTGTTACAGATCATTGATTTGGCTCGTGAAACTATGAAGGATAAAACTAATGAATTTTCAGAAAAGTGCACAGAATTGGCTGATGCACAAGCCAAAATTGTAGAACTTCAGGGAAAGTTAGACAAATTTGGAAATTCTTCGTTAGTCAGGACTCATATTCAAAAAGGTTTAAAAAGAAGTAATGATAAAACAGGGGTGGGGTTTAGTAAAGCTTCATCTTCTAAACATCAAGACTACTCATTTTTACCAACTGAAGATGAGCTAACTGATGTTGTAACCACAACACAAGTTGTAGTGGATCCGATAGCTGTGGACTTGCCAAATAGTCCAGTTTCTTTGAAAGAATCTGTTGGGTCTAACAGTACACCTCATAAAGTGGATGAGGATACTGGAGACAAAAAGGCCAACACATTTAAAAAGGGATCAAACAAAAAGAAAACTTATAAGAAAAGATCCTGTTTTAGATGTCACAACAAAGGGCACGTGGCGAGTTGTTGTCCTTTGAAGAAAGGTAAACAAAAGGTTGATGAGGTTAAGGATGGGAATCAGGTTGGGTCAAGCAATAGTGTAAAAACAAGTTGTCAGACGAAGAAACCTGAATTTCAATCAAAACCCTCGACTTCGAAAAGATTTGATAGACCTAGAAGTATTTCTCCACAATTTAGTCATTATAAGGGTAAATCAAATCAGTTTCAAAGTCAAAATAAAAATTTTGGATATCAAACTCGATACCAAACTGCTGGTAATCGAAATTTTCAATAAAGAAATGGATATAGGGGTTTTAGTAACTCAAATGTTCAACAACATCCAAATTTTTTTCAAAATTCATGGTATGAGAGTGGGAGATTAAGATATCAAGATAATAATTTCCAAAGGTCAGAAAATCCGAGAGGTTTTTGGAACTCTCGCAATCAAAGACCTAGTGGAAATTATCATTCTTGTTCAACAATGGGTAAGCAATCCAAGACTCCAGTGAGGAGTGATGGATATTGGATGGATGTTCCTGTAATGGATGAATTTGGAAAACCCAAGACTATCAGGGCTTGGGTTCTCAAGACTAACTGAGTTGTTGAGTGAATGCAGGATGACCAAGAAGGACTGTTGATGTGTTCAACAGTGGTTATTCCTGTAAAGCATCTGA
The DNA here is from genome assembly GCA_030545235.1 of Helianthus tuberosus. Taxonomy (NCBI): domain Eukaryota; kingdom Viridiplantae; phylum Streptophyta; class Magnoliopsida; order Asterales; family Asteraceae; genus Helianthus; species Helianthus tuberosus. The sequence goes on along the minus strand of CM060411.1, from coordinate 56,970,249 downwards.
GGTGAATAGTAGGTTAACATGGGTAACGAACTATTTACTTTAGTGATTGATTGATGATTTATTGCTGAAAAACTTATTGTCAGATTAAAGTGGGAGTTTGTTTGTGTTTTTAAATTTATGTTTTCAAAACTTACTCCATAAAAACAAAAATTTAGGGGGAGAAATTTCCCTAAGCCAAAAAGAGTTTAGATAGTGCGTGTGCTTAAGGGGAGTAAGTCATAAAATTTAAAAATACAAAAACATTGAGAAATCAAAAACAAAAAAAAAATATAGAAAATCAAAAATGAGTTTCACAGTGTGAAAAAGAAGAAATGATAGTACATCAGCAAGTTAGACTGTCACACTCAAACTGAATTAAAATGCTTAAGTGTGATAGCAGCTTCATCATATGATGTATCAGTAGGCAAAAGCATGAAATAATTGTGACAACCCGAGTTTTCAAGGTCTCTATTCGACTTAACTTAGTACTTGTTGGCAAGTGTGTCTTTGTATTTATTTGTTGTGCAATACACGTGTTGTTATATGTCCTTGGTGTGCATTATGTGGGTGCGTGTTAATAATATGCTTGGTATTAATATTATGTTTATATATTTAATAACGATGAAATGGAGCTTTGGCCGAAATCACCCCCACCCGAAATCACCCTAGCCGAAAACCCACTCCCCCCTGCGAAATCACCAAGTGTTTTCGTCCAGAATAGGTCTTGGCCCAACAGTGGGATCGGCCCAACTCTGTGTATATGATAACCCTTTTGATATCACGATAACCGCACAACACGTATAGAAACCCTAGAGTCTCCCTGTGTACGACGGCAACTCTCTTCATCCGACTCTCTTTCCATCCGAAGCCAGATTCCTCGTGTTTAACCATTCCTTGTTCGGTTAGTGATTTACTTGTTTAAGTTTGCTTTCATTCTTATTGTATGGTTATATTGTAAACGTGTTTTTGACTGAGATACATATGATATGAGGAGATGATTTCATGACTTATGTAAACCTTGATATCGATCTAGAGTTTTGACGGTTTGTGTAATTGGAATTGTGTAACATGGTTGCTGTTTGATTGGGTATTTGTGGCTGTTTAAGATCTGTACATTGATCTGTACATCGAATACATTGCTATGACTATCTAAGATCATAGATGGTATTTTATGATTTAGTGTGCATACTAGATGATAAGTGTGGTGATGATCTGATTGAATGATAGTCCTATTGTACAGTGATTGGTAGTTTATTGGATTGCATGTTTAGGTATATGATTGAATAACTGTTACGCATCATTAGGATTTTAGGTAACTGATTGGGATGATGATGTTGGGGCCGACGAAATCACTAGCTCGACGAAAACCCCAAAAAGGGATTTCGTCACTTGAGGGTTTTCGCCAGGAAGGCGTCAAGAATGTAATTTCGTTACATGTGTTTTCGTTCATTGTCTAGCACAGTAGCTCTGTTAATTGTTAACTCTGTTAAGTTATGCATGTAATCCTGTTAAGTATATAACTCTGTTAAACATGTAAACCCCTGTTAAGTTGCTAAGTTGTTAACTCTAATTGATTGTTAACTCTGTTAGTTAACTAGTACTGTTAAGTTATTATTCCTGTTACATATGTTAACCTTGTTAGCATGTTAACCTTGTTGATGTGTTAACCCTGTTAAGTGTGTTAACGCTACTATGCATGTTAACACAGTTAAGTTTACCAAGACTGTTAATGAATAGCTAAGTCAAAACAAACTGTGAAAGCCCTTGATGTAAAGCTTGAATTGCATGAATTTGATCAACTGCTTATGTGTTACATGATGTTAACTGTCAGACACACTTTGTGACATAGATTGTATGCGAAACCTTACGAACGTGTACTGATTGTGTATACATGCATAACTATAGGACTTGATTGATTACTTGCGAACATATAGATTAGCATACCGAGCAAACCAAGGTGAGTTTACACTTTTTCCAAGGCATGGGATTCCCAAGGGTTGGGAATGGGATTGAATAACTACTCGTACTATCATTACTATTAAACTACTTTTTACTGTCCTCGGATTGAAGGGCACGTACGTAAAACCTACGTACACAATGGTAACTACAAACTTGCGTATTCCCCATACAACAGGATACGTACAACCATAAGACCATCACTCTATCACTTTAAGTCCCTCATTTATTGTAACATCCCAAAAACGGGTTTGGTAATCAAACCACGTTAATAGTAAAGACGGGTAAAATACCGTTAGTGGTAAAAATTAACCCGATAAAGTTACCCCGAAAAATATAAAAACTTTATATTAGAATTATAAAGTATAAATACACAAGAATTTACTAACTAGGAATTTTAACCTAGTTAACTACAAGTCTAGAAATAACTTGAAATAGGGTTAAAATAACCAAAACTATATGTTAAACAAAAGTAGGAGGGCCAATGTTGTTAAAATTGAAAGTGGTATTATTAGTTTTAATTAAAAAAACAAAACCAAACACCTCAATTTAGAGGTCTGGTCGATCAAGAACAGGAGAGGGCGACACCCCCACTCTCAAACCCTAACATCCACAAAACAACCAAATTGAAGGTCCAAATCTGATCAAAAACAAAAATCGAGCATAGATTATTGATCCTCATCACAAGAGGATTACAAGGTATGTAAAATTTGATGAAATCTCTCAACTCGAAATTCTCATGAAATTGGGAAAATCTGAAATTCATGGTTGCATGTTTGTTTTATGATGAGATAGGAATGATATAATGTCTAGGAGTAAAACCCTAGTCAATCACATGTTGAAATCATGCTTATTTCTTGTGAATTCACAATCACCATTGAAGGTGATAAGTGGGTGTTGTAGGAACATGTTAAACACTAGAATTTTAATTGTTATTCTAGTGTAATTTGAGTTCTAGGAAGTAAATTCAGATTGTGTTAATGTGAAAATTTATGTAAACATGCTTAGTTGATGTTAACCATGGCTAAATGACAAGTATTGAGCTTGATAATAAATTGTGAGAAATTATGCCCGCAAGGTGTTTGTTAAAATGCCTAAGTGAATGTTTATATGTTGAAATTTCGAATGAAACGCGTAATTGCCTTGTTTGACTAATTACGTGAAATAAGGGTTAAAACGGGTTCTAATCATAATGTTGATTTAACTTAATTATGCCTATTGTATGATTTAAGATAGTTGACCTATAAAAGTCAAACTAACCAATGATAAAGTCGAATAGTGGTTTCGGCATAGAAAATACGTAAGGTGGAATAGTCGTGAATGGAAATGACTAACCTAACCACCTTGTGAATGATGATAGTTTGTCGCCTAACGAGCTAGGTGGAGGCTTGGGAAAGAAGCGGTCAAACGAATAAAGCACGAGAAGAAAGCGTATTCGGATGCGAGGTAAGTAGAGCTTACGCCCCTTTACATTATTTGTAAAGTTACTTAATTTCAAGCATTGATATGAATGCTACTAAGTGGTTGGTATATGATAATCCGACACGATTCAATGAGAGTCGGAATGGGGGAAAATGGTAAGAAATCATGAATTATAGAAAAAAGGGGTAAAACGGTAAATTAGTCATGTAATGACTAATAAATAAAAACGGTTTTAAGTAAAACAAGTTCAAAGGAAAACCGGGATAGGTTTAAAGGGGTGAAATGGGAATTAAATACCATCTCATACGGACAAATGGTCAATTAGACTAAATGGGTCGAATGGTGTGGTTAACACCATTTGACAATAACATTTGACAAATCGCTTTTTGAGTTTTGTAATCACAGGAAATAACATAAGCTTGCGTTGCTTTAACTAGAAAGATTTAAAGCAAAAGTTATGTAAACGGGTTAGTACGTGACCCGGGCCAGGTACGCATAAATAAGCTTTTAGTTAAACATAAATTTTTTGGTCAAATATTTAGCGAAAGTCCCTCGTCGTAAAGTGAGGGACTAAAGTTAACCAAAACACCCTTGAAGGGTATATTGGGTAAACGACCCATAGGGGTTGTTGAGGAACTTGTATTAAGATTAGAGAATCATTAAATATGAATAAAAGTCATAGGAATACACATTCGTGGGTCAAATGCTCAAAAATGGTCAATTGCGTAAAATGACCAACCGATGGGTAAAATTTAGAAAAAGGTGTTCATTATGTTAAATCCACCACAAAATAGTTGTGGTGGAATATTTGTAGTTTATTAGACATGGAAATTTGTAACGTCAAAAGAAAAGCACAAGTTCTAGACTTAAATGCGTAAATACCCTTAACGGGTCAAAATAAGCATTTAAGCGTAAACGGGATTTTATTATGTAAGAAACCCGTGATTTGAGATTAATATGATAGGAGATATTGAAATAATGAATCTCATGATTTTAAAGATCAAATAAACATGTTGGTGTGATAAAATCATGAACGGGTCAATATTTGGTAAAAAGGGTAGTAAGACGAAGACATAAAAGTCTGAAATTTTGTTAATCCGGATGTCGGATTTTAACTCCATAAGATGGAGAATTAAATTACGGTCGCGTAGGAAAAAGAATCGCGTAAAACGGATCAATAACGAATGAGTTATGTCCGTTTTCGTAAAACTTGGTTTGGCTGGAAATATGCAGCAACAGGAGTCAACATTCTGTCAAAATGGGGGCTAGGCGTCACGCGACGCCCCCTAGTTCTGGAAAACTTCATTTTTTTTGTTGTTTGACCCATGTAACTTGTTTAAACTATTTATTTAACTATCAAAACTAACTTTTAAGTTGGTTTTGATTATAGGTGATCGCCAAGAGTGCCCGGATGAAGATCAAGCTCGATGAGGAACCGAACACGATAAAATACAACACTCAAGATTAAAGCTTCCGCACGGCGTTACTTCATAAATTTTAAACGACGAACTTATTTATATTATGTTGAAAACTTTTAAGTTGTAAAAGTTTTAGATTACTCGTATTTTCTAAGGATACTTAATCGTAATTACATGTTTATTTTCGTTATTTATACGAAAACCTTTCAAATTATAACAAGGGTGTTACAAGTTGTTATCAGAGCTCATGGTTAAAAAGTAAAGTGTGTTCGGTTCGAGGCTTGATCGCAAATCCGGTAAGTACGTGTATTTTAATGGTTTAGCATGTTAAAGTGTTGTAAACAACACATAGGGTTATCGTGTAATATACGATACCTCAATTAAATAATAGATATAGTTAACAAAATTACGTGCGTTAACACGTATAATAGAAAAGCCTTGTATTATGATACGGGCATTTAGTAAAGTTGACATTACTAACTTTTATGAATGTTTTAATTGGAGGAAACTCACATTTGAAGATGACGAGGGTTGAACAAATTACGGATATGATAGAGCAATGGTCCGAAGTATGACAAGAGGAGCATGCTCACCAAGGACTACATCGCATAACGACCGCGAACAAAGTTAATGGCAAGGAACGCCCGTCGGGGCAAACATTACCAGGTGCACGCTTTTAAATGTAAACGCACAAATAGCAATATGCAACAAACATGTAAAGAATGATTGTTGCATATGTAAATTAGAAACTTGGAAAAACGAATAGAAAATGTATTCGGGATATTGTTTCCAAAAGGAACAAATAGAGGCATTACTTACATAGGGCGTGATGTGAAAACTATAAAAAGGTCATGCGTGTCGCGTGTTAATCGCTTACTCTGGCCAAGTAAGTAGTGGCATATGATACCATGAACTTCTTATAGCGGACACATTTACATCCGACGTAGTAAGGACGGGGTGAATGGGACAAATTAAAAAGTACCCAAATGAAACAAATGAACAAAATAGTTGATAATAATGTAAACGCACAGCCGGGTGACGGAAGCGTATTACATTAGAATAATGAGCCCGAGAGAAGGGACAAGGATTAATGTAAATGATGATATAAATGAATGATCAAAATAAAATTCACTAAAATAAGTCATCTTGGACGAAAGGGCCATGGTGAACAATATGGGCAAGTAAAACCAAAGTATAGATGATCCGCCGGGTCATAAAAACAAAGGTGTTGCCCATGCGAATAGGATAATCAAGGTTGTTAACTTAGTCGTAGTAAAGAAAGGATAACGATGATAATCATCACTCATAATTAATAAGGCCGCCAATGGTGGTCACGTAAAGAATAAAAGACATGGTCGAATAAAAGCGACGGATTTCGCTAAGATGACCAAGTAAATCGAAATGAAGTCTTAATGCATACCGTAAGGGGTGCAATGATAACGATTTCGGTAAAACACCCGGTTGATGGGTAAGGAATTAAACGCATGCGTAGACTGAGAAACAGGAACGCGTATGGAAAGTCAAAAAGACTCGGGTTTTGGGTCATGACTAAAGGACGATAAGATACCGCAAATAGAAATTTTGATAAATTACGTTCAACTATTTCAAAGCTGAACGGGTCGAACAAAGACTGAAATTTGACATTCATAAGTGATGAATTTTCACACGAACAAGTCAAACAAATTTAATAAAGAATGACACTTGCTAAAGTAAGTAAGCGCGAATCGAATAAATACAAGTGTGAAATATTAATAAACCTATGTAAAGGAGTTATAGGCGTTAAAAACATTAAAATAAAAGAACCCGAGTAATGGGACGTAAAGAAGTATAGGTAAGAACCGGGTAACGGTAAGTGTATGGCAAATCGACGTGTAATTGGCGTTAGGAGTCACGAAATCGGAAAGATAATTTGAAAGAAAACAATGTAGCCTTAAACTACGGTCAAGGTCAAACGAGATCCAAAAAGTAAAAGTGAATAATTCTAACCATAAAAAGGGGTGCCTCAACGCCATATGTGTATATAAACGTATACACATTTGAATAAAGACTAGAATAAAAGATGATCTACGGGATCATCATAACCTACGGGATATTAATTAATGTAAAGGTCTACGAGGCCAAAATGACCCTCGGGTCATGAATTGAAACAAAGGGATCATAAGGGCCTCGCCTTAAAGAAGTGAAAGCTTAAGGAAATAGCCTACGAGGTTAAGTGAAGGAACCTACGGGTCAATAGTGTAAGGTGAGGGAACTTGTTACGAATCCCCGCGTAAAACGAGAACGGAAAACAATAAATTATGGGTTGTCAATTTCCTTGATATGAGTAATTGACATAGTTAAAGAGAAAAACGTTAAACAAAAAAATTCAGTTTTAGTAAGAAATAACGTTTTAACAAATATGAATACTATAAGGCGAAATCGGAAATAACAAATATCAAAGAGTATAGGTTTTAACATCGATAAGTGCGAGACGATACATTCGAAAGGAAGAAGTATGATAAAGAAACGTTGAATTAAACTTAAACGTGACGTGACACGCTCACGGACAAGAAAAGAAATATAGAAAGTGATCACATTGTAACGTGAGTTACGGGGTATGAAGTGATGGCGACTAATTAGTCTAGCCGGTAAAACTATTCAAAGTTAAGAAAGTGTCATAACAAATACAAGCGCTTGTTAATATAACACAAGCGCGGGATAGACCTATTAAAAGACTAACGAGACTAAGTGGTCAAGTGACAACTCAGTCAATAAAGATAAAGGGGTTATAAGCTGTAAGTAACGGCCCGGGAGGCCTTACACATGAAAGACGTACGCGTCAGTATACATGAAAACTTTTGACCAAAGGAAACGGGAGCCTTGAAAACGAAACTAGGTTCGTTTGATTAAACCAATGAACTACGTAAATAAGGTTTCGAGGACGAAACCTCTTTAAGGGGGGTAGACTTGTAACATCCCAAAAACGGGTTTGGTAATCAAACCACGTTAATAGTAAAGACGGGTAAAATACCGTTAGTGGTAAAAATTAACCCGATAAAGTTACCCCGAAAAATATAAAAACTTTATATTAGAATTATAAAGTATAAATACACAAGAATTTACTAACTAGGAATTTTAACCTAGTTAACTACAAGTCTAGAAATAACTTGAAATAGGGTTAAAATAACCAAAACTATATGTTAAACAAAAGTAGGAGGGCCAATGTTGTTAAAATTGAAAGTGGTATTATTAGTTTTAATTAAAAAAACAAAACCAAACACCTCAATTTAGAGGTCTGGTCGATCAAGAACAGGAGAGGGCGACACCCCCACTCTCAAACCCTAACATCCACAAAACAACCAAATTGAAGGTCCAAATCTGATCAAAAACAAAAATCGAGCATAGATTATTGATCCTCATCACAAGAGGATTACAAGGTATGTAAAATTTGATGAAATCTCTCAACTCGAAATTCTCATGAAATTGGGAAAATCTGAAATTCATGGTTGCATGTTTGTTTTATGATGAGATAGGAATGATATAATGTCTAGGAGTAAAACCCTAGTCAATCACATGTTGAAATCATGCTTATTTCTTGTGAATTCACAATCACCATTGAAGGTGATAAGTGGGTGTTGTAGGAACATGTTAAACACTAGAATTTTAATTGTTATTCTAGTGTAATTTGAGTTCTAGGAAGTAAATTCAGATTGTGTTAATGTGAAAATTTATGTAAACATGCTTAGTTGATGTTAACCATGGCTAAATGACAAGTATTGAGCTTGATAATAAATTGTGAGAAATTATGCCCGCAAGGTGTTTGTTAAAATGCCTAAGTGAATGTTTATATGTTGAAATTTCGAATGAAACGCGTAATTGCCTTGTTTGACTAATTACGTGAAATAAGGGTTAAAACGGGTTCTAATCATAATGTTGATTTAACTTAATTATGCCTATTGTATGATTTAAGATAGTTGACCTATAAAAGTCAAACTAACCAATGATAAAGTCGAATAGTGGTTTCGGCATAGAAAATACGTAAGGTGGAATAGTCGTGAATGGAAATGACTAACCTAACCACCTTGTGAATGATGATAGTTTGTCGCCTAACGAGCTAGGTGGAGGCTTGGGAAAGAAGCGGCCAAACGAATAAAGCACGAGAAGAAAGCGTATTCGGATGCGAGGTAAGTAGAGCTTACGCCCCTTTACATTATTTGTAAAGTTACTTAATTTCAAGCATTGATATGAATGCTACTAAGTGGTTGGTATATGATAATCCGACACGATTCAATGAGAGTCGGAATGGGGGAAAATGGTAAGAAATCATGAATTATAGAAAAAGGGGTAAAACGGTAAATTAGTCATGTAATGACTAATAAATAAAAACGGTTTTAAGTAAAACAAGTTCAAAGGAAAACTGAGATAGGTTTAAAGGGGTGAAATGGGAATTAAATACCATCTCATACGGACAAATGGTCAATTAGACTAAATGGGTCGAATGGTGTGGTTAACACCATTTGACAATAACATTTGACAAATCGCTTTTTGAGTTTTGTAATCACAGGAAATAACATAAGCTTGCGTTGCTTTAACTAGAAAGATTTAAAGCAAAAGTTATGTAAACGGGTTAGTACGTGACCCGGGCCAGGTACGCATAAATAAGCTTTTAGTTAAACATAAATTTTTTGGTCAAATATTTAGCGAAAGTCCCTCGTCGTAAAGTGAGGGACTAAAGTTAACCAAAACACCCTTGAAGGGTATATTGGGTAAACGACCCATAGGGGTTGTTGAGGAACTTGTATTAAGATTAGAGAATCATTAAATATGAATAAAAGTCATAGGAATACACATTCGTGGGTCAAATGCTCAAAAATGGTCAATTGCGTAAAATGACCAACCGATGGGTAAAATTTAGAAAAAGGTGTTCATTATGTTAAATCCACCACAAAATAGTTGTGGTGGAATATTTGTAGTTTATTAGACATGGAAATTTGTAACGTCAAAAGAAAAGCACAAGTTCTAGACTTAAATGCGTAAATACCCTTAACGGGTCAAAATAAGCATTTAAGCGTAAACGGGATTTTATTATGTAAGAAACCCGTGATTTGAGATTAATATGATAGGAGATATTGAAATAATGAATCTCATGATTTTAAAGATCAAATAAACATGTTGGTGTGATAAAATCATGAACGGGTCAATATTTGGTAAAAAGGGTAGTAAGACGAAGACATAAAAGTCTGAAATTTTGTTAATCCGGATGTCGGATTTTAACTCCATAAGATGGAGAATTAAATTACGGTCGCGTAGGAAAAAGAATCGCGTAAAACGGATCAATAACGAATGAGTTATGTCCGTTTTCGTAAAACTTGGTTTGGCTGGAAATATGCAGCAACAGGAGTCAACATTCTGTCAAAATGGGGGCTAGGCGTCACGCGACGCCCCCTAGTTCTGGAAAACTTCATTTTTTTTGTTGTTTGACCCATGTAACTTGTTTAAACTATTTATTTAACTATCAAAACTAACTTTTAAGTTGGTTTTGATTATAGGTGATCGCCAAGAGTGCCCGGATGAAGATCAAGCTCGATGAGGAACCGAACACGATAAAATACAACACTCAAGATTAAAGCTTCCGCACGGCGTTACTTCATAAATTTTAAACGACGAACTTATTTATATTATGTTGAAAACTTTTAAGTTGTAAAAGTTTTAGATTACTCGTATTTTCTAAGGATACTTAATCGTAATTACATGTTTATTTTCGTTATTTATACGAAAACCTTTAAAATTATAACAAGGGTGTTACATTTATCGACTTAATCGCCGAGGCCTATGGCGAGCGGGTCATTAGTAGATAGCGCTATTAGGTTTAACAAACCTTACACCGTGTCGTCCGAACGGGCGTGTACTAATGGACTATGGGCAAAGGGTCAATGCTGATAGACATTGACTTAGGGCACCTCTTACATTTTCGTAGCAGTCGATACGCGTGGTCTAATAACACATGGGAAGCCCCCACCAATCTTCGCAAACATGTCTGGGAGGCCGCGATACGAATTAATACGATATCTGGTTTACAAAACGAACATACGATTTACGAAACGAATACTATAACTAAACAACCAACTGTGAACTCGCTCAACTTTGTTGTTGATTCGTTGCTACATGCCTTGCAGGTCGTTAGGTACTCATGGAGCTTGCACAGGGAGGCGCAGTCGTTGTTGGACATGGCAGTGTGTGCCATGTTAAAAACATTTCTTTATTTCGTACTTAATACTTGCATTGGGTTTTACGATTATGCTTCCGCTAAACACTTAACTACGTTTTGATTTGAAACACCTTTCATATTGTGTGGTTGAATTTTACTTACTTGTTATGTTCAATATGATTGGTGGCTTGATTCTGGTCAGTCACGCCTCCAAGCGGTGATACTCCGCGTGTGGATTTTGGGGGTGTGACAAATTGGTATCAGAGCCATTGGTTTTAGTGAACTTGGTTTTAATAAGGGAAAAAGTTTTTTTTGTTAAAACCAGACTATAACCTGAACAGTGCTCAACGATCCACAACGACGCTTCGCTCCACGTGCAAGACTCGACATTCTAGGTGATATGATTTATGTTTACATTGCCTACTTGCTAGATTACATAGAACTTTGCTCATGGTATGCTTAGATGAACGTAACAACTATTGTTTGAAGACACTTATGTGCTTACTCTCTTCTGTCATCGCACTTTCGCGAACCTTTCTCACTCATGTTTCCTTTGATATGAAGATCATGAGTGGACGCGTTAACCTAACTCAAGCCCAGTTGGCGGCTTTGATCACTGAACAAGTTACTGCAGCGCTCGCAGCTGCCCAGGCAGGAGGTATAACCTGCCATCACAATTTACTCTAGGATCTTTAGATCCTACTCTCGTAACCCAACACTCGTGCTTAATTTTGTTTACTCTTACGCACACGACAGGTCAGCATGCTCAGCCACCTGTATACACATTCAAAACTTTTATGGACTGTCGTCCTACTACTTTCAGTGGCACTGAAGGGGCCATTGGACTCCTCCACTGGTTCGAGAAGCTCGAATCAGTCTTCGAAATGTGTGAATGCCCCGAGGCTCGTAGGGTGAAATATGCCACTGGTACTCTCGAAGGCACTGCGCTAACTTGGTGGAACGCGCAAGTTCAGATGCTGGGGCTGGCGGCTGCCAATGCCACCCCATGGAATGATTTTAAGGAACTGATCAAACGTGAATACTGTAGTCGTGATGACATCCACAAGCTGGAAGTGGAGTTCTTTAACTTGAAGATGACGGGGGTCAGAGATAGAAGCGTACACGAAACGATCCAATGAACTGGCAGTGTTATGTCCAACTATGGTGGATCCTCCCATCAAACGCATTGAGCTGTACCTCAAAGGCTTGGTACCAGAGATTCAAAGTCATGTGACTTCTGCCAACCTTGCTACTATCCAGGATGTTACTCGTCTTGCTCATCGTCTCACAGACCAGGCAGTGAAACAGAACAGGCTGCCTAAGCGTATCGGTGCTACTACTACCTACTACCTACTACCTACTACCTACTACCTACTACTACTACTACCTACTACTACCTACTACTACTACTACTAACTACTACTAACTACTATCCAGGATGTTACTCGTCTTGCTCATCGTCTCACAGACCAGGCAGTGAAACAGAACAGGCTGCCTAAGCGTATCGGTGCTACTACTACTACTACTACTACTCCTACTACTACTGCTGCTACTACTACTGCTGCTACTACTACCGCTGCTACTACTACCACCTACTACTACCACCTACTACTACTACCACCTACTACTACTACTACCACCTACTACTACTACCACCTACTACTACTACTACTACCACCTACTACTAACTACTACTAACTACTAACTACTAACTACTTACTACTTACTACTTAGCCTACTACTGCCTACTACTGCCTGCTACTGCTACTGCTACTTACTGCCTACTTACTGCCTACTACTGCCTACTACTGCCTACTACTGCTACTACTGCTACTACTGCCTACTACTGCCTACTACTGCTACTACTGCTACTACTGCTACTACTACTACTACTACTACTACTACTACTCCTCCTCCCAGTGATAACAAACGAAAATGGGATGGAACCTCCAGCAAGGGTTCGACTACGGTTCAGTCCCAGGCACAGCAGCGAAAGATCGATGACTACCAGAGTCCGGGTCAGCAGTCTTCTGGTAGTCAAGGACAGGGTGGATATTGTGGAAATCACCCAAAGTGCAATAGATGCAACAGACACCACAGCGGTCAGTGCAACAAGGGTCGTTGTCAGAGGTGTCTCAAGATGGGGCATGAAGCGAAGGATTGCAGGAGCTCACGACCTGCGAATCAGAACCAACAACAACAACCAACAGCTCCACAGAACCAGCAGCGACAGCGAGGTAACAGGGGATGCTTTCAGTGTGGTGCTGAAGGCCACTTCAAGCGGGACTGCCCCTAGCTAAATCAAAACCCGAACAACAACAACAACAATAATCAGGGCAATGGGAACAACAACGGGGGAAACAATGATGGAAACAACGGCGCCAGGGGTCGAGTGTTCGTGCTTGGTCAGGGTGATGCTAGGAATGACCCCAACGTCGTGATGGGTAAGTTTCTACTGGATGACTTTTATGTTACTGTTTTATTTGATTCGGGTGCCGATACTTGTTATGTGTCTCTAAAAGTTAGTCAAATGTTAAAACGTACACCAACTCCCTTAAACACCAAGCATGCCGTAGAGTTAGCAAATGGTATGAGTGTAGAAGCCACACGCATAGTTAAGGGTTGTAATCTCGTCTTAGCTGGTCAGACTTTCTTTATCGATCTCACTCCTATAGTTCTGGGTAGTTTCGACATTGTCATTGGGATGGATTGGTTATCTCAATAGCAAACAGAGATCCTATGCAAAGAGAATATTGTTCGTATTCCCCGTTCTGGCAAAGAACCTCTCGAAATTCAAGGCGACAAGAGTGGTGCTGTAGTGGGCATCATCTCCTTTCTTAAGGCCCAGAAGTGTCTGCGAAAGGGCCACACTGCTATTTTAGCACTCGTTACTGACGCATCAACGAAGGAGAAGAAGATAGAGGATATTCCAGTTGTACGTGACTTTCCTCATGTGTTTCCCGAAGATTTACCTGGGCTACCGCCTCATCTTCAGGTCGAATTCCAAATCGAGCTAGCTCCTGGAGCAGCGCCCATAGCTCAAGCACCTTATCGCTTAGCTCCAACTGAACTGGAAGAACTGTCTAAGCAATTGCAAGAACTTTTGGAAAAGGTTTTTATTCGTCCTAGCTCTTCGCCCTGGGGAGCTCCAGTATTATTTGTGAAGAAGAAAGACGGTACCTTCCGTATGTGCATAGATTACCGCGAACTCAACAAGGTGACCGTGAAGAATCGCTATCCTCTTCCACGCATTGACGACTTGTTCGACCAGCTGCAAGGGTCGAGCTACTATTCAAAGATTGATCTGAGGTCAGGCTACCATCAACTGAGAGTCCGGGACGAGGACGTCTCCAAAACAACATTCAGAACACGCTACGGCCATTACGAGTTTCTGGTCATGCCGTTCGGGCTAACAAACGCGCCTGCAGTCTTCATGGATCTTATGAACAGAGTGTGCAAGCCTTACTTGGATAAGTTTGTGATTGTATTCATCGACGACATCCTGATCTATTCGAAGAGTCAGGAGGAGCACGAGCACCATCTACGACTTATTTTGGAACTCCTCCGAACAGAACAGTTGTACGCTAAGTTTTCGAAATGCGACTTTTGGCTTCGTGAAGTCCATTTCCTAGGCCACGTGGTAAACAAGGATGGGATTCATGTTGATCCATCCAAGGTAGATTCAATCAGGAACTGGCCTGCACCCCGTACACCAACAGAAATCCGCCAATTCTTGGGTTTGGCGGGCTACTATAGAAGGTTCATCAAAGACTTCTCCAAGATTGCACAACCTCTCACCTCACTAACTCAGAAAGGCATTATCTATCGTTGGGGAAATGCACAGGAATCAGCATTTCAGCACTTAAAGGATAGACTTTGTAGCGCACCTATTCTTTCATTGCCAGAGGGCACAGACGATTTCGTGGTTTATTGTGACGCATCAATTCAGGGTCTTGGTTGTGTACTGATGCAACGGGATAAGGTCATTGCTTACGCCTCGCGCCAACTTAAAATTCACGAAAGGAATTACACTACACACGATTTGGAGCTGGGAGCTGTTGTCTTCGCACTCAAGATATGGAGACATTACCTGTACGGTACCAAGTGCACCATTTACACCGATCACAGGAGTCTCGAGCATATCTTCAAGCAGAAAGAGTTGAACATGCGACAACGTCGGTGGGTCAAGCTACTGAACGATTACGAATGTGCCATCAAGTACCATCCGGGCAAAGCCAATGTTGTGGCCGACGCCCTTAGTCGAAAGGATACTACACCTAGACGCGTACATGCTTTACAACTCGCCATCCAGTCTAGTCTTCCTGCACAGATACGAGATGCTCAGGTAGAAGCATTGAAACCAGAAAACGTCAAGGCTGAAGCCCTACGCGGCTCAAGGCAACGGTTAGAACAAAAGGAAGACGGTGCCTATTACGTGACAGGACGCATTTGGGTCCCACACTAGGGAAACTTACGCGAGCTTGTGATGGATGAAGCGCATCAGTCTCGTTACTCGGTACACCCTGGTTCGGATAAGATGTACCACGATCTCAGAACTACGTATTGGTGGCCTAGCATGAAAGCTCACATAGCAACTTACGTCAGCAAATGTTTGACTTGTGCGACAGTCAAGACTGAATATCAGAAACCATCGGGCCTACTTCAACAACCAGAGATTCCACAATGGAAATGGGAGCAAATTTCCATGGGTTTTGTTACTGGCCTGCCTAAATCTCAACGTGGGAACGATACTATTTGGGTGATCGTGGATTGACTCACTAAGTCTGCACACTTCTTGGCTATCAAAGAAACGGATAAGTTCTCCACCTTAGCGGACGTTTACCTTAAGGAAGTTGTCTCGAGGCACGGGGTGCCAACCTCTATTATTTCCGATCGTGATGCACGTTTCACTTCAGAACTTTGGCAAGCGATGCACAAATCTTTTGGCTCACAATTAGACATGAGCACCGCTTACCATCCGCAAACAGATGGGCAGTCTGAACGCACCATCCAAACTCTAGAAGACATGCTTCGTGCATGTGTAATCGATTTCGGCAACGGCTGGGAAAAACACCTCTCGTTAGTGGAGTTTTCGTATAACAACAGTTACCACACCAGCATTCAAGTCGCTCCATTCGAGGCATTGTACGGGCGTAAATGCCGATCACCTCTTTGTTGGGCAGAGGTGGGTGATAGTCAGATCACAGGTCCAGAAATCGTAGTAGGCGCAATAGAAAGAATTGCACAGATACGACAACGCATGGCGGCAGCTCGCGACCGTCAGAAAGCCTACGCAAACAAGCGCAGGAAACCACTCGAGTTCCAAGTTAGGGATCGAGTGCTACTCAAAGTTTTACCCTAGAAGGGTGTGGTTCGTTTTGGCAAACGGGGCAAGCTTAATCCGCGATATGTCGGACCGTTCGAAATCATTGAGAAAATAGGAAGGGTGGCCTACAAACTAAACCTACCAACAGAACTCAGTGCAGTTCACAACGTTTTTCACGTGTCGAATCTGAAGAAGTGTCTGTCAGATGAGACCCTCATAGTTCTTTGAAGGAACTCACTATCGACGATCAGTTACGATTCGTCGAGGAACCAGTTGAAATCATGGACCGGGACGTTAAGGTCCTCAAGCACACTAGAATACCTCTTGTTCGAGTTCGTTGGAACTCCCGTCGTGGCCCAGAGTTTACCTGGGAACGAGAAGATCAAATGAAACTCAAGTATCCCCAGTTGTTCGGAAACAGTGCAACCACTACTGAGGCTGAAGCTACTACAGAATTTCGGGACGAAATTCCAAATCAACGGGGGGATGATGTGACACCCCAGGAAAACCAGTAAACTACACAACACAACTAGCTTCCTCAGTAACCACGTGCTAAATTTCGGAACGAAATTTCTTTCAAGTTGGGGATAATGTGACAACCCGAGTTTTCAAGGTCTCTATTAGACTTAACTTAGTACTTGTTGGCAAGTGTGTCTTTGTATTTATTTGTTGTGCAATATACGTGTTGTTATATGTCCTTGGTGTGCATTATGTGGGTGCGTGTTAATAATATGATTGGTATTAATATTATGTTTATATATTTAATAACGATGAAATGGAGCTTTGGCCGAAATCACCCCCACCCGAAATCACCCTAGCCGAAAACCCACTTCCCCCTGCGAAATCACTAAGTGTTTTCGTCCATAATAGGTCTTGGCCCAACAGTGGGATCGGCCCAACTCTGTGTATATGATAACCCTTTTGATATCACGATAACCGCACAACACGTATAGAAACCCTAGAGTCTCCCTGTGTACGACGGCAACTCTCTTCATCCGACTCTCTTTCCATCCGAAGCCAGATTCCTCGTGTTTAACCATTCCTTGTTCGGTTAGTGATTTACTTGTTTAAGTTTGCTTTCATTCTTATTGTATGGTTATATTGTAAACGTGTTTTTGACTGAGATACATATGATATGAGGAGATGATTTCATGACTTATGTAAACCTTGATATCGATCTAGAGTTTTGACGGTTTGTGTAATTGGAATTGTGTAACCTGGTTGCTGTTTGATTGGGTATTTGTGGCTGTTTAAGATCTGTACATTGATCTGTACATCGAATACATTGCTATGGCTATCTAAGATCATAGATGGTATTTTATGATTTAGTGTGCATACTAGATGATAAGTGTGGTGATGATCTGATTGAATGATAGTCCTATTTTAAAGTGATTGGTAGTTTATTGGATTGCATGTTTAGGTATATGATTGAATAACTGTTACGCATCATTAGGATTTTAGGTAACTGATTGGGATGATGATGTTGGGGCCGACGAAATCACTAGCTCGACGAAAACCCCAAAAAGGGATTTCGTCACTTGAGGGTTTTCGCCAGGAAGGCGTCAAGAATGTAATTTCGTTACATGTGTTTTCGTTCATTGTCTAGCACAGTAGCTCTGTTAATTGTTTACTCTGTTAAGTTATGCATGTAATCCTGTTAAGTATGTAACTCTGTTAAACATGTAAACCCCTGTTAAGTTGCTAAGTTGTTAACTCTAATTGTTTGTTAACTCTGTTAGTTAACTAGTACTGTTAAGTTATTATTCCTGTTACATATGTTAACCTTGTTAGCATGTTAACCCTGTTGATGTGTTAACCCTGTTAAGTGTGTTAACGCTACTATGCATGTTAACACAGTTAAGTTTACCAAGACTGTTAATGAATAGCTAGGTCAAAACAAACTGTGAAAGCCCTTGATGTAATGCTTGAATTGCATGAATTTGATCAACTGCTTATGTGTTACATGATGTTAACTGTCAGACACACTTTGGACATAGATTGTATGCGAAACCTTACGAACGTGTACTGATTGTGTATACATGCATAACTATAGGACTTGATTGATTACTTGCGAACATATAGATTAGCATACCGAGCAAACCAAGGTGAGTTCACACTCTTTCCAAGGCATGGGATTCCCAAGGGTTGGTAATGGGATTGAATAACTACTCGTACTATCATTACTATTAAACTACTTTTTACTGTCCTCGGATTGAAGGGCACGTACGTAAAACCTACGTACACAACGGTAACTACAAACTTGCGTATTCCCCATACAACAAGATACGTACAACCATAAGACCATCACTCTATCACTTTAAGTCCCTCATTTATCAACTTAATCGTCGAGGCCTATGGCGAGCGGGTCATTAGTAGATAGCGCTATTAGGTTTAATAAACCTCACACCGTGTCGTCCGAACGGGCGTGTACTAATGGACTATGGGCAAAGGGTCAATGCTGATAGACATTGACTTAGGGCACCTCTTACATTTTCGTAGCAGTCGATATGCGTGGTCTAATAACACATGGGAAGCCCCCACCAATCTTCGCAAACATGTCTGGGAGACCGCGATACGAATTAATACGATATCTGGTTTACAAAAAGAACATACGATTTACGAAACGAATACTATAACTAAACAACCAACTGTGAACTCGCTCAACTTTGTTGTTGATTCGTTGCTACATGCCTTGCAGGTCGTTAGGTACTCATGGAGCTTGCATAGGGAGGCGCAGTCGTTGTGGGACATGGCAGTGTGTGCCATGTTAAAAACATTTCTTTATTTCGTACTTAATACTTGCATTGGGTTTTACGATTATGCTTCCGCTAAACACTTAACTAAGTTTTGATTTGAAACACCTTTCATATTGTGTGGTTGAATTTTACTTACTTGTTATGTTCAATATGATTGGTGGCTTGATCCTGGTCAGTCACGCCTCCAAGCGGTGATACTCCGCGTGTGGATTTTGGGGGTGTGACAATAATCAACTTACCAAAGTGATATAAACATAAATGCACTGAGTATGAGTGGGGAACACATCAGTGGTGTATGGTTTAATGACCTTAAATCTTGCGTTGATAGATTGCCAAAATCTGAAGTTTTGGGTATTTATACTGTTTATTTCATCTGGGGATATCAGGGGTGTCATTCTGCTGCATCCAGTTACATGCTGACCTAGGCACACCCAGGATATCTTAAAAGAGTTAAAAATGCCAAAACCCTGAAAATGAAGAAGCTCTCATAGAGAATCATTCATAAAGTGCAAAATGCATAAATCGTACCAAAAATGGTATTTGTCTTAGCCCTCGTTAGATATTTTGGTCTCTTTGTTGTACGGAAGTACTGACCTGATCACCAATTATCTAAACGTTGAAAAACAAAACGGATGAATTCAGTATACTCACCTGCTACGATGAATCTTTGTGCATACCTTGATCGCGGGGGTATATCCTGAAGTGGGACACACTAGTATATAAGCAATAATATTACCTTAACGTATCATACGGTAATGGTACTTGAAATGTTCATGCATTTTGTTTAGGTGGACACACATACTGGTAATCGTCTTGAACTGCTTTTCACGAAAATTTACATAAAGAATTAACAAATAGTGTGAAAACAGTTTGATTTTGCTGATATGATCTTCTTGCACATGATACTCACAAAAAGAAGGATTGTAAATATATTTTTTTTTTTTTTTTGGTTTAGTTTAGTTTGTTTAGTTGTTGAAAAATATTAAAAATACCAAAAAGATTTCTTTTTAAAAGATCTCCCATTTTGAACTGACAGGTAGTTGTTTTTGCAAATTAAGATAAAATATTGGTTTATCTTTAAATGTGAAAAAGAGTAATGTTTTTTCGAGATACTTGCTTGTGTTTCTAAACAGATTGATGCAGTTATCAAAATGAAGTGCAGAATACTAGTAAAGTGCAGATTGAGAGTGAAGTGAAGATCGTGTGAAGATGCATGGTAGGATCCTTCTACTACATTGCAGAGAGAAAGAGATATGAAAGAGTTGAAGTTTACTTGCTTAACCAAAGATTGCTAGTTCACTGATCTACAATGAATGAAAGTTTTGGAGATTGGAAGCATTAGCTAAGGGGGAGTTTGTTGATGTCAGAAGCTGTGTAGCTGACGCTATCCAAAGACCAAAAGACCGCAAGATGTTTGAAGACAAAGTTACACTATGAAGCTATTGTCAAGGGGGAGTTTGTTGGTGCATGTTTTGTGATAACAGCTTAATAGTTAGATTATTTAGTCTTTGGATATTTTGTATTGGGCTAAGCATTATTGGTTAGGGAGTTATTTAGTGTAATGGGCTTGGAGAATGGCCTGGCCCAGACCAAAGCCCATATGCAAAGCTTGTCCTATATAAACAAGGCTTGGCATAAGGGTTTAGGTTAGACACTTAGACACTTGATAGACATTTGAGACATTTGGAGAAATCTATAGAGAGTGGCTAGGAGATTTCTTGTGGGTCTTGAATTGATTGTAAACTTCGTGTTGGATAATCAATAGAAGACCGGATTGAAAGTGTATCGTGTTCTTGATTCTGTTTCTACACATTTTCTGTGAAATCTGATCTAGAGGATTCCGCACTCTAGGTTGGATCGACGATTCTGTTACGATCCATACAGATTAGGGGACTTACAATTGACAATGTGACCCAAGAATTGGACCTCCTCCAACCAGAATTCACACTTGGAGAATTTGGCATAGAGACGGTTTCCCTAGAGTAACTCAAGAACCAAACGTAGATGTTGCGATTGTTCGGCTTTTGACTTGGAATAGATTAGGATATCATCGATGAACACAATGACGAAGCGGTCAAGGAAGGGTTTGCACACACGATTCATTAGATCCATGAAAACTGCGGGAGCATTGGTTAAACCAAAAGGCATGACAACAAACTCGTAATGACCATAGCGGGTTCGAAAAGCGGGTTTGGGAATATCATCCTATTGAATGCGTAATTGGTGGTAGCCTGAGCGTAGATCGATCTTCGAAAAACACGTAGCACCTTGTAACTGATCAAACAAATCATCGATTCGAGGCAAGGGATAACGATTCTTGATAGTTAGCTTATTCAATTCCCTGTAGTCGATGCATATCCGGAACGATCCATCATTCTTTCTGACGAAAAGGACAGGCGCGCCCCATAGAGAGGTGCTAGGACGAATAAAGCCTTTATCAAGGAGTTCTTGGAGCTGACTCGAGAGTTCGCGCATTTCAGAAGGAGGAGACGGTAAGGCGCTTTAGCAACATGATTTGCTCCAGGAATGAGGTCGATTCGGAAGTCGATATCACGAGTGGGAGGTAGACCAGGTAAATCATCGGGAAAAACGTTAGGGAATTCACAAACAACAGGGACGTCTTTCACTCCTGTATTTCCGTTCTTTTCATTCGATCGGTTGGCCATTCGATCCAGGTGTCCGACGAGTTGTGTTTTGGCGTTTCGTTTAGCTTGTAGAGCGTTGCGATGCGATTCGAGTGAGCAATGCGATAGATTACCCATTAGTCACACAAATAACCAAGCTACTATATCTAACATACAATCACTATGAATAACTTGCGTTTAGCGTTTGCGATTAGATTGCGATGCGATAGAATTGCGATTGCGATTGCGATTAAACACCTCAACATAAACATATCATACACAAGTAACATATAAAAGCACACACACGTAAAACAATATTCAGAACACATAATTCGAGTTGCGAATGCGATAGCGATTAGCGAGAAGTCGATTAGCGATAAACATGCGATTAAACCTTGATTATTAATAGATACTCCACATAGTACAACTAAAGCGATTAAATAAATTGATTCGATTACAAGTCAAAAAGTATGATTTGCTAGTCAAGCAAGGAGTGACAGATCGCAATTAGCAATCTTTTCTTCCTTTGAATTTGACTTGTACTTTGACTTTCCAAAAAGCGAGTTGTTATAGGAAACATCTGTGGAGTCTTTTCTGTTAGGAATGTTAGATGTCGCTATAAGAGTGATGTCAGCCATAAATGCCAACATATGTTAGTACATGTATAAATAGATCTCACATGTTAGAGATCTAGTTACCACATCACATCCTTTTGTACGAACAGAAAGTTGTGTGATCAGGCTGAGGGGGAGTGTATAATCATTTCTCTAATTTGTAATCATTTTGATTATTAATGGAAAAAAAACATGATATCTTTCCAAGTTTGTGTGTTCATTTAATTCCGCTGCAATTCATCTTATATTTCCATTAATACTTCATTTATTCACACACAAAAGCACACAAACAAAACTCAGATCCTAACATGTATTACACCTAAAACTACGGCGTTGTCTAACACTCTAACTAATGAAAATTACCCCCTTCTTCCCTAAATGTCTTAACCTAAAAAGTACTACATTACATCTGGTAACCTTTAAACTTTGAAGTTTATAATGGAGTAACTATCAGTTTCGATATTAAATTTATTATAATTATTTATAAGTTTATATATTAAAGTTAGACGATGAGATTAATAATATAACATAACATATAACATAGCATAGCATAGCATAGCATAGCATAGCATAAAATATCATAGCATAGCATAACATAATATCATGTGTATTTTCATTCTTCTGTAAAGCGTAATGACTTAATTCGAAAACCGAAATCGTAAACGCAATACGAAAACCCAGATCGTAAAACGCAATTCAAAATTATTTTTACACAGATCGAAGCCAATTTTTTATGATTTCTTCAACGACTGATAAAATTTGAATGCTAAAAACACTTATCTACGATCGAATCAAACGAATCGAGTGATTCGCTTCAAAATCACTAGACACGTTGATCGAGTGTTTGAATCATTGATTGATGATAAAAATCACACTATGAGGTAGTAACTATAGAGATAGAAAGTGAAGCAAAGGTTGAAGATGATGGATTTTGAAGATGGTGGGTTTTGGAAGATGTAGGGAAAGAGAAAGGGAGAAGATGAGATGGGATTGACTAAAATACCATTCTGATTTATTTTTTAATTTTGCCACGTGCCACAACTCCATTCCTTCTTAGCCTTCCTACTCAAACAATACTTCCTATTTGATCCTCCCCATTGATAAATTTACAGAAAATGTTCTTTACTTTTATTCAAAAATATAGTGGCCATCCTTAATGTTTAAAATTAACAGTCTTCATCCTTTATGTTATTTTATATTGCAGGTTACGTCCTTTAACACAACCTAAGTTTAGTTTTGTTGTTAAGTGCCATCACATGATGATCAAAATGGTTCAACCACTTCTTCCGGTTATCATCATCTTCATCTTGTCATCTTCTACATTCAATAACCACTATCTGCATAATGGGGACCTGCTACTTTTGGCCGGTGATTTGAAGAATCTGGCAAACCAAAAGTTTTGCAGATGGAGGTGCGACTGTATAGACGATGTCGGTGAGGACTCAAATAATTCGTAAACAACCATGAACATTGATGCCCAAACAACATCCAGTTTATTAAAAAATGGAATCATCTGAAGCAACAATTTTCAAGTATATAATGACGTTTTTTGATATAAAATCTCTATTTGGGCTTTGATTTGGATAATGAACCACTTGTGTTTTCATCGTAGTTCATACTATTAAATCAAGTTTATTTAAAACCTATATTATCCATCATGATCGAGCTAAATTTTTACAATTTTGTTAAAACATTTCATTCTGTCGTCAATTCCATTATCTCATACCAAATAGACGCACACATCGATGAGGACAACGAGCTTAAAGAAGCTACTATGTAGCGAAAATTGTTGGTAGTCCTATCTATCTTACACTAAGGGGCGTAACTTTTAAGGGGCAAAGGGGTGCACCCGCCCCTACCAATGGTTTGGTTAATAGTGTAATTTTTTCAATTTTTAGTCCAAAAATTTTAAAATTATATAGGTTCGCCTCCGTCAAATATTTTGCCTAAATATTCCCTGGCTCTACCAAGTTTATTGTCCAAAAAATTTATATATTTTTTCGTATTGAGTTAATAAAAATGTGAATAACGGGGTTATTAGTAATTTTTTTTTATAATTGTTATTAAACTTGAAGTGAGTTTAAATAAAGTTTAAAACTAGTTTTTATATCAATGAAACTTAGGGGGTTCATTTTTGTCTTAATTGAAAGATGTTTAAACAAAAAAAGAATAATATCTGAGGATTGAGACGCCCTATTTGTGTTGTTCAACTTCAACAAAAAAAAAAGGTTCTATGTTCTAAGGGGTTCTTGAAGCCTTCAAATCTTCAATCCTTTATCCTTCGTCAAATTCGACGGAAACATGGTAGAAATCAAGCTGGATAGAGGCGTTTAATTACGAATTTAAACAAGGTAATTATTTATTTTAGTTTCTCATTCACTATTGTTTAGTTCTTGAATGGGAGGTTGTGCACTAGGGTTAATATTGAATCGAAATTTTGGGCATTAATAGTGTTTTAGACCTTAATTGTATCATTTAATATACGATTAACATATGCATTGCGTCTATTGTGATTATTGTTTAATGATTCCAAAATTAGGATTTATAATGGTGAAATTGGGGATTTGGGGAATGAAGAATTATGGTGAAATAATAGTCTAACCCAATCATATTGATTGTTTTTTGTTAGGTATATCATGGGAAAGTTTAAAACTATTCATTCTTTTTCAAAAATCTTAAAAGGTTGGCGGGTTGATTTGTAATTTTTCGTCAAGGTATTTACCATTTATCTTGAATCATTATAAGTATTTTGGTCTTTTGTTTGTTAAACCATTTTTAGTTTTTTTATGTGTAAGAACGGATCCTTTGAATGAATAAAGATTATTTAGTTTTATTTGAAATTATTATTGTTTGGCCCGACCCAAATCGGATAGCCGACCTGAACATATAAACCGGAACATAGAAATAGGAAAAAAAATTGCGTCAAATGACTTCTGCCTCCGCGGAGCTTTTGGTCAAGCTCTCCCATTGCTTACACTAACTAGGCCAGATATTTCTTTCATTATCTATACATTATAATAAAACAAAATGAACTTTGCCTACTTGACAACCACTTAAGTCATTAATTACCACGTTTCATTGTTATACTTCTTATTGTTTTGCTTTAGGAGGGAAAACACAAAACCTTTGTTCCACTTCTTTTGTTTTTAAAAAAATTAGACTTTCCTTTTTGTGGAGACCATTTCCTTTTTAATGTGATTGCAGATTGAAAATCATTTCCATACTTAAAATGTTTAAATAGCTTATAAATAAATAACAATTTAATGTTTAGCAAATGCTTATTAATAAAAGTCAAATACAATCATTTTAAAGGTTAGTTTGTACTTAGAAGAATTTATTTTCGCTGATAGGCAGTTATATGTGACACTATCAAGAATAAAAAGAAGACACACAATCAAGTTACTAATATTAGACAAAGATGAAAAATGTTATAAATAAGATGACAATGTGGGGGGCAAAGAAATATTTAGAGATTTACATATTGCTTATATGTTATATATATATATATATAAAGAAAAAAAACTTATGTTTTGAAAAACTTGCGTATGCGAGGCAAAATCGCACGTACGCGAGGCAAAAAAACTTGCGTACGCGAGGCAAAAAAACTTGCGTACGCGAGGCAAAATCGCACGTTATGTTTTGAAAAATGAAAATCGCATGTGTTAAAAAAACTTAAAATCACATGGGTTAAAAAAAGGAAACTCGCATGTGGGAAAAAATGGAAGTCGCATGTTATAAATCAATTTCGCATGTTTTTACTGAATCTCGTATGCAATGTACGTTAAGGCATTTTGTACGTTAACCGGCCTCTATATATATAATGAATTATATTATATAGTTTATAAAAGTAAAATATCATATACAAAAGGACGTGTGATTTTTCGTATTTATTTATTAATGAGATGGCACTTCGTGTTAAAGGGTAGGGGATGTTAAAATATTTTAATAATCATAACTTGGGAACCAATTGTGAGAACAGTAACATCTAAATTTATGTGTAATTTATTAATATAATAGATTTACAAGAAATATATTTTCTTTATATTACCCGTGTAACACACGGGATCTTAAACTAGTTGGTATAATAAGCATGTACATGCATAACCCAAGAAAGTCTCATGTTAGTGCTATTCGAAAAGTATTATGGTATATTAAAGAAACAATTAGGAGTTAAGTCTTGTTCCAGAAGGAGTATGAAGTCAAATTCGTGGGATACTGTTATGCAGAATACACTTGCGATCCAAGCACTAGAAGATAAGCCCCTGATATACATATTTATGATGGGTCTTGAGTGTTGTGTTTTGGTTCTCTAAACACTAAACTACTGTGTCATGGTCTACAACCGAACTAGAGTATCAAACTGCACCTATGTCAACTCAAGAAACTTTGAGCCTTGTGAAACTATTTTAGGACTTGAATCAAAATGCAGACTACTGTATTCAACTATTATGTGATAACTTATAAGCAATCCAACTTTCTGAAAATCCTATGTTCGATGCTCGAAGTAAACATATTGAAGTCCATTATCGCTTCCTTTGAGAGAGCGTATTGAAACGAGAACTTTTTAAAAATACGTAATTACGAAAACCCAAGTCGCTGATATGTTAACCAATAGTTTACCACGTCAAAAGCTACTTGAGTTTTATGCTAGTTTGAATATGAAAGAAGCAAGTGTTCAGAGGGAGTAGTAATGTGACAACATCTTGCATAAAGGTGTTTTCTGCATGCTTGGATATAACCTATGATCTATCAAGACTTTAGTAATAGTTAATAGTTTATCTTCATTAGTGGGTAGGGATGGTTGAGACAGATATCGGTAATCTCTGTCCCATACGCGACCTAATACCCATTGAATATATATTGGGTAATTACCTATTGGATATTGGCATACCCTCGAGTATCGGGTGTACCATTTATTTTCGTAAGGATGCGCACTGTGATTACGAAATATGTATTTTTCTTATCTTTCTATTTCTTTATAGTTTTACGTTCTTAACAACTTACAATAAATTGAAATATGATTGATCGCATACATACATATCATTGTTACTATAAAAGTTTGAAATATATAAAATACGTAAAATCTATAATGATAAATTTTATAAGATATGTTAATACTTCATATTGTAAAAAAGTATAGATAATCTATATATATAATAAACAAAACCATTGGGGGACACTTGTCACCCTATGGTTTAAGACAACTCAGCTGCATATGTGGCAGTACATGTGGCATAACTAGAATTGAAGGATTGGGCAAGCTTCTTTGGTACGTTTCTTTGATATAATCTCTCTCTCATTCAATCATTCACATCAACCGTTTACCCCTAAAACCCTAAACGGCGATTTTGATTATCGCCACTTCAATCGATCTTTTTCCACGGCGATTCTTCTTCGCACCGTTTCAATCGATCCTGTTCCACGGCGTTTATCAATCTCCTCACCTTCATCAGTGATAATCGACGGTAAGGATTCTGATATGCTCTTCTTTTCCGATTGATTTAAAGAATAACCGTTGGTTTCGTTATTTATTGATTTAGGCACTGAATGTTAGTTAAAGATCAATGTTTGATTCTCTGTTTGGTATTGTTTTTTGGCAATAGTTTTCGATTGGTTTGAAGTTTTCGCCGACGTCCTTTGTTCATATATTCAAGCTGAAGGTTATTATAATCGTCTCACTTCAACATCATATATTCAAGGTAAGATTGTCAGCTCTTAACCCTTGATTTGTACTTTTAGGGTTTTGTCTGTTTACATTTTTAGCGAGATTCTCGATTTAGGTGTTCGGTTTTATTTGAGATTCTCGATTTTGTGTTTATTTTGTTTGATTTTTGATATTAGTGTGTTTCGGTTTTAGGATTTTGAAGCTATGATGAAATACTACATGTTTCCACATGTTTTCAGTTATGGTTGAAGGAACAGGGTTCATTTGTTTAATTGTTTTTAAAAGCATTCATGCATCTTCCAGTTTTGATTTGAACAAAACTGATAATGTAGGGATGCAGAAACAAAAGTTTTTCAAATGGCCACTTAATTTTGATTAACACAGCCCCTGTTTGAAGTTATTGTTGAGAATTAAACCTCGATTTATGTTGTTTTTTGTTTATAGTTGGAATCTTATTTGAAAACTATATTCATATGGATTGTTATCTTTTAATAATTAAACGGGCCAAGATTGACTGTTTGATGCTTAATGTGTTGACTGACTCTGTATGTGTTGTTAAAATAAGATTCAATTAGGATTTGTTTTTTATTTTGATAATTGATCGGTTCAGTTTTGATCACCTTAGATGCTTTATTTTATACCTTGACTAATTCACATGATTTGCTAAATTTTGAAGCCTTACAAGAAGATTAAAGAAGGTATATTCTTTTTGGCATTTTTTTATATGTTTTTATGTTTGGATTATACTTTTAAAAATTGTTTGTACTAAACGGGTCAAGATTGACTGTTTGATGCTTAATGGATACAACTGGTCATCCTGGTCGGGTTGGTTATATATCACGCTAGATCTTATTGTTTTTTTTATAACCGTTTTTTGTAGGTTTTCAAGACGATGGAAAGTTCATCAAGGCAATTTATTAGGTTCAGTAGGTTATAAGTTTTAATATTTGTTTTTTATTTTTATATCTATATTCTTTATTTGATTTCATCTTATCATTTATTCTTTTTTGAATTTGAATTAGTATGAGGCAGCCTTCTTTATGTAGAGTTATAAATCGATCTGATGAACTTCTTATGGTAATTCATAAATTCTAACATGAATTATAAATTTTATTTTGTTGCTGTCATGAAATTCTATTTATTATTATTGTGTTTTTTGTTTTATTTTAATTATAATATAATAATATAAGTCTAATTTATTTTTATTTGTTGTTTTTGTAAGCCGATTCCATCTGGCGTTGCGGCTAAAATGTGGGGTGTCGATAAAGGGCCTACTAATGTTCTTATAGAAACAAATGATGGGCGAACATTTGAAGTTTTCATAAGTGTATCAAAAGGAAAGTTCTTCCTTTTCAATGGTTGGTCAGATGTCGTTACACATTTACGACTTACAAAAGGCTGCTTGGTAATTTTGAATCCTTTAGACTGTACCAGATTCAAAATAACATATTGTGTTAATGGTGTGAGTCATACGGGTTTCTGGACATCTCTCAGCTCTACATCTTCTTATTTTACTGTAAGATTATTATTAAATTTCTGTTAATTTTTCTTATTATATTATTTTTTCATAACAGTTTAGAATTCTAATATTTTTACTTTGTTTTTCGTATCATTCCTACAGGTCATACCTGAGTGTATCCTGCCGAAGTCCCATGATTATAGACTTAGTGATTTAATTTCAACTATCTATCTAAGCAACAAGACGTTTCATGTTAAGATAGGAACTGTTGGTGGTAAAGTTTGCTTTATCAACGGTATTGATGTTATTGTTAGTCTATATCAATTGGAGGCCGGTTGTTATTTTTATTTTACAAAATGGTTTGGTTATTCTTTCCATCTAACAATTTTTGGTAAAAATGGCGTTGAAATGAATTTTGATGATGTAAATGTCGATGAGGTAACTATACATTTCGTTGACTCTTTATATAATATTAATTATATGTTACTATATTTGTATTTAATACATTTAATAATTTTTATATGTAAAGTTTTCAGGTTGAAGTTGCACCTGTTGATTGTGTAAAAGATGGTAATCTGATTTCAGATGATCCGCCTGTTTTGGCTGAACAAGAAGTTGGACGTTATATTCGTTTTGTTCGTATGGTTGCTGAAGATTTTGTAAGTGTTAATATGTTTTTAGTAATTAATAAATATTACATATTTTATACTTTTTATTGACATAATACATAGATTTTTTAACCTTAATTTTCTAAGCAGATATTTTTTAAAACAATACAGATGTTGCCTGATGATGTTTCAGCAATGGCCAAACTGCATTTGGGTTTAAAAAGTATCACTATCAGACTTATGCATCTTAGTCCTCCAATAGAGTTTCCTAACGGTACTAGAAGAGAGATGAAAGAGAAAGGTTATCGTTATGCTTTAAGGAGCTGGTCAAGATTCATGAATACCGCTGGCCTTGAGGTGGGTGACACAGTTTATTTTTGTTTTGATGAACTTGAACAAGTTTTGATTGTTGAAAGGGTTGTTCCTCATATTAGGCGTACTTAGAACTTTTTTGACATTTACTTTTAGTCGTTTGGTTTCGATATGATATATATTAAAATAGTAATGGTTATTATATTTAACAATGATTATGGTTTTGAAGTTTAATTTACCACAAGTTTTATTATTTTACCTGTTGTTTCAACGACTATGCTGACAACATATTATACAAATATTCTAAGTGTAAAAATTTTAATATATATGTTTTAAGTAATGTTGTATTCCCCATTGTCGCATCGCCAATTAGCGTAATATCATATATAAAAATTAAAATGTAAATTTTGAAAGTTTTTACTTGTGGTAATTTATTATTTTTGATATTTTTAACACATTTTCTTTAAAAGTTTGCCTTTTGGTACAATTTGAATGAATTTAATGTTTTATCTAATTAGAAGTGTTCACTTTTATATAATTTAATTACTTTTTTGTAGTAATTTGCTTAATTTTAGAAATTACAGTTCTAATTCGGGGATTTTGATTACATGTAGTGTTTTCACAATCTATACTATCTATTACAAATGGAGATTAGAGGATGACCTCGATTTGCCTACGTGTCACGTTCTTAGCTATTAAGGAAGAGAGGAAGACACAAAGGATGAGTCAAACACAGTTTAGATGATACATGTTCAAGGTAATAAGAAGAAACCCTCTGTTGAAGAAGCAACCAGTGAGAGTGTTTTGCTGGAAACATGGAGGGGTCGGTGACGTTGTCGAGGAGTGTCAGGAAATGCTAAGTGATAGCATTTCCTGAAACTCCTCGACAATGTCACCAACCCCTCTTAAAAATTCCATCAAAAGTCTCTCACTGGTTGCTTCTACAACAGAGGGTTTCTTTTTATTACCTGAACCTGTATCATCTCAACTGTGTTGATTGACCCTGTATGTGTTGTTACATCAAGATCTGCCGTGTTGTTGCAACATGCCCTAATAGTTGCTGGCTGCCGTTCGCGGCTGTTCTAGGTAGCGTTGGGTGTAATCGATGTTTGGTTAATGATAATTAGATCGATGTCACCTAAGGGATATTTAGTCATTGATGTTGATGAGATGCTTCTAACCTGAGACTAAAACTATGATGAAGCAAACGTCTGCCCGAATAAGTGAGGTTTGACATTTTCAAATCATTTGAATTACTTTAGCAAATCATTTAGTGTTGACTGTGAAGATGAATAAAAAAGTGAATTCAAAGTGCATTTTTCTTGTCCTTTCAACATGAGGCTATGATGATTTTGTAGATCAGAGTAAAAATTGAATGAAGATAGCATTATGGCATGGCAAGGTCGTAGGATGGCAGTTGTTCATGCAATCTCTCTTGCAGCCATGGTGTTGTCATCTATATGCACAATCTGAGCCTGACAATATAAATGTTTTGACTGAACCTGTATCATCTGAAATGTGTTGACTGACCCTGTATGTGTTGTTACATTAAGATCAATTAGGATTTTTTTGATTTTGAAAATTGATTGGTTCAGTTTTGATCACCTTAGATGCTTTATTTTATACCTTGACTAATTCACATGATTTGCTAAATTTTTAAGCCTTACAAGAAGATTAAAGAAGGTATATTCTTTTTGGCATCTTTTTTATATGTTTTTATGTTTGGATTATTCTGTTAAAAAATGTTTGTACTAAACGGGCCAAGATTGACTGTTTGATGCTTAATGGATACAACTGTTCATCCAAGTCGGGTTGGTTATATATCACGCTGGATATTTCGGGTTGATGGTTGATGAGGACAACTGGTCATTTGGGTCGGCTCGGGTATATGATTGGATCATTCAAGTTGATGCTTGATGTGTACAAGTGGTCACCTGGGTCGGGCCGGGTCGGGTTGGTTATATTACGCTGGAACTTTCGGGTTTGATTTATTGTTCTTCTGAATTGATTACTTGCTCTTGAATATCAAATTTTTTCTTTTTATTATTTCTTTTAACTTTTAATTCAGTTGTGTAGCCATCTTAATCGACATCTAGGTTTCAGCTGCGATTTTTGGGAAATGATATGTAAGTCCTTGGAACATTTAATTTTTTTTATTTATTTACCTTTCATTTCACAGATTTGTTAGGATTATAAATTCAATTCTTTTATATGACTAGCTTCATTATGTGTGACATTTATTTTGTTCATATTAGGTACAAAGAAGAAGCCGAATTATCTCAAATTGTCAAGATGTTCAGGCAACTAGCAAGTGTTTGGATGATATTCATGCTCTTAAACACTTTCTATAACAATTATTACTTAATATGATTTGTGTATTGATTATCTAAAATTACTTGATTCAAATTTGTGATGAATGATTAGTCCCTTTTACTACTTGATTTGAAAATATATTTAAGATAAAATTTCTATAATTAGTTGTTATACATGAATAAATGACTTTATCTTTTTTTATATAATGTTCTTTATTTTCAACCATATAATACATTCACATTTTATAACATTTGGTTCATATTTTTATAATTTATTTTTTACTCGACCGGTGTATATTGATCAACAGAATTTTTTATGCAACAGTATAAGACTACGTATTAATAAACTTTACAGACGTGTTATAGAATATGAGATTATATATGGATATTAATATGGTTTTGGTTAAAGCCCTCGTATTACGCGGGCATTAACCTAGTCTATATATATAATAAACAAAACCTTTGGGGGACACTTGTCACCCATTGGTTTAAGCCAAATAAGCTGCACATGTGGCATAGGTAGAATTGAAGGATTGGAATAGCTTCTCTCATACGATTCATTACTCTCTCTCTCTCTTTCCAATTAAACCCTAATCAAATAACGTCTACGTCTCTCTCTCTCAATACCATCGGCGACAAGATTCAATCGGATCTATCATTCATCATTCAACGGATTTTAAGACTCTAAACTCGACGGTAATCGTTATTTTGTTGTTTGATTCTATTATTTTGTAGTTCGATTTGTCTGATTTCGTTTACACTTTAATGATAGTTAGGTTTTTATTCGAACCTTCAATCTGATCTTTCGTTCATCATTCAACGGATTTCAAGACTCTAAAGTCGATGGTAATCGTTATTTTGTGGTTTGATTCTATTATTTTGTAGTTCGATTTGTCTGTTTTTGATAATAGTTTAATGGTAGTTAGGTTTTTAGTCAACGGCGATGTTATTTAGGGTTTATCATCCACGTTGATAGTACGAAGTTGATTTTTGATAATACTCTTATTATTTGGTTGTGGAAAATACTCTTTATCTCTTCTCACAGAGTTTCTTCCGATTTGAAGGATCAGAGCAACGTCTACCAAAAATTGTTACTCCCAGCATCAGCTTTCAAGTATGGCCTGAATCCGATTGCCACCGAAAGACCCGAAAGACACCGATGTCACACAGCCGACGCGACAGCCATTACTTGTCGATCTGATCTCCGACGATGACCGCTATATTGCCGTTGATTCGTGGATTTCAATCAAAGTTGGCTTCAATCTTCATTTAGTGGATTTCAACATTTTATAATCGACGGTAATCTCTTACTTGTGGTTCGATTTCCTATTATCATTGTTGATTTACTTAGATTTTCTCACTAATCTTTGTTTCTTTTGTATCTTGCATCGCTCATCAATCCAACTCTACCTTCTCTGTTCTTTTAAAAATTAGTATTTTAGATTCAAACCCTAAAAAAACTAACAGGTACGATTTCATGTTTTAGATTCGAACCCTGTAGATTCTTGATTTATAGAATGGTTCTTCTATAATCTTTAATCGTCTTTTTCCGATTTGCTCCTATCAATAATTTTTTGTGAAGATATCGCCGTGGTGAAGGTGATTATAGTTATGTAAGAACAGATACAAAGAAACTAAATTTTTTGGTGTTATGTTTAGGATATTTATTTTGGATGTTTGAATTTGATAAAATTAAGTGAATATTTATCTTTGACATATGTTTATCAAAAGGAAACATCACGTTAAACTGTTATTTTTATTCTTTGCAGGCAAATTAGATTAAAAAGTGGTTTGGTGGGAGAAAATGCTATCGGGCTTTAGAGACGGTTGTTTCAATGCTTTAGTAACCACCGATATTTCTTTTTGTAATCTTGATGTTCATAATGTTGATCTGGTATGTCTTTCTTCTTTTATTAGGTACAATTTAGTTTCCAACTGTATTCTGATTCGGATCTTGTGTTTTATGATCGGGTGATTCATTTTGAGCTTTCATGGTCTTAAGAAATTTTTGTTCAACGGTGTGGTCATACAGGTCGGGCTGGAAAGAAAGGACCCATTTTAATTCATTCGTCTCAGCAATCGCTTGAAGTGAAGGGATTCAACAATTTTTGGAGGTAGCATGATGAACCATTTAATATCTTATGTTTTATAGTGTATATTTACTATATTAAGCTTCCTAAAAATTATTGTTAATGCTGGTTCAAAAATTGACCTTTGTGGCAGTGGTGGTTTTGGCTCTTTTGGTGGAACCGGTGGATCCAACGGTTAAGGTCGTGATAGAACGGGTGGTCGTTTTGGTTCAAGTGGTGCCATTTTGTCATTAAGTTTCATTGTCGTTATGGCATATGATTGTAAGGTTTCTTGAGCAAGAGTTCCTATACATAATGTAACATCATTGTTTGTGGTTTCTAAATAAAATAGTGTATACATGGGTACCTTTGTATGACATGTCTACTTAAAGAAGACATGTGATGGCATTTGATATTCGCTAGACACCTATTAAGGCAGTCACTGAATATGTAGATGGTATGTTCGCTAGACACCTAGGGTTTTATGAAAGCGGCGAGGTGCTAATAGCTAAGAAGTATGTTCGAATTCTACCGTTGAATAATTATTTAGGTTTTCTTTTATTTTTCTATATGTGAAAATAAGGTTATACTAAGAATGCAGGGCTTAGTGGATCAAATGGAGGTTGTGCATCGAAACTTGCCAGTTGACACACAAAATTTCTTAGTCAGCGCTTATGAAGTAGATCGACAAGAATAGGTTAGGGTTTTATGTTCATTTTGTTTGAGCCTAAGTCTATTGCTTGTCATTTCAAAATATAACTGTTATTGATGAATGGATGTTGCTAAATTGATTACCTTCTATAAAAAAACAGAGTTTTTAGGAAAACTAAGTTTATTAAATAAACATATTTTATTATTGTTATTTGTAACTTATTGGCAAAGTTTTGCTAGCCCTCAATGGCAAGGTGACCAGATTGAGTCAACGTTTGATGTGTCAGCACTCATCATCGATGCTATTGAAGTGGGCCAGCCCCTGAATGTTTCAGAGAGATCATCCACCTCTATAAGGTAGTTATTTTGTAAGATCACTAAATTATAGCTTAATTTCTTTTTTATTAGGCCTTTGGGTATACTTTAACCTAACTTAACTCCACCTAAGTGACACATCAACTTTTTTTCCTCATTTCACTTTGTCCCACTCTAAGGAAATGGTTTAACATGTTAACACATAACTCATTTAATGCACTTTAACATTGGGTTTTTGTCTAAAAAAGAAAGTAATAATTAATTCAATCTCTTAACATTGGGTTAACATGTTAACACATAACTCATTTAATGCACTTTAACACAAAGAGGGAGTGGTTTGCAATGTTAGTTAACATGCCATGTCATTGTTAACTTGGGTAATTTTTTTCTCAAACGGACCAAATTTGGTAAAAGTTACTTATAAGTGTTTTTAATAGGTTGATTTGGGTGATGTACCTTTTACTTATACATGGGTTGATTTGGATAATGTTTTGTGCACTTATAAGTGGGTGATGACTGACTCTAGGTGGGTCAGTCAAATGTTATATGAAAGGACCAACTATTTTTCTCGCATTATAGATTTGTAGCTTTGGTGGATTTATCACCATTTGTTCCACCATTTACTGATCTGAGCATCATATAATCGTTCCCTCCCATTATGTTGCTTATTAGTTATCCACAGTCCATATTGGCCATGATTTGATATCGATTTGAATTATGTTGCTTATTAGTTCCCTCCCATTTCGTTAGTCTGTACATGATGGTAGTGCTGGTTGTATTTTTTCCAAAGTGAATGGAGCAATGTATATATGTACATGTGCTTTTTATGCAATTGTGTGTTTATACAATTAATTAAATACCGCTATGATTTATTGAATTTATTTGAACGACAATTGTTATTCCTACTCTACATCAATTTGAACAACAATTTATTAATTTTTTTATGTAAAAGGTGTCAGTGGGCTGCCAAGATGGAGCTGTGACAGTCGCTGAAAAGTGACATCCAGCGAATGAAATACGAAGCAGTGTTTCAGGTGTTTTATGGACCCTATCTAGCTATTAAAGCTATGGTGTGATCGAGTGGTTAATGGGCATCACTCATGTTCCATCAATACGTGTCTGGGGGCTGCATGGATGGTCAAACATTCCTAAAAGGACAACTAGCTGTCAAAACTGGACAGCAAGGTGACACTTTCGAGCATTATTTCCATATCAAAAGTTTTAGAATGATGCAGTAGCAAGTAGGGAACTTTTGCGGCTATTTGAAAGGTGCTTCTGGGCCGAGAACTCTGTGTAAACAACCATGGTAAGTGTTGGTAAGGGCTGCCAAAACAGATTGAGAACATCAAGACAACAATGAATGTTTCTGGTCTGAATCGAGGTGTATGAATGACGGATCTGTACAAACAACCATGGTAAGGTTTTGTGTAAATGAATTCGTCTTTATTTAAGGTTTTGTGTAAATGTATACATTTATCGGCATATATGTATATTCATTTTTGTTTATTGTTTTTTATTTGTCGGTAAAGGGTCTGTGAGTATATGAAGAAAAAAAGTGAGAGCTAGGGCTTCTTGTGCACAAGAAGGAGTTATGATAAGAACCGTTTATCAAAAATGATTGCACCTAAAGACAACTCATATGTTAGCAAGTAAGTGCGTAATTTCTTTTACTTTTCTTTTTATTTTGCGAGTTTTCTTATAGGAATGAACAAGAATAAACAAGTTCAACGTTTGTAATAATCACCATATCCAACAAAAGTTTAGAAAAATGTTTTGATGTTAACAATATGCTAAAGTATCAACCTTTTGGATAAAAAGATGCATAAGAATTCTTTAAAGCTATAAATAAAACTATGGATAAAAAGATGTTTGTGGGTTGTTTTCACCTTGCCCGTTTTGACCCATTTTGACCCACATTAAAAATCATTGAATATTGACAGTAACCTATTTTGACCCGTTATTATACGCGTTTTAACCCCATGGTGCCACCTTTTAACCCTCATTTTCATTGTTTTAACTATATGACTTATTTGGCCGATTTTTGTTTATAGTCTAATCTAAATTCATGCCAGTAATTTTTACCTTATTTGTGAAACAGGCATGCCAGGTTCAACCAGATAAAATTCCTGATGATCCTCAAGCTATCAAGAGATGCATCGAAATAATCCTTGCTGTGTGAATATGAATACTTTTATAGGAACATATGTTATTGTACTTGTGTGTAGATTATTTTTTTATTTTTTATTGTTTTCATGTTGCTTTAGCGGCATGTAAAAATTAATCCGCTAATAGTGTTTTTCCAATGTATGCGTTTTCACAGAATATTAAATTTTAAAGTAAATAATATGGTTTTGGTTGAAGCCCGCGTATTACGCGGGCATTAACCTAGTATTATCATATACATATGCTAAAAATCAAATAATCATTTTTATACATAGGGAAACTATTTAAATGAATCATTATTAGACTCGATGAAAAATAAAATCAAAAATTAAAAACTTCAAGTATATGAATGGAGTTGGGTTCGGGTGAACGGGTATATGTGTTTTTTTCGAATAGTCGGGTCATGAATCACCTATAATCTTGTACCCGCAAAAAATTTCACAGCTAATTTTACACCCGAATACCTGTCTTGAATGTTTTAGGTGTAAGATTTGCCTATCAAGTTCATATTTGATTACCATCCGTATTAGTAGGTAGATTTTGTTTATCCACTAGTGGTTAGTAATTAGGTTGTTTTGCTTTTTCATGTAGCCTTATAAGGCATGTTTGCTTTTTTTTTATAAATATCAAAGTCTTATTTCATTCCAATCATCACGGCAAATTACATAAGGATAACAGGTAGACGAGCAACAAACTGTGCCGCCATCCCTTTCTGAATAGAAAACCCTAATCTACTAAAAACAAAGCCTCGCCCCTGAGAGGTCGAAAAGTTGTTGTGGACCACACGCTGAACTCTAGACAAGAACCGAACTGCCTTCGGCGCCAAGGAGCCGAACGTGTCAAACGCCAGGGGGACAAAGGCATGCTGATTATCCTCACAAGCTTTCGCGTGCTTTTCCACCTTCTTTGACTCTGCTTTCAATACCGCTTGCCCCGCCACAAACCCATTTTCCCGGAACCCGGCTAGTGGGGATACACCTGTGAGATCGACACAAGCATGTTTCCCGCCCTCCCAACCAAAAACTAGCACGTCAGCCGGGCGTAGGGTGGATCTCCCCTCCGACGGGTCTGTAAGAAAATTAACCGGTGCCTCTTTCTTCGCCGAGATCCCTGCTCGTCCGAGAATATCCATTAACGCGTCTCGCACAAAGTCATGGCGATACTTAAACCCCGGCAACTCTCTACAGTGTAACGCATGCTCCCCGTATTTATCCAGGCATGCTTTACGGCAGACTGGGCAAGTTTCATCATTCGGGAACATGGGGATCATCAAACGATACTTAAGGATTGACCGGTACTCCACCGCTGACATATGTTGACCCAAACCTTCAATAGGAATAACAGTTAAGAAATCCTGAGCGTGAGGCCTCTGTAAGCATTCAATGACGGCTTTCTGGCGGGGTGACAAATGGAAATCTTCTCCCAAACTTTGTGCGATTCGACAACAAAGGACATTCGCCAAAGTTTTCTGTGGCTTTTTGGGGGCGGTGTCCTTGTTAGAGAAACCGCCGAAATCAAAGTCAGGTAGAGATTCATGCAAGCGTTCCAAGGCGCTGGCATAATCCGGATCAGTGTTAGCAACCCCACTGTTACATAAGATGTGGTCCTGCAACTCCCAAGATTGAGACCTGGAAGCCACAAAGGCATAGGCAGCCACATCCCGGGCCGAGAGAAGGCCCAACCTGTCACACCCTGGCTTTTGCGGAAGCGTGGATTATTTTGGTGTGACTTCTTAATACCATAGCAACAATCATAACAATGCTATATGATAAAAATACAAGACGTTCATCCATTCATTAAGTTTTAAAATACCACAACATCAGTATTTGGAAATAATTTACAAACCATACTTGTCTAAAACGTATTCATAAGACACAACAAAAGACTTTTACTAAAACGAGGTTTAAGACATGTAACCCGTCCAGGTAAGGGTTACACCTCCTAAACTTATTGCCCTGGATGACATCTTATTCAACGCAGCTTGACTTAGGCATACTTCGCCAGATCCGCTAATTCCCTGAAATACATGTAGTTTGAAAAATCAACATAAAGTTGAGCGAGTTCATGTGTAAATGAGTATGTATAAACCTTTGTAATGTGTCTGTATGTATGAAAATCCCTGGTATGTAGCAATTAAGGAAAAAGAGATCACCATTGAGTTGCAAAGCCAATGATATGTGTGAAGTGATGCAGAAAGACTCAAACCTAGCAGATTTTGGCGTCGGGCACATAGTCACCTCATGGTCCACTCAGCGGACTCAGGAGTGGGGCTCGCTACACCCGAATAGATCTATCACTCATGTCCCTCGGTCCTACAACGAGGATTAATGGCCTTAAGTTCCACCTACCCACTCACATGATCTGAACGTCCCAACCCTCCTTAGGCTAACCATACCATGTATAAAAATGTCCTTAATAATTGTAACATGTATTCCACCCCCGAAGTATATAACTGGAAACAGTTAAGAGAAAAGGGGGACATGAACTCACAGTATTGCGTCTTCAGTATGTGTAACCTAAGTCTCCTCAGCCAACACGACTACCTACAGTGTACTAACGTCTATTAGACGAACGGGCCGTGCCTTTGCTTAGTATGAAGGTTTTTGAGTTACGTTTCTTGTGTTCCCAAAATTATTCCAAGTTATAATCATTAGTTAATGTTTGGATTAATTGCTAAACAATATTTCATATTCCTACTTCTCAAG
Organism: Helianthus tuberosus; assembly: GCA_030545235.1. Taxonomy (NCBI): domain Eukaryota; kingdom Viridiplantae; phylum Streptophyta; class Magnoliopsida; order Asterales; family Asteraceae; genus Helianthus; species Helianthus tuberosus. The sequence goes on along the minus strand of CM060411.1, from coordinate 56,929,708 downwards.
TATTTTAACTTCGTATTTTCCTTCCCAAGGATGGGGGTATCTCATACATGTATTTTCGTATTTGTATTTGTATAACTTGCCATGTATTGGCGTCGTATCCCGGTGTAGTATCCCAAATAATAATATGCCAATATATTCTCAATATATTACTTCAAAACAATATATTTTCAAGTCTCACTTGGAAAATATTTATAAACTTATTTTGTCCAAATTAATGCATTTCAAGGAATTACATATTTTTCCCAAAAATATCATACTTCTTAATAAACCCAAGAAAATATATTTTTAACTCCTACTTAGAAAATATATAACTAATCCACAAAACAACAATTATCCACACGTGTGTCTTAATACAAAATATATATTCTAAATATATGTTTATCCAATTTTATTTACGAAAACCAACCTCCGACACTTTGTTTTTTGTTACAAAAATTATGGCGAAGTTTATGTTTGAAAAACATAGTCTAAAATATACTAGTAAACACTTATCTAGAAAATATTTACTAAGTGCTAGGATTTTCAGAAAATTTCGCCGTAGTCTCCTTTGTAAATGGAGATGTCCATGCTAAATAGCATATCATTTTCTTTAACATATAACACATTAGATTGTTCTCAAATAACCAACCCGACCTTTAGACGTACAAAATACTACTTTTATCATTTCAGTTTTTAATATACAAAACTGGGCTGTTTTCGGGTATTTTAATAAAATAGTTATCTTATTTCAAAAATTCCCAAATTTTTACAGAATGTCTTATATGATCCAAATATTATTGTGTAAAAATATCGGGATCCAAATCATTACCAATATTTTATAAAAATTTATTTACCGGACTGCAATCAGATTTGTCACTTTCTGGCTGCAGTCTACGAAATAATTCATCTAAAATTTATCGTAAGTCCGATTGACGAAATTCCAGTGGGAAAATTACTACGACACCAGTGGTCATCTACAGTAACATTTTCATGAGCTGAATTTTGTTAGTAGATGCACCTTTAAATGCTGAATTTTGTTAGTAGATGCAGAATTCTGCATTTAGAGTGGGTTTTAGGCACTTCCCGACACTTTAACTATCACCTAGTGACGCAGTTTTATGGTCCTTACTTCCCTACACTCCATACTAGTGTAGTATCCTGTCTCTGGCTCATACTGGCCTCAAAAACATTGTTTGTCTAGGTGCTGGCATTGTCAGCATGTTTTCTGGGTTATCCGCTCAGTGTGCTACTGTGCTTTGTGCATCAAGTTTGTCACTAAAGTTTGTGTGAAATAAATGGCGTGACAGTATGAAATGTGATGCATATGTATGTATGTAACAGAAATCAGAAAGCAGTTAAATCACAGTTGTAATCAAGCACAATCATTAAGCACAAATTAAATATTAATTAATTGTACGGCAGCATGCAAATTTGACAGTTGTCACATTCTCCCCCCGTTAAGAAAATTTCGTCCTCGAAATTTGTACTACCTTAAATCCTTATGGTTCCGTCACATGTGTATGTATATAAATAATACCGAGGTAGATAATCTCCAAACCGAATCAAACCTTACTCACATCAGGTGGGTCTAAGAATATATATAACAACCCGAACCCTATGGTTAAAAGGCATGTGCTTTTAGCATTTGACGTCAAAGGTACAAGACGTATTTGACGTATAGTCTAGTGTAATCCAGCTAGCAGGGGTTCCACAAAAGAGGCGGTTTGACTAATAAGATTCTCACACGATCGGTTGCAATATGCAGACGAGTTTTTCACAACCCATAGTGTCCGCTATATGAATTCAAAATCAACAACTCAAATGTAATAGTAAAATGATCTGTCATCTCCTGAATAAATGAATGGTAAGGTTTAGTGGGTTAACATTCTTGAATTGCGAAAATACGCCAAATGAAATTTAAGTGGATCTGGTGTATCATTGTAGTTGCATCGGAAATGTTTAAATGGCAAGTCGAATGAAAGTACATGCAGTTTTGTATGAACGGTTGACCTTGATTAGCACAAGTTACAAGTTTGTAATGACACCACAAGGTGTCGTAATGACATAATTCAAGTATAGTGGTGACTGAACAAGTTCACCGTGTTAGAAATCAAATGAATATGTACCGAACAAGCCTGAAGATTTGATTTACACAATGTCATAGAGTTTTCAATTGAGTACGGAACCTCAAAGAGCCACTGTTTTTTATCGCAGGTGAGAAAACAATAAATACCGCAGGGTATTCAATTTATAATGAAAGAACCGTTCGGAGGCACACCGTGGTATGAAATGAATCTATGTACCGTTATCTTAACACACAACTGTGTTGAGTCTGCTTTAATTGTGAATATCAACTGGATTTTTAAATGAATAGACTATTAAATCCGTGTATGAAGTGAGTAACCAAATAAGCGCAAGCTTCAATTTTGTGAAAGTATCCTCACAAGGTGTCGTAACCAACAAACGATTTAGTGAAGTCGTAGACCAAACAAGTCTACTACGACTCGAAACAAAAGAATCTTTGCCAATTATTTGAATATGATGCTCTCAATACATCATATGACGTCTTAAACTGAATATACGAAGTGAATAAGTTCAAGCAATTGAACTTGGTTCTGGCGTAATCCGATAATAAACGTATGTATCAACCAAGGAATCTCGGCATGGTCACAAAGGTAAACCATGAATGTAACTTGAAATAAATGAAGTTTCAAGAAAGTGTGTTGACTTGGTAGCAAAAGAGCCAACAATAATGATAATGTAGGTCATTCGAATCACGAATTAGTAATTAGGTTTAGCAAAGTAATAATTGAATTTAAATGAAGTGTTTGTTCGAAATGAAACCACGTGCGTAGCAAATGGTGCATGTGTGTCATAAAAGTTTCCAAGAAAAGGAATAATGAGTATCTGCTAAAATGAAGAAATGACCAAATATCGAAGCAAATGTGTGTTCGCTCTCAGCGAAGAAAATTAACGTGATGCAAACCATTGAGGGGAGTAGAGATGCAAACATCTACTCGCTAGAAATAAAAGAAATTCAAGTACTTTCTGTTTGGACAACGGAGTTGGCATATATGCCAGGTTAATGGTGTCTGCTTGAGTTAACAGATGTGGTTCCTAAGTAACAACCTTTGTGAATTTGGACCTGGGTTCCCGGTGGTCCTAAGTACATGTTTTCTAGATTCTCAGAGTTTCGTATTTGGTGTAGAATCGTTCTGTGCATCGTGTAGGAAACACCATTCTTGTGTATGTTAAAACAAGTTATTGTCCCATAATTTCCCCGGTATACTTTCTTCCTGAATTTTACAGCTACTCGATCATCGATCAGTCGGGAAATACTGGTTGGATCCTCGCAGTTAATCAAATAAGTAAGGCGTCAGTTCTTAGCAAGAGTCGCTGACTCTTGTTGGCTAGCTTGTTCGGCTCCTGGCAGTTTGATGTTCATTTGAAAATCATAGTCCTTTCTCTTGATGAGCAGAACTGGGGTTACCCAAAACGGAAATTTTGGTCTGTTATCTTCCTTCTCTATCCACTACTGAAATTACACTGACAATCCTTGTGTTTTCGAAGGTGTAATCCGTTAGGGTGCGTTGGTTGCAGGCGCGAAGCCTGGAATCAAATCGATGCAAAAATTCGACTTGTCGTTGAGGAGATAATTTTGGCAAGTCTTCGAGGAAGACTTCAGGATATTCTCTGATCATGGGGGTATCTTCAAGTTTTATTTCTTCGGCTCCCTTGTCCCCGACATGAGCCAGAAAACAACACAACCTTTCCGCAACAACTTTCGCGCCTTCAAGCAATTCGTGATCTGTAGAGGCGTATCCTGCTTCGTGAGTCACGATCGCTCCTTCATTCATCGGGGTGCGGATATCAATCTTCGCTCGATCGCTCGGCAACTAATCCATCCCAATTACCTCGTCGAAGCTTCCCAACTCAATTGGCAGTAGATCTAGCGTAAACTTACGCTCTCCGGGTTCTATCTTGCCGATTCCAATTACTTCGTTGGCTTCCACTAGCTTCCCGTTAGCTAATACTATCGTGTGCGGATTAACTAACTTACTTGTTACTAAACCAAGTATACTCTCAAACTCTAAAGATGCGAAGCTAAAATTTCAACAATATTTAGCAGCACAGATGCATAACGTTGGGTAATATGGGACGTACCGATATCCGCGCTTGAATTCCTGGCGTGTCTCCCTAGCTCCAGTGTGGAGCTTTCATCCTTGTGCCTGATTGTTTTTAGGGCAATATTTTCTAAAATGCTTTTTGCTTCCACAGTTAAAACGACCTTGTACACGTTTCTGTTTGTCACTCGTTCTGTCCTGATATTGGTCATTGTCGTTGTTTCCTCCGTGATTCTCACTACCATCTTGGCCTCCACTTCTACTTTCAGTACCTTGCCTACAAGTTTCCTTGGGATGCCCCCTCTTGTCACAGTTATCACATTTTCCGTATTTACACCGCCCGACATGATAACGTAAACAATTGTCGCACTTAGGTAGGATACCCTTGTAATCCTTTCCCTTTTTGGCCCTCTTTTTGTTATTCGCCCGAGTAACCTTCTTGAAATTTGCAAGCTTTCTCTTGTTATCCCCAGATGACTCTACATGAGTCTCCTTTTTCTCGTCCGTAGTGGAAAATTTTCCTAGCCTAATTGCTTCCTCAGTGAGTGCCACGCTTGTGTCGATAGCCTTGGTGATCGTTGAAGGTTTAGATGTTGTTACCAGGCTTAGAATCTGAGGTGCCAATCCCCCTATGAAACGTTCGATCCTCTTAAACTCTGGTCCCACCAGGAGCGTAGCAACTTGTGATAGATCGTTAAATCTCTGCACATACTCTGCTATCTTTGGTCCTTCCATTTTCAAGTTCCACAATTCAGTTTCCAACTTCTGGACTTTTGCCCTAGAGCAATATCTTTTACGCATCAGTTCCTTCAGTTCATCCCACGTCAAAGCATACGCCGTAGTCTCGCCCATTGTCTGAACTTGAAGGTTCCACCATGACAGAGCCCCATCTACAAACCGCCCCGCTATGTACGTAACCTGATGTTCTGGGGCGCATTTACTTAGTCGCAAAACATAATCCGCCTTCTCAACCCAACGCACAAAAGCTAAGGCACCCCCGGTGCCGTCGAATTCTCGAGGTTTGTGGTCCAAGAACTGCTTGAAGGTGCAGCCTTCGCTGTGTTCGGAGCGAAGGGCCTCGAGTTGTGAAATAGCTTGTGAGATGCGCTCTTGTAGTTCTGCCGCTGTTGTTGGCGGAGGGTTGTTGGTAGTGATGTTTCCTTGTATTGACATCTTCTGAGAAGAAGATCGGTTAGGTCAGGTCTTATTCGTTCGGGGAGTGCATATAGTTGTTTAGAGATCATATGCACATACACATATTAGGTTATCATACTAACCAATCAAGCAATAGTATAATCATAGTATAACCAAGTAATTTGGTAATTATGTTTAATGAGAGCATAGCGAGTAAGTACGTAGTATTATAATTGTGTTTTCCTTGGGTATTGGCTACAAAGTGTTGTCGCATGTTTATTGATGATTGGCTCTCATTATTCTTCGACCACAATTGCATTGCCTTACAAAATGTATTACATCGAAAGGGGCACAGGGTCAACCTACCCTTGCCCAACAAGTATATCAGTGTATCAAAATCACATAGCTTGAAGTGGTCTTTAAAAGTCTCCACAATCCCGACTTAACCTTAGTGTCTTTTCCCAAATGTAGTGCAATCCGCATAATCCGAAAACCAACCATACTGGTGATTGAGGTGGAGGAGGAAAGAAAAGTAAACTGTTAACATGCGTGAGTCCCTCCTCGAGCTTGTATATACGTCGAAGTAACTAGCTGATCTGCTGCTTGACTGTAAAGAAATGAGCATCAGAATCCTGGGAACGGTGTAATAGCAACGGTCAAGAGCGCAAAAGGAACCTTGATGTATGTGGCGGATCAAAGTATGCTGGCAATAGACAGGGTGGAGGACGGGGTGTCTTACATAAAATTTTCAGACAATATGCTGTCTTGTGATGTAGACACTTAAATCATGTTTTCGGTTATGTAATGTTTTGCATTTGAAGTTACCAAATGTGGTGTCAGCTCAAGCTCCAACATTCTGCGACTCATATCCTCAAATTGCAGTTGATGTTACAGGAGCAACTCATCTCGTGTGTGGCCTCTATAATGTGAGGGATGGTAAGGGTCTAAAATTAGCATAGTGTATTATAGGAACCATCAAATCGGCTCGTCCAGCGATGTAGCGGTGAAAGTAGTACACGGTGCGGCCTGTAAGGCCGTAGAAAATGCTGTTGTAGCAAAAGGATCGTTACGCGGGTGCTGACCTGGAGTACCTTTCCGGGGTGCGGGTATGTCTTGAAAGAAAGTGATAGTCATAATGGCGCAATGGACGTCGGTCTTCACAAGAGCAACTTCAGCGGGTGAAGGTGCAGGAACAAACGTCTCAACTGATAGGAAGATCATTAGGTGCAGGTACTGGGTCGGGTATAAGGGGTGCAATGTCTGGTAATCCCAGGAAATAGGGTCATGATCAAGTAAGGGTGCAGGACCAGTAGGTGCAGCATCAAGCTGACCCAAAAGGAACAGGAGCTGGCTTAGGAGCAGGCTCCGGGTCGTGTAACGGTGTGGTGCCTTGAGCAGGTGATAATGCAGCAGTCATGTCATCGTCGTCTGCGTCAGTAGTAGAAAGCTGTAATCCGGTTATCTGTAAGGCTGCAGATGTCATAGACTCAAAGGAGTCTGAAATCGAGTGTGTACACCAAAATCAGAGGATAGCTTGATAATAGGGGTCTCAGAAGTGAAATGTGTAATAATGTTCTCGTCTAACTTTCTATTATCATGGGCGTCAGCAGGAGGACCATCAATAAACATGTCAACGTCATCGTCAATTGTTCGTCGAGTAGCCAATCGTCGGAAGGAATGTCCACAGGAGGCGCATTGTCGAGGATCGGAGCCATGGTGTGCTCATCATCGGGATGACCAGTGATGAAGGGGTCATGGACTGAAATAAGAGTGACAGAAGGATTCTTGTCAGAAAACCACCCGCAAAGGTAAAGTATCACCAAAATCTGGTAGCGCGGACTGTTGGAAGTCGTCCTCGTCCTTGGTCAGCATATCTGGATCACCCTCAGTGTCTGACGTAAATATCTCTGACGCAGATGCAGTCTCATCATCTGTGGCGGCGGTCGTAGGGTTATCAATGTCTGATAACTCGCCTTCTAAATAGTGTGACATGTGTGCCGGTACATAATAGTCATAGCATGTATATCCATAGTAATTATTAATAATTAGTGTATGCAGATACTCACCACATATGCACGTATATCAATAATCAGCAATTAAGCGTGTAAGTAATGACAATGTAAGCATGTAATCATCCTAGTCTTCCCCATACTATCCCACCCAGCCTCTTAGACTGAAGTTCCTAGTCTCTCAGACTAACTCCCTGGTCTCTAAGACCAACTCCCTGGTCTCTCAGACTAACTCCCTGGTCTCTCAGACTAGCTCCCTGGTCTCTAAGACCAAATCTCTCCAGTCTCTAAGACTAAATCCCTGGTCTCTAAGACCAAATCTCCCCAGTCCCTAAGACTAAATCCCTGGTCTCTAAGACCAACTTTCCCAGTCTCTAAGACTAAATCCCTGGTCTCTAAGACCAAATCTCCCCAGTCCCTAAGACTAAATCCCTGGTCTCTAAGACCAACTATCCCAGTCTCTAAGACTAATTCCCTGGTCTCTAAGACCAATCCTCCCTCAGTCTCTAAGACTGATCCTCCCTCAGTCTCTAAGACTGAATTATAAGTATAAATTTGGAAATGTGTATTTGTGCCCTTTTTGTTTGTAAAAATGTTTGTTCCCTAGATCTGGACGTTTTGTGTATGCAATGTAAAAAAAATGTTTGAAAATGTTTTCGTGAGAGCCCTGATGATCATAGTCTAGACTCGAGAAAGAATCCTAGTTTGCTATGATCGAGGCTCTGATACCAAGCTGTCACACCCTGGCTTTTAAGGAAGCGTTGATTATTTTGGTGTGACTTCTTAATACCATAGCAACAATCATAACAATGCTATATGATAAAAATACAAGACGTTCATCCATTCATTAAGTTTTAAAATACCACAACATCAGTGTTTGGAAATAATTTACAAACCATACTTGTCTAAAACGTATTCATAAGACACAACAAAAGACTTTTACTAAAACGAGGTTTAAGACATGTAACCCGTCCAGGTAAGGGTTACACCTCCTAAACTTATTGCCCTGGATGACATCTTATTCAACGCAGCTTGACTTATGCATACTTCGCCAGATCCGCTAATTCCCTGAAATACATGTAGTTTGAAAAATCAACATAAAGTTGAGCGAGTTCATGTGTAAGTGAGTATGTATAAACCTTTGTAATGTGTCTGTATGTATGAAAATCCCTGGTATGTAGCAATTAAGGAAAAAGAGATCACCATTGGGTTGCAAAGCCAATGATATGTGTGAAGTGATGCAGGAAGAGTCAAACCTAGCAGATTTTGACGTCAGAAACATAGTCACCTCATGGTCCACTCAGCGGACTCAGGAGTGGGGCTCGCTACACCCGAATAGATCTATCACTCATGTCCCTCGGTCCTACAACGAGGATTAATGGCCTTACGTTCCACCTACCCACTCACATGATCTGAACGTCCCAACCCTTCTTAAGCTAACCATACCATGTATAAAAATGTCCTTAATAATTGTAACATGTATTCCACCCCCGAAGTATAAAACTGGAAACAGTTAAGAGAAAAGGGGGACATGAACTCACAGTATTGCGTCTTCAGTATGTGTAACCCAAGTCTCCTCAGCCAACACGACTACCTACAGTGTACTAACGTCTATTAGACGAACGGGCCGTGCCTTTGCTTAGTATGAAGGTTTTTTAGTTACGTTTCTTGTGTTCCCAAAATTATTCCAAGTTATAATCATTAGTTAATGTTTGGATTAATTGCTAAACAATATTTCATATTCCTACTTCTCAAGTATTTTAACTTCGTATTTTCCTTCCCAAGGATGGGGGTATCTCATACATGTATTTTCGTATTTGTATTTGTATAACTTGCCATGTATTGGCGTCGTATCCCGGTGTAGTATCCCAAATAATAATATGCCAATATATTCTCAATATATTACTTCAAAACAATATATTTTCAAGTCTCACTTGGAAAATATTTATAAACTTATTTTGTCCAAATTAATGCATTTCAAGGAATTACATATTTTTCCCAAAAATATCATACTTCTTAATAAACCCAAGAAAATATATTTTTAACTCCTACTTAGAAAATATATAACTAATCCACAAAACAACAATTATCCACACGTGTGTCTTAATACAAAATATATATTCTAAATATATGTTTATCCACTTTTATTTACGAAAACCAACCTCCGACACTTTGTATTTTGTTACAAAAATTATGGCGAAGTTTATGTTTGAAAAACATAGTCTAAAATATACTAGTAAACACTTATCTAGAAAATATTTACTAAGTGCTAGGATTTTCAGAAAATTTCTCCATAGTCTCCTTTGTAAATGGAGATGTCCATGCTAAATAGCATATCATTTTCTTTAACATATAACACATTAGATTGTTCTCAAATAACCAACCCGACCTTTAGACTACAAAATACTACTTTTATCATTTCAGTTTTTAATATACAAAACTGGGCTGTTTTCGGGCATTTTAATAAAATAGTTATCTTATTTAAAAAATTCCCAAATTTTTACAGAATGTCTTATATGATCCAAATATTATTGTGTAAAAATATCGGGATCCAAATCATTACCAATATTTTATAAAAATTTATTTACCGGACTGCAATCAGATTTGTCACTTTCTGGCTGCAGTCTACGAAATAATTCATCTAAAATTTATCGTAAGTCCGATTGATGAAATTCCAGTGGGAAAATTACTACGACATCAGTGGTCATCTACAGTAACATTTTCATGAGCTGATTCAACATAGATTTCAAGTTATGACTAAAAACATATCACTCATTTACTACAGTAAAAACTCAGCTTTAGCTGCTGTTACAAACCGGGTCTTTAAAAATAGCAAACTACCTCAAAAAAATATGATTCCAGTGCCATTTGCTTCGTTTTTCGAAAATACATAATTTAGACTTCAGAAAATCAGTTTTTCGATTTATAATGATTCGTTTACAGCCAGTTGAAGGTGGCTGAAAATGCTAATCAGCATGCTTTGTATAGGTTAAATGTTACTAAAACGCACACATACGATTAACATCAGACCATAAGTCATTTACAGCAGGTTATTGTTTATTTAATTCAGATTTATCATGTATTATCATCTTTCATCTCATGACCTTTATGTAAAGCTTTTATGTTCATGCTTTAAGTTATGATCTTTAGAGTTCTTGTATTTTCATCATAAAATAACCATTAACCATCATAAACAAGAAGTAAATAAGGATTCAAGGTACTTACTACTAGCTTTTAAGCTAGGGAAGATCAAGAGTAGAAATGAGGTGGTTAATAGCAAATAGAGATGGTCCTTCCACTTCCGAGAGCACCAAGTTTCCTAACTTAGCTCCTTACACCATTGTATATGTGTAGAATGAATGAAATTTGAAAGATGAAGATGGGTGTGGGTGGGCTCTCCTTGACCGTAGGTATGGAGGAATGGAGAGGAAGAAAGGTGTTAGTGAAATGTTGATGGAAGAATGAAGGGTCTTGGATTATGAGTCTTACTTATAACCTCCACCAACATAATCTAGTGGATAATGTGTTTGAAAAAAGTGAAGACAAGATCTAGAAATATAATCAAATAAAATCTCTAGTGGTGGCCCCTATGTAACCGTCCTCAAGGGGGGGGGGGGTCTTTAGTTAACTTATAATGGTAGGTTATGACAAGTAGTTAGATTCTAAGTATAATTGTTAGGGATTTAGTTATTAGATATTTATATAGTGTGTTAGGGTGTTCGGGTACCATAATTAGCTCAGTAAAAGTGAAACAATGTGTTTGACAATATTTTTGTGTTCCGGGTAATGTCCGGTTGTTCGGTTGGGTATCGTTCCGTTAAAGTGTTTAATTATTTCGTAAAGCGTCTTTTATATAGCTTTTTGTGTCACAAACAATTCCCGGCACTTAGGAAAGTATACAGGACCATTTTGCCATACTTTTGCACATTACTAGCACCTTTAAATGCTGAATTTTGTTAGTAGATGCAGAATTCTGCATTTAGAGTGGGTTTTAGGCACTTCCCGGCACTTTAACTATCACCTAGTGACGCAGTTTTATGGTCCTTACTTCCCTACACTCCATACTAGTGTAGTATCCTGTCTCTGGCTCATACTGGCCTCAAAAACATTGTTTGTCTACGTGCTGGCATTGTCAGCATGTTTTCTGGGTTATCCGCTCAGTATGCTACTGTGCTTTGTGCATCAAGTTTGTCACTAAAGTTTGTGTGAAATAAATGGTGTGACAGTATGAAATGTGATGCATATGTATGTATATAACAGAAATCAGAAAGCAGTTAAATCACAGTTGTAATCAAGCACAGTCATTAAGCACAAATTAAATATTAATTAATTGTACAGCAGCATGCAAATTTGACAGTTGTCACACAACCCACCAAGCCTCATTGGCAAGGTCACGATTCGCCACTATAGATCACCAAAAAAAGCACCCCCACATACGACAATGTCTTCTATTGCCTCCCGAAGACCTTTATCAAAACATGAAACAACATCATCCACAAAGGGGGGGCTGGCAAGTTCGCAAACCAAATAGCAACTTTGCAACCCCCATACAAGATCTAAGCAAGAGGAGTTCGCTTTGAGGATCCCGCAACAAGGGAAGGTGTCTCATAATGTCAACAGCACGCGTTGCCCTCTTAGCCGCTAGACCACTAATAAAACTGGCATCACGGCTGACTGCCCCTCCTAGCAGTTTGACACCTTTCTCTGGCCTCCCAATCTCACTGGGGAAAAGCTCTGGCCGGACCTTCACCCCGTTGCATGTCGGCCAAAATACTTCAGTTTTTTTAATATTAAGCCGTAGCCCCAAGGCTGGACCCTCCGAACCGATGATGTCGAGAGCTTTAGCAACCTGAACAGCGTCCCTGATAATCGTCCTGTCATCCAAGTACCAAGCATGGAAGGAGAGTTTACAGTTTTCCTGCACCTGAAGCACTAAGGGGTGTAAGGCTAGGGCAAAAAGCAAAGGTCCCAAGTGATCCCCTTGCTGCACCCCCGTGAATGCCCCGATGCGGTCATTCCCCACGTATAGCCTAGCAGGCTGAGCATACAGAAATTGAACCCATGGAAATATGGAGGGGCAATGGCGATGGACCTCGCGAAGCAAAACTGAACGGTTAACTTTGTTTTGATTATCAAAAATACTTTTAAGTTGTATACGCAAACTATGTGGTACTCATCTCCATGATTCCTGCCTAAAAAGATTAATTATTCCAACATGTTAAATATCCATAAATCCTTTCATCGTAAAGGTAACAAAAGTTATAAGGCAAATAATGAATATTGAATCTCATAAAACCTTTATATTAAGGGAAACTAGCAATTAGATTTGACTCGTACGCATTGCGGTAAGGCTACATTGCAAACACTAAATGGATAGTCTAAATGTTATATGATGTGTTAACTATATAAAATTTTCAAAATTGAGGTGTAAAAATGAAGTGAAAGTGCTTAGAGTAAAAACACAAAGTTCAGAACTTGAGAGGGTCTGGTGGTGGTAAAAATGGAGTAATAGTACGTAACAGTACAAGTGTAAAACTTGAAGGATAATGGTGCAAGGGGTAAAAATGAAAAATTTGAAACTTAAGGGGCTGGCAATGGTACAAATGGAGTAATAGTGCAATGGGTAAAGCACAAATTTTAAAACTTAAGAGATTGTTGACAGAATTCAAACTTAAGGGTTAAAAATGCAAGGTTTAAAAGTTTAAGGGTCGGTATAAAGCATATGAACCAAAAATGTAAATTACCAAAGTATGGGACAAAAATGTAATTACAAAAGTAGAGGGTGAAAAAAAAAAAGAAAAAGTCTATGGACCAAAAATGTAAATAATAAAACTATAGACTAAAATGTAAAATTATAAAGTTAGGGGTTGGAGGTGAAAACTCCATCGACTTTTAAATTTTTGAAAGAGTTAATTACATAGTTAGTCCCTGTGGTTTGCACAAAATAACATACTTAGGTACTAATAGTTTAAAATCACATTCTAGGGTATTAACTTTTCATTTTGTAACGTTTGGAGGTATTAACGTTATTTGTAGGTTTAAAATCACATTCTATTAGTACCTAAGTATGTTATTTTGTGCAAACCACAGGGACTAACTATGTTAATACCCTAGAAGTTAATACCTCCAAACGTTACAAAATGAAAAGTTAATACCCTAGAAGGTGATTTTAAACTATTAGTACCTAAGTATGTTATTTTGTGCAAACCACATGGACTAACTATGTAATTAACTCTTTTTGAAAACATCAAGTTAACCAAATTTTTTTTTTTCAAAATATATATTGAAAGCTAGGGCTGGTGGGGCTAGCTCATTTGGTAGAGCCTTTTGCCTTTTAGTGGACGGTCTTGGGGTCAATCCTAAGCAAGGGTGACTTATTTGTAAACATATGAGTTTGTGAGAGTAACATTAGCCATTCAAAAAAGAAACATTGAAAACCAGGGCTTAGCCGACAACTAGTGGCTTTTTTAGCGTTTAGCCGCGGACCTAGGGCTTTTTTTGGCATTTAGCTAGTGCTTAGGTGATGCTTAGCCAACAATTAGAGGACATTTTAGTGTTTAACCGACAACTAGAAGATTGAGCTGACACTTTTTAGGCTTAGCTAGTGGCTATGGGCTTTCTTATTGTTAGCTTAGGGTTTTTTTAGTGTTTACCCAATGATTAGAAGTCTTAGGCTAGAGGGTATGGTGATGGTCCTCCAAGGGAGGATGATCCGCCACGTATGCGCCACGTCATAGTCTTCCCAATGATGGTCCATCCCACTAAACTAGAGGGTATGGGAGGATGGTGCTAGCGCCTAGATGATCCTACCCCACAAAACTATGTACAAGTATTAAAGCCTAATGTACAAATCCCATTCACAAACAAACAAACAAACAAAGAAAGGGGGCCCACCTGTTTTGGATCGTCCTGGACGTCGAGAAAAAGACGGAGAGGACGGGGACGGGATGAAGAAGGGGGGGGGGGGGGGGATGGGGTGACGCCGGCGCCGGGATGGAGGACGGGACCATACCGTCTAGCCTTAGCCGACGCTTCTTAGCGTTTAGCTGACTGCTAAGTTAACTGTTTTGACAAACACATTTTAGTCATGTTTTGTTATAAAAGGTTGATCAACTTAACTGGTTTGATAATTTATATATATCTTAAAACAAAAGGTTAATGGCTGTTACATCACAGCCACAACCATTATTTATATATAACCTTTCTTTGCGATAACAAAATCAAAATGAGAGTGTGTTTTGGTGGTTTGCGTATCTCCTCCTAAACAAGAATTCCTGACCCCCTTCTTTTTCTCTGATCATACTCGTATATGACTATTACTAAAATTAACATTTCACTCTTAACTTTCTCTGATCATACTCATATATGACTATTACTAAAATTAACATTTCACTCTTAACTTACTAAAATTAATTATTTACACTCAATTTCAAATTTATTTATTTACCATATCATAAAAAAAGGTTGGTCCCTACACTTTCTAAATTGATAGTACTCCCCTTATTCTTTAAGTGAGTTACACATTTATTTCTAACTTGGTAACGCAACGTGCGACACATTGTTATATATTTTTTATTTATGCCTAAATTACTTTAATAGTTTACATCACTATCTAAATTACTTTTTATCTATATCTAATGACGTTAATGTCACACATGTAACATGTGGAGCAGAGTAAAAACCGCATAATGTCACGTGCAGACATCACACATTAATGTCATCATCGTACACTGTAACTACAATGCTTATATAGTTTACATTGAGTTAGATCAGATGCTTCGAAACATGTATTTTTATATGACTAACATATTACATAACGTGTCGTTATCTGTAAACAACTAAGACGTCACCGCTGCAACACGCGTCCTACAATGACAATCTAGTTTTTCCTTATATTAAACATAACTACAGTCGTAAGAGCATTCACATCCAAACCATCAAATTATACATACATTCCACTAAAAAACAACTCCTATATAAATATATTTTCACTAAAAACAAATACTTTTTCTCTCTCCTTTCAATTAAATAATATTATCATTACATTTTTCTCTCACTTCCACTCACAACCACTTTCAAAATATATTAAAAAATTATAACGGGTGAACAGTGTCCCCCCAAATATACAGATGAACAGTAACATTTTCTCTCTCCTCTACTCACAAACACTTTTTATACAGAGCATTCACATTCTATCCATCAAAAAATGTGAGGGGGAGTTTTTATATTATAAAGGGTATAAAAAGTGTTTGTGAGTGGAGGAGAGAGAAAATGTTACTGTTCATCTGTATATTTAGGGGGACACTGTTCACCCAGTATAATTTTTTTAATATATATTGAAAGTGGTTGTGAGTGAAGGAGAGAGAAAAATGTGATGATAATATTATTTAATTGAAAAGAAGAGAGAAAAAATATTTGTTTTTAGTGGAAATATATTGATATAGGAGTTGTTTTTTAGTGGAATGTATGTATAATTTGATGGTTTGGATGTGAATGCTCTAATGTAGTAAAAGTTGACTATATTTTAAATGCAGATAAATTATTAAGACAAAATACAAATAATATAACTGGTAATAATTTTCTGATAGATGCAATGATAGATCTTGAAATGGAAAGCACGTGAATACATGATTGTAGTCTAGAATCGTGTACTGTCGGCCTTTTACTGAAAAAATTAAACTAAGTGCAAGATATATTTTGACTAAAACAATGTAAAACGACAAAATCAATTAAAGTAAATACCCCACAGAATCGGTTGCAGACGACCATCAATCTATTAAAGTGTGCAAGGGACAAATGTATACCTATTCCATATTTCTTAGATATGGCCCTCTCAGTGTACAAAAGGAGGAGAGCATCTTGCGGGTGACAAATATGTACATATATCAAACAAAAAAATAAGAAAGGTGATGATTTCCATGTGTGTGATAAGGGTTTATGTATACAGCTAGTAAATTTCTTTGTATATTACAGCGGTGTCAAAACGTAAAAAAACTCGAATTCAAATCGTTTAATGAAAATGTACTATATTTGATTCAACTTATTTTTGAACAAAATTTACATCAAAACATAACCAACTAAAAATGTACATAAAAACAAACACGAAATGTATTATATTTAACCTGATTTGATTGCGAAATAAATTTACGTTGAAATATAAACTAACTTGAATTATACCGACACGTACACAAAAAATAAACACGTAAAAAATAATGTTTTTTTAAGTTAAAGGATGGTACGATGCGTTGTGCCGTCGTCGAATCATAAAGTAATTCGAATTTACACGGTCTAAGGAAAACATATTATATTTGACTGACTCGTTTTGGAACAAAAATTATTTTAAAACATAGAACAACTGAAAATATATATAAAAATAAGTACGAAAACGTATTATATTTGAGCTAATTTATTTCTAAAAGAGAAGCACGCCCAAATATAAATTAATTTAAATTTAAACTGACACATACATAAAAATAAACACACATTTTAAGTATAAATACTGAAAATTAAAAGATAAAAGTATAAAAAGATAAAAAAAAAACACTAAATAACCAATTAGGAGAATGTCCTGTAAATGAGACTTTTTATTAGTATATATACACAATTTGATGTTTTCTCAAAGCAATATTTACCTTTTGCATTGTGTTCATTCATCAATTTGGTAAAATGTAATTGTTGTACTATTAGATTATGTTGATTGAAGTAGTCTAATTGATTAACTGTCAATCATCTCTAGATCAAGTGATGGAAGTTTTATATTTTTCTTGGGAGATGTAGGTTCAATTCCCACTTGGTATAGAGGGAGGCACTGGTGGGTAATGATAGAAGACACAGGGAAACCTGAGTTCGATCCTTGAGCCAAATGAGTTTTAACGGTAATTTCACCGTCGTGCCTACGGGCGGGTGGATTATCGGGTTTTCCCCAGAATTGGTGGTGCACTTGGGTTACCCTCGGAGTACACTGTTTGTTCTAATGGGTTCCCCAAGAATGCTCTTTATTAATTCTGTTGGCCGTTAAAAAAAGTCTAATCGATTAACTAGTCAAGGCAGCTATAATTATTGAGACAATCATTGGAGAGAGTAATTTTGAAGATAGTTTTTAATCCATAATATGGAAACTTATCTTTTGTATAAACTATAATATAATATGAAACAAAGTGGTATGGTATCCGTCTAATCATGTAAAGTAACTCATAGGTGGATTTTATAATTAGAGTTTATGAGGTTGTGTTTACCAGTAAAACAAAAATTTATGGTGTTCTTTTTAATAACAAATCCTAAGATTTTTTAAAATAAATACATGACAACTTGTACTACGTAGAATTTGAACTTTTAAAATTTTGATTCAAGTTCAACATCACTTACCGTTCTTAAGTTTTCATTTAAAAAAATAATGAAACTGACACAATTAACACCCATGTTATATATAACTAACTTCGATGAATTTAAAAAAAAAAAATCGTAAAACTGGAATTTCTTAGCTGTAATTACTAATTAGTATATGAATCATCAAAAGATTTCTCTAAGACATATAATATATCTGGTTTCATCAACTTATGCTAGTTTTGCATGATTGTCTCTTCTATATACATATTCTTGAGTAAATTATATAAATATGTTTTTATGATTTTTTAAATTATGGAGATAGTCTATCGTCACCTTGCTCCCCCTACCCGTGGGATTCAGTCCTTAACCCACACATACTAAAGAAACCCAATGGTTAATAAAAACCCAGGGTGTTTGTTAGCTTGTTAGATCACTAAACGAAAGCTAATAGTCACAAAGAACCTCTACTCGCTGCAAATTAAGTTAGGTTTCGTTATGATGTCTCATATAAACATGGTTCCTTTTGAACTTGTGAATTTAAGATCTAAACATGATCTAGCGCCCGGAGCTTATTTGAGCTGGATTTTTTCTATTTAAAAAATTGTAATGTGCAAAAGGTGTGTGGTTCTATATATCAAAGGGTACGGTTCCTAAACCGCGCCTTTAAACATGTTTGTCCGAGGCTAGTCGGGCGGTTCTAGGATCGCACCTTTTGCTAATTTCACTGCACCATTTGACGATTTTTGTACCAGTGAAACAATATATATATATATAGGGGGAGGTTCATTTGAGAACAAAATTTAGTTGAGAAGAAAAAGAACAAAGGGTACAATTGTAAAATATTAAGTAGTTATTCTTTAATCTCATTTATTACAATCTTTAAGTAATTAATTACTCATAAAGATTATTATTGTCTACACTAATTTTCATTGCCTACACACATAAAAAGTTATCCTACACATTTTGAAAATTATCCTACACATGCTCAAATTTATCCTACACAACTCGTAATTTATCCTACACACCTAGTAATTTATCCTACACTCTAAATTTTTTTTTTAATTTTTGAAAAAATATATATTTTTTGAAAATAAGTTATAAATTTAATGTAGTTAGCTATTAAAAAGGAAGACTAGATATTAATGATCTAAGTAAGTTTACAAATATACCCTTACATTAAAATTAAATGAAAATATTAAATGAAGTAAAATGAAACATTCTTATTGGTTGAAACTTATTCTTTTTTCTTCTTACAAAAAAATTATTCTCATTTGAACCTTCCACTATATATATATATAGGGAAAGTGTTCTGTACAAATGCCCTTATCGTACATTACGTACGCTACAATCTCAGCCGTCAGATCATCTTCCCGCATTTTAAAAATCGCATGTTTTTTTATAACAATTTCACATGTGATAATTTTTGATGAATTCGCATGTTGTTTTTTTGTACCAATTTCGCATGTGATAATTTTTGATAAAATAGCATGTTGTTTTTTTATAACAATTTCGAATGTGATAATTTTTGATGAATTCGCATGTTGTTTTTTTGTACCAATTTCGCATGTGATAATTTTGATGAAATAGCATGTTGTTTTTTTGTAACAATTTCGCATGTGTTAAATTTGATGAAATCGCATGTTAAAAAACCAACATGCGAAATTGTTACAAAAAAAAAACATGCGAATTCAATGCGGGAAGATGATCGGACGGCTGAGATTGTAGCGTACGTAATGTACGATAAGGGCATTTGTACGTTAACCTAACCCTATATATATATATATATATATATAGGAGAAGGATCTGTTAGGAACCACCCTTTATTGCGAGAACCACAAGAACCAATGTGAACACAACAAAAAATACCTAAAAATAGCTAAAAAACACACATTTTTTTTAATATTTTTTATAGAAAAATCGCTACTTTTAGTAGCAAAAAAAAAATTGTTTTTAATTTTTTTTTGCTACTAAAAGTAGCGATTTTAATGTAAAAAATATTTAAAAAAAATTGTGTTTTTTTTTTATTTTCTTAGATTTTTTTAGATTTTTTAGGTTTTTTGAGGGTTTAGTTTTTAGCATTTTAGCTTGTGGGGGGGGGGGGGGTAGGTTTTTTTTTAGGTTTTTTAGCTATTTTAGCTATTTTTTGTTATGTTCACATTAGTTCTCGCAAAAAAGGTGGTTCTCGCATGAACCTTACCATATATATATATATATATAGGGAGAAGATCATGCGAGAACCACCTCTTATTGCGAGAACCGCGAGAACCAATGTGAACACAACCAAAAATGCCTAAAAATAGCTAAAAATCACACAAATTTTTTTTTAAATATTTTTTATATAAAAATTGCTACTTTTCGAAGCAAAAAAAAAAAAAAAAATTTTAGCCACTAAAAGTAGCGATTTGAGCATAAAAAATATTTAAAAAAAAAAATTTTAGATTTTTTTTTTATTTTTTTAAGGTTTTTTGGGGGTTTAGTTTTTAGCATTTTAGCTTGGGGGGGGTGGGGGTGGGGGAGGGGGGTTTAGGTTTTGGGGGGGGGGGGGTAAGGTTTTTTTTAGGTTTTTTGAGGGTTTTAGTTTTTAGCATTTAGCTTGGGGGGTGGGGTTAGCTTGGGGGGAGGGGGGTTAGGTTTTTTTTTTTGGGGGGGGGGGGGGTTAGGATTTTTTAGCTATTTTAGGTTGTGTTCACATTGGTTCTCGCGGTTCTCGCAATAAGGGTGGTTCTCGTATGAACTCCTCCATATATATATATATATATATACAGGGAGAGAATAATGAAAAAACTTGTTCTTCGTGAGAAAACTCTATCAAACGATTGTTATTTGTATTGAATTTTTCTATGGTTTAGTTTTGAGGGTTTAATTTTTAGAATTTAGGGATTATATTTAAGTGTTTAGGGTTTAGCATTTAGAGGGTGTTTGAGGTTGAGTTTTGAAAATAGATTATGCGTTTTGCATAATCAGAATAAGATAATTAGCTGTAACAAAACGTGCTGCAAAACGATAGTGTTTGGATTTGATTATGTTGTTTGATATCACAATAATCAGATAATCAATAGTGTTTGGATTTGATTATATTGTTTGATATCACAATAACTAGATAATCAACTATTTTAGTGTTTGGCAAGTATATATTTTATAAAAAAATAAGTGGAAACATAAAATCAGTTTTTGGATTTTCACGTTTTCCTGCAGTAAAGGGTGACCAACTTTTGGATTATCACGTTTTGATCTCTACTAAACGTAAAAAAATCAGTTTTTATTAATTTTTTTACCAAACACTCAAAATAGATTTTTTATGATTTCAAAACACAATAATAAAAAAAATCAGGTTGAAAAAGCAATTCCAAACACACCCTTAGTGGTTAGCTTTTAGGGTTTAAGTTTAGCTTTTAGGGTTTAATTTATTAAGGTTTGGAGTTTATTTCTTAAGATCTAGAGATTAAGGTTTAAAGTTTAATAATAACTAGTAATAAGACCCGCGCGCGTTGCGGCGCGGGTACATCGCAGACGTCGAACGGATTAGTCCAAGCGTTATGTGATGTGTTAATCATATAATAATGTGCGTTTCGAAGTATCCGACTGAACTCAATGTAACCTATAGATGTGTTGTAATTGGATTAAAATGTAAAGCAAATCGAGTTTATAGTGTACAATCATAACGTATTATATGCGACTTGACTAACTCCAATTTATACCATCAAGTTAAAACGTTATTATATGTGACTCGATTCATATGTAGGAAACATACAAAATAAAGGCCGAAAGCGTATACCAAATTTACGTCAAAATGTAAAAAGAAAAGTTTAAAAGTTGAGGGGTAGGTATAAAGCATATGTGAAATAAACGTAAATTACCAAAGTATAGGTAAAAAATGCAAGTTACAAAAGTAGAGAGTAAATAAAAGGAAAAGTCTATATGCAAAAAATATGAATTACAAAACTATAGGCTAAAAGTGGAAATTTTGGAAGTCAAAGAGGGGTGGTTTCACCGACTTTGTACTTTAAGTAATATAGAAATTAGTCAAAAGCTAAGGGCTAAAAATGTCAATTGTTAAAGTAGAAGAATAGTAAAGTTAGATAAAGGACTAAAATTGATTACTCTAAAAGTCGAGGGGTCGTTGCAAAACTGAGGGGCTTGAAATGAAATATTGAAAAAGTTTAGGGGAGTAGTAAAGCTAAAGGGCTTGAAACGCGAAATGGAAAAAGTTTGTGAGTGTAAGGGAATGCCGGTGGGTCACCCCACAGACATAGCCTTTTAAGTTATAGTAGAATTGGATATACTTTCCAAAAAAAAAAAGAGTTTTCTCGTTAACCCTTCTACGTATGTATGTGTTTTAACCTATATATAAAAGAAAGAAGGGGTGACGTCACTAAGGACAAGGAAGCGTGGTGGCACGTGGGATTTCCTTGGCTGTTGTGGATGTGGCCAACACTTTAGTTTAAAGTTGGCTGCAATCAAGGGAAAAATCATTTCTGTTGTTCCTTAACCTTTAAGACCGGTGGGTATGGGGAGGATAGTCTCTTTGTAGACTACCCGCCATGTAGGCGCCACGTAATCACGGGAGGATGAGCATCCTCTTGGGGACTACCCAAGGGTGTGGGGACTAGCCAAGACTACCCCACCATTAATAAAATATTAATATATATATATAAAGGATGAAAGAGAAGTCAGATGGGGGCCACCAGTTTTGCTCCGTCTCCTGCGTCACAATTCCGACGGAACTGCCGTGCAGGGCCCCAAGGGGGCGGTGTTTGACGAGGCTAAAGGGGGGGGGGGGGGGACGGCCCTCTGCCGATCCCATACCCAATGGTCTAATATATTTTGTTCATTTTTGTTGAATCTCACCCATCGAATAAACATATGTTTCAACCATGGTGGCTGCGATCCCCTACAAATTCTTGATTTAGAGAAATGAAGCGTGTTAATTTTTTTATTCATATGATATTTTTTTTGGGGAATGATTCACTAAAAAGTGGATTTTGTCTAAGTAGCCTAAGAAGGATTGTGATGATGACATGTGACACTCCTAATAAGTAGGAATGAAGAGCATTTTGTTCCTTATAAATAAGAGTAAAAATGACATGTGGCACCCCTTTTGTTTTTTAAAAATACAACAAAAAAATATAGTACAAAAAAATTTAGCAGAAAAAATCTGGTACAAAAAAATATAGCACAAAAAATCTAGTACAAAAAATATAGCACAAAAAAATCTAGTACAAAAAAATATAACTCAAAAAAATCTAGTACAAAAAAATATAGCATAAAAAAATTCAGCGAAAAATGTAGTACAAAAAAATTCAGCACAAAAAATTGAGAAAAAAAAATTTAAGACAAAAAAATTCAGCACAAAAAAGTTAGCACAAAAATAGAGTACAAAAATACAGCACAAAAAAATGTTATACAACATAGAAATACAACACATTTTAGTGGGTTTTTTTAGTCTTCATATTTTATATAGCAACATGGTACTCAAATTAAAGATAAAAAGACGCTCGATTTTACGGTGAAATTTTTATGAAAAAATAATGTCGTATAAAAAAGTTATGAACGTTTAAAAAACGGGGGTGGAATATGCATGCGGCTTGCATGTGGAGAGAGAAAGTCCATAAATAAGATTTTCCCAAGATACCCTTACACTCCTCATTTCTCTTACACTTTCATCTTAACCATTGATTTGAAAAATGTCACACCCCAACCGATGGCGGAATCATCGGGGCATGGCACTGAACGAAACAGATTGTCCAGAAGTTTCCATAACAATTATCATTACTATTCAATTTAAAATAACATGTCACATACCATGTCTCAAACAGTAAACAAATTATTACAGATAAAGTCTAGGCAAAATCATTCTGTTCCGACAACTCAGATTTAAATAGAGCAATTGTTTATCTGATTCTAGAGACCCTTGATTTAGTTACTACAGACAACTATTTGTTGGGCTCTAAAGCTTTATTCTAGCTTCAATTTCCTACCAGATGTGCATCCTAAGCACCTGTTACATACGTTAAAATAAAGTCAATACGTATAATGTAAAGGTGAGCATACAAGTTTGATAATAGCATATAGAGTTCGAATCCGTTTACGCATAACCAGCACGTACACATAGTGAAATGAAGCACGTTAGTTAGCGACATAGATCCATCGATACCAATGACTGCGGGTTGACTGCCCGAGGCAGTTCGCAATACATGATTACCACCGTAATCCATGCAAGTAATTGTCCTTAACAACCCCCGTGTGAACGGGTGCTGAGTCCAAATTATAGTACTATCGTTGCTAAGGCAGGTAGACAGCATTCCATGTGTAAACATAACAAACAAGCATTCATAAGTCACGTTTAACATGCATTAACGGTTCGCGTTCAAATAGTATTGAGTAGTGTGTTTGATGTGATTTGAATAGTTGTAACGTATGTAACACCCAAAAGTGCATAAAGCAAAAAGGGGATCGAGTATACTCACAGCGGTCGATGGATTGAAGGGAGCGCTTAGCGAGTAAAGTTAGCCTGAATGGATTGATAGCACAACGATAAGTGACGCGTAAAACGATACAAAGTGTGAATGGGTCGGATAGCAGTTCGGTCGGATGGTAATCCGATCGGACGGCTTGTCATGTGTGGATGGCAATCCGTTCGGATTGTCATCCGGTCGGACGGTAGTCCGGTCGGATGACTATTCGAGTGGATTGTTTCTTCCTATGAGATGAATGTGTTTGTGTATGATGGCTTGCCTTTTGAAGTTTTCGTTGTAGCATTTGAAAAACATTGAAGTATCTCTATCCTTCAAGTCGGTCAATCGGACGGTCAATCGTGCGGACAACAATCCGTTCGGACGGTAATCCGGTCGGACGGTAATCCGGTCGGACGGTAATCCGGTCGGACGGTAATCCGTTCGGACGGAAATCCGGTCGGACGGTAATCCGGTCGGTCGACGACTCCAGTGATAGGGTTACTTTGTGGGAACAAATTCACAGCAGAAGAGTCACTCGGTCGGATGTCCATTCGACTGGGTGGCATCCCTGTTAATGAACATGTTGAAAATTGTTTAAGTCCTTGAAGTCCTATTATCTCATGATCCGAAGAGTAATCCGGTCGGATGGTAATTCGATCGGATGGCAATTCGTTCGATACTCAAACTTCAGATAGAGTTGATTAAGTTGTGGGACCCAAGGTGTTATTCGTTCGGACAGCAATCCGTTCGGGTATCCTATCCGTTCGGACAGTAGTCCGGTCGGACAGCACTTCGTCCTGGTTGCTCCGGCCGTCTTACACTTGGTCGTTTTGTTTGTTTGTAGTTTTATCGAGACGTTTTGACAACATGTTAACCAATAGAACCCCATCTTGACCCAAATGACCTGATCGACCAGGAATCACCCTAGTTCAACCAGTTAACCGGTTCAAAGCGGTTGTTCTTGTTTAACCCGAAATCGGTGGTCTCGTGAGTAGAATCCAGATCTTGAGCTAGCACAACACTAAGAGTGAGCGGAGGACTAGATCTAGATCCGTTTCTATCGGTTTCAAGCGTATTGAGTGTAAAAGAGTTGAAAGAGAGTTAGAAACCATCTTTCAATCCTTTTTCACTGTGTTTATGTTTAGATCTAGTATAGATCTTTGTTTATTTATGAGGAAATCGGTCAGATCCGAGTTGTTCTTGGTGGATTGAATCCAAAACATGAAGTTCTTCAAGAACTCCCGATGACATCATCCTATAACACCTCGATTCTAGCGATTTTATGGTTAAAAGTTAAGATTCAAAAGATAGAAATGTGTAGGAGTGCGTGTAGGTCAAGAAAGTACAAGATTTAGGACGAGATCTTACCGGGATCGAGAGAAATCGAAGAAAAGGTGGGTTGGGCGTGCTGGTCGGACAAAGGTTTCCAAAAGTAGAAAGTTTGAGAGTGACATGGGTATTTATAGGATTCCAAAAAGGGAAAGGGTGAGTCGGTCGGATGGCATCCCGCCCGAATGACTATCCGGTCGGATGTCATTTCGGTCGGATGACATCCTGTCACCACGACCAAGTGGCAACCCGGTCGGATGGCTATCCGGCCGGATGGCGCTTGGTTCATGTGTTTGACGCGACGATTTTTACTGATTCGATTTCGATTGCGATTGCGCATCGCTCGCAATAGAGTTTCGTATTCAAATTACTTTTAATCCCAACCACTCATATCTAGCACTATCCCTTCTCCACTCATTATCATAGTTCGATTGTGATTCGAGTTCGATGTCGATTGAGTTCGATTGTATTTCGAGTTTGATTGCGTTTCGATTGATCACTACACATAACATAAATGAACATGCACAAGTAACACATAAGGCACACACACACGTATAACAATAAGTAATATGCGTAGTTCGAGTTGCGATTTGATTCGATGTCGATTCGATTAGCATAGTTTGATTATCGTTTCGTTAACTTTATCGCATTGTTACTTCCTACAGTTCACAGTCGTAGGTCGATTAGGTTGCGAATAACACACGTCGATTATTGTAATTATAGACACTTACTCAACATAATAGCTGAAATAAAAGAAATCTATTATTAGTCGATTGCGTGAAATCGGTCGTTGACTTTGACCTTGACTTCTTGAAAACACGGGGTGTTACAGCCTCCCCTTGTTTAGGGAATTTCGTCCCGAAATTAGGATGGAAGTTGTACATCACCGTGAGTTACTTTGGAGAACTTTCTCTTTCTAGACTTTCTCCTTAAATAACTGTGGGTACTTCGCCTTCATGTCGCTTTCGAGTTCCCAAGTGAACTCTGCGCCTCGTTTGCCTTCCCATCGGACTTTCACAATAGGAATGCGAGAGCGTCTGAGTTGCTTGGTTTGGCGGTCCATGATTTCGACAGGCTTCTCCACGAAGTGTAATGTTTCGTTCACCTGAAGGTCATCGAGAGGAACATGTAAGTCGTGGTCGGCTAGGCACTTTCGGAGGTTTGACACGTGGAAAGTCGGGTGGACGTTACTAAGTTCCTCCGGTAGTTCGAGTCTGTAGGCGACTTTTCCGATCCTTTCCAGAATCTTAAAAGGTCCAACATATCGAAGCGCGAGCTTTCCTTTCTTGCCGAATCGGACCACACCCTTCCAAGGTGATACCTTTAGGAGTACGTAGTCACCAACGTCAAATTCAAGGGGCTTGCGTCTTCTATCGGCATAACTTTTCTGTCGATTCCGAGCTTTCACCAGGTTGTCTCGAATTTGGAAAATTCTGTCTGTCGTTTCTTGTAATAGTTCGGGACCGGTTAATTGCGAATGGCCTATCTCGTGCCACACAATAGGCAATCGACATCTTCTTCCGTATAAAGCCTCGAATGGTGTCATTTGAATGCTGGAATGATAGCTGTTGTTATACGAGAATTCGACTAACGGCAGGTATTTATCCCAATTACCACCGAAGTCTATGACACACGAACTGAGCATGTCTTCAAGAGTACGAATCGTTCTTTCAGTCTGACCGTCAGTTTGAGGGTGGAAAGCGGTACTTAGGTTGAGCGATGTACCGAGTGCCGCTTGAAACGTTTCCCACAGTCGCGAGGTAAACTGAGCATCACGATCAGAGATGATGTCACGAGGCGTCCCATGATTACAAATGATCTCGTCGGTGTAGATTCGGGCTAATCGTTCTACCTTGTAGTCTTCCCGTATTGGCAAAAAGTGAGCTGACTTAGTCAAACGGTCAACCACAACCCAAATGCTGTCGTGACCTGATGACGTGTGAGGTAGCTTTGTTATAAACTCCATAGCTATACTCTCCCACTTCCACATGGGGATCGGTGGTTGTTCGAGTAAGCCAGAGGGTCTTTGATGTTCAGCCTTGACTCTCGCACAGGTCAGGCATTTTCCAACATAGAGAGCAATATCCCTTTTCATGCCCGGCCACCAGTACTTATATCGAAGGTCCTGGTACATTTTGTCGGCACCGGGATGAATAGAATACCGGGATTTATGGGCTTCGTCCATCAAGATCTGTCGCAAATCAGTCCGTTTAGGGATCCAAATTCGGTCCAGAAAGTGGAATATCCCATTTGACTTGCTCACAAGTTGGGCTCCATCGTGGTAGATTCTTTCCTTCTTCAGAGTGCGTTCGTTGAAAAACGCGTGCTGAGCTTCGCGGATGAGGGATTCGAGATCGTATTGGGCTTGAACATTACGAGTGCTAAGCAGATAGCTCCGTCTGCTGAGTGCGTTGGCAACAACATTTGCTTTGCCTGGGTGATAACGAATCTCACAGTCATAATTGTTGAGAAGTTCTACCCATCGGCGTTGACGCATATTAAGTTCCTTCTGATTAAAGATATGTTGTAGGCTCCTATGATCGGTGAAGATCGTACACTTGGTACCGTACAGGTAGTGCCGCTAAATCTTTAACGCAAAAACAACTGCGCCTAGCTCGAGGTCATGGGTTGTATAGTTCTTCTCGTGGATTTTGAGCTGACGAGATGCGTAAGCTATAACCTTGTCCCGCTGCATAAGGACACAACCAAGACCAAGGTTGGAAGCATCACAATAGACAATGAAATCATTGTTTCCGTCGGGTAATGTGAGAACAGGAGCATTGCAAAGCATGTGCTTGAGAGTTTGGAAAGCAGACTCCTGTTTGGTTCCCCAAACAAAAGGTTTGTCTTTATGCGTAAGAGCGGTAAGCGGCACATCGATCTTTGAGAATCCTTCGATAAATCGTCGATAATAGCCCGCTAGTCCGAGAAAAGAACGGACTTCAGACGGGTTCTTAGGTGTAATCCAACTCTTGACAGCTTCAATCTTCGCAGGATCGACGTGAATACCTTGATTATTTACGATGTGACCCAGAAACTGAACCTCCTCCAACCAGAATTCACACTTGGAGAACTTGGCGTAGAGTTGATTCCCCTGGAGTAGCTCGAGAACCAAACGTAGATGTTGCGCGTGTTCGGTTTTCGATTTGGAATAGATCAAGACATCGTCGATGAATACAATAACGAAACGGTCGAGATATGGTTTACACACGTGATTCATCAGATCCATGAAAACCGCAGGTGCGTTGGTTAAACCAAAAGGCATAACAACGAATTCGTAGTGGCCGTATCGAGTGCGAAACGCGGTTTTGGGTATATCCTCCTCTTGAATGCGTAGTTGATGATATCCTGAGTGTAGATCGATCTTTGAGAAGCACATAGCACCTTGTAGTTGGTCAAACAAATCATCGATGCGAGGTAGGGGATAGCGGTTCTTGATAGTTAGCTTATTCAATTCCCGATAGTCGATGCACATCCTGAACGACCCATCCTTTTTTTTGACGAAAAGGACCGGCGCGCCCCAAGGAGAGGTGCTCGGGCGAACGAAGCTTTTCTCAAGTAATTCCTGGAGTTGGTTTGAGAGTTCGCGCATTTCGGATGGCGCGAGCCGGTAGGGAGCTTTGGCAATAGGGTTGGCTCCAGGAATGAGGTCGATACGAAAGTCGATATCACGACTTGGTGGTAGTCCGGGAAGATCCTCTGGAAAAACATTAGGAAATTCTTGAACCACAGGAACGTCTTTCACTTCCTTCTTCTCTTTCTTTTCCTTCTCCGCTACCACAATGTTAGCCAAGAAAGCCCTGTATTCCTTGCGGAGATACTTGCTAGTTTGAACACATGACATGAGCTTGAGACCTTTCGAAGTAGTATCATCGTAAACACACAGTAAATCGCCATTCGCGAGCGAGAATCGAATCATCTTGTCGAAGCATACCACTTCAGCATGGTTTTCACGAAGAAAGTCTATGCCTATTATGACATCGAAACTTCCGAGTTGCATCGGAATAAGGTCTATTGGAAAGATGTGATTGTTGAGCTCGAGAGTACAATCACGAAGTACAAAATTAACAGCGACAGTTCTTCCCGTAGCGACTTCAACTTCGAACGTCGAGGAGAGATGAGAGCGCTTACGACTAAGGAGTTTCTCGAATTCGAACGACACAAAGCAATTATCGGCTCCAGTATCAAACAAACATGAAGCATAAATACCATTCACAAGGAACGTACCATTGACCACGTTGTTGTCGGCTTGGGCTTGACGCACGTTGATGTTGAAAGTTCGTGCGCGTGCTGCTTGTTGCTGTTGCTGCTGGTGTTGCTGCTGCTGCTGAGGCTGCTGCTGCTGGGGCTCTTGTTTCACAACCTTGTTTGGGCACATGTTGGCGAAATGGCTAGGATCGCCACATGCGAAGCATGCTCTGGCGTTGACCGCGGGTGCCGGAGGAGCTTGTTGACCCTGAGGGGCGGTGAGTAGAGCTTGATGAGCAGGAGCTTGTCGAGCACAGCAGTTGGCAGTAAAATGGCCGTACATATTGCAGTGAGCACAGAAATGGCAAGCAATGGTAGTCGGGTGGTGGTAGGTACAAGTAGGGCAAAGAGGGTGTGTCCCAGTGTATGCACGCTTTGCAGGCGATGCGTTTACCACAGGCGCCGCTACTTGACGCTGTTGGGCTGGTACAGCTTGAATTGGTGCAGCAGTGATCGCACAGTTCTTGTTGCTGGAGCTGTTCTTTCTCTTGTTCTTCCTCTTGTTGCTCGACGAGGTGGTGGTTTCAGCAGTTGGTGCGGCGGTGGTAGCTTGATGCAGGTGCTTTGAAGTTTTATCCCAGACACCGGCCTTGACCCGCTTGTCGTTGATTTCAGCAGCCAGTAGATAAGTTTCTTCGATCGTCGTAGTTTTAGCCGCTTGAACGAAATCAGCAACATAGTCAGGCAGGGCTCGAATATACTTCTTGATTGTGATCTCCGGAGTCTTGACTTGATCAGGGCAGATGATGCTGAGCTGCTTGAAGCGAGCAGTGAGAGCAGCGTTGTCACCATCCTTTTGATGTATGTGCCAAAATTCATCCTCTAGCTTCTGACGTTCATGAGGAGGGCAGAATTCTTCCAGCATGACTTCCTTGAGCTCGTCCCACGACAGACCGTAGGCTGCATCGTTCCCTCGCTTGTTCCTCTCGGCCGTCCACCAGTCTAGTGCACGGGACTGGAAAACGCCGGT
This sequence comes from Helianthus tuberosus, assembly GCA_030545235.1. Classification (NCBI taxonomy): domain Eukaryota; kingdom Viridiplantae; phylum Streptophyta; class Magnoliopsida; order Asterales; family Asteraceae; genus Helianthus; species Helianthus tuberosus. The sequence goes on along the minus strand of CM060411.1, from coordinate 56,899,134 downwards.
AGCATTCAGAGTTCGGAAGTCATCGGGGCAACCACTCTGTCGTAGAGTGACCTCAATGGAATCAAACCATTGGAATAGTGCAGTAGGACCTCCCTCGCCAGTGAATTCTTTTGGCCCACACGACTTGAATTGCTTGAAATTGAAGGCCTTGGTGGTAGCTTTAGGAGCTTCGATCCTTGATTCCTCAGATGATTTGCTGGCATTCTCGTAGACATCACTCACGGCCTTTGCTACACTTTTAGCGATGATGGCAGCAAGGCGTTTGTCTCTCTTTTCTTGACGAGAAAGTAAGGGATGACGGGATCCAGATGACATTGTCTGCAACAGACATCGTCACAGGACTCAACACATTGTATTCGAATCTCACCTCACACATCTAACATTCACTAAAGCTCAGGAACACATACAATTACGTAGGCGCATAAACACATAGTCAATCAGTCACAGATTCATATAAGCACAGATTCACACAGTCACGTAAGCATATAGAGCACAGAGTCACAAAACACCTAAACATGTAGTCATAAGAGGCAGTCAGAATACAGAAACCTATCATTCACAGTTCGCGAGCGTTCGAATATAGCGACCGTGTTTAATATATCGTATCGTGTAGTATGAGCATAAAGTCGTCCACAATTCAGCGATTAACGAGCAGTAGTGTGTTGTGTGACTATTGGAAGCAAAAAAGCGTTATATCGAAATCATTAGTACCTCAAAACGCTAACAAATAAACATAAACCACATAAATCACATAAAATCGACGAATCATCAGAGTCAACAGTTGCGGCTCAGAATTGAAACACATGAAAATCGAGAAATAGATCGTCTGCGGCCATTAGACATCGACTAACCAAAGTAGTTCGACTATTCACAAGGACTTGTTGTGCACACTTAACCTACCGGGCAGTGCCTCTGCCTCCATTCTTGGGCGTTTGGCACACCTCCCGTTAGTCATATGGTGACTTCAGGTCGTTGGAGTCCGTTGAAACTTTGGTGAGAGCTTTGTAAAATGAGCGGAACAAGTAGTCAAGGTTAGGGTTTCACCCCTAGCTTAACAACTTTGTCCCCGTTTTAATAAAATAGAGGAGATTATTCATCAAAATATGGATTTCACTCCTGATTTGGCATAATTCTCCCCGTTTGTAGATAAAAATGAGGGTTGTTTAAGCGACTCTAGTCGAGAGTTTGCGGTTTTCACACCTAATCTCGACTTTATCGCCTATTCATAATTTGAAAATTCGAGTGCGGTGATAGTATAGCATACGCGAGAATAGTGAAAAATAAGCTCGTACTTAATCCCTACTGGATGTACTCAAGTTGGTCTGTTGGTTCCTAACTATAGTCTAGGTATCTAAGACATCGACCCGGACTAGGTCGTGTCTTGCCTAATTCCCTATAGTTATGGCTCTGATACCAATCTGTCACACCCCAACTGATGGCGGACTCATCGGGGCATGGCACTGAGCGAAACAGATTGTCCAGAAGTTTCCATAACAATTATCACTACTATTCAATTTAAAATAACATGTCCCATACCATGTCTCAAACAGTAAACAAATTATTACAGATAAAGTCTAGGCAAAATCATTCTGTTCCGACAACTCAGATTTAAATAGAGCAATTGTTTATCTGCTTCTAGAGACCCTTGATTTAGTTACTACAGACAACTATTTGTTGGGCTCTAAAGCTTTATTCTAGCTTCAATTTCCTACCAGATGTGCATCCTAAGCACCTGTGACATACGTTAAAATAAAGTCAATACATATAATGTAAATGTGAGCATACAAGTTTGATAATAGCATATAGAGGTCGAATCCGTTTACGCATAACCAGCACGTACACATAGTGAAATGAAGCACGTTAGTTATCGACATAGATCCATCGATACCAATGACTGCGGGTTGACTGCCCGAGGCAGTTCGCAATACATGATTACCACCGTAATCCATGCAAGTAATTGTCCTTAACAACCCCCGTGTGAACGGGTGCTGAGTCCAAACTATAGTACTATCGTTGCTAAGGCAGGTAGACAGCATTCCATGTGTAAACATAACAAACAAGCATTCATAAGCCACGTATAACATGCATTAACGGTTAGCGTTCAAATAGTATTGAGTAGTGTGTTTGATGTGATTTGAATAGTTGTAACGTATGTAACACCCAAAAGTGCATAAAGCAAAAAAGGGATCGAGTATACTCACAGCAGTCGATGGATTGAAGGGAGCGCTTAGCGAGTAAAGTTAGCCTGAATGGATTGATAGCACAACGATAAGTGACGCGTAAAACGATACAAAGTGTGAATGGGTCGGATAGCAGTTCGGTCGGATGGTAATCCGATCGGACGGCTTGTCTTGTGCGGATGGCAATCCGTTCGGATTGTCATCCGGTCGGACGGTAGTCCGGTCGGATGACTATTCGAGTGGATTGTTTCTTCCTATGAGATGAATGTGTTTGTGTATGATGGCTTGCCTTTTGAAGTTTTCGTTGTAGCATTTGAAAAACATTGAAGTATCTCTATCCTTCAAGTCGGTCAATCGGACGGTCAATCGTGCGGACAACAATCCGTTCGGATGGTAATCCGGTCGGACGGTAATCCGGTCGGACGGTAATCCGGTCGGACGGTAATCCGGTCGGACGGTAATCCGGTCGGACGGTAATCCGGTCGGACGGTAATCCGGTCGGACGGTAATCCGGTCGGACGGAAATCCGGTCGGACGGGAATCCGGTCGGACGGTAATCCGGTCGGACGGTCGGACGGTAATCCGTTCGGACGGAAATCCGGTCGGACGGTAATCCGGTCGGACGACGACTCCAGTGATAGGGTTACTTTGTGGGAACAAATTCACAGCAGAAGAGTCACTCGGTCGGATGTCCATTCGACCAGGTGGCAACCCTGTTAATGAACATGTTGAAAATTGTTTAAGTCCTTGAAGTCCTAGTATCTCATGATCCGAAGAGTAATCCGGTCGGATGGTAATTCGATCGGATGGCAATTCGTTCGATACTCAAACTTCAGATAGAGTTGATTAAGTTGTGGGACCCAAGGTGTTATTCGTTCGGACAGCAATCCGTTCGGGTATCCTATCCGTTCGGACAGTAGTCCGGTCGGACAACACTTTGTCCTGGTTGCTCCGGCCGTCTTACACTTGGTCGTTTTGTTTGTTTGTAGTTTTATCGAGACGTTTTGACAACGTGTTAACCAATAGAACCCCATCTTGACCCAAATGACCTGATCGACCAGGAATCGCCCTAGTTCAACCAGTTAACCGGTTCAAAGCGGTTGTTCTTGTTTAACCCGAAATCGGTGGTCTCGTGAGTAGAATCCAGATCTTGAGCTAGCACAACACTAAGAGTGAGCGGAGGACTAGATCTAGATCCGTTTCTATCGGTTTCAAGCGTATTGAGTGTAAAAGAGTTGAAAGAGAGTTAGAAACCATCTTTCAATCCTTTTTCACTGTGTTTATGTTTAGATCTAGTATAGATCTTTGTTTATTTATGAGGAAATCTGTCAGATCCGAGTTGTTCTTGGTGGATTGAAGCCAAAACATGAAGTTCTTCAAGAACTCCCGATGACATCATCCTATAACACCTCGATTCTAGCGATTTTATGGTTAAAAGTTAAGATTCAAAAGATAGAAAGGTGTAGGAGTGCGTGTAGGTCAAGAAAGTACAAGATTTAGGACGAGATCTTACCGGGATCGAGAGAAATCGAAGAAAAGGTGGGTTGGGCGTTCTGGTCGGACAAAGGTTTCCAAAAGTAGAAAGTTTGAGAGTGACATGGGTATTTATAGGATTCCAAAAAGGGAAAGGGTGAGTCGGTCGGATGGCATCCCGCCCGAATGACTATCCGGTCGGATGTCATTTCGGTCGGATGACATCCTGTCACCACGACCAAGTGGCAACCCGGTCGGATGGCTATCCGGCCGGATGGCGCTTGGTTCATGTGTTTGACAGGACGATTTTTACTGATTCGATTTCGATTGCGATTGCGCATCGCTCGCAATAGAGTTTCGTATTCAAATTACTTTTAATCCCAACCACTCATATCTAGCACTATCCCTTCTCCACTCATTATCGTAGTTCGATTGTGATTCGAGTTCGATGTCGATTGAGTTCGATTGCGTTTCGATTGATCACCACACATAACATAAATGAACATGCACAAGTAACACATAAGGCACACACACACGTATAACAATAAGTAATATGCGTAGTTCGAGTTGCGATTTGATTCGATGTCGATTCGATTAGCATAGTTTGATTATCGTTTCGTTAACTTTATCGCATTGTTACTTCCTACAGTTCACAGTAGTAAGTCGATTAGGTTGCGAATAACACACGTCGATTATTGTAATTATAGACACTTACTCCACATATTAGCTGAAATAAAAGAAATCTATTATTAGTTGATTGCGCGAAATCGGTCGTTGACTTTGACCTTGACTTCTTGAAAACACGGGGTGTTACAAAAAAATGAATGGTTAAGATTCCTTCTTATCCTACTTAGGCAAAATTAACTTTTTATTTGATCTTACCCCTTTTTTGTGTATTTTAAACCGTCAAGATTTCTCTGCTTTTATAAACATATATATGGTTTGGAATATGATCCAAACAAACTACATCACAAATTAGAAAAAAAAGTGTTTCTGATTTTACAAACGTGTTTGATAAAGTGTTACGTTGAAGTTTATCTTTTTAACGGCCAATTTTTCTACTTAAATACTTACACCTGCTAAAGATTGAACATTGGTCTTTTCACAAGAGATAATTCCTATTGACCACTTATGCCATAACCTAAGTGGCTCGTTGAAGTTTATTTACAAGGTATTAACTAGTCTATATGTTAACTAATTTGTGTTTCAATCTTATCCAAAATTTAAAATAAAAACCTAGTTAATTCATATGTAAATTGATGTTAAGAATTTCATTGTGATAACATTTAGTAATTTTCACATGGTATTTTTTCGATTTAACTAGCAAGTATATTTCACATATATTAGTTTTAAAATACTTTTTTTTTTTATTAATTTTCAATATGTAACAAAGTGAATGAAGATAAGTTACTATAATAGTGTTTATAACCTTTCCATTAAAATCAATGTATATAGTCTATATGCTTGTGTAAAAGGAATGCTTTCATGATCACAGGAACAGATTAATCGGTTGGACTGGAAATTAGGCGCATCAACGGTTTGGTTCAATAGGTACGAACCGCTATACTTTGGACTGAGTTCAGGGTCAGAAATGTTTGAGCTTACTAACTTCCAAGATCTAGACTTCTATTTGCATCCTTTGTTTATTTTTTGTATAAGAAGTGGGTAGAAAGCAAGATAATTATAGAATACCCGAGGGCAGTGACCAGTGGTAGAGAGCATAAGACACAGCAGGATGGTTTGATGCATGTGTGATGGAGATACAACTAGCTAGAGTGACGTGATGGAGTGCAGGTCGGAGGTAAAGTGGAAGGGAAATGAGAAGAGAAAATTAAAACCTAAAGTTGGGAAAGTGAGAGGAGGTAATTCAGCAATGCAAATATGCAATTTAGTAGTTTAGAGAGGTGTAATGCAATTTAAAATGTTTATTGAGTCTTGAAATATATAATTAATTAAAATTTCACCACATTGTACATATGTATATATGTTGGAAACATGAAACATATTTAATTTTTTTTGGTACTTTATTTTTGAACAGCAAAGAAACTTAATATATAGGACACCGACCACTTTGTACTTTTTATTAATACTTTTTACTTATTAATCAACCTTAACTTGATGATACAGGTGCTTATTTTCTAACTTATATTCTTCTTTTCTATTTTGTTTTTAATCCTACTTATAACGTTATCCTAGACTGGATTAAACCGGTCTAACTAGTGCACTGATAAAGTCAGTCTGCCAAAAACATGGTCTGAAGTTATGGGTGAATTACATTATCAATTTAAATGACATCAGGGATGGATCTACCTCTTAACAAGAGTAACCCACGTTGCCCCTTGATGCTATGACGGTAGTGTAAATTTAGTGTGAATTTTGGAAAAAATTGACGTTTTTTCTATTTCGTTACCCCTTTTCTTTGAGACGTTGCCCCTATAAGGATTTTCTAGATCCGCCACTAAATGACATACAATATTCTTAGTTTTGAACAAACGACAATGATTATCTATGTAATTTACTATATTTTCTACATCAGGTTATGTAATTTACTCTTATTTTCTACATCTGGTTGCAACTCTAAAGCAAAGCATTGCTTAATAATCAAGTAATGATACACTTCTACATATAGGTATGTTCAACTCTTCCTTCTTTGTGCTTCTCTCACCTTCTACCCTTGTGATTTTGTCACGTGCCGTTATCATATTGTAAAAAGTCTTGTTAAATGAAATAACCTACGACGATACTTCATTACTCAATAACAATACACCATATTGCTGTTCCTTATAGATACTCTCGTCATAGATTCACTTTGATCACCAATGCTGGATCAAAAAATAGTATGTTGGAGAGATTTATTGAGTCAAAATGCTTCTTGATTAAAGAGCTACCCAAATGCTTATGTCACTGCTTTTCCTTATAGTAAGTACTACGCTAGTTGTACTGCCTTGGATTAAGACTTTTTTCCATTAAAAAGTGTTAGCACATGAATTTGGAATGAGGCCCTAAGTTAAATGGTTAAAAATAGTTGGGTTAGCACATGAATTTGGAATGAGCCGGCCCTAAGTTAAAACTTAAATGGTTAAAAATAGTTTGGGAGTAGGGGTGTTCTTCGGGTATTTTTTTCTCGGGTTTCGAGTTTTTCGTGTAGGGTTGTTCGGGTTGGTCAGATTCAGTTTATTCGGATTGGGGTTAGTTTGGGTCGAGTTAGCTCGGTTTTCGGGTTTAGATGTAAAACGAAAATAAATGTTTTTTATTTTTTAAAATATCATCAAAATTTATAATGCTATTAAAAAAATATCATGAAAATTCAAATATCATTTGACAATATGATATTGTAAGTTCAAAAGTGTCAAAACTTAATTTTTCAAACAGTAGAGACTCCACACCAAAATATATCTATATAAAAAAAAGACAATAAAAGTTCGGGTTTTTTGGGTCAGGTTGTTCAGGTTTTTGACAGGGAAAAAGTGACTCAAAACTAACCCATAGAAGGTTCAGGTTGGTCGTGTTTGGGTTTTTCGGGTATTCCCTAATTCGAGTTCGGGTGTTTTTGAACTCTGGTTGAGTTTCGAATAAAACTGGACAACCCTAGTTGGGGGTCAGATTGTGTCTCTCTTAGGTCAGACTCTTTAAATCAAGAGAAAACTAGAGAGCATAAATGGTAGTTAAAATATTGTAGGGTATTGAAAGAAAAGTATGGAGATAAAGTGCTTAGACGAAGAAAACAATTTTGAACTCTATGAAATTCCATGCTCGGACCGATAATCATGGATTTGTGCGAGATTAGTTCATAGATAGAGGGTTAGAGATAGATAAACACATTCTTGTATTGATTCGGACAACATAACGATACAATCAGTCAAAAGATAAGGTATCCAACAATACCGAAAGAGCATACGTCGTTGAAACTAGGGGAGAGCAGGTGGTAGTCGTTCCCCACACTCTAAAAACCTTTGTTTGCAAATGACACAAGAACAAGTATATTTATGACCAATGTCCTTTGGAAATTTCAAACAACATCCCTTTGTTGTTTGCAATAGTCAAATAACAACCCCTTGTTTTTAACCATGCTTGTCTTTTGTAAATTCCTAACAACATCCCCTTGTTATTTGCAAAAGAGTTAAATGCCATTTTAGTCCCTGTGGTTTGTGCCATTTTGCCAGTTTAGTCCAAATGTTTCATTTTTAACCTGTGGGTTCAAAAAAGTTTCACAGTTGCCATTTTAGTCCACTGGGTTAAATTCATCCATTTTTTTTATTAACCAGAAGGCCATTTCGGTCATTTTATATGGCTGAATTGCCCTTTTAGTTAACAGAATTACTTACAAAATGACCAAATTGGCCTTCTCGTTAACAGAAAAAATGGATGAAGTTAACCAAGTGGACTAAAATGGCAACTGTGAAACCTTTTTGGACCCACAGGTTAAAAATAAAACCTTTGGACTAAACTGGCAAAATGACCCAACAAACCACAGGGACTAAAATGACATTTAACTCTTTGCAAAATTTCAAACAACCACTTGTTGTTTGACCCTTCTTGTCTCATTTGCAAACACACAACGTCAAATGAAAAATCCTTTCTTTTGACCACTTCAAACGAATGAGTCTAAATATATTCCTCTAACCACTCACTAATTATTACATATTTAGCCTAAAATGTAATCTAATCTATTCGCACAGAAACACTCTAATATGATCTCCTTGATATGGAAAGAAAAAAACAGATTTATCTTCATAAAAAGCTACGCATTTAGAGTGTAGAAGGATTCAAGATCTCAAACAACTAGATAACAATACACAATTCACAATACAAAATACAATTTATCAAGCAATAATGGGATTTGAATACTAAAGGTTTTTTTAACTACTAAATGATTTTTATAGCACACATAGTTTCTTAGAGGTTGCAACTCCAGTTGATGTGTGAACCTTACTATATCACCGTCTTGATTTGGGTTCCATAATCATTAACGTAATCACATCTCAATGTAACTTTTTTGATAAGTAACTGCAAATAGATCAAACATGCTTATTAGCAATTTACAATCGACTCACATTAAGGATTACCAAATTCTCGAGGGCGTCTTATTGTTAATGAATTTTAGCTGAAAGAAATAACCGATGGAGATCCAAATTGATCTTGAAAAGACTTTTTACTCATTTATTTGGGAAAACTTGTATGATCATATATACAATGGCTCAAATGAGACTTGATGTAATTAGTGGAGAGCAGATTAGATCTTTTCTTCAGTTCACTTGGCCATGCAAGTTCTTCATATTTATATTGATCTTCGGGAAGCTAGCAAAAAAATCTTTTTCATGGTCAACTTTATCAATTTATAGTAGGATTCACATATAAAATCTTAGTTCTAGGCTGTATATATGGTAGACCGGAATAAATTTTATCAAGCTTTCTTGAATTCTTTGATTAATGAGGGGTGATTATTCGAATAGTCGACTCATACATGGACTAATGAGAATATGAAAGAAGAGTGAAAAAATGATCTATATTAGCTCACAAAATTAATAATAACAAGACTTTTAAGAGTTAATGTCTTATTATTAGATTTAATGTCTTATTTTAGCTTTTTTCGGTTTTATTATTTGATTAGCTTAATTAAGTTTAGATGTTGGTTATGTTGATCAAATTAATATCTTAGTTTTGGTCTTTTATTTTAATTATGACTCATGTTAATATGTTGGTTATTTTGACCGAATTTAATGTGTTGGTTAGTAGAATACCCTATAAATAAAGGCTAATTTGTAAAGTTTAAGAGCATCATCAATAAGGAAGCCTAAAAACATATAAAAATATGCCACATCAGCTGTCACTTCATAAAAACATCAATTCTTTAAAAACATTTAAACCCATCCAATAAGAGAACCTAAAACCATTTAACACATCATCACTACTTTTTTTAAATTAATACCCAACCCACCTACCCAACCCCACTTGCCTGCCAATGGATCCACCATCCATCCATTTTTATAGACATACATCACCCAAAAAATGGGTATGGAAAACAAAAATCACAATAGGAAAAACATGCAAATATGCCACATAGGTATTGAAAAACATTGAAAAATCATCTATTCGTGATGCTCTAAGAGAACTTTTGAGATATTAATAAACTTTCTTCAATTGGGGGTTTTCTTTAAAGGTTTTCTAGAACACATCTAGCAATTTTATTGTTTCCGCGTCAAATGCTTATACTCACTCTTTGAGATGTCCATTACGCGATGATGATCTTGATTAAGTGGATCACTTGTTCGCTGATCAGGTCATCTCAGACAATCAATTTGGACTAGCATAGCATCGTGGTGGTATACTTGTTATTTGATAATTGTCTTCCTTCAGCATCAAATGCTTCGACTCGAAAAACTACCAGCGGAACTGATTACCAAAAACCACTCTATTCTCTATACGTTTATATACAATATGAATTAGTGCAGCAGATGCATCAAGAACCACTGTAGTTATTCGATGCTGTGTCAACACCCCATAGAGACAAGGTAATCGAAAGAGGACCAAAACAAAATTTGCTTTAGGAATGATAGCAACCCTCTAACCATTCTAACCGAAATCTAATCAATAACTTTAATCAACTTCTTTAGTTTTTAATTAGATTAAATCATTCGCTTAGTAAAATAACTAACCATATATAATTTTTACTTTTATCGTACATCACTACTAGAAAATTTGGAAATTTCAGAGCGAAGTAAAGCATTGGAAATGCCCACACAGTTCCGACATAATGGTAACATGACCAAAAACCCTAGTTCAGCGACACTACACCGACAAATACAGATGAAACTAAAATCATCGGTAACGCGTCGAAAATTCCAATCTTTTCCAACACATTCTTACTATTCAAATTTTTTTTTGAAAGCTCTTACTATTCAAATGAAAGGGGATATAACTAGGCCTTTCCCACTGTTCGTCAAATACTAAAATATAATATAACATCTGGGTAACAAAAATTATTATTGCATATTTCACTTGATGTATACACTAATCTTATGGAATTATGAACGATGTCTTATATTCTAAAATTTACAGTATTAATCTTTATTATGAATACCAATAAAGGGTTATGTACTGTCGATCTTATGCCCTCGATGGAAATATAAACTATCAATTTCAAATAAATGATCTACTACGCATGCAACAAGAAAATTATTAAAATGAAATTTGAATATCACATATGTAATTATCTTAACCGCATAAGGAAATCTTTGGTTAGATTTAGGGATATTATCATCACATCATATTTCATAATTTATCTCCACTTGCCCATATCTTTTAGTAATTAAAGTAGTTAGTTTATAAGCAAACAAAATATTATATATAGTACAATTTAATAACTATACAATCAACATACTTTGAAGTTTTTAGGTTTCTATAGCTATTTAAAAATATTACAATCTCAGGTTGTTAGTTAACATATAAGTTTTGACTAAATTACGACAAAAGCATATTTTATTACTTAAAAATGGATGCATTATTAATTTATTATATGAGTAGATAAAAAAGTAATATATGAATTATTTGTGTATAATGAATAAACAGTCTGAGAAAATGGAATTATAAACTTAGCTATGACCTATGAGCTAATAAAAAAGCCTGAAGATCCTATTAGCTCTAACGTACTAATAAGTTCAGATCTATTAAGATTATTACTTTTCAAAAGTTGAAGGATGTAAAGATGGTGTATGTTTATTATGTGTTATGAGATCTGAATTGATCTGAATTGATAAACGAAAAGGGTATGAATGGAAGAAGAAAAACTTACAAAACCAAGAGACATGCATTCATGTGGAACTAGAGTCTTCACCTCCCTTCAAGTATTATTCTAATTATACTAATAAGTTCAGTTATGTTTTAGTTAAGATTCAAGAATATTGTGCAAAGAAGTTAAACAAATCTTTTAAGATCTGAAGATCGATCTTGGTCCACCAATAGATTGGCTATTTTTTTTTTGGATTCTAGCGTCATAAATTAGGGCACAATAACTGCAAAATACCTGAATGACAGCCCACCACATACTCTAGTTTTATGCTTGATTATAGACCTTTCCATTAGTTGATGTATGCATGCTTTTACAAAGTAACTTCAGATCTATTAAGATTATTACTTTTCAAAAGTTGAAGGATGTAAAGATGGTGTATGTTTATTATGTGTTATGAGATCTGAATTGATCTGAATTGATAAACGAAAAGGGTATGAATGGAAGAAGAAAAACTTACAAAACCAAGAGACATGCATTCATGTGGAACTAGAGTCTTCACCTCCCTTCAAGTATTATTCTAATTATACTAATAAGTTCAGTTATGTTTTAGTTAAGATTCAAGAATATTGTGCAAAGAAGTTAAACAAATCTTTTAAGATCTGAAGATCGATCTTGGTCCACCAATAGATGGCTATTTTTTTTTTGGATTCTAGCGTCATAAATTAGGGCACAATAACTGCAAAATACCTGAATGACAGCCCACCACATACTCTAGTTTTATGCTTGATTATAGACCTTTCCATTAGTTGATGTATGCATGCTTTTACAAAGTAACTTCAGATCTATTAAGATTATTACTTTTCAAAAGTTGAAGGATGTAAAGATGGTGTATGTTTATTATGTGTTATGAGATCTGAATTGATAAACGAAAAGGGTATGAATGGAAGAAGAAAAACTTACAAAACCAAGAGAATAGATGCATTCATGTGGAACTAGAGTCTGCACCTCCCTTGGTAGCTTTCTTCTTCTTTTTATGAGGGATTCCTCTAGCTTTTGCTTGACATTCCTTCACTTCTCTAAGGTAAACCCGAATCACGCTCGTAGCAAAAGGGTTTGATTCGGGTGAACCTCCATTTTCCTCGTAGGCCGCTCGAAGACGGCCTATGAGGGAATCAAGGCTTCCCCAAGCTTGTCTAAGGGGACAGGCACAAGGAGCCGGTGGCTCCGGATGCCCATAAAAGATACAGCCTTGCAAGTGAACTTTAGTCTTTCCAAATTGATCTAGGTACCTGAGGAACTCAAGTACCTGATGGCTGTTGCACTGTGAGATGTGCACAGGAGGCCTTTGGTTCCTCAGGTACTGTCCAAAGGTATTCCAGTCTCTTCGTTTTTGGGACTCGTAGCGGCTGGGAGAAGGTGGAGGATCCCCAGATGATCCATGATATGCAGGCTCTTTTCCTCTGTCAAATGACATATATAATTAGATCAACAAAGAGTGTGGAGTTGTTTTGATAAGTTTGGTATATAAGGGAAAGAATCTAATGAAGAGGAGGTCAGGGGGGATGAAAAGAGCTAGGTTTATTGGTGAAACATATCGATCACATCAATCTGACACTAGCGGTTTGATGATGAGATGGTAATGGGGGCCATATGCACCAAGTGACCACTCTCTTTCTTCGTCTGTCTTACTCTCCATGTTTCAGCAGGTTTACATTTCTAAGTAGACAAGAAGTATCTTTAGATATTCACGTTGCACTCCTATTGATTTAACCACGCTTTATATTCAACCAAATCATTTAGGGACTTAATCTTGTATGATATTCCCCAAACAGTTGTGCTACAAATAACTAGAACATGCATTTTATGTGTGTAAGAAATTTCTTTTGTTTGTGTAAAACTTATCAGGTCCCGATCATCAGAACTCTTTTAACATTATTGTTGTCATATTTAAACAAGTTTGAACTACTGTTAGTAATTCCATTAGACTTAATTAACGATCCATATTTTATCAATGAACTTTCATTTTATGGCCTTTCATATGTTAACTAGTTAATAGATATCATTGATAACTACTGAACAGGTTCAGTAGATATCACTGATTTCAAAGATTTGAATCTCTCTCAGTATATGGTCCAGGATAGGAGTTCATGCAAACATAGGATTAAAATAAAAGACTTTTAGGGTTTATACTTATGTGTACCTTTGTCTTTTCGGTGATAGCTTCTCCTACACTTTGGGGGGGGGGGGGGGGGGGTTGCAGGTTATTGTCTTCATGTATCCATATGCGTATATGTTATGTAAATGTTATCGCTATCTCTGCTTCTATCCTACAGTATTAGGTTGCTCTTTGTTGATGCGGCTCGGTTCGGTTCAAGCCCGATGACACGACATTCCTCCGTCGTGCGCATAGCCGGCCCAATGGGCTTGTGGATCTAGGCAAAGGCCTAGGGCCTCCAAATTTTAAGGGCCTCAAGATTTTATATTTTGGGTCTCCTTCTTCAATAATATTAGCCAAACTATCGAATAATATAGGTTTGGGCCCTGCCAAATTGATTTACGCATTATGAAAATCAAATCAAATTACTCCGCCGTCCAATCGTTTTAACTTAGGGTTGCTCTGCCAAATTGATTCAGACACATGTCAGGCACACTCGATTGCAATTCCTTCGCCTTCCTCGCTATTCCAAACGACACCATGGATGGACACGCTTCTATTATGGCTGATAAAGGAGGATGGTTTATAATTGCCAATTATAAACTTTTTTAACTAGGCCAATTATAAACTTTTTAGTTTATAATTGCCGGTTCCAAGCCTGGATAAAGGAGGAGGGTTTTGTTACTAAATGTGTTGAAAATGATAATTTTGCAAAAGGGCCACCACTTTGTAGATCGATTAGGGCCTCCGAAAACGTAGGAACGGCACTACTCGTGCGCCCCAGAGTTTGACACACGAAGCACGAAGCACCTCGAGCTAACATCACCATGACATCATAATGATGATGTGAGATGTATACATTGGAATTCTTTTGTGCAAAGTCTAAGAAGACTTAGATGATGTCACAAGTATATATTGAATTCCTTTTTGTATGAAGTTCAACGAAGCCTTGCATGATGGAGCCTACTAAGAGTTAAACAATGAATTCTTAAAGTATTCACCACGAACCATTGAGTGTTCGTGGGATTTGAAGAGTTCATTGAAGATATCCACGAAGACTCTTAGTCTTCGTGGAATGTTCACTGTTCGTAGCCAGTAACACTCTTCGTAGTGTTACTGAGTTTTAGGCCTATATAAAGAGAGTTTGTTCCACAGTTTCACTTAAGAGAGTCTAGAGAGTTCTGTGTGAAACTTGTAACACTGTGTGTATGTGTACTGATTCTCTTCACTTAATCAAAGCTTTGTGAATTTTTGGTTACTTTGTGTTTGTTCCTTTTTGCTTTGGTTTGCATACTTACGTGGATTCCGCACTCGTTAGTGTGTTACAAAACAAGGAAGTAGGTTTAATCTTGATCCTCCAAGTGGACCTACAAGTGGTATCAGAGCTTTGGCTCTCATCCTTGTTTAAAACCAAGCAAAACCTTGTGTTTGAAAACTTTGTGAAGTTTCTGGAAGTGGTTTTTGAGAACAAGAAAATCAAGTTTTTTTCTAAAAAGTGTATAAAACTTAGTAAAAACTTGTTTTTTGCTTAAAATTTTTACTAAAACCTTTTTAAAACACATGGAGACATGTTAAAATTAGGTTTTTCTTAAAATTTCTTGGAAAATTTTGTTTCACAAAATTTTCCGGTAAGGTGGTTTGCCGGAAGAGGTGACCGGAATATTCTTGTTTTACAGATTAGATTCAAAAAGGTTACTGAAAAGTTGATTTTTAGAATATCTGTTTTTAACTAAAACTAGTAGTCCAGCTATCATCTTTCGAAAACCAGAAAAAATAAGTTTCTATAAACAGGGGAATCCCACCTAACACTGTGTTCAGGAAGAGTGTTACTGTAGACGCACAATAGGAGTGTTCGTTGAAACATCATCCTTCGTAGTCTTGTCATTGTTCGTTGACAAGCACTATTCGTAGACAACAAAATTTCAGTGTTCGTGGACCAAAGACTTCTTTGTGCAATCAAGTCTTCGTGTGAATCACTATTCGTAGACTACATTTGGGCCATTCCTTTTAACCTTAATTTTCGTTGGGCCTTAAAAATGTGTGAGAGCTCCGGGTGCTCCTTGGATGTTTGATTATGATGGACTGTTTGATTCCTTTAATCTACCAACTTTTGATGAGGCATCTGTAGCAGCACAAATGTTACTTGAAGGTGATGCAACAGTTGATTCATCATTAGTACGGCTAATTATTGTTAACCGACAAGAGTCTGGTTCGGTTAATAATGTTGTTCAAAATGAGGAATTTGAAGATGCAGCATATTATAATGTTTTGTCGGAAGATAAGGAGTTTCAGATGCTAATGAAGCAACTCCAGCTCATGTTCAAGCTCCTGTTCAAGGTGTTTCTGAAGCAACTTCTCAGGTGCAGGTTCAAGACAATGTTGAAGGGAATGCATCCACATCTAACGCGTCTCCAGGCATCGATTTAGTTGTTGATTTGAATATCAATAACTTGGATATTAATGCTCGAGTTCCCGATGTTCCAGAAACTCGAATTCATGATACTCATCCTCGGCAGAATATTATAGGAGATGTCCAAAGTGGTGTGCAAACACGTAATCAGCTTCGAAACAACCAGAATGCTGGGTTGTATTCAGCAATTAGAGAATCAGGGGAACAGAATGATTGGTCTTTCGCCTGTTATGTTTGTCAAGTGGAGCCGAAATCGTGGAAAGAGGCGATGAAAGACGATTCATGGGTTGATGCAATGCAGGAAGAACTTCAGCAATTTCAGAAATTGGGTGGTGTGGAAATTGGTTGACAGGCCCCTGAACTATAAGAACATTGGTACTCAATGGGTTTACAAGTGGAAAAAGGATGACCGAGGTGTCGTTGTGAGAAATAAATCGAGATTGGTTGCAAGGGCTTTAATCAGGTAGAAGGCATAGATTATAATGAAGTTTATGCACCGGTGGCACGTCTTGAGGCGATAAGGATTTTCCTGGCTTATGCGTCCTACAAGAAGTTCACTGTTTATCAGATGGATGTGAAAAGTGCATTTCTTCATGGTGTGGTCGAGGAAGAAGTATATGTTGAGCAACCGCCTGGTTTTGAAGATCCGATTCATCCTGACAGAGTTTGGCTTCAAAACAAGGCACTTTATGGTCTTCATCAAGCTCCGAGGGCTTGGTATGAAACGTTGTCTACCTATCTGTTGCAGAATGGTTTTCGGCGTGGGTTGATCGACTGTACTCTCTTCATCAAGGAAAGAAACGAGGATTTGTTGTTGGTTCAAGTGTATGTGGATGATATCATTTTCGGGTCTACAAATGATGAAATGTGCAAAGAATTCGAGCGGGTGATGCAAGAGAAGTTCGAGATGAGCGCTATGGGAGAAATGAATTTCTTTTTAGGTTTGCAGGTTCATCAGTCTGAGAAAGGGATCTTCATTCATCAGACAAAGTATGTTGGGGATATATTGAAGCGATTTCAGATGGAAGACTCGAAGCCTGCGGGAACTCCTCTGGCTCAGAATCATGGAATTACTCCTGACAATACCGGTGAACATGTGGAACCCTCTCTCTATCGTGCTATGATCGGATCTCTCATGTATCTAACCGCTTCAAGGCCCGACATTATGTATCCAACATGTCTTCTTGCTCGTTACCAATCCAATCCGAAGGTTTCTCATATGATGCCTGTTAAGAGGATTTTTCGTTATCTGAAGGGTTGTCTAGACACCGGTCTGTGGTATCCTAAGGATGATAACTTCGATTTGATTGCATTTAGTGATTCTGATCATGGCGGCTGCAAGATTGATGCAAAGTCAAATCAGCGGGATGTCAGTTTTTGGGGAATCGTCTAGTCACGTGGCAATGTGAAAAGCAGACCTGTGTAGCTACTTCAACCTATGAAGCTGAGTACATTGCTGCCTCAAGTTGTTGCACCCAAGTTCTGTGGATCCAACAGCAAATGCGCGACTACGGTTTTGAATTCCTAACTACTCCTATTTATGTTGATAATTCAGCTGCTTTACAGATCATTCGTAATCCTGTACAGTACTCAAAGACAAAACACATCGAGATAAAGTATCATTTCATACGAGACTGTTATGAAAAGAAACTTATCGATGTTGTGAAAATCCACACCGATGACCAACGTGCCGACCTTTTTACCAAAGCTTTTGACAAATCACGATTTGACTATTTACTAATGGTAAACGACATTAAGGTCAAGCCAGAGTAAAACCAACACTGGAAAATAATTTTTGTAAACATTTATTTGTGTTTTCTTAATTTCTCGTACTTTTTGCATTTTAGGGGGAGTAAAAACGAAAAATACAAAAACATTGAAAAACTTTTAAAAGTATAAAAACATCGAAAAATTTCAAAAACACAAAAACAATAGAAAAACAAAAATGAGTTTCTTGGCGAGAAAAAGAGAAAATGATAGTACATCAGTGGTCTGTCGAAACCTCTTTGAACCTAAAATGAAAAACGATAAGCAGCTCTATATAATATGTATCGGTAGGCTCACACTCATTTTAAAAATGTGCAGGGTGATATAAACCTAAATCGACTGAAGACCGTGTGGGAACCGCTCATTGGCATATGGTCTTGGTACCGAAATTTCGTTTGATAGATTGCCGAGGTTCTGAGATATGTGGTCTTTATGCTGTTTATCATCTGGGTATCATGGTTGTTTCTTTTACCGAAAACAACGGGGACGCAAGTCTAGATCTTCCATGATACCATACATACGTGTAAATATCATACAAACATGTATATAATACATGATGCATTCGACCTTAATAAGTGATAAACAATCACATGTCCCAATCAATAAGTGATAAAATATCACAGTTATCCGGGAGTCAAGTTCATCTCTTTGTCTGTGTGATGGTACTAACCTGTTCACGGACTTGCTCCTGTGCCCTCATACATCGAATATCAAGTTCCTCATCAATAAGTGATTTAATCACATAGGGCCTGTATTCACCCAAAAATAAGTGAGTATCTCACATTATATACGTTGAAAACAGATGATGAATGGTATACTCACCAATAAGATGAACTCTCGTGCATACCTTGATACGGGAATGCGTCGTGTGTGGATGAACACCGGTCGGTAAGTATAAATCATACCTTAACGTATCCCCTAATCGCGAGTACATCTGATAAGTTGAGCTTAAGTGGACAACAATACCGATAATCATTATAGGATGCTTATCTTAATATTAACTAACTGAACAACAAGAGTGTTTTGGTGTGACCGTACACTGATATGATTCTCTTACCCTCGAAACTTGCAAAAAGAATGTCTGTAAATATTTAATGCTTTCAATTTCTGCATCTCTGTGTATATATATTTTTTACTGCTTTCTGTAATTTCTTTTGAAATATTCAAAAATACCAAAAAGATTTTAAGTGTGTTTTAATATAAACTTTATAAAACCAAAAATATTTTATTTCTATTTATTTTTGATTGTATGATGTTGGATCTCGAGTCTTTACCTCCTTAAACCTGATTGTAAGCCGGAAAACAATTGCACCTTCATAGACGGTCAAAATTTATCAAGTTTTGAAAGTGAAAATCTAAAATGATCAAATTTTTATACTTTCAAACTGTTGTCGGTTGGTGGTTGATTGAGAGTTGGTAACATGTGTGTCGTTTTTGACTATATTCCAAGCGGTTGTTCTCATTACGCATTTAGCTCTGATGTATGTGCAGATGTGGCACTCAAACTAGCTAAAGGCAAAGAGAACATGTTAGATGAAAAGCTGTGTGTCACACCCCGATATTTCCACGTATTACCGGTGGGTCCGGTGGGGAGTATCGTGACTGTCACACCCCAACCGATGGCGGAAACATCGGGGCATGGCACTGAGCGAAACAGATTGTCCAGAAGTTTCCATAACAATTATCATTACCATTCAATTTAAATTAACATGTCCCATACCATGTCTCAAACAGTAAACAAATTATTACAGACAAAATCTAGTCAAGTAGTTCTGTTCCGACAACTCAGATTTATACATAAATAGTTTATTTATTGGTTTCTAGGACCTCCTTTCCTAGCTTCGATTTCATCACAGCACAGAGAGCATCCTAGACTTTTCCTAGCCTAAAGGTCACAGCATGCTAAGCATGTAAACTTCCTAAGCACCTGTCACATACGTTAAAATAAAGTCAATACATAAAATGTAAAGGTGAGCATACAAGTTTGATAATAGCATATAGAGTTCGAATTCGTTTACGCATAACCAGCACGTACACATAGTGAAATGAAGCACATTAGTTATCGACATAGATCCATCGATACCAATGACTGCGGGTTGACTGCCCGAGGCAGTTCGCAATAAATGATTACCACCGTAATCCATGCAAGTAATTGTCCTTAACAATCCCCGTGTGAACGGGTGCTGAGTCCAAACTATAGTACTATCGTTGCTAAGGCAGGTAGACAGCATTCCATGTGTAAACATAACAAACAAGCATTCATAAGCCACGCATAACATGCATTAACGGTTAGCGTTCAAATAATATTGAGTAGTGTGATTGTTGTAGTTTGCATATCCGTAACGTATGTAACACCCAAAAGTGCGTAAAGCAAAAAGGGATCGAGTATACTCACAGCGGTTGATGGATTGAAGGGAGCGCTTTAACGAGTAAGGTTAGCCTGAATGGATTTATAGCATAACGGTAAGCAACGCGTAAAACGGAAAACAAGTGTTGGAGAGTCGGACAGCTGGTCGATCGGACGGTAGTCCGATCGGACGGCTGACCCTTCGGCTGACAGTCCGTTCGGTCCGCTGTCCGGTCGGTCGGTAGGCCGATTGGATGGTTGTTCGAGTGGATTGTCTCTTCCTTTGAGAAGGATGTGTTTGTGTATGATGGCTTGACTTTTGAAGTTTTCGTTGTAGCATTTGAAAGCATTGAAGTACCTTTAACCTTCAGGTCGGGCGATCGGACGGCTGTTCGATCGGCCGGCAACCCGATCGGTTAGGTATTTTAAGTATTTGTAGTGATTTGCTTTGGATCGGACAGGTGTTCGATCGGACATGTGTTCGATCGGTCAGGTCAACAAGTGACGCAATAATACGGCTTGCTGACCGATCGGTTGGCAAATCAATAATAGTCAACAATCTTAAAGGAATGCAAGGTATGGTGCAGTGGATCGGGCAGCTGATCGATCGAACACTAATGCTGTTCGATCGGACAACATGCATGAACCACCATGACAAGTTCTCAGCGGGGTGTCACCTGATCAGACGACTGTTCGATCGGGTGGCACTCCTAGTGCATCGAACATGTTGAAAAATCGATCAAGTGTTGAAGTATAGTATCTCATGATCCGAAGAGTAATCCGATCGGACAGTAGTCTGATCGAACGACAGTTCGTTCAATACCAGTCTTCAAAATAGATTGATTAAGTGTGGGACCAGGTGTTAGCCGTTCGGCTGGCCAGTCGATCGGCTGACTGTCCGATCGGCCGGCTGTCCATTCGGACAGCAGTCCGATCGGTCAGCATCCTGACCAGATCAGCCTATTGTCTAACACTTGGTTGTTCTGTTTGTTTGTCGTTTTATTGAGGTATTTTGACAACGAGTCGAACCATAGATTCCTCGTCTTCACTTGTTTCCCCCGGTCGGTCAGGAATCACCCAAACCCGGCCGGTGAACTGTTCGAACGGAGTTGAACGTCTAACCCGAAGTCGGTTAACCTCATGGATAGAACCCGGATCTTGAGCCACGCGAACCACTGGAGTGATTTGTAAGCCGGCACAAGCTCCGTTTCTATCGGTTTGAAGGCATTGAGTGAAAAAGAGTTGAAAGAAAGTTGGAAATTCCATCTTTCAATCCTTCTCACCGTGTATACGTTTAGATCTATGAAAGATCTTTGTTTGTTTATGTGGGAATCGGCTAGATCCAAGTTATTCTTGGTGGATTGAGGCCAAAACATGAAGTTCTTCAAGAACCCATGATGACATCATCCTAGAACACTTGAATCTTGATGATTTCACGGTTAAAAGTAAAGATTTGAAAGATAGAAAGGTGTAGGAGTGCGTGTAGATCAAGAAAGTACAAGATTTAGGACGAAATCTTACCGGAATCGAGGGGAATCTGCGAAAAGGATGAACTAAGCGTGCTGGTCGAACAGAGGTTTCCAAAAGTGGAAAGAATGACAATGACAGGGGTATTTATAGGATGCCAAATGGGGAAAGTGCTGGCCGATCGGCCAGGCAGCTCGATCGGACAGCCTGTCCGATCGGACAGCAGTCCGATCGGCTGGCTGTTCGATCGACTGGTAGCCTGATCGATCAGTCTGCACGTTTCGAGTGTTCGGCGCGACGATTTTTGATATTTCGATCTCGGTTGCGAGCGGTTCGATACGATAGGGTTTCCTAGTCAAATTACTTTTAGTCCCAACCACTCATATCTCGCACCGTCTCTTCTCCACTAATTATCATAGTTCGATTTCGATTCAAGTTCGATGTCGGTTGAGTTCGATTGTATTTCGAGTTCGATTGCGTTTCAATTGATTACCACAACACAACCTAAATAAACATGCAAAAGTAACACATAAAGCACACACACACGTATAACAATAACCAATAAGTATAGATCGAGTTACGATTCGGTGTCGATTTGATTAGCATAGCTTGATTATCGTTTAGTTAACTTTATCGCATTGTTACTTCCTATGGTTCACAGTCGTAGGTCGATCAAATAGCGATTAACATACGTCGATTTATTGCAATTATCAACACTTACTCCACATAATACAATCAAAATAAAGAAATCTCTTTAGATCAAATTCGTATCATCGGTCGTTGACTTTGACCTTGACTTTTACTTCTCGAAAACACGGGGTGTTACAGCCTCCCCTTGTTTAGGAAATTTCGTCCCGAAATTAAGGTGGAAGTTGTACAACACCGTGAATCACTTTTCTCTCTCTAGACCTTTTTTCTTAAATAACTGCGGGTACTTCGCCTTCATGTCGCTTTCGAGTTCCCAAGTGAACTCTGCGCCTCGTTTGCCTTCCCATCGGACTTTCACAATAGAAATGCGAGAGCGTCTGAGTTGCTTGGTTTGGCAATCCATGATTTCGACAGGCTTCTCCACGAAGTGTAGTGTTTCGTTCACTTGCAGGTCATCGAGCGAAACGTGTAAGTCGTGGTTGGCTAGGCACTTTCGGAGGTTTGACACGTGGAAAGTCGGGTGGACGTTACTAAGTTCCTCTGGTAGTTCGAGTCTATAGGCGACTTTTCCAATCCTTTCCAGAATCTTAAAAGGCCCAACATATCGAGGCGCGAGCTTTCATTTCTTGCCGAATCGGACCACACCCTTCCAAGGTGATACCTTTAGGAGTACGTAGTCACCAACGTCAAATTCAAGGGGCTTGCGTCGTCTATCGGCGTAACTTTTCTGTCGGTTCCGAGCTTTTACCAGGTTGTCTCGAATTTGGAAAATTCTGCCTGTCGTTTCTTGTAATAGCTCGGGACCGGTTAATTGCGAATGGTCGATCTCGTGCAACACAATAGGCGATCGACATCTTCTTCCGTATAAAGCCTCGAATGGTGCCATTTGAATGCTGGAATGATAGCTGTTGTTATACGAGAATTCGACTAACGGCAGGTATTTATCCCAATGACACACGAACGGAGCATGTCTTCAAGAGTACGAATCGTTCTTTCAGTCTGACCGTCGGTTTGAGGGTGGAAAGCGGTACTTAGATTGAGCGATGTACCAAGAGTCTTTTGAAACGTTTCCCACAGTCGCGAGGTAAACCGAGCATCACGATCAGAGATGATGTTACGAGGCGTCCCATGATTACAAATGATCTCGTCGGTGTAGATTCGGGCTAATCGTTCTACCTTGTAGTCTTCCCGTATAGGCAAAAAGTGAGCTGATTTAGTCAAACGGTCGACCACAACCCAAATGCTGTCGTGACCTGATGACGTGTGCGGTAGCTTGGTTATAAAGTCCATAGCTATACTCTCCCACTTCCACATGGGGATCGGTGGTTGTTCGAGTAAGCCAGAGGGTCTTTGATGTTCAGCCTTGACTCTTGCACAAGTTAGGCATTTTCCAACGTAGAGAGCGATATCCCTTTTCATGCCCGGCCACCAGTACTTATAGCGAAGGTCCTGGTACATTTTGTCGGCACCGGGGTGAATAGAATACCGGGATTTGTGGGCTTCGTCCTTTAAGATCCGTCGCAAATCGGTCCTTTTAGGGATCCAAATTCGGTCCAGAAAGTGGAATATCCCATTCGACTTGCTCACAAGTTGGGCTCCATCGTGGTAGATTCTTTCTTTCTGAGTGCGTTCGTTAAAACACGCATGCTGAGCTTCGCGGATGAGGGTTTCGAGATCGTATTGGGCTTGAACATTACGAGTGCTAAGCAGATAGCTCCGTCTGCTAAGTGCGTCGTCAACAACATTTGCTTTGCCTGGGTGATAACGAATCTCACAGTCGTAATCGTTGAGAAGTTCTACCCATCGGCGTTGAGGCATATTAAGTTCCTTCTGATTAAAGATATGTTGTAGGCTCCTATGATCGGTGAAGATCGTACACTTGGTACCATACAGGTAGTGTCGCCAAATCTTTAACGCAAAAACAACTGCGCCTAGCTCGAGATCATGGGTTGTATAGTTCTTCTCATGGATTTTGAGCTGACGAGATGCGTAAGCTATAACCTTGTCTCGTTGCATGAGGACACAACCAAGACCAAGGTTGGAAGCATCACAATAGACAATGAAATCATTGTTTCCTTCGGGCAATGTGAGAACAGGAGCATTGCAAAGCATGTGCTTGAGGGTTCGAAAGGCAGACTCTTGTTCAGTTCCCCAAACAAAAGGATTGTCTTTATGCGTGAGAGCGGTAAGCGGTACAACGATCTTTGAGAATCCTTCGATAAATCGTCGGTAATAGCCCGCTAGTCCGAGAAAAGAACGAACTTCAGACAGGTTCTTAGGCGTAATCCAACTCTTGACAGCTTCAATCTTCGCAGGATCGACGTGAATACCTTGACTATTAACAATGTGACCCAGAAACTGAACTTCCTCCAACCAGAATTCACACTTGGAGAACTTGGCATAAAGTTGGTTCCCCTGGAGTAACTCGAGAACCAAACGTAGATTTTGCGTGTGTTCGGATTTCGACTTGGAATAGATCAAGACATCGTCGATGAATACAATGACGAAACGGTCGAGATATGGTTTACACGCGCGGTTCATCAGATCCATGAAAACCGCGGGTGCATTGGTTAAACCAAAAGGCATAACAACGAATTCGTAGTGGTCGTATCGAGTGCGAAACGCGGTTTTGGGTATATCTTCCTCTTGAATACGCAGTTGGTGATAGCCTGAACGTAGATCGATCTTCGAGAAACACGTAGCACCTTGTACTTGATCAAACAAATCATCGATGCGAGGTAGAGGGTAGCGGTTCTTGATAGTTAACTTATTCAATTCCCGATAGTCGATGCACATCTGGAACGACCCATCCTTCTTTTTGACGAAAAGGACTGGCGCGCCCCAATGAGAGGTGCTCGGGCGAATGAAGCCTTTCTCAAGTAATTCCTGGAGTTGGTTTGAGAGTTCACGCATTTCAGACGGTGCAAGTCGATAAGGAGCTTTGGCAATAGGGTTGGCTCCAGGAATGAGGTCGATACGAAAGTCGATATCACGACTTGGCGGTTGTCCGGGAAGATCCTCTGGGAAAATATTAGGAAATTCTCGAACCACTGGAACGTCCTTCACTTCCTTCTTTTCTTTCTTTTCCTTCTCCGGTACTACAATGTTAGCCAAGAAAGCCATGTATTCCTTGCGGAGATACTTGCTAGCTTGAACACATGACATGAGCTTGAGACCTTTCGAAGTAGTATCACCGTAAACACACAATAAGTCACCATTCGCGAGCGAGAATCGAATCATCTTGTTGAAGCACACAACTTCAGCATGGTTTTCACGTAGAAAGTCCATGCCTACTATGACGTCAAAACTTCCGAGTTGCATCGGAATAAGCTCGATTGGGAAGATGTGATTGTTGAGCTCAAGAGTACAATCACGAAGAACAGAATTAACAACGATAGTTCTTCCGGTAGCGACTTCAACATCGAACGTCGAGGAGAGATGAGAGCGCTTACGACTAAGGAGTTTCTCGAATCCGAACGACACAAAGAAATTATCGGCTCCAGTATCAAACAAACATGAAGCATAAATACCATTCACAAGGAACGTACCATTGACCACGTTGTTGTCGGCTTGGGCTTGACGCACGTTGATGTTGAAAGTTCTGGCGCGTGCGGCCTGTTGTTGCTGCTGAGGCTATTGCTGCTAGGGCTCTTGTTTCACGACCCTGTTCGGGCACACGTTGGCGAAATGATTAGGATCGCCGCATGCGAAGCAGGCTCTGGCTTTGACCGCGGGTGCCGGAGGAGCTTGTTGACCCTGAGGGGCAGTGAGTAGAGCTTGATGAGCAGGAGCTTGTCGAACACGGCAGTTGGTAGTAAAATGGCCGTACATATTGCAATGAGCACAGAAACGGCAAGCGATTGCAGCCGAGTGATGGTAGGTATAAGTAGGGCAGAGCAGATGTGGCCCAGTGTATGCACGCTTTTCAAGCGGTGCATTTGCCACAGGCGCCGCTACTTGACGCTGTTGGGCTGGTACAGCTTGAATCGGTGCAGCAGTGATCGCACAGTTCTTGTTGCTGGAGCTGTTCTTTCTCTTGTTCTTCCTCTTGTTGCTCGATGAGGTGGTAGTTTCAGCAGTTGGTGCGGCGGTGGTAGCTTGATGCAGGTGCTTCGGAGTTTTATCCCAGACACCAGCCTTGACCCTCTTGTTGTTGATTTCGGCGGCCAGTAGGTAAGTTTCTTCGATCGTTCGTCTTAGTCTTAGCCGCTTGTACGAAATCTGTGACGCAGTCGGGCAAAGCTCGGATGTACTTCTTGATTGCCACGTCTGGAGTCTTGACTTGGTCGGGACAGATGATGCTGAGCTCTTTGAAGTGAGCAGTGAGAGCAGCGTTGTCTCCTTCCTTTTGCTGTATGTGCCAAAATTCATCCTCTAGCTTTTGACGTTCGTGAGGAGGGCAGAATTCCTCTAGCATGACTTCCTTGAGCTCGTCCCACGACAGACCGTAGGCTGCATCGTTCCCTCGCTTATTCCTCTCGGCTGTCCACCAGTCTAATGCACAGGACTGGAAAACGCCGATAGCATTTAGAGTTCGGAGGTCATCGGGGCAACCACTCTGCCGTAGAGTGACCTCAATGGAATCAAACCATTGGAATAGTGCAGTAGGACCTCCCTCACCAGTGAATTCTTTTGGCCCACACGACTTGAATTACTTGAAATTGAAGGACTTGGTAGCATCCTTAGGGGTTTCGGTTCTCGACTCCTCAGATGATTTGCTGATGTTCTCGTAGACATCGCTTACGGCCTTTGCTACCTGCTTGGCGATGATAGCAGCAAGGCGTTTGTCTCTCTTCTCTTGACGAGAAAGTGTGTGACGGGATCCAGATGACATTGTCTGCAACAGACATCGTCACAGGACTCAACACATTGTATTCGAATCTCACCTCACACGTCTACTACTTACTAAAGCTTAGGAACACAGTCATGTAACTACGCATACACATAACCATATATTTGCATAAATACAGAAGCACATAATTACATAAGTACATAAGCACATAGGCACATAAGCACATAGGCACATAAGCACGTAAGCGCATAGGTACATAAGCACATAAGCACATAGCCACCTTCTTATGATTATGCGTGTTCCTTTATCATTTAAGAGGTAGTCAGAATACAGAAATCTATCATTCAAAGTCTGCGAGTTATTCGGATATAGTGTTCGCGTTGTAGCATATCGAGTAGTGTAACATAGTCGTATATCATATCATAAGGTCGTCCCTAATTTTAGCGATTTGTTGGCGTTTTGAGATAGAAATGCAGTGCGAGTCGTGCATGTCGATCGATGTGAAAGCAAAAATCGAGTGATTCTCCAAAACACATAAACAGGTAAACACACATATAACACGTAAAATCAACGAATCATCATAGTCAGCAGTTGCGGGCTCAAAATCGAAACACATAAGATTCGAGAAATAGATTGTCTGCGGCTAGTAGACTTTGACTACCCAAAGTGGTTCGACTATTCACAAAGATCCGTTGTGCACATTTAACCTTCAGGACTGTGCCCTTGCCTCGATTTCTTGGGCTTTTGGCACGCATCCCATTAGTCATATCGTGACTTCAGGTCGTTGGAGTCCGTCGAGACTTCGGTGAGAGTTTTGTATAAAAGCGGAATAAGTCGTCAAGGTTAGGGTTCCACCCCTAGCTTAACCACTTCGTTCCTGTTTTAATAAAATAGAGGAGATTATTCATCAAAATACGGATTTCACTCCTGATTTGGCATAATTCTCCTTGTTTGTAGATAAAATGCGGGTCATTTAAGCAACTTTAGTCGAGAGTTTGCGGTCATTACACCTAATCTCGACTTTATCGCCTATTCATAATTGAAAATTTAAGTGCAGTGATAGTGTAGCGTAAGCGAGAATAGTGATGAATAAGCACGTACATAATCCCTACTGGATGTACTCAAGTCGGTCTGTTGGTTCCTAACTATAGACTAGGTATCTAAGACATCGACCCGGACTAGGTCGTGTCTTGCCTAATTCCCTATAGTTATGGCTCTGATACCAATCTGTCACACTCCAACCGATGGCGAAAACATCGGGGCATGGCACTGAGCGAAACAGATTGTCCAGAAGTTTCCATAACAATTATCATTACCATTCAATTTAAATTAACATGTCCCATACCATGTCTCAAACAGTAAACAAATTATTACAGACAAAATTTAGTCAAGTAGTTCTGTTCCGACAACTCAGATTTATACATAAATAGTTTATTTATTGGTTTCTAGGACCTCCTTTCCTAGCTTCGATTTCATCACAGCACAGAGAGCATCCTAGACGTTAAAATAGTGAAATGTTAACTTCCTAAGCACCTGTCACATACGTTAAAATAAAGTCAATACATAAAATGTAAAGGTGAGCATACAAGTTTGATAATAGCATATAGAGTTCGAATTCGTTTACGCATAACCAACACGTACACATAGTGAAATGAAGCAAGTTAGTTATCGACATAGATCCACCGATACCAATGACTGCGGGTTGACTGCCCGAGGCAGTTCGCAATACATGATTACCACCGTAATCCATGCAAGTAATTGTCCTTAACAACCCCCGTGTGAACGGGTGCTGAGTCCAAACTATAGTACTATCGTTGCTAAGGCAGGTAGACAGCATTCCATGTGTAAACATAACAAACAAGCATTCATAAGCCACGTATAACATGCATTAACGGTTAGCGTTCAAATAGTATTGAGTAGTGTGATTGTTGTAGTTTTCATATCCGTAATGTATGTAACACCCAAAAGTGCGTAAAGCAAAAAGGGATCGAGTATACTCACAGCGGTTGATGGATTGAAGGGAGCGCTTTAACGAGTAAGGTTAGCCTGAATGGATTTATAGCATAACAGTAAGCAACGCGTAAAACGGAAAACAAGTGTTGGAGAGTCGGACAGCTGGTCGATCGGACGGTAGTCCAATCAGACGGCTGACCGTTCGGCTGACAGTCCGTTCGGTCCGCTGTCCGGTCGGTCGGTAGGCCGATCGGATGGCTGTTCGAGTGGATTGTCTCTTCCTTTGAGAAGGATGTGTTTGTGTATGATGGCTTGACTTTTGAAGTTTTTGTTGTAGCATTTGAAAGCATTGAAGTACCTTTACCCTTCAGGTCGGGCGATCGGACGGCTGTTCGATCGGCCGGCAACCCGATCGGTTAGGTATTTTAAGTATTTGTAGTGATTTGCTTTGGATCGGACAGGTGTTCGATCGGTCAGGTCAACAAGTGACGCAATAATACGGCTTGCTGACCGATCGGTTGGCAAGTCAATAATAGTCAACAATCTTAAAGGAATGCAAGGTATGGTGCAGTGGATCGGGCAGCTGATCGATCGAACACTAATGCTGTTCGATCGGACAACATGCATGAACCACCATGACAAGTTCTCAGCGGGGTGTCACCTGATCGGATGGCTGTTCGATTGGGTGGCACTCCTAGTGCATCGAACATGTTGAAAAATCGATCAAGTGTTAAAGTATAGTATCTCATGATCCGAAGAGTAATCCGATCGGACAGTAGTCCGATCGAACGACAGTTCGTTCAATACCAGTCTTCAAAATAGATTGATTAAGTGTGGGACCAGGTGTTAGCCGTTCGGCTGGCCAGTCGATCGACTGACTGTCCGATCGGCCGGCTGTCCATTCGGACAGCAGTCCGATCGGTCAGCATCCTGACCAGATCAGCCTATTGTCTAACACTTGGTTGTTCTGTTTGTTTGTCATTTTATTGAGGTATTTTGACAATGAGTCGAACCATAGATTCCTCGTCTTCACTTGTTTCCCCCGGTCGGTCAGGAATCACCCAAACCCGGCCGGTGAACTATTCGGACGGAGTTGAACGTCTAACCCGAAGTCAGTTAACCTCGTGGTTAGAACCCGGATCTTGAGCCACGCGAACCACCGGAGTGATTTGTAAGCCGGCACAAGCTCCGTTTCTATCGGTTTGAAGGCATTGAGTGAAAAAGAGTTGAAAGAAAGTTGGAAATTCCATCTTTTAATCCTTCTCACCGTGTATATGTTTAGATCTATGAAAGATCTTTGTTTGTTTATGTGGGAATCGGCTAGATCCAAGTTATTCTTGGTGGATTGAGGCCAAAACATGAAGTTCTTCAAGAACCCATGATGACATCATCCTAGAACACTTGAATCTTGATGATTTCACGATTAAAAGTTAAGATTTGAAAGATAGAAACGTGTAGGAGTGCGTGTAGATCAAGAAAGTACAAGATTTAGGACGAAATCTTACCGGAATCGAGAGGAATCTACGAAAAGGATGAACTAAGCGTGCTGGTCGAACAGAGGTTTCCAAAAGTGGAAAGAATGACAATGACAGGGGTATTTATAGGATGCCAAATGGGGAAAGTGCTGGCCGATCGGCCAGGCAGCTCGATCGGACAGCATGTCCGATCGGACAGCAGTCCGATCGGCTGGCTGTTCGATCGCCTGGTAGCCTGATCGATCAGTCTGCACGTTTCGAGTGTTCGGCGCGACGATTTTTTATATTTCGATCTCGGTTGCGAGCGGTTCGATACGATAAGGTTTCCTAGTCAAATTACTTTTAGTCCCAACCACTCATATCACGCACTGTCTCTGCTCCACTAATTATCATGGTTCGATTTCGATTCAAGTTCGATGTCGGTTGAGTTCGATTGTATTTCGAGTTCGATTGCATTTCGATTGATTACCACAACACAACCTAAATAAACATGCACAAGTAACACATAAAGCACACACACACGTATAACAATAACCAATAAGTATAGATCGAGTTGCGATTCGGTGTCGATTTGATTAACATAGCTTGATTATTGTTTAGTTAACTTTATCGCATTGTTACTTCCTATGGTTCACAGTCGTAGGTCGATCGAATAGCGATTAACATATGTCGATTTATTGCAATTATCAACACTTACTCCACATAATACAATCAAAATAAAGAAATCTCTTTAGATCAAATTCGTATCATCGGTCGTTGACTTTGACCTTGACTTTGATTTTGACTTCTCAAAAACACGGGGTGTTACAGTGACGTAGTTGATATCATCATAGACAATAAATCACAGTTTAATGCACAGTGGAAGTCCAAAAGTAATAATACAAACCGAATTGAAAAGTATAATAAAATATTACACAACGGTTGTAAGTGGATCCACAGGCGGATCTAAAACATAAAGTAAATATTGTTCAACAGACTTTAAGTATTAAAAGCTTGCAAGACTCTTTAATTAATATTTAGGAGTTTCCAGCCCATTTTGTGTAGTACCTGCACTTAATCTTTTTTGGAAAAATACATTAGTTTACACTGGTAAATACAATTAACAGGCTCTTTTGAAAACATTTAAGAAAATTGATTTAAATGCACAAGGCACAAATATTCTTTTATAACTTGGGACAATTATTTAAAATAATCTTGGATACAGATTTATATGTTTGTCGTACGTTCGGAGCCCGGGTTAGAAGTGCCGGGTTAAGATTAATAGACACACCACTAGTATAAGCCCACAAGAAGTTTCCTCACGAGTGAGATACCGTTTTACATACGCAACTGTCAGGTGTATGCCTACACCCCGTGCTTAAGCCGTGGCCATTTCAAATGAATGTGCCGAGGATATCCAGGACACGATCGTATTAAACCCCAAATGGTTTGTATCAAACAAGATAGATTAAAACGGGTTATCTCAATGACTTAACCACTAATTGATTAAATATTCAATACCCGACCAAGCGGTAATAATTTACCGTATCCCAAGCCCGTATAAGGGAAAATAAGTTAAAAGTATTTACCTGAGCTAAAAATGTAAATTAAACTCAGCCGTATATTCTAATCAGCAAGTGCCGGGAGCTTTTACTAGGCTCCTAATCTGGAACGAAGGTTTTAATAACCTATTTTTCGCAACCCCCGTCCCTTAACAACCCGGGAACGGGCGGCTGCGGCCAGTTTCGGTGGTATCCAGATGTTTATTATTTTGGCAGCAGAAATTTCATCAGGACCGTAGTTAGGAAATATTTTATCAGAGTAAAATACCACACTTTTATAATATTAAACACATGGGAAAAATCCCAAGTTTCAGGTACACACGTTTTCATAGGGATAAACCCTATTTTATTTAAATAAAACATCTCTTTATTTTAGGTAACTTTATAGCCACTTTTCCAAGCCTTCAGTGCTGTCCAGCTGGCTTCTATTTGGCTTTCATATTTTGTTACATGAAACGCGTTTAAAAACATTTTTTCAGTGGGAAATACTGGTGAGTGAATCTCAGTTTAATCAATTTAAGTAAAACCATTGTACAGTATTGAGAGCGGTCGCGCAATTACATTTGTTTCCATCTACTTTAATTACCACCCGCGGTACTGTCAACCCGACTTGTGGTCATGTTACTACTCACAATGTAGTAACAAATTTTGTATACAAAACCCCAACATACCGACGATAATTGTAGAATACAAATACTCAATCACTGTTTAATATAATGTTAATCATATGAGGTTTTGTAAAAACAGTTTGCAAAAAGGAGATTACTCACATTGCTGTCTTAAGGTTTTCCTTAAGGATTTCCTGGTGATTATCTATAAATTACACAAATGCACACGCGTTAGTATAATAACCCAATATTTACCTTAGTAATACCCTTCCCGAGATGGCATTCCAACGATTACGTCGGGCAGAACCACGACAGCCGTTACGGAACCCTGGATCAATCGGGCAGCGTATCTAATACGTAACCGGGGTTATGATACTTACAACGAGGCAGAACTTCGTTATTTAGGGGGGTATTATGCTCGAGAATAGCTTTAACTATGTGAAAATTCGAGAGAGAAAAGAAAGTGTAAGCGACTGGGACTGAAGGCCGATGCCCTCAATTTATAGGGCCTGATTCTGGTTCTGTCGCGCCCCGCGTAGGTGTCCTCCCAGAGCTTCGCGGCCCGCGAGGCCTGCTAGGGTAGGCCCTAGCTTGGCTGATTCGACTCGTAGTCTCCACACGCGTCCTGACACGTGGCGCCCTAGGGTGCGCCCTAATCTCCAACCGTCGCGGCCCGCGATGGATCTAGCCAAAGGCTTCACGCCCCGCGACAGCCCATTAAATTTTGTTTTTATTTAATTTTAATAAAAATAAAGGTATTCAGGGCCCGTTTGTGTATACAGGGTGTATATTGGGACACTTTAAATATTTTAGGGGTGTCGAAAATTATTTTGGAGGGTTGTTATATCCTCCCCACCTTGTTTTAGAGCTCGTCCTCGAGATCTACCGGAACACGTGTGGATATTTCCTTTGCATTTCTGGTTCAAGCTTCCATGTGTATTCTGGTCCTCTTTTGGAATCCCATTTCACTTTGACCAGAACTAATCTCTTGTGTTTGAGATTCTTGACTTTCCTATCTTCAATCTGTAGAGGTCTTTCTACAAATTTTAACTGTTCATTTACCTCTATATCCTTAAGAGGTCTTACCAGTGATTCATCCGCTAAGCATTTCTTGATATTAGATACATGAAATACATCATGTATTCCTGCCATTTCCTCTGGCAGTTGTAGTTGATAAGCTACAGGTCCTATTCTTCTAATAATCTCAAAAGGTCCAACATACCTGGGACTTAGCTTTCTGTAATAACTCTCATCAAAAGTCTTATTTATTCATTTATTTTGTCCAATAGGAAATCCTAATTAAGACCCCCAAGTAATTCTGCAAAATACCTAAAATTTTCAGAACAGTTGGAACTAGGATCAGGGCCCCTAAAATTCAAGGGGGGTATTCCCTAATTATGTTTATCCTTCGAAAACGGTTATGAAACACGTAATTTCGAATTTCATCAACTCAGCAGGGCTAGGTAGGTGACAAAGCAGGCCTAGCCTACTTTGGGTTTCCCCGCGACATGCGCCAGGTGCAGGTGATCCTGTCGCGACACGCGGGAGGTACCAAATCAGGCTATAAATACAGGGCCTTGGGACTTGATCAGTGTGCATGTTTCGATGCTAAAATTCATTACGTACACTCACTTATACACTGCTTCGTTCAAAAGTAGTTATAATCCCGAACCTCTGCTGCAATAACAGGGTAATAACTCAATCGCTGCTACGATTCAATGTCCGATCGATTGAAACTATCCAATGGATGTTTAAGTGCTGCCCACATTAGGGTTATGCTTTGTCATTCGTCGTGAATTCGATGGATGTTTAAGTATCGCACTTTGTCATTCGTTGTGAGGGTTTAATCTCGTGAGTTATCGTAAATGCTGTATTAGTTACTGACCTAGTTCGTGTGCATGTTGTTTAAATTTAGGTTAAAAGGCTAATCAGTAGGCTAAGCTCTGTCCACATAAATCTGCAATGTGAGTCATTCTCTTTTTATTAAATTACTTTCCAAAACCCTATTTATTTCAAAGTTATAATTACAAGGATTAAGTCTTTGTAGTCTCCAAATTACAGCCGGTATGTGGGGTTTTGTATACATTACTTGATAACCGTCACCATTGGACAACGGGTTAGCCAAGGGGTGATATGACCATAGTCACAAACACCATTTGACAACGAGGTAGCCAATGGATGGTCGAGTGACAAATACCGTGGGTAGTTGGTTGATATATGGAAACATTGTAATCGCTCTTAATACTGTAAATTATAACAAAACATTGTACTAGTAAAAAGAATGATTCACCAGTATTTCCCCGCTGACAAAACCTTTTTCAAACAAGTTTCAGGTGATCTGTTATGATCCAGGAAAAGTGCCGTAAAGCACTCCAAGCTTAAGGAAGTGGCTCAAAATAAATAAAGAAACATGTTTTGTAAAATATGGGTTTCCCAGTGAAATCGCCTTGATTGTAAATTACGAGGTTATTCCGAATTATGAAATAAAATAATCAGGAATTTTCAGTTTTAAAAAGATCCTGCTAAAATCTTCCGCTGTCAACTCAATTAAATAAATACCACGGGATTTTCTGTTCCGCGGCTTCTGAACTGGGCCGGGGGCCGTGACAGAAAAAGGTGGTATCAGAGCCACTGAGTTAAGCTAATTAAGTATTTAAGAAATACTTAATTTTTCTTGATTACCATTTTGTGATTATGTGTTTTATTAACTGACTACTTGTTAATTACAGTATGGGTAGGCAAAAGCTTTCGAATATCTATCTTAAATTAGATAGTTCTCCAAAAGAGAAGGGAAGTTCATCCCAATCAAAATCCTCAAGATACTCAGTAAATACTGAGGAGGGAATATTTGTTCGTAAAGCCCATTATGAGGAACCACTTTCTCCTAATAAAAGAAGTTTGATTATTAGGAAAAGTCAGGAGAAAATAAAGAAATCCCAACCAAAAGAAATGAAAGTTAATCAGGAAATCCAGAAACCAGACAGTAACCTACTATGGGAAGACAAGTTAGATGAAAAATGGACAGATCTCTATATGCTAGCCACTGTAGCAATAAATGCAAATCTTTAAAATACCCTGACTCAGTATTAGCACCCTTATCACCTACAAGCCAGAAACTTTACCCAGTAAATAAATAAAATTACAATAAACCCTAGTATGTTTAAATTTCAGTTGTCCTTTGTATTAAATTAGTCACACGGTATGCAATAATGCTTGAGGATTATTTGTGGAATTTTGTTATAAAAGTTTAACTTAGTAATTTTGCATATATGCTAAACAACATGAATGAGTTATCTGAAGCCCTTCAGAATCTCAATCTTTACCCGGTGAAAATAGAAGTTTCTAAAGACTTTACTGGTTACATACCCGATGTAGAAGAACCTATGGAATTCCACGCTCCACCTCTGGAGAAACCAAAGCCTAAGAAAAGAAGAAGATTCGTAGGCTGGAGGCGTGTACGCAGAAGGAAACCAGTAACTAGAAAGGTTCCCAAAATAGAGAATCCTATAGATAAAGGAAAAGGAATTGCTATCGGGGAAGATTCTAGGCAAGTAGGGATGGAAATTGGAGAAAGCTCCAAGCAAACCCAGGAAATGACATTGCAGGAAGAGCTAGATTTCATACTGGAAAGTTGTGATACTATTAAGCCTATCAACGAAAATGTTTTTACCTATCCTGCCAAAACTCAACTTCCAATAAATTTGGAACCAGCTATTCCAGACCCTCTAATCCACACCCAACCTCTAGGAATGGACGAATGGTGGACCAACGACAGGCAGTTTCAAAACCTTCTCAATAATCCTTATACCTTTCTCCCTCAGTTCGACCCAGAACCTATACCAAATTCTCCAATGAGCAATGAAAATTTAGCTGAACTTCGCCTTTTTGGCGAGGAGCTAATAAGTGCAGGGAATAGGATTCGGGAGGTGGGAGAGCAAATCTCCTGAAAGTACGACGAGCGGGAACGTCACTTCTAAAAGTGCCCAGGGATAGGATGGTGGTGAAACTGTGATTGTATAATAGTAATGTGACAACCCGCACAAAACCAGGTATCCGTACAACTTAATTAATGATTAAATATTACTTGATTACTGTGCTTGATTGAACTAGCTGATAAACTGCTACCTGCATACTGATACATGCACTTACTTGCATCATACTTTATTTGCTGTCACTACATTGATTACATACTGAACCCTAGTGACAAACATGATGCACAAAAAGCACAGTAGCACTAAACGGATACACAGTGAACATGCTGATATAACCAGCATCAGGCAAATACTGCCTCAAGGCCTGTTAAGAGCCTCATATATTTTGACTACACTGGTAGTGAGTGTAGGATATAAGGGTTGTGTTACCGCGTCTCTAGGGGATAAGATACACTGATTCGGATGTGCCAGAACGTACTTTAAGTACCAAACACAGCACTTTAATAATTTAACCAGCTTCTAGCTGACTAGTAAAGTGCCAGAAATGAGAAAATATTACTAGACACTTTCTAAAGTGTCGGGAAAACAAATTGTGTCACTAAAAATGTAATAACGACACTTTAAAGTCTTTTGTAACACTTTAACGGATTACTATCCAACCGGACACCCGGACTTTACCCGGAACATGAAAACTTTACTATTTTTATTATTACTCTTTTTCTGAGCCAGTTAGGGTCTCTGATTACCCTAACACCCGTCATAACACGCTACTTATAACTAACGGAGTTTAAAACCTAAACTAACTTACTTAACTTCAACTAGACTCCTAACTATCTACTTAAAATCGAACCATGGACCCCCCCCCCCCCTTGCTCTCGTAACCGGCCCCTCTAACTAGGGGACACACTAGTACTTGAAATCTTGCCAAGATCTTACCATGTCTAATATCTTCACTACATGTTATCCTTTGGACAATAACACTAATCTTTCCTATATATACACACTAACCACAAGAGCTTATTCACTAAACACCACAACACAAAGTTACTCTCTCCCTCCCTCACCTAGCTCTCGGCCGAACACCATCCTCACCACCATCATACTTTCGGCCCTAGTTCACTTCATTCCTTCATCATACCAACGTCCAAGGTCGCATATTAGGAGCTTTGGCGCAAACGGAATACGAAGGACCTCTCTCGTTATCTTTTATCCACCCCGTTTTCATCGAGATTCTTCCCTAGCCTTGAGCTAGAGGTATAACCTTTAAAACTTGTTCTTACACTCATCTAAAGTGGTTAAAAGAACTTTCGTCGGTTAAATATTGTAAACACGCGTTTTGAATCTTTAAAGTCTAGTAAAATCACAAAAATGGTGGTTAATAGCATATAACTTGTGTAAAAGTTGTAGGACTTGAAATTTGTGCTTATTGTGACCCGATCTATAATGTGGTAGCTCAAATCTTCGTTTAACCCGACTTTGTAAAATCACGTATCATCACATAAGCTTGTTTTTGATAGATACAAGGGTTAAAGGTGAAACACTACCACATTTTAGAAACATGAACTTGTGTGAAATATTATACTTGTGTAAAAGTGATTTAACCGGTAAAATGGTGTTTAAAACTAGCGGATCTACGTATCCGCAAGTGGTATTTTTGAAAGACCACACTTTAAAGAAATCATGTTTTTCTAAAAGATGGATCTTGCACTAATAAATATGATTTTATAAACCACAAGTGTGTAGACACTCGTGAAATGGAAAGATCCGACAAAGAAGTATATTTGTCACTCGTTACTAGAAGTTGTAAAGACGGTTTTCTCTAAACACGAGGTTTTTACAAGATTAAAGCTACTTTATATAAAGATCTACGTATATAGATGGGATTTATAATATAGATTCGGAAAAACTACAAGTTCATGCGATTATGCAAATATACATACTTGTTGACTAGTTTGATGTGTCGGAAATTGTTTGATTGAATAAAGAAGTTGATTGAGTTGATTTATTAAAAGAAAATGATACGCTTGAAAGCGTGGCCACCTCCAGTTACAGAGGAAACTCTGGCGAAATTTTCTAAAAACCTAACACTTAGACTTTTTTTACACAACAAGTGTTAGAACTATTTATGGGCATACTTTTGAAACATAAATTTCGCCAGTACTATATTTTACTAAATATTCGGAGGTGGGATTTTCACAAAGATTAACGTGATAAATATATTTGTCACAACACTGTTTATGATTATTTTGTGAAATACATAAATATTATTTTAGAATGAAAATAATATTTACAAGCGTTAATGATTCCAAAACTTTGCGAACGCTTACACAAACATATAAGTTACACCGGTAATTACATTACCACAAGATTGATAAAACGTAACTTACGCACATGTATTGTATCCCCCATCCTTGGGAAGAAGAATAACTATCAAGCATATACAAAATGTAACACGAAATAGTTGTCTAACTATTTCCCGCAAACATAAACTGTAAAGCTAAAGCACGGCCGTCCGTCTAATAGAATTAGCACTTGTAGGTCGTTGCACAGCTTACTGCTTCAGAGACGCTTGATAGAGTTTACGCATCCACTGTGAGTTCATGTCCCCCTTTTCTCTAACTGTTTTCAGTTTTCTTAACTGCGGGGGTGAAATACATGTTACTTTGTTTACAAGTACTTTATACACGGTATGAATTACGTAAGGAGGTTTAGATCATGTGAATGGGTAGTTAGAACACCGAGGGACTCGAGCGGTAGATCTATTTGGGTGTAGCGAGCCCAGCTTCAGGCCAAACGGACCTCTCGGAGGCTAACCACAACGGACCTGGAGTGACTTGGTTGCCCAACGCAAAAATCAGCTAGGGTTGTGTCTACTTACTTGCATTTCACAACATGCTAATGGCCTTGCAAACCATTGGTGATCACAAGTCCTCTTACACTGCTACATACCAGGAAACTTTTATACTTACAAGTGTTTTACTTACTCACTTGCACATGAAATCGCTCAACATTATTGTTGATTTTTCAACTCACATGTATTTCAGGAAATTAAACGAGATCTGGCACGGTATGGAACGTTTTCCGCTGCATTTGTCATGGAGTCATCAGGGTTTAAGGGATGTGTCTCTTTCCTGGACAAGACACAGTCCTTAAACCACGTTTATGTTATGTTGTAGTGGTTATGTCTTTTGAACAAGGTTATTGTTGTTGGAGTATGTTCTCGTCAAACAATGGTATTGTATGTTATTTTCAAACTTAATTGATGACTTGCATGGTTTTTAAATTCATATAGCTTGTTATGGTTAAGCTATGGTATTAAGAAGTCACACCAAAATATACCACGCTTCCGCAAAGCCAGGGTGTGACAGCTTGGTATCAGAGCTCTGATCATAGCGAACTAGGATTCTGTCTCGAGTCTAGACTATGATCACTAGGGCTCTCACGAAAACATTTTTCTGCATACCACTTAAGTCCAGATCCACACTTTTTACAAACAAATGTTGAGCACATTTTATTAATTATAAGTTCAGCTTGGAGGGCTGAGGATCGATCTGGAGGATCGAGATGGTTAAGGTAGTTGAGCACGTTGGTTTGATATAGGATCGATCTGGAGGATCGAGGTGATTAAGGAAGATTGAGCACGTTGATTTGTTATAAGGTTCGATCTGGAGGATCGAGGTTTGGGTTAAGTAAAGGATAGAGCAGTCTTGTAGACTAGATGGTATTGGCTAGTAAGACTAGGAGGATAATTTGAATGCTTACTTGGTGATTTACGTGATTATTTGATCATATGATTGACAGTTTGTGCATACTTATGTTTGCGTTACAGATACATGGACTCGTCAGATTCAGGTGGTTCAGGCACCACCGGACCCAGACCCATAGTGTCAGATGATTTAGAGTCCTCGGAGCGCGAGGTGTACACGTCAGACTTTACCAGTACCGACGATGACGACTTCCAGCCATTCGCCCTACCTGATGGCGACGATGAGCTCCCTGTTGATATTCCGGCCGGGGATTTGCCACTAGCGGTGATCCCTGCTCCCATACCCCTTGCTTCTTATCCTGTTCAGGAGTTACCTTTCGATGGCGAGGAGGACGATGTCGACCTATTTGAGGTAGAGCCTATGGAGGACGTTCAGGGCGAGGCCCTACCTGCTGTTGCCCCATTGTTGATTGCAGATGCCCCGGATGCGGAGGCACCTGCACATTCCCCAGCCCAGGACTCCTCTGAGTCTGTGGCTTCTGCACCGACACATACTCTTAGTGTGCAGCACTATTCCCATGGGTCTGATTCGGACCAGGCTCTTTCTGTTACTCCAGTGCCTGGACTTGGTTATGCTCTTGACGATGAGGGGGATTCAGACCCTATGTTTCCCCCAGGCTATGATCCTGACCGCGATTTGGAGTTTGTCCCTATGGACGAGATGATGGAGGATCCTGCTGATCCTATTGATCCTTTTGATCCGATCGATCCTGATTTTGACTTTGATATGGCGTTTGATGACTTGGAGCCTGCCATTGCCCCTGAGCAGGCAGCTGCTCTTGATCCGTTACCAGAGCATGACCCTATGCATGCTGATGTACCTCTTGAGCCCATTGCTGTTGATCACCACCTAGGTATTCCTTTGATTGCAGACGATCATGTCCCTATTGATCCCATTGATCCTCTACCCCTTGTTGCTGTACCTGTTGACCCACCATTTGAGCACTTGGCACCCGTTGACCCTGTTGTAGCCCCTTTACTTGATCCCGTTCCCATAGAGCCCGGACGTGCACCGTTCGCGGCACATATGGATCCACCGGACGAGCCGGCACAGCACGGGTGGATCCCGGCTGATGAGGACGTCCCACCACTACCCCCACAGATTCCAGACGCTAGACACGCTGACTTTTCGTTTCAGGTTCCCACATACATACCTCCAGCGGGGCCTGGAGAGGGCTCTTCAGCACACCCATCAGGGCATGTACCGATGCCCATACCTTTCTTACCACAGATGCCTTTTGTTCCACCTATTACTGCTCCTTTTGGCGTAGCACCCTTCGATCCCACACGAGAGCCATTGCTTTGGTCTCCGTTTTCCCCTATGCCGCCCACCGATCCATACCACAGATTCCACGTGGGCCACACCATTGAGGATGTACTGATGTCTTTTGTTTACCAGCATGAGTCGCACGAGCAGCGACTACAGGAGCTCGAGAGAGC
Source organism: Helianthus tuberosus (assembly GCA_030545235.1). NCBI lineage: Eukaryota > Viridiplantae > Streptophyta > Magnoliopsida > Asterales > Asteraceae > Helianthus > Helianthus tuberosus. Next base: position 56,857,451 of record CM060411.1, on the reverse strand, counting down.
TCGGCCATGTCAGTGCCATGGTCAGGCACCCTCTCCGTTACAGCCATTTCGATCATTACCCCCTGACTATGCTGCTCGTCTTACTACTTTGGAGCAGCGGATTGCCTCCGTTATTCGCACGCAGCAGGCGATGGAGGCAGATTGGTTAGAGATGCGCCGTTTGTTTTATACCCATTTTCCTCCCCCTCCTCCACCAGCTATTTAGAGCTCATCGGTGCCACATGGGTAGGCGAGGTGAGAAGTCAGCGATTGCTTTTACTTGCACAGCATTTTGGGGAGACTACGTTATGATTTGACTTTTGTTATGTACTTGATATTGTATTGATACTGATGTAGCTTTTGACAGGGGTGATGTAGCCCCGGTGATTGATGATTGTATGTATACATTACGATGTGGTCTCATTATTATGGCAATCGCAGTTTTCTCACCATATTTTGATTCGCTTGATTACTTGTTTATATTTTATGGCATGGGATGTTGTGTGATTGATATTTGTGATATGTGATAACATGAGATGTTATGTGATTATACTATTATTATTACTATATACGTACACTGTACTATGTCCTGACCAACGTGAACACATCTTTTAGAAAGATGCCACCAAGACGACAACAGCAACCTATGCCTACCACTCAGGAAGAGCTACAACAAGTCATTGCTGCTGCCATAGCGCAGTACGCAGCTTCTCAGCCAGGAGGGAGCGGAAGTGTTAATCAAGGCAATAACAATCCACCTCACGGTAATACCACGCCATTCGAACCTACCATGAACTAGTTGGAGATTTTAGCGGTGATGCTAATGCCAACCACATGTTTTAACATACGTGCAGGATGCACCTACAAGCAGTTCTTAGACTGCAAACCAGTTAACTTCAATGGCACAGGAGGTGCAGTTGCCTTTACCCGCTGGGCTGAGAAAACCGATTCCGTCTTACGCATGAGCAAATGTGCTGAGGATCAACAAGTCACATACATTTCAGGGCTATTTCTCGACGGAGCCCTATCTTGGTGGAACTTACAAGTCCAAACTTTAGGCGAAGCTGCCGCCTACGCCCTGACTTGGGCCGAATTGAAAGAGTTGATGCGCAAAAAGTACTGTTCACGCGCAGAAATTCAGAGGTTGGAGACTGAATTTTGGCACTTAAAGATGGATGGTCCGAAAGTAGCAGAGTACGTTCAGAGGTTTCATGACCTATCTCAAGTGGTTCCTTACATGGTTACGCCCGAATACAAACAAATCGAGCGCTTCATTTGGGGTTTGGCTCCCCAAATAATAAGCATGGTAACCTCCTCCAAACCAGCGACTATCACTGAAGCCATCGATTTGAGCGTGGCTCTCACCGAGGAGGGGATTCGTTTAAACAAGTTTGGTGATGTAAAGGCAAAGGAGAAAGAGACGCATGTTGAGTCGTCCGGAAGTAACAAAAGAAAGTTTTCAAACTTCAAACAAAGTGTTAGCGGTGATGGTAAGAGAGGAGCACCAAGCACGCCAGCTCAGGGTGCAGCTGGCAGTGGAAGGAAAGGAAGAGGATACATGGGCACCCAGCCCAGATGCAATACCTGTCTACGCCACCATTCGGGTCAATGTCAGCTAAAAGTATGCGAAGTATGTGGGAGACGTGGTCATTTGAAGGACACCTGTTGGGTTGGTACTGGCCGGGGAGGCCAAGGAGGATATGGAAATAGGAATGATAACCGTGGTGGAAATGGGAATCGCCAGCAAGGAAATTTTGGAGGAAACAGAAACCGAGGCAACAATGTAAACCAGGCTGGAAATGCCAACCAGATCAACACCCCAGCTGGTAATGGGGATGGTAATGGGCAGAGGCTCGGATGCTACAACTGCGGGGAAATCGGGCATTTTAAGAAGAATTGCCCAACACTGAATCAAGCCCGTGGTAGAGTGTTCCAACTTGAAGCTAGAGAAGCACGCCAGGATCCCAACGTTGTCACGGGTACGTTCCCTATCAATCAACGCTATGCATCTGTTCTGTTTGATACTGGTGCCGATTATAGCTTCGTATCGCTAGAATTTAAGAATATGCTTGGGTTAGCTGCTAATAAGTTAGACATACCCTACTCGATCGAATTAGCTAATGGAAAGTTAGTTGGAGCCGACGAAGTAATCAGAGGTTGTGTGATAGAATTAGGAGAACGCGAGTTTACTCTGGATCTACTACCAGTCCAATTGGGGAGCTTCGACGTGGTGGTAGGAATGGATTGGTTATCCGGAAACAAGGCGGAGATAGTATGTCACGAGAAAGTTGTTCGTATCCCAACTGACGATGGTGAGACAATTGTGGTTCACGGAGAGAAGCGTGACACGCCGCTAAGATTTATCAGCTGCTTAAAGGCAAGGAAGTGTTTACAGAAAGGATGTGTTGCTTTTCTGGCACACATCGTAGACAAGAAGGCCGCTGAGCCAACAATCGAAGATATCCCTGTCGTAAGGGAGTATCCCGAAGTCTTCCCAGAAGACTTACCCGGACTGCCACCTCAGAGGCAAGTGGAGTTTCACATTGACTTAGTTCCAGGCGCCGCGCCTGTGGCTAAGGCACCATACAGACTTGCTCCATCAGAGATGCAGGAATTGTCAACACAGCTCCAGGAGCTGTTAGATAAGGGTTTTATCCGACCAAGCTTCTCGCCTTGGGGAGCTCCGGTCTTGTTTGTCAAGAAGAAGGACGGAAGTTTCCGCATGTGTATTGACTATAGAGAACTGAACAAGCTGACGATCAAGAACAGGTATCCACTGCCAAGAATCGACGATCTGTTCGATCAACTTCAAGGTTCAAGCTGTTATTCTAAGATCGATCTCCGATCTGGATACCATCAACTGAGGATACAGGAGGAAAGTATCCCGAAAACAGCCTTCCGAACTCGTTATGGACACTACGAGTTCCTCGTGATGCCATTTGGTTTGACAAACGCGCCTGCGGTATTCATGGATCTAATGAATAGGGTTTGCAAGCCATACTTAGACAAGTTCGTAATTGTATTCATCGACGACATCCTGATTTACTCAAAGACGAAGGCTGAACACGAACAACATCTTAGAACCATATTGGAGCTGCTAAAGAAGGAACAGCTATACGCCAAATTCTCCAAGTGCGAGTTTTGGCTACGCGAAGTCCAGTTTCTTGGACATGTGGTTAATGGGGATGGAATTCATGTTGATCCCACAAAGATCGAGGCAATCAAGAATTGGGAGACGCCTACAACGCCAACCGAGATTCGACAATTCTTGGGTTTGGCTGGCTACTATCGAAGGTTCATCGAGGATTTTTCGAAAATCGCTCAACCATTGACGCTCCTGACCCAGAAGGATAAGACGTTTGATTGGGGAATCAAACAGGACGAAGCGTTTCAGATATTGAAGGATAAGCTCTGCAACGCGCCAATTTTAGCTCTACCGGAAGGTACCGACGATTTTGTGGTATACTGCGACGCATCGCGTCAGGGATTGGGTTGTGTGTTGATGCAACGCCAAAAGGTCATTGCTTACGCATCACGCCAACTGAAAGTGCACGAAAAGAATTATACCACACATGATTTAGAGCTCGGCGCAGTGGTTTTCGCTTTAAAGATCTGGAGACACTACCTGTATGGTACGAAGTGCACAATTTTCACAGATCACAAGAGCCTACAACATATATTTAACCAGAAGGAGTTAAATATGAGGCAAAGACGATGGGTCGAGTTATTGAACGATTACGACTGCGAGATAAAGTGTCACCCAGGGAAGGCGAATGTAGTCGCCGATGCCCTAAGTCGTAAAGAAAGAATCAAGCCCATAAGGGTTAGGGCTTTGGAAATGATCATACGAACCGATCTTTCCTTGCGCATTCGCGCTGCACAAAAGGAAGCTCTCAAGGAGGGAAATCTTGAGGAAGAATATCTCCGGGGAATGGAGAAGCTTTTGGTACCAAACGAGGAAGGGACGTTATGTTTTGAGAAAAGGATTTGGGTTCCTCTGTTTGGTGGATTAAGGGAAGTTATTTTCGACGAAGCGCACAAGTCACGGTACTCTATCCACCCTGGATCGGATAAGATGTACCAGGATCTCAAAAATTACTATTGGTGGCCTAGGATGAAAGGCGACGTTGCTGTTTATGTGAGCAAATGTTTAACGTGCGCTAAGGTCAAGGCAGAATACCAGAAGCCTTCGGGACTTCTGCAACAACCTGAGATTCCCAAGTGGAAATGGGAACAAATCTCAATGGATTTCGTTACAAAACTGCCAAGAACGCCAAGAGGCCATGATATGATTTGGGTGATTGTTGACCGCCTAACAAAGTCCGCACACTTTCTGCCAATCAGGGAGAAAGACAGTACTAGTAAACTTGCGGAAATTTACATGAGAGAGATCGTAGCACGACAGGGAGTACCACTCTCGATCATCTCTGATAGAGACGGGAGATTTGTGTCAAGAATATGGCAATCTTTCCAAGAATCTTTTGGCTCACAATTGAATCTGAGCACTGCATTCCATCCGCAAACTGATGGCCAGAGCGAGCGAACAATACAAACGTTGGAAGACATGCTGAGGGCATGTGTTATGGATTTAGGAGGTAGCTGGGATAAACACTTACCCTTGGTCGAATTTTCATATAACAACAGCTACCACACCAGTATTGGTGTTGCGCCTTTTGAGGCCCTATACGGACGCAAGTGCCGATCACCACTATGTTGGTCTGACGCAGGTGATAGGCAGCTTGCTGGTCCCGAGATCGTCCAAGAGACGACAGATAAGATCGCGCAAATTCTTAAACGCATCGAAGCCGCTCGCCACAGGCAAAAGGCCTACGCGGATCCAAACCGGAAGCATGTGGACTTCCAAGTCGGAGAGATGGTATTGTTAAAGGTTTCACCCTGGAAAGGGGTAGCGCGCTTTGGAAAGCGAGGAAAGTTAAATCCACGCTACATTGGTCCCTTTAGAATTCTAGAAAGAATTGGGACGGTAGCATACAAGTTGGACCTACCTGCTGAACTAAATGGTGTTCACGATACATTTCATGTATCCAATTTAAAGAAGAGTCCAACTCAAGTTGACGTTGCCATTCCTATCGACGAGATTCATATTGACGACACGCTCCACTTCGTTGAAGAACCTGTTGAGGTCACGGATTGGAAAGTTAACAAGACCCGCCGGAGCAGTGTCAAACTCGTCAAGGTACGTTGGAATGCCAGACATGGTCCTGAATTTACCTGGGAACGTGAGGACCGGATGAAAGAGAAATACCCCCACTTATTTCCTAAGAACCCTGCTTCTACAAGCAGAACTTAAATTTCGGGACGAAATTTATTTAACGGGGGGAGAATGTGACAACCCGCACAAAACCAGGTATCCGTACAACTTAATTAATGATTAAATATTACTTGATTACTGTGCTTGATTGAACTAGCTGATAAACTGCTACCTGCATACTGATACATGCACTTACTTGCATCATACTTTATTTGCTGTCACTACATTGATTACATACTGAACCCTAGTGACAAACATGATGCACAAAAAGCACAGTAGCACTAAACGGATACACAGTGAACATGCTGATATAACCAGCATCAGGCAAATACTGCCTCAAGGCCTGTTAAGAGCCTCATATATTTTGACTACACTGGTAGTGAGTGTAGGATATAAGGGTTGTGTTACCGCGTCTCTAGGGGATAAGATACACTGATTCGGATGTGCCAGAACGTACTTTAAGTACCAAACACAGCACTTTAATAATTTAACCAGCTTCTAGCTGACTAGTAAAGTGCCAGAAATGAGAAAATATTACTAGACACTTTCTAAAGTGTCGGGAAAACAAATTGTGTCACTAAAAATGTAATAACGACACTTTAAAGTCTTTTGTAACACTTTAACGGATTACTATCCAACCGGACACCCGGACTTTACCCGGAACATGAAAACTTTACTATTTTTATTATTACTCTTTTTCTGAGCCAGTTAGGGTCTCTGATTACCCTAACACCCGTCATAACACGCTACTTATAACTAACGGAGTTTAAAACCTAAACTAACTTACTTAACTTCAACTAGACTCCTAACTATCTACTTAAAATCGAACCATGGACCCCCCCCCCTTGCTCTCGTAACCGGCCCCTCTAACTAGGGGACACACTAGTACTTGAAATCTTGCCAAGATCTTACCATGTCTAATATCTTCACTACATGTTATCCTTTGGACAATAACACTAATCTTTCCTATATATACACACTAACCACAAGAGCTTATTCACTAAACACCACAACACAAAGTTACTCTCTCCCTCCCTCACCTAGCTCTCGGCCGAACACCATCCTCACCACCATCATACTTTCGGCCCTAGTTCACTTCATTCCTTCATCATACCAACGTCCAAGGTCGCATATTAGGAGCTTTGGCGCAAACGGAATACGAAGGACCTCTCTCGTTATCTTTTATCCACCCCGTTTTCATCGAGATTCTTCCCTAGCCTTGAGCTAGAGGTATAACCTTTAAAACTTGTTCTTACACTCATCTAAAGTGGTTAAAAGAACTTTCGTCGGTTAAATATTGTAAACACGCGTTTTGAATCTTTAAAGTCTAGTAAAATCACAAAAATGGTGGTTAATAGCATATAACTTGTGTAAAAGTCGTAGGACTTGAAATTTGTGCTTATTGTGACCCGATCTATAATGTGGTAGCTCAAATCTTCGTTTAACCCGACTTTGTAAAATCACGTATCATCACATAAGCTTGTTTTTGATAGATACAAGGGTTAAAGGTGAAACACTACCACATTTTAGAAACATGAACTTGTGTGAAATATTATACTTGTGTAAAAGTGATTTAACCGGTAAAATGGTGTTTAAAACTAGCGGATCTACGTATCCGCAAGTGGTATTTTTGAAAGACCACACTTTAAAGAAATCATGTTTTTCTAAAAGATGGATCTTGCACTAATAAATATGATTTTATAAACCACAAGTGTGTAGACACTCGTGAAATGGAAAGATCCGACAAAGAAGTATATTTGTCACTCGTTACTAGAAGTTGTAAAGACGGTTTTCTCTAAACACGAGGTTTTTACAAGATTAAAGCTACTTTATATAAAGATCTACGTATATAGATGGGATTTATAATATAGATTCGGAAAAACTACAAGTTCATGCGATTATGCAAATATACATACTTGTTGACTAGTTTGATGTGTCGGAAATTGTTTGATTGAATAAAGAAGTTGATTGAGTTGATTTATTAAAAGAAAATGATACGCTTGAAAGCGTGGCCACCTCCAGTTACAGAGGAAACTCTGGCGAAATTTTCTAAAAACCTAACACTTAGACTTTTTTTACACAACAAGTGTTAGAACTATTTATGGGCATACTTTTGAAACATAAATTTCGCCAGTACTATATTTTACTAAATATTCGGAGGTGGGATTTTCACAAAGATTAACGTGATAAATATATTTGTCACAACACTGTTTATGATTATTTTGTGAAATACATAAATATTATTTTAGAATGAAAATAATATTTACAAGCGTTAATGATTCCAAAACTTTGCGAACGCTTACACAAACATATAAGTTACACCGGTAATTACATTACCACAAGATTGATAAAACGTAACTTACGCACATGTATTGTATCCCCCATCCTTGGGAAGAAGAATAACTATCAAGCATATACAAAATGTAACACGAAATAGTTGTCTAACTATTTCCCGCAAACATAAACTGTAAAGCTAAAGCACGGCCGTCCGTCTAATAGAATTAGCACTTGTAGGTCGTTGCACAGCTTACTGCTTCAGAGACGCTTGATAGAGTTTACGCATCCACTGTGAGTTCATGTCCCCCTTTTCTCTAACTGTTTTCAGTTTTCTTAACTGCGGGGGTGAAATACATGTTACTTTGTTTACAAGTACTTTATACACGGTATGAATTACGTAAGGAGGTTTAGATCATGTGAATGGGTAGTTAGAACACCGAGGGACTCGAGCGGTAGATCTATTTGGGTGTAGCGAGCCCAGCTTCAGGCCAAACGGACCTCTCGGAGGCTAACCACAACGGACCTGGAGTGACTTGGTTGCCCAACGCAAAAATCAGCTAGGGTTGTGTCTACTTACTTGCATTTCACAACATGCTAATGGCCTTGCAAACCATTGGTGATCACAAGTCCTCTTACACTGCTACATACCAGGAAACTTTTATACTTACAAGTGTTTTACTTACTCACTTGCACATGAACTCGCTCAACATTATTGTTGATTTTTCAACTCACATGTATTTCAGGAAATTAAACGAGATCTGGCACGGTATGGAACGTTTTCCGCTGCATTTGTCATGGAGTCATCAGGGTTTAAGGGATGTGTCTCTTTCCTGGACAAGACACAGTCCTTAAACCACGTTTATGTTATGTTGTAGTGGTTATGTCTTTTGAACAAGGTTATTGTTGTTGGAGTATGTTCTCGTCAAACAATGGTATTGTATGTTATTTTCAAACTTAATTGATGACTTGCATGGTTTTTAAATTCATATAGCTTGTTATGGTTAAGCTATGGTATTAAGAAGTCACACCAAAATATACCACGCTTCCGCAAAGCCAGGGTGTGACAAGTAATAATAAATAAGTCTGTAAAATAACCTACAAACAAAATCTTTGTAAGATAACGGTGTGTACTGATGCATAATATATATATAAAAAGGGAAATCGAGAAATCGATAATTTTGGATATATATATGTGTGTTGTGAAATTTGTATGATTGTTTTGTATAATTGTTATTTACTCTATACTAATAAATTATATATATTAATTATCAGATGGAAAACGCTAATAATGAACCAGTTAACGAGGTTAATCAATTTGAGCAACACCAGGAGGATCAATTTATGACTAAGCAAGATATAGAAAATATCGTCGCTCAAGGAATAGCCAATGTTATTCCAGCAATCCTTGCTGCTGCCTAGAAACCTGTTGAACCTCAACAAATTATTCCTAGTAAACGCACACAAGGCGACAACTTTAGCAATAGTGTAAACGGAGGCGGCAACCATATTAATAACAACAATGATGGATTGCAAGCTCCACTCCTTAAGAAAATGAAAGCGGCAACACCTGGTTGCACTTACAAGGAGTTTCTTGCTTGTAAACCAGCTGAGTTTGCAGGTAATGAAGGTGCGACTGCGGCACTGCGTTGGTTGGAGAAAACTGAAGCAGTAATTGCAATAAGTAAATGTGCCGAGGAAGACAAAGTGATGTACACCTCGCATCTGTTTAAAGAAGCGGCGCTAGAATGGTGGAATACAGTACTTCAAGCCAAAGGAAGAAATGTGGCCTATGCCATGAATTGGGAAGAATTTAAAAGTCTGATGGAAAGAAAATTTTGTCCCGAGTATGAAAAGGAACAAATGGCGAATAAGTTCCTGAACCATCGGATGATGGGTGTAGACTGTCGAGGATATACTTCGACATTTTTCGAATATGCTAGAGTGGTACCAACAATGGCTTTGCCAGAACCGGTACTTATTTCTCGTTATATTTGGGGATTGATTAGCGAAATCCGTAATATCGTTAAAGCTGCAAGACCTCGCACTATTGACGATGTGATAGAATTAGCTAACACCCTAACTGATGAACTGATACGCACAAGAGATGAAAATAGGAAAAAGGAACTGGCTCAGAAAATTACCCAAGGATTTCGTGTGGGTAATAATAACAACTTCAAGAAAAGAGGAACGGGGCAATCCTCAACTCCGCCGTTCTGCAGAAATTGCAGAAAGAAACATTTTGGAAGATGCAATATAACCTGCAACTTTTGCAAAGTTGTAGGACATCGGGAAAAAGACTGCAGAAAGAAAACAAGGGTCTGCTATAACTGTGGAGAAACAGGACATTTCAAATCAGAATGCCCTAAATTGGTTAAACCAGCAGACAATAAAGCTAAACCAGCCGACGGAGCTACCAAGAAAAATGTTCGAGCATTCCAGTTGACTACTCAGGAAGCCGAGCTAATCCCTGATGTGATAGCTGGTACGTTCTTAGTTCACAACGTTTACGCAAATGTATTATTTGACTCTGGTGCAAACCAAAGTTTTATCAATACTTCATTCTGCCAAGCTCTTAATTTACCTTTGACCAACCTTAGGCAAATTTTTACAGTCAAAACGGCAGATGGGAATTCAGTTGAAATAAATAAGGTTTTGCAAAATGTAGAAATAGAACTTTCAGGTTATAAATTTTCTGCAAACCTGTTACCTATGAAATTAGCCGAATTCGATGTTGTATTAGGAATGGATTGGTTGATAGCCGACCATGCTCTAATCCTTTGTGATAAGAACTCTATAGAAATTCGTGCACCCACCAAAGAAGTGATCGTGATTGCAGGAGATAAGCCACGTAAACCCATGAAGTTCATTTCAATAATGAAAGTTGCTAGTTGTGAATGAAAGCAAGGAATAGTATATATGATTTCAGTAATCATTAGTACTAAGGATAAAGAACTTAAGGAGATTCCTGTAGTATCAGAATACCCAGATGTATTTCCGGAAGAACTCCCGGGATTACCACCCGACAGGGAAGTAGAATTTAGAATTCATCTAATTCCTGGAACTATACCGATAGCCAAGGCACCTTATCGGTTAGCACCTGCAGAAATGTTAGAACTGAAAAAGCAATTAGATGAATTACTAAGCAAAGGTTTTACACAACCTAGTTCATCCCCTTGGGGAGCACCAGTGTTGTTTGTAAAGAAAAAGGATGGTTCAATGAGAATGTGTATCGATTATAGGAAATTGAATAAAGTTACAATTAAGAATCGATACCCATTACCCAGGATTGATGATCTGTTTGATCAACTTCAAGGAGCTAGATACTTTTCTATGATAGACTTGCGCTCCGGATATCATCAATTAAAGGTACAAGAAGAAGACATACCTAAAACTGCTTTCAGAACTAGGTATGGTCATTATGAGTTTACAGTCATGCCCTTCGGACTAACGAATGCACCTGCAGCATTCATGGACATGATGAATAGAATCTGTAAACCGTACTTGGATAAATTTGTAATTGTCTTCATTGACGATATACTTATTTATTCCAAAAGCCAGGAAGAGCATTGTCAACACTTGCATGCACTCTTAAATTTGTTAAGAAAAGAAAAGCTTTACGCCAAATTCTCGAAGTGTGAATTTTGGCTACAAGAAGTGCAATTTTTAGGACACATGGTGAATCATGAAGGTATTCATGTAGATCCTGTTAAGATAGAAGCAATCACCAAATGGAAGGTTCCACAAACAGCTATGGAAATTAGAAGCTTTTTAGGATTAGCTGGATATTATAGGCGCTTTATTAAGGATTTTTCCAAAATAGCAGTACCATTAACTAAGCTAACCTGTAAATTAGTTAAGTTTGAATGGGGACCTAGGCAAGAAGAAGCCTTTAGGATTTTAAAGCAAAAGTTAACAAATGCGCCAATTCTAGCCTTACCAGAAGGAACTGAAGATTTTGAAGTATATTGTGATGCTTCTAAGCTAGGATTAGGATGTGTGCTAATGCAACGAAAGAAGGTAATTGCGTATGCTTTAAGACAATTGAAAAAAGCACGAGGAAAACTATACAACTCATGACTTAGAATTAGGAGCCATAATTTTTGCCCTTAAAATTTGGAGACATTATCTGTATGGAAGTAAGTTTACTGTCTATACGAATCATAAAAGTTCAAGGTACATATTTGGGAAAAAAGAGTTGAACATGAGACAAAGGAGATGGATGGAGATCCTAAGTGACTACGACTGTGATATTCAATATCACGAAGGAAAGGCAAATGTAGTTGCAGATGCCTTAAGTCGTAAGTATCATGAGAAACAACGACGGGTTCGTGCTCTTAGATTAAATCTACAATTAGATTTAATGGAACAACTAAAGAATGTTCAAGAAACAGCCATCAAGGACGATGCTGAAGGAATGAAAGGACGAATAAAAGAATTAGAGCAAGGAAAAGATGGAATTTGGAAATTCCATAAGAAAAGGATTTGGGTACCTAAACAAGGAGAATTAAGAGATAAGATTTTAGAAGAAGCTCATAAATCTAGGTATACCATGCATCCTGGTAATAATAAAATGTACCAAGATAAGAAATAATTTCTGGTGGATAGGAATGAAAAAGGACATAGCTAGATATGTTTCTAAGTGTGTTACTTGTTCACAAGTTAAGGCAGAACACCAGAAACCTTCAGGTCTACTACAACAATTAGAAATGCCTGTATGGAAATAGGAACTTATAACAATGGACTTTGTTACTAAATTACCCAAAACCAGAAAAGGTAATGACGCGATTTGGGTAATTGTGGATCGATTAACCAAGTCAGCTCATTTTCTACCCAAGAAGGAAACCTTTAGCATGGAAAGATTGGCAAAGTTGTATGTAGATGAAGTAGTATCCTTACATGGAGTTCCACTCTCCATTGTATCAGATAGGGATAGTCGTTTCACTTCCCATTTCTGGAAAAGTTTCCAAGAAGCAACGGGAACCCGACTAAATTTAAGCACGGCATATCATCCTCAAACAGACGGACAAAGTGAAAAGACGATCCAAACCTTGGAAGACATGCTTAGGGCATGTGTAATAGATTTTGGTGGAAATTGGGATGATCATCTACCTTTAATTGAATTCTCCTATAACAATAGTTATCATGCAAGCATCGAAGCTGCCCTATTCGAAGCACTATATGGAAGAAAGTGCAGAACTCCAGTTTGCTGGGCAGAAATAGGAGAAAGTCAATTGTCAGGTCCTGAAATAGTACAGGAAACTACCGACAAGATTACTCAAATCAAGGAAAGACTGAAGACGGCTCGAGATCGCCAGAAGAGTTATGCAGACAATCGGCGCAAACCACTAGAGTTCCAAATTGGAGATAGAGTACTGTTAAAAGTTTCTCCTTAGAAAGGAGTAGTTCGATTCGGTAAGAAAGGAAAACTAAGTCCACGATACGTAGGACCATTTCCAGTGATCCAACGTATACGATCAGTTGCCTATCGCTTACAACTACCAGAGGAGTTAGCTGGAGTACATGATGTATTTCATGTATCCAATCTCAAGAAATGTCTATCTGACGAATCTTTGATAGTACCTCTTCAAGATATAGAGGTAAATGAGAAGTAAAAATTTGTTGAGAAGCCACTATAGATAGAAGACAGAAAGGTCAAGTTTCTCAAGCACAAGCGATTGGTGCTACTTAAAGTCAAGTGGGAGTCGAAAAGAGGACCCGAATACACTTGGGAACTGGAATCGGAGATGAAGCGAAAGTACCACTACTTGTTCCAGTGAATCTCGAGGACGAGATTTTTATTAAGGTGAGGAGGATGTAACAACTCTCATCAAAAGTCTTATTTATTCATTTATTTTGTCCAATAGGAAATCCTAATTAAGACCCCCAAGTAATTCTGCAAAATCCCTAAAATTTTCAGAACAGTTGGAACTAGCATCAGGGCCCCTAAAATTCAAGGGGGGTATTCCCTAATTATGTTTATCCTTCGAAAACGGTTATGAAACACGTAATTTCAAATTTCATCAACTCAGCAGGGCTAGGTAGGTGACAAAGCAGGCCTAGCCTACTTTGGGTTTCCCCGCGACACGCGACAGGTGCAGGTGATCCTGTCGCGACACGCGGGAGGTACCAAATCAGGCTATAAACACAGGGGCTTGGGACTTGATCAGTTTGCATGTTTCGACGCTAAAATTCATTACGTACACTCACTTATACACTGCTTCGTTCAAAAGTAGTTATAATCCCGAACCTCTGCTACAATAACAGGGTAATAACTCAATCGCTGCTACGATTCAATGTCCGATCGATTGAAACTATCCAATGGATGTTTAAGTGCTGCCCACATTAGGGTTATGCTTTGTCATTCGTCGTGAATTCGATGGATGTTTAAGTATCGCACTTTGTCATTCGTTGTGAGGGTTTAATCTCGTGAGTTATCGTAAATGCTGTATTAGTTTCTGACCTAGTTCATGTGCATGTTGTTTAAATTTAGGTTAAAAGGCTAAGCACTGTCCACATAAACCTGCAATGTGAGTCATTCTCTTTTTATTAAATTACTTTCCAAAACCCTATTTATTTCAAAGTTATAATTACAAGGATTAAGTCTTTGTAGTCTCCAAATTACAGCCGGTATGTGGGGTTTTGTATACATTACTTGATAACCGTCACCATTGGACAACGGGTTAGCCAAGGGGTGATATGACCATAGTCACAAACACCATTGGACAACGAGGTAGCCAATGGATGGTCGAGTGACAAATAATGTGGGTAGTTGGTTGATATATGGAAACATTGTAATCGCTCTTAATACTGTAAATTATAACAAAACATTGTACTAGTAAAAAGAATGATTCACCAGTATTTCCCCGTTGATAAAACCTTTTTCAAACATGTTTCAGGTGATCTGTTATGATCCAGGAAAAGTGCCGTAAAGCACTCCAAGCTTAAGGAAGTGGCTCAAAATAAATAAAGAAACATGTTTTGTAAAATAGGGGTTTCCCAGTGAAATCGCCTTGATTGTAAATTACGAGGTTATTCCGAATTATGAAATAAAATAATCAGGCATTTTCAGTTTTAAAAAGATCCTGCTAAAATCTTCCGCTGCCAACTCAATTAAATAAATACCACGGGATTTTCTGTTCCGCGGCTTCTGAACTGGGCCGGGGGCCGTGACACTTTCCCCTCTTGATAAATCTTACCACTCCTTTCCAAGGAGAGACTTTCAACAACACTTTGTCTCCTACTTGAAATTCCAATGGCTTTCTGTTAGGCCCTAAAGTGTGAGACTGGCGCATCAAATTAACACAACGGGCTATGGTTATGAACTGGGCCTTACCGGGTTAGTTTATATTAGGTTGTGGACCTTTATAGGTCTCTTGGGCCAAGCTTTAGGCCATGTGGTCCAAGCAGGCCCAAGGGGAGCCCATGTAGGGAAGTGGGCTTGTCTATGTATATAAACAACAAGTTTCTAACTTGTTTTAGGGTTGGAACCTCATTGTTACAATTCCTAGAGAGAGCTAGAGAGGGAGGCGATTTGTGAGCACTTGTACTAGACGGTTTTGCTAGTTCATAGTAATAGAATCGTGTGCAAGTGTTTAAAAGTGATTCGATATCGTTTTCATACTTTCAGTTTTTCTTGAATCTTACCAAGTTTGGATTCCGCACAAACTTGGTGATTGTTTGATATCATTGAAAGATCCGGTTATTCGGGACTTACAAGTGGTATCAGAGCCAAAAAACCTGTTTCTAGGCTCGGTGTGATATCAAAGATTCAAGATTTTGAAAAACTAAAATTTTTGGCTCGAATTTGTCTTTTTCGAATCTGTTTTGATAAAAGTTTCTGATTTTAAAAACTAATTCAACTTCATAATTCGCGTTTAATTGTCTTTTTGTGGGTTTTGGATCGAAGTTGGGCAACCTATTGTTTTAGAAACTTGAAATTTTTGGTTTCATGTTCATCGGTTATTCAAACTGTTCATCAAAATCATCAAGACGCCGTAAAGCACTCCAAGCTTAAGGAAGTGGCTCAAAATAAATAAAGAAACATGTTTTGTAAAATAGGGGTTTCCCAGTGAAATCGCCTTGATTGTAAATTACGAGGTTATTCCGAATTATGAAATAAAATAATCAGGCATTTTCAGTTTTAAAAAGATCCTGCTAAAATCTTCCGCTGCCAACTCAATTAAATAAATACCACGGGATTTTCTGTTCCGCGGCTTCTGAACTGGGCCGGGGGCCGTGACACTTTCCCCTCTTGATAAATCTTACCACTCCTTTCCAAGGAGAGACTTTCAACAACACTTTGTCTCCTACTTGAAATTCCAATGGCTTTCTGTTAGGCCCTAAAGTGTGAGACTGGCGCATCAAATTAACACAACGGGCAATGGTTATGAACTGGGCCTTACCGGGTTAGTTTATATTAGGTTGTGGACCTTTATAGGTCTCTTGGGCCAAGCTTTAGGCCATGTGGTCCAAGCAGGCCCAAGGGGAGCCCATGTAGGGAAGTGGGCTTGTCTATGTATATAAACAACAAGTTTCTAACTTGTTTTAGGGTTGGAACCTCATTGTTACAATTCCTAGAGAGAGCTAGAGAGGGAGGCGATTTGTGAGCACTTGTACTAGACGGTTTTGCTAGTTCATAGTAATAGAATCGTGTGCAAGTGTTTAAAAGTGATTCGATATCGTTTTCATACTTTCAGTTTTTCTTGAATCTCACCAAGTTTGGATTCCGCACAAACTTGGTGATTGTTTGATATCATTGAAAGATCCGGTTATTCGGGACTTACAAGTGGTATCAGAGCCAAAAAACCTGTTTCTAGGCTCGGTGTGATATCAAAGATTCAAGATTTTGAAAAACTAAAATTTTCGGCTCGGATTTGTCTTTTTCGAATCTGTTTTGATAAAAGTTTCTGATTTTAAAAACTAATTGAACTTCATATTTCACGTTTAATTGTCTTTTTGTGGGTTTTGGATCGAAGTTGGGCAACCTATTGTTTTAGAAACTTGAAATTTTTGGTTTCATGTTCATCGGTTATTCAAACTGTTCATCAAAATCATCAAGACGCCGTAAAGCACTCCAAGCTTAAGGAAGTGGCTCAAAATAAATAAAGAAACATGTTTTGTAAAATAGGGGTTTCCCAGTGAAATCGCCTTGATTGTAAATTACGAGGTTATTCCGAATTATGAAATAAAATAATCAGGCATTTTCAGTTTTAAAAAGATCCTGCTAAAATCTTCCGCTGCCAACTCAATTAAATAAATACCACGGGATTTTCTGTTCCGCGGCTTCTGAACTGGGCCGGGGGCCGTGACACTTTCCCCTCTTGATAAATCTTACCACTCCTTTCCAAGGAGAGACTTTCAACAACACTTTGTCTCCTACTTGAAATTCCAATGGCTTTCTGTTAGGCCCTAAAGTGTGAGACTGGCGCATCAAATTAACACAACGGGCTATGGTTATGAACTGGGCCTTACCGGGTTAGTTTATATTAGGTTGTGGACCTTTATAGGTCTCTTGGGCCAAGCTTTAGGCCATGTGGTCCAAGCAGGCCCAAGGGGAGCCCATGTAGGGAAGTGGGCTTGTCTATGTATATAAACAACAAGTTTCTAACTTGTTTTAGGGTTGGAACCTCATTGTTACAATTCCTAGAGAGAGCTAGAGAGGGAGGCGATTTGTGAGCACTTGTACTAGACGGTTTTGCTAGTTCATAGTAATAGAATCGTGTGCAAGTGTTTAAAAGTGATTCGATATCGTTTTCATACTTTCAGTTTTTCTTGAATCTCACCAAGTTTGGATTCCGCACAAACTTGGTGATTGTTTGATATCATTGAAAGATCCGGTTATTCGGGACTTACAAGTGGTATCAGAGCCAAAAAACCTGTTTCTAGGCTCGGTGTGATATCAAAGATTCAAGATTTTGAAAAACTAAAATTTTCGGCTCGGATTTGTCTTTTTCGAATCTGTTTTGATAAAAGTTTCTGATTTTAAAAACTAATTGAACTTCATATTTCGCGCTTAATTGTCTTTTTGTGGGTTTTGGATCGAAGTTGGGCAACCTATTGTTTTAGAAACTTGAAATTTTTGGTTTCATGTTCATCGGTTATTCAAACTGTTCATCAAAATCATCAAGATGCCGTAAAGCACTCCAAGCTTAAGGAAGTGGCTCAAAATAAATAAAGAAACATGTTTTGTAAAATAGGGGTTTCCCAGTGAAATCGCCTTGATTGTAAATTACGAGGTTATTCCGAATTATGAAATAAAATAATCAGGCATTTTCAGTTTTAAAAAGATCCTGCTAAAATCTTCCGCTGCCAACTCAATTAAATAAATACCACAGGATTTTCTGTTCCGCGGCTTCTGAACTAGGCCGGGGGCCGTGACACTTTCCCCTCTTGATAAATCTTACCACTCCTTTCCAAGGAGAGACTTTCAACAACACTTTGTCTCCTACTTGAAATTCCAATGGCTTTCTGTTAGGCCCTAAAGTGTGAGACTGGCGCATCAAATTAACACAACGGGCTATGGTTATGAACTGGGCCTTACCGGGTTAGTTTATATTAGGTTGTGGACCTTTATAGGTCTCTTGGGCCAAGCTTTAGGCCATGTGGTCCAAGCAGGCCCAAGGGGAGCCCATGTAGGGAAGTGGGCGTGTCTATGTATATAAACAACAAGTTTCTAACTTGTTTTAGGGTTGGAACCTCATTGTTACAATTCCTAGAGAGAGCTAGAGAGGGAGGCGATTTGTGAGCACTTGTACTAGACGGTTTTGCTAGTTCATAGTAATAGAATCGTGTGCAAGTGTTTAAAAGTGATTCGATATAGTTTTCATACTTTCAGTTTTTCTTGAATCTCACCAAGTTTGGATTCCGCACAAACTTGGTGATTGTTTGATATCATTGAAAGATCCGGTTATTCGGGACTTACAAGTGGTATCAGAGCCAAAAACCTGTTTCTAGGCTCGGTGTGATATCAAAGATTCAAGATTTTGAAAAACTAAAATTTTCAGCTCGGATTTGTCTTTTTCGAATCTGTTTTGATAAAAGTTTCTGATTTTAAAAACTAATTGAACTTCATATTTCGTGTTTAATTGTCTTTTTGTGGGTTTTGGATCGAAGTTGGGCAACCTATTGTTTTAGAAACTTGAAATTTTTGGTTTCATGTTCATCGGTTATTCAAACTGTTCATCAAAATCATCAAGAAAATTTTACTAGTTTGGAGCGTCAAATTTGTTTTGAGATTGTTAAAAGATATTGAACAAGTTTTAATTGTAAAAGGAACATCTTTTTGTTTTAAAAAGGATCTCTTTTTCAAAAATTTTGGACTTTCTGTTTTGTCACAATCCGAAAGATCCTCTCAAATTTTCTGTTTCAATCATCTCTTTCCAAGATAAGGTCTCAAGTCATTAGTCGATACAAGGTCACACATCAATAGCTGCAGCGGTCTCGAGTCGCAACCTCCACGGTTTCGGGTCTGCAAGATGCTGGTCTCGACTCATCATCTCTCTGGTTTCGAGTCCCACATCAACAGAGGTTTCAAACACAATAAAAGGTCTCGAGTCATCGTCTTCCTGGTCTCGAGTCATCGTCTTCCACGGTCTCGACACACATCATCTGCTTTCAAGGTCTCGAGTCATCTTCTTCCCAACGGTCTCGAGTCGCAACCTCGGTTCCGACTCGCAACCAATCTTTCCAATTTCGGGTTCTCGAGTCACAACCACTGTCTCGACTCACAACATATTCTTCAAGGTCTCGAGTTGCAACCTTCTCCGTCTTGAGTCGCAACCTCGGTTTCGCCAATCAACCAAATCCAGTCGAAACCACGGTCTCGAGTCATCACTCATCACGGTTTCGACTCCATCTACTGATCAGTTTGATCATCATCTTCTTGTCCGATAACTGTCGTCGGAAACCTGCAACACCTTCGCTTCGAATCATCATCACTGCTTGATAATCTTCATACATCACTGGTCATCTTCTCGTTTGTTCATCACCATATTCATCAACCACTGTTTCACGATCACCTCCACACCTCTATTCACCATCTCCGTTCATCATCATCATATTCGCCACCTGCAACTCCATCCTTCTCCGTTCAACTTTCCGGTCATCATCGTCTTCTCCGACGTGCAACTCTGTACAACCTCAGTCTACATCGTATCGTCCTTCATTCATCTACACCTACACCTCCCACCACCGTTCAATATCCTTGCAACCATCACACCCAACTTTAATCATCGTGCATATACTTGAGGTGTCGGGAAAATAATTATAATAATCATAAATAAATAAAACAGGCTTTGTGACATTTTAGCCGTCGGGAAAGATAGAAAAGATAGTTTGTGGTCTGATTAGACTTTTAGTATGACACTTTAGCCATCGGGAAAGATAGAAAAGATAGTTTGTGGTCTGATTAGACTTTTAGTATTCCATTAGGGTTTTAATTTATTAGTAATAATATTAAGTATAATAATAATAACGATTGGTATTCTTTAAAAAAAAGGAGGTTATTATTAATTAAAAAATTGAAAGGGGTTTGTTTGTTTGGTTGTGACAAGTTTTGACAGATTTTTGAGGTGCGGTTCAGAAAGCGGGTTCATTCGCGTGCAAAGGGTTTGAGTTAGCGAGTACACGGGTTCTCGCTTTTGGCTTGTGTTTTGAAAAAAAAGTGTACGGATCTCAAGTGTGCGACTTATACTAGTGTGCGGCCACGGTCTTAACACTCCGGTTCGGTAAAACGCACACTTTTGGGGGATCACATTTTTGGGGGATCACATCTTAAAAATGTCGTCTAAGAGAGAGGTGCTTGAGCAGGAACTCCAAGGTTTTAGATACTTTCCTGGTGAATCTGTAGAAGCATTGATTGACAGATTTGCTGAACTGCTCAATGATATGAAGAAGGCTGAAATTATGGTGCCAAGTCATATGAGCAACAGAAAGCTTCTGGATGTTCTGAAAAAGATTCCAGATCAGCCCAATATTAGTTGGTTTTGGAATATGAATCAGATCATATTGACAACCAACTGTCTTAAAATGAAGCCGGAGGAGCTGATCTCAATTATTAAATCATATGACAATGCTGACAAGCAGTCTACTCAAGGCAACACATCTGCTAAAGTTTGCTCATCCACACAAAATATGGCATTTATGTTTCACAAACCCGCGGCTCAAGAAATTACTCGTGAAGAGATACTTTCTGTCTTTTGCACTCATGAGTGTCGAGAAAGATTTGAGGCATATAGAATACACAACGCTGAGCTAATACAAGATTATCAAGATATTGAAAATAAAAACTTTACTTTATCGAAAAATGAAAAACTTTATAAAGAAAAAATTAAAGCTCAGTGAAAAGACATCATCAAACTCAAAGATGATGTAAGTGTAAAAGCAACCCACCTCTTATATGTTCAGGAGAAATTATGCATTTTGACTAAAGAACTGGAAGATATCAGAGATAGATATCAAATAAATGAACTCAACATTAAGAAATTTGATTCTTCCAGCAAACTGGTTAAAAATTTGTGTGATCAACAGCTTGCATATAAGAAAAAGAAAGGGTGTGGATTGGGTTACAATCAGGCTCCTCCTCCTTACAATGATAACTACACATATTTACCCATGACTGAGGAGGAATTGATGAATGAGGACAAGATGGCTTACGGTCCTAAAACTGATAAGTCATCAATCAACAGCAGACCTGTTGATAAACGAGCGACTCCTTCGGTAAATTTTATTTCAAAGGGTACTTTTGATCCTAATGCTTTGTCTTCCCCTGCAGATGAAGTTAAAGTTGAAGGTGATGTTGGAGATGAACAAGCATCAAATTCTCATGTGTGTGACATTTTTGGCTCGTTTTTTCACTCTATGATTAATTTCAGGCCTGATGGTTTGGGCGAAAACGTTGATGCTTGTGTAACAGATACTGAAATGGCAAACAAAACGAATGAGCCAGCTGAACCATCTAATTCTAAGTGTGAATCATCCGAAGCAGCTGATTCTGAGAAATTGGAATCAGTTGATTCTAGTGGATTCAGCTCAAAGGCGTCATGTGCAGAACCGTCTTGTGCTGAAAATTCGTCTAATGTTTCAGCTGAAGTTTTTGCTGAAGTTGCTGCTGTTTCATCTGATAAACCAGAAGTCTCTGATCCTACCAAAGCCGATGAAGTGAAAACTGACGTGAAGAAGGCTCCAACTGCGCAAGCTGAACAATCTGAACCTTCTGTTAGTGATGAAAAGGTTCAGATCAAGCAACAAGAGCCGAAGCGAGCAGGTAAAGGACGCGGAAATAAGAAGCCTAAACATCAAAGACGACCAGGCTCTCCACAGTCCTCAATGGGCAGCAATAGTCTGCAAAAGGCTCGTAATGTGAAAAATGCTTTTGTTAAGCCAGTCTATAATGGCAAATGTGAGAAATATGCATTTGACTGTGCTAACAAAGCTTTCGGAAAGACAAGTGAGATTTTTGAACAAGACTTGCAGTCTAAGCAAAGCAACAAGAATCAAAAGAAATCTCTACCACAGAAGGCCTCTGCAAACAATAACTACAGACATCCCAATTCATCTTCGTCTGCGGGAAATGTGCAACACAAACAAGCACAGAAAGGACCGGTTCGTCCTTCAAGGCCTGCAAGAGCAAATCCAGCTGATCAGAATACTTTCTACATGAAGAGACAAACATGCTTCAATTGCGGCATTGCTGGTCACATTGCTCGAAACTGCACACATCATCCCTATATACCCTATCATGTGCAAAATCAGAGGGTTACACCAAAGGATAAATACCATTCTAAGTCAATGAAGGTATCTTCACCTAAGGCAATTAAGAATGTGAATCCCAAGGTTAAACCTTCTGATGGGGATTGGAATGCTGCCAAAAACAAACGCAAAGCTTTTCAGGAACAAAAACGTGTTTCTAAAACTAACAAACCTGAAACAGTTAAAGTTGCTCAACCGAAGGTAACAAACACGTTTGTTAAACCGAAACAAATTTGGCAACCCAAATCCAAGGCAGCAACGTCTCCAATCCTTGAAACGAAAGGGGACTTGTGTTTGAAAGAAGTGTCTTACTTTGATGCTTCAGGTAATCCCAGGACCACGATGGCCTGGGTACCTATGTCTTACTAATCTCCTTACTTTTCAGGAACAACTAAGGAGGAGCTGTTGACAATCTCTGGAATGTTGATAGCGGTTGTTCCAGAGATAAAAACGGGTAACATTTCACTGTTGCAAAAAGTTCATTTTTTTTTACAGATGATATGTTTCCTTTGGAGGCGATTAGAGAAGTAAGAAATGATCGGCAAAAGGTACCGTTTAAATTCAGTACTTTGATTTGAATATTGATTAGTCTTCAATCTGATGACAGAAGGGTTAAGCAAAAATATTTTCGTTTCTAGTTAATTACTTTGTATATAAAGTGTCCTTTCTCTAGTAAATGGTAAAGTTGCGCAAAAATACAAGATTTATGCACAAAAAGCGTTAGAAAAGATATAGAGTTTAGGGGGAGAAAACTTAGAAAAGAAAAATACAAAAAGAGTTTGCTGTATATATATATGCATTGTTTTAGGGAGAGAAAATGAGAAAAATACAAAAACATTTGAAAAATGAAAAAGCCAAAAAGAAAACTTGCATTATATGGGAAGTGAAATAAATGTTTGTGTTAAAGGGTTTGACTAACACATGTAAGGTACCATAGCTGAAAAGACTAGGATCTACTGCGATATGTTGATAGGCTTGACGCTCAAAATGATAAAAGATTCTAAGTGATATAAACATAACGAACTATGTACCATGTGGGTAACATACCAACGGCGTATGATTTTATGGTCTTAAATCTTGCGTTGATAGATAGCCAACATCTGAGGTTTCGGGTCTTTATATTGTTGAATCATCTGGGGATATCTTGGCTGTCCTTCTATTGCATCCGGATTATATGCAGACCTAGACACAGTCAAGATATCTTAAAAGATCCCAAGAGGACAAAAAACCCTAAGGAATCAAAAATCTCAAAATGAGAAAATTCCCAATGCTCAAAGAGCCAAATTCGTACCAAAATGGTATTTGCCTCGCCCTCGTTGGACACAATCATTGGTCGCTCTGCTGTACGAAAGTACTGACCTGTCACCAATGGTCTAACGTTGTAAATCAAAAAGGATGACATCAGTATACTCACCTGTTACGATGAATCGTTGTGCTTGCCTTGATCGCGGGGGTATGCCTTGGAATGGGACACACGGGTATAATAGTATAATATTACTTTAAGCATATCACAAAGTTGAAAAATTGAAAGCTGAGCGTTAAAGTTTAAGTGGACAAATATATTGGCAATCGCATAGACCAGTTTGATTAGGCTCGTACTGAAAAGTGTTCCTTAGTCTACCTGAGAACGAATTTTGATCCCATTGCAATTGTAATTGTATATTATGGTAGTTTTTTATATTTTGAGTTTTTATTTGTTTTTAGTTCTTAAAAAATAAAAAATAAAAAATAAAAAAAAATTGAAAAATTGAAAAATACAAAAATAATGTCTTGTTTTTCTATAAAATAAAAAATCCAAAAATGGAGTGTTTATTTGTTTTTCTTAAAATTAAAAATGTAACCGTTCTTGAAGATTTGACTGATCATCAAAAATTGAAAGAATTTAAATTGTGAAATCCGAGTATAAGTACATGGATATACCTAGTGTTCATATGGTACTCTCCCTGTTGCATAAGAAATGTTTGCTTATGAGTTTGTGAGCATGTGCAGAACTTGATTTCAATCAAGAACAGGGGTTGATGAAGACTAAGATGCTGTTAGTTGCTGAAGAAGCCTGAAGCAGCACAACAACAAGATGTACCTGAGTCAGAAGAATCGGATATGAATTGCCGTCTGACAATGATAGTGCATTTGAAGAAGCACCGTGAACCTGCTTGAAAGACAAAGATTGAAGAAGAAAAGAGTTGCTGAGAATCCTCCTCTCACATCCTTTTTGACAAAGATATTTCAAGCAAAGCTGATCGAGATCCTGATATGAAGCTAACCACAAAAGCTGAAGAAAGAGACCCAGTGCTGAGAGTTCAGAAGTCAAGAACTTCCACAACATCTGCAGCATAGCGACAACCATAGACTTCGTTGAAGACGTTGTTGAATTCATGTTATGAAGACAATTTGATGGCATCAGTCTAGGGGGAGATTGTTAGGCCCTAAAGTGTAAGACTGATGCATCAAATTAACACAACGGGCTATGGTTATGAACTGGGCCTTACCGGGTTAGTTTATATTAGGTTGTGGACCTTTATAGGTCACTTGGGCCAAGCTTTAGGCCATGTGGGCTAAGCAAGCCCAAGGGGAGCCCATGTGGGGAAGTGGGCTTGTCTATGTATATAAACAAGTTTCTAACTTGTTTTAGGGTTGGAACCTCATTGTTACAATTCCTAGAGAGAGCTAGAGAGGGAGGCGATTTGTGAGCACTTGTACTAGACAGTTTTGCTAGTTCATAGTAATAGAATCGTGTGCAAGTGTTTAAAAGTGATTCGATATCGTTTTCATACTTTCAGTTTTTCTTGAATCTCACCAAGTTTGGATTCCGCACAAACTTGGTGATTGTTTGATATCATTGAAAGATCCGGTTATTCGGGACTTACAAGTGGTATCAGAGCCAAAAAACATGTTTCTAGGCTCGGTGTGATATCAAAGATTCAAGATTTTGAAAAACTAAAATTTTCGGCTCGGATTTGTCTTTTTCGAATCTGTTTTGATAAAAGTTTCTGATTTTAAAAACTAATTCAACTTCATATTTTGCGTTTAATTGTCTTTTTGTGGGTTTTGGATCGAAGTTGGGCAACCTATTGTTTTAGAAACTTGAAATTTTTGGTTTCATGTTCATCGGTTATTCAAACTGTTCATCAAAATCATCAAGAAAATTTTACTAGTTTGGTGCGTCAAATTTGTTTTGAGATTGTTAAAAGATATTGAACAAGTTTTAATTGTAAAAGGAATATCTTTTTGTTTTAAAAAGGATCTCTTTTTCAAAAATTTTGGACTTTCTGTTTTGTCACATTCCGAAAGATCCTCTCAAATTTTCTGTTTCAATCATCTCTTTCCAAGATAAGGTCTCGAGTCATTAGTCGATATAAGGTCACACATCAATAGCTGCAGCGGTCTCGAGTCGCAACCTCCACGGTTTCGGGTCTGCAAGTTGCTGGTCTCGACTCATCATCTCTCTGGTTTCGAGTCCCACATCAACAGAGGTTTCAAACGCAACAAAAGGTCTCGAGTCATCGTCTTCCTGGTCTTGAGTCATCGTCTTCCACGGTCTCGACACACATCATCTGCTTTCAAGGTCTCGAGTCATCTTCTTCCCAACGGTCTCGAGTCGCAACCTCGGTTCCGACTCGCAACCAATCTTTCCAATTTCGGGTTCTCGAGTCACAACCACTGTCTCGACTCACAACATATTTTTCAAGGTCTCGAGTTGCAACCTTCTCCGTCTCGAGTCGCAACCTAGGTTTCGCCAATCAACCAAATCCAGTCGAAACCACGGTCTCGAGTCATCACTCATCACGGTTTCGACTCCATCTACTGATCAGTTTGATCATCATCTTCTTGTCCGATAACTGTCGCCGGAAACCTGCAACACTTCGCTTCGAATCATCATCACTGCTTGATAATCTTCATACATCACCGGTCATCTTCTCGTCTGTTCATCACCATATTCATCAACCTCTGTTTCACGATCACCTCCACACCTCTATTCACCATCTCCATTCATCATCATCATATTCGCCACCTGCAACTCCATCCTTCTCCGTTCAACTTTCCGGTCATCATCGTCTTCTCCGACGTGCAACTCTGTACAACCTCAGTCTACATCGTATCATCCTTCATTCATCTACACCTACACCTCCCACCACCGTTCAATATCCTTGCAACCATCACACCCAGCTTTAATCATCGTGCATATATTTGAGGTGTCGGGAAAATAATTATAATAATCATATATAAATAAAACAGGCTTTGTGACATTTTAGCCGTCGGGAAAGATAGAAAAGATAGTTTGTGGTCTGATTAGACTTTTAGTATGACATTTTAGCCATCGGGAAAGATAGAAAAGATATTTTGTGGTCTGATTAGACTTTTAGTATTCCATTAGGGTTTTAATTTATTAGTAATAATATTAAGTATAATAATAATAACGATTGGTATTCTTTAAAAAAAAGGAGGTTATTATTAATTAAAAAATTGAAAGGGGTTTGTTTGTTTGGTTGTGACAAGTTTTGACAGATTTTTGAGGTGCGGTTCAGAAAGCGGGTTCATTCGCGTGCAAAGGGTTTGAGTTAGCGAGTACACGGGTTCTCGCTTTTGGCTTGTGTTTTGAAAAAATAGTGTACGGATCTCAAGTGTGCGACTTATACTAGTGTGCGGCCACGGTCTTAACACTCCGGTTCGGTAAAACAAACACTTTTGGGGGATCACATTTTTGGGGGATCACATCTTCAAAATGTCGTCTAAGAGAGAGGTGCTTGAGCAGGAACTCCAAGGTTTTAGATACTTTCCTGGTGAATCTGTAGAAGCATTGATTGACAGATTTGCTGAACTGCTCAATGATATGAAGAAGGCTGAAATTATGGTGCCAAGTCATATGAGCAACAGAAAGCTTCTGGATGTTCTGAAAAAGATTCCAGATCAGCCCAATATTAGTTGGTTTTGGAATGTGAATCAGATCATCTTGACAACCAACTATCTTAAAATGAAGCCGGAGGAGCTGATCTCAATCATTAAATCATATGACAATGCTGACAAGCAGTCTACTCAAGGCAACACATCTGCTGCAGTTTGCTCATCCACATAAAATATGGCATTTATGTTTCACAAACCCGCGGCTCAAGAAATTACTCGTGAAGAGATAGTTTCTGTCTTTTGCACTCCTAAGTGTCGAGAAAGGGTTGAGGCATATAGAATACACAACGCTGAGCTAATACAAGATTATCAAGATATTATAAAGAAAAAATTAAAGCTCAGCGAAAAGACATCATCAAACTCAAAGATGATGTAAGTGTAAAAGCAACCCAACTCTTATATGTTCAGGAGAAATTATGCATTTTGACTAAAGAACTGGAAGATATCAGAGATAGATATCAAATAAATGAACTCAACATTAAGAAATTTGATTCTTCCAGCAAACTGGTTAAAAATTTGTGTGATCAACAGCTTGCATATAAGAAAAAGAAAGGGTGTGGATTGGGTTACAATCAGGCTCCTCCTCCTTACAATGATAACTACACATATTTACCCATGACTGAGGAGGAATTGATGAATGAGGACAAGATAGCTTACGGTCCTAAAACTGATAAGTCATTAATCAACAGCAGACCTGTTGATAAACGAGCGACTCCTTCGGTAAATTTTATTTCAAAGGGTACTTTTGATCCTAATGCTTTGTCTTCCCCTGCAGATGAAGTTAAAGTTGAAGGTGACGTTGGAGATGAACAAGCATCAAATTCTCATGTGTGTGACATTTTTGGCTCGTTTTTTCACTCTATGATTAATTTCAGGCCTGATGGTTTGGGCGAAAACGTTGATGCTTGTGTAACAGATACTGAAATGGCAAACAAAACGAATGAGCCAGCTGAACCATCTAATTCTAAATGTGAATCATCGGAAGCAGCTGATTCTGAGAAATTGGAATCAGTTGATTCTAGTGGATTCAGCTCAAAGGCGTTATGTGCAGAACCGTCTTGTGCTGAAAATTCGTCTAATGTTTCAGCTGAAGTTTTTGCTGAAGTTGCTGGTGTTTCATCTGATAAACCAGAAGTCTCTGATCCTACCAAAGCTGATGAAGTGAAAACTGACGTGAACAAGGCTCCAACTGCGCAAGCTGAACAATCTGAACCTTCTGTTAGTGATGAAAAGGTTCAGATCAAGCAACAAGAGCCGAAGCGAGCAGGTAAAGGACGCGGAAATAAGAAGCCTAAACATCAAAGACGATCAGGCTCTCCACAGTCCTCAACGGGGAGCAATAGTCTGCAAAAGGCTCGTAATGTGAAAAATGCTTTTGTTAAGCCAGTCTATAATGGCAAATGTGAGAAATATGCATTTGACTGTGCTAACAAAGCTTTCGGAAAGACAGGTGAGATTTCTGAACAAGACTTGCAGTCTAAGCAAAGAAACAAGAATCAAAAGAAATCTCTACCACAGAAGGCCTCTGCAAACGACAACTACAGACATCCCAATTCATCTTCGTCTGCGGGAAATGTGCAACACAAACAAGCACAGAAAGGACCGGTTCGTCCTTCAAGGCCTGCAAGAGCAAATCCAGCTGATCAGAATACTTTCTACATGAAGAGACAAACATGCTTCAATTGCGGCATTGCTGGTCACATTGCTCGAAACTGCACACATCGTCCCTATATACCCTATCATGTGCAAAATCAGAGGGTTACACCAAAGGATAAATAACATTATAAGTCAATGAAGGTATCTTCACCTAAGGCAATGAAGAATGTGAATCCCAAGGTTAAACCTTCTGATGGGGATTGGAACGCTGCCAAAAACAAACGCAAAGCTTTTCAGGAACAAAAACGTGTTTCTAAAACTAACAAACCTGAAACAGTTAAAGTTTCTCAACCGAAGGCAACAAACACGTTTGTTAAACCGAAACAGATTCGGCATCCCAAATCCAAGGCAGCAACGTCTCCAATCCTTGAAACGAAAGGGGACTTGTGTTTGAAAGAAGTGTCATACTTTGATACTTCAGGTAATCCCAGGACCACGATGGCCTGGGTACCCATGTCTTACTAATCTCCTTACTTTTCAGGAACAACTAAGGATGAGCTGTTGACAATCTCTGGAATGTTGATAGCAGTTGTTCCAGAGATAAAGACGGGTAACATTTCACTGTTGCAAAAAGTTCAATTTTTTTTACAGATGATATGTTTCCTTTGGAGGAGATTAGAGAAGTAAGAAATGATCGGCAAAAGGTACCGTTTAAATTCAGTACTTTGATTTGAATATTGATTAGTCTTCAATCTGATGACAGAACGGTTAAGCAAAAATATTTTCGTTTCTAGTTAATTACTTTGTATATAAAGTGTCCTTTCTCTAGTAAATGGTAAAGTTGCGCAAAAATACAAGATTTATGCACAAAAAGCGTTAGAAAAGATATAGAGTTTAGGGGGAGAAAACTTAGAAAAGAAAAATACAAAAAGAGTTTGCTGTATATATATATGCATTGTTTTAGGGAGAGAAAATGAGAAAAATACAAAAACATTTGAAAAATGAAAAAGCCAAAAAGAAAACTTGCATTATATGGGAAGTGAAATAAATGTTTGTGTTAAAGGGTTTGACTAACACATGTAAGGTGCCATAGCTGAAAAGACTAGGATCTACTGCGATATGTTGATAGGCTTGACGCTCAAAATGATAAAAGATTCTAAGTGATATAAACATAACGAACTATGTACCATGTGGGTAACATACCAACGGCGTATGATTTTATGGTCTTAAATCTTGCGTTGATAGATAGCCAACATCTGAGGTTTCGGGTCTTTATATTGTTGAATCATCTGGGGATATCTTGGCTGTCCTTCTGTTGCATCCAGATTATATGCAGACCTAGACACAGTCAAGATATCTTAAAAGATCCCAAGAGGACAAAAAACCCTAAGGAATCAAAAATCTCAAAATGAGAAAATTCCCAATGCTCAAAGAGCCAAATTCGTACCAAAATGGTATTTGCCTCGCCCTCGTTGGACACAATCATTGGTCGCTCTGGTGTACGAAAGTACTGACTTGTCACCAATGGTCTAACGTTGTAAATAAAAAAGGATGACATCAGTATACTCACCTGTTACGATGAATCGTTATGCTTGCCTTGATCGCGGGGGTATGCCTTGGAATGGGACACACGGGTATAATAGTATAATATTACTTTAAGCATATCACAAAGTTGAAAAATTGAAAGCTGAGCGTTAAAGTTTAAGTGGACAAATATATTGGCAATCGCATAGACCAGTTTGATTAGGCTCGTACTGAAAAGTGTTCCTTAGTCTGCCTGAGAACGAATTTTGATCCCATTGCAATTGTAATTGTATATTATGGTAGTTGTTTATATTTTGAGTTTTTATTTGTTTTTAATTCTTAAAAAATAAAAAATAAAAAAAATTGAAAAATTCAAAAATACAAAAATAGTGTCTTGTTTTTCTATAAAATCAAAAATCAAAAAATAGAGTGTTTATTTGTTTTTCTTAAAATAAAAAATGTAACCGTTCTTGAAGATTTGACTGATCATAAAAAAATTGAAAGAATTTAAATTGTGAAATCCGAGTATAAGTACATGGATGTACCTAGTGTTCATATGGTACTCTCCCTGTTGCATAAGAAATGTTTGCTTATGAGTTTGTGAGCATGTGCAGAACTTGATTTCAATCAAGAACAGGGGTTGATGAAGACTAAGATGCTGTTAGTTGCTGAAGAAGCCTGAAGCAGCACAACAACAAGATGTACCTGAGTCAGAAGAATCGGATACGAATTGCCGTCTGACAATGATAGTGCATTTGAAGAAGTACCGTGAACCTGCTTGAAAGACAAAGATTGAAGAAGAAAAGAGTTGCTGAGAATCCTCCTCTCACATCCTTTTTGACAAAGATATTTCAAGAAAAGTTGATCGAGATCCTGATATGAAGCTAACCACAAAAGCTGAAGAAAGAGACCCAGTGCTGAGAGTTCAGAAGTCAAGAACTTCCACAACATCTGCAGCATAGTGACAACCATAGACTTCGTTGAAGACATTGCTGAATTCATGTTATGAAGACAATTTGATGGCATCAGTCTAGGGGGAGATTGTTAGGCCCTAAAGTGTGACACTGATGCATCAAATTAACACAACGGGCTATGGTTATGAACTGGGCCTTACCGGGTTAGTTTATATTAGGTTGTGGACCTTTATAGGTCACTTGGGCCAAGCTTTAGGCCATGTGGGCCAAGCAGGCCCAAGGGGAGCCCATGTAGGGAAGTGGGCTTGTCTATGTATATAAACAAGTTTCTAACTTGTTTTAGGGTTGGAACCTCATTGTTACAATTCCTAGAGGGAGCTAGAGAGGGAGGCGATTTGTGAGCACTTGTACTAGACGGTTTTGCTAGTTCATAGTAATAGAATCGTGTGCAAGTGTTTAAAAGTGATTCGATATCGTTTTCATACTTTCAGTTTTTCTTGAATCTCACCAAGTTTGGATTCCGCACAAACTTGGTGATTGTTTGATATCATTGAAAGATCTGGTTGTTCGGGACTTACACTTTCATCTGTTATCAGCATAACTCTTTTGTCGGTCACGTGCTGCTTTCAATCGTTCCTTGACTTGAATAATCTTGTCGGTTGTTTCTTGTACTATCTCAGGTCCGGATAGTTGCTTTTCTCCAATTTCTATCCAACAGACTGGCGTTCGGCACTTTCGTCCATAAAGTGCTTCAAAGGGTGCAGCATTGATACTTGTGTGATAACTGTTATTATAAGAAAATTCTATTAACGGTAAGTGGTCATCCCAATTACCTCCGAAATCAATTACACAAGCTCTAAGCATGTCCTCCATTGTCTGAATTGTCCTTTCACTTTGTCCGTCCGTGTGAGGATGATAAGTGATGCTTAGATTCAGCTTGGTTCCCATTGCTTTTTGGAAACTTGTCCAAAAATGAGAGGTAAAACGGCCATCCCTATCAGAAACAATTGATAAAGGAATTCCATGTAATGAAACTATTTCATTTACATACAACTTAGCTAATTGTTCCATACTTAAAGTTTCCTTCATAGGTAGGAAATGAGCTGACTTGGTTAGCCTGTCTACAATCACCTAGATTGTATCATTACCTTTTCTTGTTTTGGGTAATTTGGTAACAAAATTCATTGTTATCAATTCCCATTTCCAAACTGGCATTTCTAACTGTTGTAACAATCCTGAGGGTTTCTGATGTTTAGCTTTAACTTGTGAACAGGTTAAACACTTTGCAACATATGCTGCTATATCCTTTTTCATTCCAATCCACCAGAAATTCTTTCTTAAGTCCTGATACATCTTATCACTTCCAGGATGCATCGTATACTTAGACTTATGAGCTTCTTCTAATATACGGTGGCGTAGGTTTCCTAATTTAGGTATCCACATTCTTTTCTTATGGAATCTCCAAATTCCATCTGTTCCTTGTTCTAGTTCCTTAATCATTCCTTTCAATTTTTCAGTATCGTCCTTGATTACTGATTCTTGTGCCTTTCTAATCTGTTCATTTAAATCTACTTACAGATTTAGTTTAAGTGAACGTACTCTTTTTGGGTTTTCGTGATACTTTCGACTTAAAGCATCAGCTACTACGTTTGCCTTTCCTGCATGGTACTGGATATTGCAATCATAATCACTAAGTATCTCCATCCAGCGTCTTTGTCTCATATTCAACTCCTTTTGCCCGAAAACATACCTTAAACTCTTATGGTCGATGAAAATTGTAAACTTAATACCGTATAGGTAATGTCTCCAAATCTTAAGGGCAAAAATTATAGCTCCTAATTCTAAATCATGGGTTGAATAATTTTCTTCATGATTCTTAAGTTGTCTAGATGCATAGGCTATAACCTTTTGACGTTGCATTAATACACATCCATAGCCTAACTTAGAAGCGTGACAATAGACTATAAAGTCTTCAGTTCCTTCTGGTAACGCTAATATGGGTGCATTGGTTAGTCTTTGCTTAAGAATTCTAAAGGCTTCTTCTTGTTTTGGGCCCCATTCAAACTTAACGGATTTACTGGTTAACTTAGTTAAGGGAATGGCTATTCTAGAAAAATCTCGAATAAATCTTCAATAATAACCGGCCAATCCTAAGAAACTTCTAACCTCGGTTGGTGACTCAGGGGTTTTCCATTTAGTAATCGCATCGATCTTGGTGGGATTCACATGAATTCCTTCATGATTAACTAAATGTCCAAGGAACTGTACCTGTACTAACCAAAATTCACATTTCGAGAATTTTGCATAAAGCTTTTCTTTCCTTAATAGACTTAGAAGTGCATGCAAATGCGCTGCATGTTCCTTTTTGCTTTTAGAGTAAATGAGAATATCGTCTATAAAAAAAATTATGAACTTATCCAAATATGGCTTAAATATTCGGTTCATCATGTCCATGAATGCAGCTGGGGCATTGGTTAAACCAAATGTCATGACAGTAAATTCATAATGGCCATACCTTGTTCTAAAAGCGGTCTTAGGAATGTCCTCTTCCTGTACCTTTAATTGATGATATCCTGATCGTAAATCGATTTTTGAGAAAAATCGAGCTCCTTGTAATTGATCAAACAAATCATCGATTCTCGGTAATGGGTACCGATTTTTTATCGTGACTTTGTTCAATTCGTGGTAATCAATGCACATGCGCATTGATCCGTCCTTCTTTTTGACGAATAAGATTGGTGCTCCCCAAGGCGATGAACTTGGCTGTATGAATCATTTTTCCAATAATTCGTCTAACTGTTTCTTCAGTTCCTTCATTTCTGCAGGTGCCAAACGGTAAGGTGCTTTGGCAATAGGTGCTGTTCCTGGTAGCAGGTGGATTCTGAATTCAACTTCCCTGTCTGGAGGTAGTCCTGGCAATTCTTCTGGAAACACATCTGGAAATTGAGATACTACATGGATATCTTTTAATTCTTTTCCTTTAGTGTTAGTGATTATGGAAATCAAATACACTAAGGATCCTTTTCTTATATAACTTGCTGCTTTCATCACAGAGATGAATTTTGTAGATCTAGACGGCTTATCTCCTTTAATTGTGATCTTTTCACCCCTTGGTGAATTTACTTGGATTGACTTTTGATCACATAGAATACTGGCTTTATTGGCTATTAACGAATCCATTCCTAATACAACATCAAATCCTGCCAGATTCATTGGGTAAAGGTTTGCAATAAATTTTTGATTTAAAAATTCTATTCTTGCTCCCTGCAAGATTTCAGAAATCTTAATGGTTTCTTCATTTGCTGTCTCCACTAGACATTCTTGCGGGAGTTTAGTTAATGGTCGATTGAGAAGTTTGCAAAATGAAGTATTAATAAAACTTTGGTTTGCACCAGAGTCAAATAATACTTTAGCAAAAACATCATCAACTAAAAACGCATCGGCGATCACGTCCGGGATCATCTTTGCTTCTTCTGCAGTCAGAACAAATGCTCTAGCATTTTTAGTATTCTTGTTGTTCATGGCTGGAGCTAGTTTTGGACAGTTTGGCTTGATGTGACCCTTTTCTCCACAGTTGAAGCACATTCCATTGTTCGGTTTCCTTCTACAGACTTCCTCCTTGTGTCCTGGTATTTTGCAGAAATTGCAGTAAGTGGAGCATTTTCCTGAATGCTTCTTCTTGCAAGCCTTGCAGTACGGTGTAGATGTAGAACCTACATTTTTCCCACGGTTGGAATTTCCATAACGAAATTCTTGGGTAAGCCTTTGAGCTAGGTTTCTCCTCTGATCCTCTTCTTGTGTACGCATTAATTCATCAGTCAAGGTGTTTGCTAGTTTTACAGCTTCTTCTATGGTTTGAGGTCTAGCCGCCTTGACTACATGCCTTATCTCACTGATTAATCCCCAAATATAACGAGAGATTAATACTGGTTTAGGTGACGCAAGGGTTGGCACTATTCTAGCATATTCAAAGAATACCGTAGTATAACCCTTACTATCTACTCCAGTCATCCTAAGGTTTAGGAACTTATTTGCTATCTGTTCCTTTTCATTGGGAGGGCAGAATTTTCTTTCTACCATATTTTTAAATTTCTCCCATTCCATATTGAAACCCTGTCGCTTCCCCTAGACTGGAGGATAGTGTTCCACCATTCTAGTGCTGAATTCTTAAACAGATTGGAAGCAAACATTATCTTATCCTCTTCAGCACACTTGCTTATTTTTAAGACTGCTTCAGTCTTTTCTATCCAGCGTAGAGCTGCAACGGCCCCTTCATTGCCGGAGAATTCCATTGGTTTACAAGACCAGAATTCTTTATAAGAACAACCATAAGACATGGTTCTTCTTCTTTTAGGAATGGGCACTTGAAGTATGGGTCCATTGTTTACGCTGTGTTCAGGTTCAGTTGGTCGCTTACTGCCATTGTTACTTTTATTATCTGCTTCCCTAACTGTTTTGATAATATATGGCATTGTGTCTATAATCCCTTACGCCACTATGTGTTGAATGGCACGGTTATCCACTTGGTTTCCATTATTATCATTGTTCGGGTTATCGTTGTTATTCTGGTTTTCATTATCCTGGTTTTCATGGTTCACTTCGTTGTCCATCTGAATTTTAAACATTTGCCACATATTAATATCACAAGTTAATATTTAATCAATCACACAACACACATGTTGATCAAAATCGTCGAACATTGCGACTTACTCTTTCTTTTATAGTATGCATCTAATACAAACTGATACTGGAATTTTAAAATTATAATACTATCATGCATCCATAACTACTATCTAGATTTTTTTCAAACATACACACATATATTATTATTATTATTTCATTATTATTACTACCACCATCACTGATATGGGTTCATCCAGAACTCCATATTACGCTCGTCATACTTCCAGACGAGTCGTTCTCCAACCTGTCTCATCCTCTCGCTACTTTCTAGAATCTCCTCACCAAAGGTTCGGAGTTCTTGCACATTCTCTGCACTCATTGGGGGTGCAGGTGCTGGTACTGGATCTGGGTATTGTGGCATGGGTTCTTCTTGGGGATATGGATTCTCTAGGATTTCCCTAATGTATTCATCATTATCATAATAGGGATCTAGAGGGTCCAGACCTGGGTAAGCAGCTAGGTTTGGCATGGGTTCATCTGATATTGGGTAGCGTTGCTGATAATCCCTATGATCGTTAAACCACGGGTCGTAGTCTGGGTCTAAGGGATTGGGTGCTGGTACTCTAGGTATCTCAGTTGGGTCAAAGGCTGGTGCTGGGATTTGGTTTTCTGGATTAACTTCAATCTCCATTGGTTGTGTGGGAAACAAGGGTAATGGTTGTGGTGCTATGAGTTGCTCCAGGTTTGGGTCGGCAACTGTGGTTACTAGAATATGGAAGTTTGCTAAACTCCTATTAAGCATATCTTGGGTGTGAGCATCTGTTTCTCTCTTAGCGGCTGCTAAAAATCACTGTTGTTACTTTTTCATTCTCTTCCTACGCTCATGTCCTCCCCTACTGAACCATCCTCTCTTTTTAGGAGGGAATGGCTCTTCAGACTGAGCCTTAAACACGAATATCCCATCTTCATTGTCAGTTGAATACCCTGAGAGGGTAGGTTGTGAAGAGGTGCCTTCGCTCCTAGGTGAGCTGGACAACTGACGATAGGCGTCGGAGGGTCCTTAATAGCTCATACTGTAAACTAACAAATAGTCAAATAACACACAACAATAAAATATAGATATGCAACGTATTTCTGTAGATAATTTCCTAACATTTTAAATAATATCTTGGTGTCAGCAGACCACTTCTATGGCTGAATCAGTGGCTTAGCTCTGATACCACCTTCTGTCGCAACCCCCGTCCCTTAACAACCCGGGAACGGGCGCCCGCGGCCAGTTTCAGTGGTATCCAGATGTTTATCATTTTGGCAGTGGAAATTTCATCAGGACCGTAGTTAGGAAATATTTTATCAGAGTAAAATACCACACTTTTATAATATTAAACACATGGGAAAAATCCCAAGTTTTAGGTACACACGTTTTCATAGGGATAAACCCTATTTTATTTAAATAAAACATATCTTTATTTTAGGTAACTTTATAGGCACTTTTCCAAGCCTTCAGTGCTGTCCAGCTGGCTTCTATTTGGCTTTCACATTTTGTTACCTGAAACGCGTTTAAAAACATTTTGTCAATGGGAAATACTGGTGAGTGAATCTCAGTTTAATCAATATAAGTAAAACCATTGTACAGTATTGAGGGCGGTCTTGCAATTACATTTGTTTCCATCTACTTTAATTACCACCCATGGTACTGTCAACCCGACTTGTGGTCATGTTACTACTCACAATGTAGTAACAAATTTTGTATACAAAACCCCAACATACCGACGATAATTATAGAATACAAATACTCAATCACTGTTTAATATAATGTTAATCATATGAGGTTTTGTAAAAACAGTTTGCAAAAAGGAGATTACTCACATTGCTGTCTTAGGGTTTTCCTTAAGGATTTCCTGGTGATTATCTATAAATTACACAAATGCACACGCGTTAGTATAATAACCAAATATTTACATTAGTAATACCCTTCCCGAGACGGCATTCCAACGACTACGTCGGGCAGAACCACGACAGCCGTTACGGAACCCTGTATCAATCAGGCAGCGTATCTAATACGTAACCGGGGTTATGATACTTACAACGAGGCATAACTTCGTTATTTAGGGGGGTATTATGCCTGAGAATAGCTTTAACCATGTGAAAATTCGAGAGAGAAAAGAAAGTGTGAGCGAATGGGACTGAAGGCCGATGCCCTCAATTTATAGGGCCTGATTCTTGTTCTGTCGCGTCCCGCGTAGGTGTCCTCCAGGGGCTTCGCGGCCCGCGAGGCCAGCTAGGGTAGCTTGGCTGCTTCGACTCGTAGTCTCCACACGCGTCCTGACACGTGGCGCCCTAGGGTGCACCCTGATCTCCAACCGTCGCGGCCTGCGATTTATCTAGCCAAAGGCTTCGCGCCCCGCGACAGCTTATTAAATTTTGTTTTTATTTAATTTTAATAAAAATAGAGGTATTCGGGGCCCGTTTGCGTATACGGGGTGTATATTGGGACATAATTGGACACTTTAAATATTTTAGGGGTGTCAAAAATTATTTCGGAGGGTTGTTATACTATTAGATTCCTTTCATCCCCTCCCGGAGATGGGGTTCATCTCCTACTGGAGATGGTGTTCATAGTCCGTTCTAAAAAGCCCTCCCCTTCACTTGAATTCTAGCTTTCTGCTCTTCAAGAGTAAGATTGGTTCTTAGAGCTAGGAGTTGCCTTCACAGTGAGATAGCCGACTTACTATGATTTGATGGCATTCTATCTAATAAAGACAAAGAAAGTAGGAAGTAATGAAAGAATGGATTGAAGCCGATCTTAATCTTAATAAAGATGGACCACTGGCCGCCCAAGGCCTAATCTCTTTCACTGAAGCTTAGCCCTTTTTGAGGCGTAAAAAGTTTCAATTGAGAGTATACTCCGAGGATGAAAGGAGAACTTATATCGAATGAGAGATAAAGGACGGATGAAACGAAAAGGTGCAAAAACACAATTGCATAAGTGATCATAGAAACTGCAGCTGCATAGCTAGCATTCGACCGACCCAGGGGTTAGGGAGTCTTCCCCCACGTTCAGAAACAGCGAAACTGTGCAGCTATAGATAGGAAGGCTATGATTGAGACACCGGGGCGTGAGAACTAAAAGACTCTGCGCCCCTTTGTGAACGAGGGGATCGAAAGGACAGCCAAAGGAAGTACGACTGATTTTCAAGACTAAGAGACTAAGAGTTGGGACTAGCCGCATGTCATCTTTCTCAGAGTCTGAGCCTGACACCTCTATTATTACATCAAACAACAATTGAATTAGGATCAAAGAATTAAGGGTGCTGGTTGGTAGTGAGAGGACTCTTAGTACCTGCATACCCAAAAAGGGGCGCTGTTTCCGAATGTGGGGGAAGACTCCCTAACCCCTGGGTCAGTCGGATGCTAGCTATGTAGCTGTTTGGTTCGAAAGGCATGGTTTTCAGTATGTCTCCAGATAGGCCCCCACTAGTCCGGCTAGCTAGTGAGTGGTTCTTTCGGGCGGGAAGCAGGCCGGGCCCTACGGGCGGGCATCCCCCGCAACGCAAGCAGCATTGTTCGCCACCACCCGAGAAACAAAATATTCTAGAGTCCAGGCTGAAAATACATGCATAGATAGTGGTCTAATGACAAGGCCGACGACGGAAGCTCGGGACGGATCCGTATGATGCGGAGGTGATACTGCTTGAGAAGAAGTACACCTCTTTTTTATTTAGTACTCAAGAAATATGGAACTACTTTGATTATTGCCGCGGCTTTTGCTTTAGCTCATTCTCTTTTTGATGAAGCTTTTTTTGTTCATTCCGATGCTTTTTATGAAAGCAGCTAATTGAAGACTCACATTTCAGAGGCAGCATATAGCGCGAAAGAGTCCAAATACAAGAAAGGCAGAGCGCGAAGCTTGTGGTCCGTTCCTTTCCCAACTATAGCCCGAAGGAAATCTTTTATCTTCTTACCGGGAAAGAGTTTTATTACCAAGTTCGATTACCATAAGTGGAAGTTCAAACCTTATATCTCCGATATATAGGATAGAATGTCAGAAAAAAAATCAATTTTGGTAGATAGTATGGCTTGACAATGTCGAGCTAAGA
Source organism: Helianthus tuberosus (assembly GCA_030545235.1). NCBI lineage: Eukaryota > Viridiplantae > Streptophyta > Magnoliopsida > Asterales > Asteraceae > Helianthus > Helianthus tuberosus. The sequence goes on along the minus strand of CM060411.1, from coordinate 56,817,519 downwards.
CTATCACGAAGTAAACATAGGGTCTGTCTCAGCCTTCACTATGGAATCTGATTTCCTAGCGACTACGTTAACGGGTCTTATTTAAGTTGTAACTTTGACCGGTTAGTTTTAAAGAAAAGTTCACGGTACGAAACCCAAGATTAAGCGGTGACCGGATTGGAATGTGATTTAGACCCGAAAAGTATGAAGACTTGTATATTATGGGTAAACTAGACACATTCTGGATTTTTGAAGTAGAAATGATAAGGTTTGACCCGTTTCGGCTAATTAATGCAAACTAGTTACATAAACTATACCGAACGCATATATATGTAACGGGTAACCGGATGAGTCATATACATGTTCCATGAGTTACTATGCATAAAATATGTTGTGATATCAGTAGGATATCAACAATTATGCCTCAATTGTCATTAAGACCAATTTAAGTCCCGAAAAGGCATTTTGGTCATTTTAAAGTTTATAAAAGAGGTTTAAACATAAACTGAGGTTCTGGTCTAAAACATTCTATAAAAATATTTATTTTATGTTGTTATATCAGCAAGATATCATACATATGTGTGTTTAATCATTTATGGCCAAACTATGCACCGTAGGGGCATTTTGGTCATTTCACATATGCTTTAAGGTCAAATTTCGAAATCTGAGTTCAAGACTTATACTTACAGTTAAAGTATAAAAATTTATTTATAAAATCAGTAGGTAACAAGTCTTACGCGTTAAATATGGTTTTAAACCATACTATGCGCCTAATTAGCGAAAAAGTCGGTAATTGACGGTATTCAAGGGTTTTTATCAAATTCTAAAGTTTTGATCAGCCTCTAATGCTTAAAATATTTTATTTAACATATGATATCAGTAGAAAAAGGTTTGGTATGCAAATCATATGTTAAACTCATTTTATTATCAAAAAGGCATTATCGTCAATTACCGAATTTATGCTAGAACTTTAAGCTACGGTCAGTATAAAATTTGACAAAAATTTCCAAAAATCTCTAAATATTATATCATAACAGTGGGTAGCAAGTTTGGTGCCAAAAATTGGGTTTAAATATGATTTACGCCAAAAATGCAATTTAATTAATAAAAAGCTTTTGTTTTACGATATCTTGCATAACTTTTATTTTAGACCATAAAATGATGTCAAATTTTTTGGACATACTTATATATCAGTAATAAAACTTTTTGTCCTCTCATATTTTCAAAAATCTCGTTTTAATAACAAAAGGGCAGATTGGTCAATTTTGAGCAAATAACGGAATATGCATGAAATCTCTGTTTCTAAAGGACCATGTAGTATAACTTCAGAGAGTTATACTAACATATAATATGGTCACAAAGGAATCCTAATGCATAGGTAAACTAAGCTAAATCGGGTCAGAACTGAAAGTCAAAGCAAAAGTCTACTTTTGCGACTTTCGGTTGCGAACCGAGCTCAAACTCAGAATTGTCGGGTTGAACATGCCTAAACATGTTCTTATATTATTTACCAAGTTGTTTAAGTGACAAAATATAATTTATAGCTTCTACATTATCAGTTATTATTTATTTTGCAAAAACTGACTCGTTTGACTTTTCTGTTAAGTAGTTTGACCCGACAATTGACCAAGTAAATGTGATAATTAGGAGGTGCCCTTTTAAGGGTTTAATAACTACATAATTACCAACACAAAGCCACTTTCAATTCGAATAATGGCTGGACCGTTAGTGATTAATCACAAAGTCAAAGCGTAATTACGATCTCTTTGACTTTCGGTCAATTAACTAATAAAAGCTTAACTATAGAAGCTAAAAACGCTTACAATGGTCCTTAGTATGAAAATTAGACTTGAGAAAGCTTCCTAGATGACCAGGATGCTTCAGAGATCAATTGAGAGTGAAATGCTTGAAAATTTTGAATGTGCAACTCTGAAATGGGAAATAAAGCACCTATTTATAGCAAGAGGGAGTTGTATGAGATGAATCCAAGTGTCCCCAGGTTTTATATGATGCAAACAAGTGTCCTAGTGGTTTCCCAAAACCGTATGCATGCTGCTGGTTTCGTTCAGAGTAGCAGAAGATCCTCAAAGATTGCAGGTTTGCATGCTGGCAGCTGCTAGTTTTGGCTGGAAACGGGGAGCTGTCGCGCCACGCGCCAGACCTGGATAATCCTGGCGCGCCACGCGAGGGAACAAGATTCAAAGTTGTTTTGTTTGTTTGGATGTTTAGTCCCTATACTTTCTGAACGCGAGTAACTGACTTTTTCAGCATGCATCGTCAACATAATTAGGTCTAGGATGTTCTAGGGAGTGGGAACATGCATTCATAAATTTTGGATGCTATGAAAATGTCTCTCGATTGAAGAATTGCCATATTTACACTTTTGACCCTTTTCTTGGAAATTTCAATTTACATCACAATATTGAATCGGATCTTTATAAAATCTTTATCAAATATTCATGAGAATATGTTAATACATTACAAAGATTAGGGAACATTAAAAGGTCACTCTGAGGTAAGAATTAACGTGTTGACGTTTTTAACCCTTGTGTTTCGTAACTTTTGATTTTTAAGCACAAGCGGCTTCTTGTGTTCGACAGATTATTCAATCATGAATAGTAACATCTTATGAGGTTATTCAGAGGCACAAGTTTGGCATGTTGGCGCTTTTGGTCCTTCTATTTACATCTTTACACAGTTTGACAGTTTTAGTCCCTCAAGTTATCTTTTATCATGATCAGGGTTTATGACACGTGTCACCACTGTATTGGTCATGATTTTGCGAGGTGTTACATCCTCACCCCCTTAAAAGAAATCTCGACCTCGAGATTTACTGAAATAAATGAGGGTATTTTTGTTTCATCATGGATTCAACTTCCCACGTATACTCTGGGCCTCTACGGGCATCCCATTTCACCTTGACGATCGGCACATGCTTCCTTCGAAGCTTCTTAACCTGTCGATCCTCGATTGACAAAGGTTTTTCAACAAACTTCAAGCTCTCGTCAATCTGCACATCCTTATGCGTCATCGCTAGCGACTCATCGGCTAGACATTTCTTTAAATTGCAGATGTGGAATACATTATGAATTCCACTAAGCTCTTCAGGTAGATTTAGCTTATATGCCACACTTCTGACACATTCGATGATCTTGAATGGTCCTATGTACCTTGGGCTTAGCTTGCCCTTTTTTCCAAAACGCATCACCCCTTTCCAGGGTGATACCTTGAGTAGAACTTTATCACCAACTTCAAATTTTAGAGGTTTACGCCTCATATCTGCATAGCTTTTCTGTCTATCCCTGGCGGCTTTTAGACGATCACAGATTTGGACAATCTTATCCGTCGTCTTAAGGACTATATCTGGTCCTGACAGTTGGGTTTCTCCAACTTCCGCCCAACAAACTGGCGTTCTGCACTTTTTCCATACAAAGCTTTAAAAGGTGTTGCTTGGATGCTCGAATGATAACTATTATTGTATGAAAACTCAATCAAAGGAAGATGGTCATCCCAACTTCCACCCAAATCAATAACACAAGTACGCAGCATGTCTTCCAAGGTTTGAATCGTACGCTCACTTTGCCCATCCATCTGAGGATGATAAGCAGTACTGAAATTCAAGTGAGTGCCTAAAGATTGCTGAAAGCTTTTCCAAAAATGAGATGTGTATCTTGTATCCCTATCAGAGATAATAGATACTGGCACTCCATGGAGAGATACAATCTCATCCACATATAGCTGGGCTAGTTTATCAGAGCTATGCGTTTCTTTAATAGGCAAGAAGTGAGCTGACTTGGTCAGCCTGTCGACTATAACCCAAATCGTATCACTCCCATGTTTCATCTTTGGTAACTTGGTGATAAAATCCATTGTTACCATTTCCCATTTCCAAGTGGGAAGTTCAGGCTGTTGTAGCAAACCTGACGGCTTTTGATGTTCAGCCTTAACTTGTGCACACGTCAGACATTTAGCCACATAAGTGGCTATAGATTTATTTAAACCTATCCACCAATAATTTGCCTTTAAGTCCTGGTACATCTTATCACTGCCTGGATGGACTGAATATTTTGAACTATGAGCTTCTTGAAGAATCACATCTCTAAGCCCTCCATGGATTGGAACCTAGATTCGACCATGTAATCTAAGGATTCCATCCTTGCCATATGATAATTGATCAGCAGTTACGCCTAACTTCTCATTCGGATAATTATTTTCTAATACAGCTTCCTTTTGTGTGGCCAACAACCTTTCATTCAAGCTGTTCTTTAGTTCAATGATTTAGGCATTGATCCTGATAGGTTTGATCCTTTCCTTCCTGCTCAAAGCATCAGCGACTACATTCACTTTGCCTGGATGATAGCGTATCTCACAATCATAATCGTTTAACGTTTCCATCCAACGACGTTGTCTCATGTTAAGATCCTTTTGATTAAACAGATGTTGGAGGCTCCTATGATCAGAATAGATCACACACTTGGTTCCATATAGATAGTGCCTCCAAAGTTTTAGTGCAAATACAACGGCACCCAATTCTAAATCGTGGGTGGTGTAATTCTTTTCGTGCACTTTCAGTTGACGTGAAGCATAGGCAATAACCTTGCCTCTCTGCATGAGCACACAACCCATACCGGTGTGCGATGCGTCGCAATAAACCACAAACTCTTCGACTCCTTCTATTAATGTCAACACATGAGCATTGCTTAATTTCTGTTTAAGAATCTCAAAGGATTCTTGTTTCTTGGGACCCCAGTCAAACTTGACATCCTTGTGAGTTAACGAAGTTAGAGGTGCAGCAATCCTTGAAAAGTTTTCAATGAAACGTCTGTAGTATCCTGCTAAACCTAAGAAGTTGCGGATTTCTGTAAGTGTTTTTGGTGCTTGCCAATTCATAATCGCTTCAATTTTAGCGGGATCCACCTAGATTCCACGCTCGCTTACCACATGCCCAAGAAATTGGACTTCACAAAGCCAAAACTCACATTTAGAAAACTTGGCGTAGAGCTTCTCATGCTGCAGAAGTTTAAGGATACACCAGAGATGTCTTTCATGATCGGCTTGACTCTTTGAATAAATAAGTATGTCATCAATGAAGACAATGATAAACTTGTCTAGATACGGCTTACAAACGCGATTCATGAGATCCATGAATGCTGTAGGTGCATTAGTGAGCCCAAAAGGCATCACCAAGAACTCGTAGTGACCATATCGTGTTCTGAACGCGGTCTTGTGCACATCTTCGGTTCTAACCTTCAACTGATGATAACCCGATCTTAGGTCAATCTTTGAAAAGTAACTTGCTCCTTGGAGCTGATCGAACAAATCGTCGATCCTGGGCAACGGATATTTGTTCTTAATTGTAACTTTGTTCAGCTCGCGATAATCGATGCATAGATGCATCGAGCCATCTTTCTTCTTCACAAATAGAATGGGCGATCCCCAAGGAGATGAGCTTGGTTGAATAAAACCATTTTCTAACAAATCATCCAACTGAGTCCTTAATTCTTTCATTTCTGTCGATGCCAACCTATAAGGAACTCGTGCTACAGGGGCTGCTCCTGGAATAATATCGATCCTGAATTCCACTTGTCTGTCTAGGGGTAAACCAGGTAGCTCTTCAGGAAAAACGTCTGGATAATCAGAAATAATAGGAATGTCTTCGATCTTTGGCTTTGGCTCATCTATAGTCACCTGTGCCATATAGATGACACAACCTTTCTTCAAACATTTCGATGCGTTAAGCATATATACTTGCTTAGGCAATCCATACTGTGTATCTCCTTGAATTGTAAGTGGTTCACCATAAGGGGTCTTAATAATAACTTACTTCTTCTCGCATGCAATTTGGGCCTGGTTGCGAGATAACCAATCCATGCCTATAACTATATCGAATCCTGCCAATTTCAACGGAAGCAAAGACAGCGGAAAAGAATGATTCCTAATGGATATAAAACATCCATCTAAGATTGTTGAAGCAGTCTCTATGGTACCATCGGCCAATTCTACTTCATACTTTATGTTTAGAGTTTTAACATGCAGATTTAACAGTTTACAAAATTCATTGTCTACAAAAGACTTATCTGCACCAGAATTAAATAAAACTCTAGCATATACATCATTGATGAGGAATGTACTTGTTATAACATTATCATTCTGAACTGCTTCCTGAGCATTCATCTGGAAGATTCGAGCATTGGTCTTTTTAGCCTCCTCAGGCTTCTTTAGATTTTTTGGGCAGTTAGTCTTTATGTGCCCCTTCTCGTTGCAACCATAACAGGTTGCATCCTTCATTTTCTTGCAATCCAAAGTTCTATGCTCTTTGGACTTGCAGATCCCACAAACTTTAGGCTGTGAATGCAATTGCGACTGAGATTCGAATTTGCACTTTCCAAAGTGGTTTTTCTTGTAGATTTTACACTTGGGCTTCTCCCCTGTCTGATGGGTGTCCTTTCTAAACCCAAAACCCTTCTTATGCTCAGAGTTCCCCTTTCGTTCCTTGTCAAAGCGATGTGAGTTCTCATCCTCCCGCTTCCTCTTTCCCTCACCAGAAGTCTTTACAGACTTATTCCTTATTACATCGAGTGTGAGAGATAAGGACAGATCGACCACGGACCTAAAGGTGGTAGGCCTGGAAGCTTTAACGTTTCCTTTTATTTCTGGGGCTAGGCCTCCAATGAAGCACGCTATGCGCTTAGGTTCAGGTGTAACCAAATAGGGAACAAGTCTGGACATCGTGTTAAAGCTCGTAAGATAATCTTGGCAATCCACATTCTTCATGACCAGAGTCAAGAATTCTGTTTCAATTTTCTCTACCTCATGCTGAGGACAGAAGTTTTCCTTGATCAGTGCAACAAATTGATCCCAAGACATGTTATACAATGGGATCTTCCCTGTGGCTTGGATTAACGACCTCCACCAAGCTAAAGCTTCACCTTTAAATGATTGTGAAAAAAAACTTTACAATATCCTGTTCCGCACATCCACTGATATCAACCACAGTATCCATCTTATCGAGCCATGTCATACAATCAATGGCTCCTTTTTCTCCTGTAAAGTCCCTTGGCTTGCAAGAGACGAAGTATTTATAGGAGCAAGTCTTCACACGTGGCTCTTGATTAATCACAATCTGTTTAGACTGGAGACTCCTCTAATTCGACGAGTGACGAGAGTTGTCCTTATTTGACTCATGGGCTTTAGAATGGGGCTTGCTATGAGCCACAGATTGAGTCTTTGTATGAGTATTACTTGGTTCCTTGAACTGCCTGTCAATGGCTCTAGTAACAGTATTGTCTATTAATGCTTGAACATCTGCACCAGCTACATTTATTCTGGTGGTATCATTTCTCTCCCTTGGATGACTGTTAACCTCTTCTGATTCAGACATGCTGAAGCTTGATTGCTATAAAACAAATTGACAATAGTTTGTTCAGAGGTTTATTATGGAATCACCATTTTTGATGATTCATTAACCATGGTAAGCATAGACCATAGGGGTTAATTTATTATCAGCTTTATTTTAAAATTTACCTTATAATTAATCGCAGTTACAAATTATTAAGGATATTAATGTTGGCACAAAAGGCCTAGTCACGAGGACAAGCCATGATCTTACAAGATCGAGGCATTAATGTTTGAACATAGTTCATAACCCTTCTTGATAGGGAGTCATAGACTACAACCGCCATTTGTCTTTGAAAGACAATAAATATGGCCCGCAGGCACTTCATACTAATGGATGTTTAAATCATCAGGTAAGAAATTGGAAAAAATCCAATATAAGGATGACTAGTGTGACTTTATCGAATCACACTTGCCAAGAGTGCTAACACGTTCTCAGGTGTTAACAAGGATTTATTATCTTAAAAAGGTTTTACCATCAGGGCCATGTCTAGGGTGACATATAGGCCAGGTTACACCTTTAAGATTTTCTTTTAATATATAATGGCAGATCAATTTAAAAATTGAATTGTTGTTTTGATTTTTTTTATTTTAATATATATGTATATTTTAATGCCAAATGTAATGTCAAAAAGGAAACTTCATAATAAGTCCTACAATTACAATAATGCCCTAAACGGGTCTTAAAAGAAATAACATTGTCCACGCAGGGACTAAAATAAGAAAAACAAGTCCACGTAGGGACCAAATACTTAAATAAAATGTCCGCACAGGGACTTAATATGAAATTACAAAACAAATAAATTAGGATTTTTAATAATCCATCTTCTTCTTCCCCTTTATAAGGTTTGCCAAACCCTTTAGTAGACCGCGGCGGCTCCTACGCTCTTCGTCTACCCTTTGCTCCACCTCGTGCAACCTTTGGAGGATTTCCTGCTGTTGCGGTGGTTGAATTTGTGGCGGCTGCGGCGGCTGCTGCTGCTGAGGTTGAGGAGGTGGTGGGTATTGATACCCATATGCTGGGTACCCAGTTGGGTACGTAGCGAGAAAGGGTCCAGGGTAGAGAGCATTGTAGTTGGCTGCCTCGACATACGGGTCAATGGCAGGGGCATTGTTGTAATTATAACCCGAATAAGCTTGCTGCTCAAACGGGTTGTACCCAGCTGCACCTGGGTAAGATGGAATTGGGTTTTCATAACCCATGTGTGGTGCTGGTGCGACTGGTGCAGAGTCGACTTTAGAAACTGGGTTTGAAGGCCCACCCATTTGCGGGTCTTCATACAGCGGCGGGTAGTTGCGGTTGCTGGAGTGTTGGGGGTGTTGAAGTGGAAACCCCCACGCACGGACATCCATGCACCTCTTCTTCGCCTCGGTGGTTCTGGAGGCAGTTGCTACTCTGGTGCTTGCGGTGGCGGTGGTGTGACCGCCTGAAAATGCGGGTCCTCAAAAGGGACCTGTTGGTGTGGTGGTGAGTTGTGGTGAGGGGGAGTGTACTCCCACTTGTATGTAGCCCATCTTTCGGCCCAAATATCAGGGCCCCTGTAAGGCGAACCATGGAAGGATGATCCACTAGATATATCAATGGGATGCGTCGGCGTCCCAGTCAGTGGTTGCTCAGGATCTGGATCCTCGTCCATCTCCATGTCCTGCTTCTCAGGATAATGATCAGCTGGTCCTAAAGGGTTTTGACCCTCTGGTTCTTCTATCTGGTTCATCGGGTTAAACCGGCTTTGAAAATAAGGGGTCGGGTTCTGGAAGGAGTGGTGTGAACCCGATCGCTGCAGAGGAATGTAAGAGTGGTGAGAATCGTTGGGCTCGTCCTCTGCTGCGGCCCAAAGGAATGATAATAGGATGGTGAGGAGCAGAGCGAGATAGAGCGCCTCACAGGCTCGAGGTATGTCCTCCAATCTTCGTTAGGACTTGATCCGAATGATGCGGATGGTGTACGCCGGTGAGATGGCCCGACTTCATGGTCATTCCTAGCAGTAATTGGAGCTTTTCCTCTTCCTCCTCGGCCTCTCACTCTTGGTGGCATTTTTGCTTTTGATCCTGTGAAAACAAAAGAAACAACAAAAGACAAAAACCAATTAGGATTAATCCTAAGTCCTTTGCCTAGACTCGGAAGTCAAGGAATGTGCAACTGTATCATTGAGATTAAACACACAAGCCTAGTGTTTAATTCACTCAATGTTGGCTCTGATACCAACCAGTCACACCCTGATATTTCCAGATATTACTGGTGGGTCCGGTGGGGAGTATCGTGACGTAGTTGATATCATCATAGACAATAAATCACAATTTAATGCACAGCGGAAGTCTAAAAGTAATAATACAAACCGAATTGAAAAGTATAATAAAATATTACACAACGGTGGTAAATGGATCCACAGGCGGATCTAAAACATAAAGAAAATATTGTTCAACAGACTTTAAGTATTAAAAGCTTGCAAGACTCTTTAATTAATAATCAGGAGTTTCTAGCCCTTTTCGTGTAGTACCTGCACTTAATCTTTTTGGAAGAATACATCAGTTTACACTGGTAAATACAATTAACAGACTCATTTGAAAACATTTAAGAAAATTGATTTAAATGCACAAGGCACAAATATTCTTTTATAACTTGGGACAATTATTTAAAATAATATTGGATACAGATTTATATGTTTTTCGTACGTTCGGAGCCCGGGTTAGAAATGTCGGGTTAAGATTAATAGACACACCGAAATTTCGTTTGATAGATTGCTGAGGTTCTGAGATATGTGGTCTTTATGCTGTTTATCATCTAGGTATCATGGTTGTTTCTTTTACAGAAAACAACGGGGAAGCAAGTCTAGATCTTCCATGATACCATACATACGTGTAAATATCATACAAACATGTATATAATACATGATGCATTCGACCTTAATAAGTGATAAACAATCACATGTCCCAATCAATAAGTGATAAAATATCACAATTATCCGGGAGTCAAGTTCGTCTCTTTGTCTGTGTGATGGTACTAACCTGTTCACGGACTTGCTCCTGTGCTCTCATGCATCGAATATCAAGTTCCTCATCAATAAGTGATTTAATCACATAGGGCTTGTATTCACCCAAAAATAAGTGAGTATCTCACATTATATACGTTGAAAACAGATGATGAATGGTATACTCACCAATAAGATGAACTCTCGTGCATACCTTGATACGGGAATGTGTCGTGTGTGGATGAACACCGGTCGGTAAGTATAAATCATACCTTAACGTATCCCCTAATCGCGAGTACATCTGATAAGTTGAGCTTAAGTGGTCAACAATACCGATAATCGTTATAGGATGCTTATCTTAATATTAACTAACTGAACAACAAGAGCGTTTTGGCGTGACCGTACACTGATACGATTCTCTTACCCTCGAAACTTGCAAAAAGAATGTCTGTAAATATTTAATGCTTTCAATTTCTGCAACTCTGTATATATATTTTTTTACTGCTTTCTGTCATTTCTTTTGAAATATTCAAAAATACCAAAAAGATTTTATTTCTATTTATTTTTTATTGTACGATGTTGGATCTCGAGTCTTTACCTCCTTAAACCTGATTGTAAGCCGGAAAACAATTGCACCTTCATAGACGGTCAAAATTTATCAAGTTTTGAAAGTGAAAATAAAAAATGATCAAATTTTTATACTTTCAAACTGTTGTCGGTCGGTGGTTGATTGAGAGTTGGTAACATGTGTGTCGTTTTTTACTATATTCCAAGCGGTTGTTCTCATTACGCATTTAGCTCTGTTGTATGTGCAGATGTGGCACTTAAACCAGCTAAAGGCAAAGAGAACATGTTAGATGACAAGCTGTGTGTCACACCCCGATATTTCCACGTATTACCGGTGGGTCCGGTGGGGAGTATCGTGACGTAGTTGATATCATCATAGACAATAAATCACAGTTTAATGCACAGCGGAAGTCTAAAAGTAATAATACAAACCGAATTGAAAAGTATAATAAAATAATACACAACGGTTGTAAGTGGATCCACAGGCGGATCTAAAACATAAAGTAAATATTGTTCAACAGACTTTAAGTATTAAAAGCTTGCAAGACTCTTTAATTAATATTCAGGAGTTTCCAGCCCATTCCGTGTAGTACCTGCACTTAATCTTTTTGGAAAAATATGTCAGTTTACACTGGTAAATACAATTAACAGACACTTTTGAAAACATTTAAGAAAATTGATTTAAATGCACAAGGCACAAATATTCTTTTATAACTTGGGACAATTATTTAAAATAATCTTGGATACAGATTTATATGTTTGTCGTACGTTCGGAGCCCGGGTTAGAAGTGTCGGGTTAAGATTAATAGACACGCCACTAGTATAAGCCCACAAAAAGTTTCCTCACGAGTGAGATACCGTTTTACATACGCAACTGTCAGGTGTATGCCTACACCCCGTGCTTAAGTCATGGCCATTTCAAATGAATGAGCAGAGGATATCCAGGACAATGTCATATTAACCCCCAAATGCTTTGTATCAAAGAAGACAGATTAAAACGGGTTATCTCAATGATTTAACCACAAATCGATTAAATATTCAATACCCAACCAAGCGGTAATAATTTACCGTATCCCAAGCCCGTATAAGGGAAAATAATTGTTGGATCTGAGTTTGGTTTTGATTGTATTTTACGTTTGAAATTAAGATGGAAATGAATGAGTTGTGCAGCGGAATTAAGATGGAAACAAACTTTGCATACAATCAAACGAGAGTATTGCTTTGATCAAAACACTTTTCACAATGAACCAAAAGATTGAATTTAATTTCAACAACGATTACAAAGTAATGCTTGATACAAACTCCCCCTCAGCCAGAGCTCAGCGTTTGTTCGTGCAGGAAAACAAGTTTGCAAAGAGCACATAGAACAGTACAGAGCACTGTTCTATTTATAGGCACTAGCAAACCAGTGAGCATCTTAGCTGACGTCACCATGAAAGTGACATCTAACATCCTAACAAACTCTAACCTCTGATCTATACAAACACTGCTATACTAACTACTGCTATTACATTTCATTTCATAAAAGACACTTAAACAGCTGCTGCATCCTTCCACTGCTGTGAACCCGGTAGTGCTTGTCCGAATCAGCAGTACTTGACTCAAGACAGTAGATTGAGCAGCAGAGCTTTAGTCTTCTATCAGTCTTCACAAGAGCAGCAGATTGACGGTCAGTGGCTTGTACGATCAGTAGATAGGAGGTCAGCAGATGTTGAAACCACTTTCAAGGGGAGAGACTTGTATGTAACATCTGCTTATTCTGGATCCACTGCTCTGACCCAGTTTTGGCTTTAATTATCTATTCCTCTGGTAGGGTTCAATCCCAACAATCTCCCCCTGGAACAGATAATGCCAAAACTCTTCATTATTGTGGAATTCTTTATTGCCTCATCAACAGTTCCCTTATCTGACCTTTAAATTGTAGTTCAAAGTCTAGGGCATCTGTGTCTTCATCATCCCTGCTAAGTGGAAGATCAAGGAGATCCTGCAAATCTTCAAGACTCAGGCCAAGAGCTTGTTTCCTTGATATTTTCTTCACTTCTCCACCAGACCTGAGCAAAGTCAATACGTAGGCCTGTTTGTCAGTTTCCCACTTTTGTATTTTTGAGCCTGGTGGGTTTCTTGGGAGATGTTTATTTGCAGAGGTATTTGGTGAGGCTGGCCTATTCATGACTGGCTGAGCAGTACTTGCAGATTGTTCCAATTCAAGATCTTCTTTTATCATTAATTTAATGCCTGCTTTTACAATAGCATTTCCAGCTTTTAGATCTTGAATTGTTTCAGCACTTGACTGGTTTTGGCCCCTTCTTTTGTAGATGGCAGCACCAGCTGGAGCAGTGGTTCTTTTGACTTGCAGCTTTGGTGGTTTTTTTGAGACCTCTGCCTTGGAGTAGTCAGGCTTTTGTGGAACTTTTGGATCTTTCTTTCTGAGTTCCTCTAACCTTTTGTAGGTAGCCCTGACCCTATCTTCTCCCCACTTTGTCACTGAGTTCTTTGACCCATAATCAGCTGCTATCAGCTCCTCTTTCATTCTCTTCAACTCTAATGCCTTATCAGCTTCAAACTGTTTGAACTTTTCAGGAGGAGTTTGCTTGACCTTATTTTTTATCATTTCTTGAATCCTGGCTGCCTCTTTTTTAAGCTCAGGAATGGTCCAGTTTTTGTACATGTGTTTCTCCCCCTTGTATTTCTTGTAGGTCATGATGTTCTCAATGTAGTCTTTTCTCAAGGACTCATCTGCCCTTTCTGAGATTTGCTGAAATACATTTTTGGCAAATTGTTCCATAGCTCTGACCTGTGTGAGTAGAAACTGATAGTTTTGCTGAAATTCCCTATCAGATTTCCCTTGTTTATTTTTTATTGCAATATCCTCTGCTTGTTTGGCCTTGAGTTTCAAATATTCTTCAATATTGTGAGGCCTGGGATATCCTTCAACTGATGGCAAACTCCTTTTAGCTGGGTCATCCTCATAGTAAAAGGATTTGATTTCTTCCCTAACTACAATAAGTTCCAGAGGAAATGAGACACCAGCAGGAGGTAATGGCTTTAGAATTTGAGCTGAAGAGAGAGGTATGGGTTTTGGAATAGTGACAAGTGACAGGGATTTTGAAGATGTTGGTGGTGGTGAATGATCATCATCTTTGAGGATTAGCCTTCTCCTTTTTGATTTAGAAGAGGCAGATGATGTTTTGAGTGGATCAGTGGTGGTAGATTGTGTGGCAGTGGTTTGTGTTTGACTAACAGCTGTTGAAACAACTGGTGTCTCAACCACTGTTGTCATTACAACAGATGTTGTAACATTTGTTGTCTTCTGCTTTTTGGCAGGAAGAAGTGGTGGTGAGTTTGTTTTTGGTGGAGATGGCAGTGGTGGTAAGGCAGTGGTTGTGGTGTGTGTTGAAGTGGTGTGTGTTGAAGTGGTGTGTGTTGAAGTGATAATAGATGTTGAAACAACTGCAGTACCAGCAGTAGTTGATACAACAGGAGTTACAACAGCTGTTTGGGTGGAGGTTTGATGCTGATGGCTTTTGGATGGTGGTTTTGGAGGCTTTGGAAATCTGGATGGGATGGACTTAGGTTTCCTTTTTGTCTTAGGATTTTTAGTATCCTTTGATCCAGAACAACCTTGCGCATACAGTTCCATGAAAGCTCTTTTCTCCTCATTCCATCTTGAATTATCCTTTGCCATTCTATCTCTTTTTACACTTGCTACTCCTTCATCAAGTGCTTCTTGAGTAGCATCAACCTTTTTACTACCATCTGGCACAGGAATTTTTCTGGTCATAGCATCCCTTTCAGGTTCAATGTAAAGACCATCATCTATTCCCTTCTTCTTCCACTCTTGAATTTTCTCCCCCTTTTTGGCATTATCTTCTGGGAGTTGATCGATGAAGAGTACTGTTGGAGGAGCAGTGCCAGTGGTTTCCAGTAAATGGGCCTTGATTGCCTTAATTTCAGCTTGAGTGTTCTTGTACCTAGACTCCATTATGTTTCTCAGCTTTTGGACATGTAGTTCATGTTGCTGATCAGCCATTTCTTTTTGTTGTTGGAGAAAAGGTTGGAAGAGATTCCAGAGCTCATTTATAGCAGATGCTTGTGGTGGAGCAGGTGCTTGAGGTGGAACAACAGTGGATTGCATCGTTTGTGTTTTCAACACCTGCTGTAGCATATTCTTAAGATCTGCAACAGATGTATCCAACTTTTCAATTCGTTCCGTCAAATCCTGATATTTTAAATCATCACCCAATTTAATGGGATCATCTGATTTCCCACTATCAGTGGTTTTATCAGTGGTTGAGGTAGGGAGTGTACTCCAAACACTAACCACTGATGCCCTTTTTTCTTGGTACTGGGGTCTTCTTCCTTCAACACTTGACAACCTTTTGATGTTGCCAGTCGGATAAATAAATCCACTGGTGGTTGGCAGAGGTGCTATGTAAGGAATTGCCGCCAAGGAAGTCTTATTAATGTAACCACTGTCCAACTGTAAACCAGTGGGTTCAACAGTTGTAGTGGCTGCTTCACTTGGAATACCACCGAGAGTTACTTGTAACTCAAGGGGTGTAACCTCCTCAGGTTGTGTTGGTGGGTTAGCAAAGATTGATACATCAGACCCAGTCATTTGTTGAGGTATGTTCTCATTGATAGGTGATTGAGAAGGACTGGTTAGTGTCAGGTTCAAATCAATTGCATCCAACAGCAGTTTAGTTGGTGAGGGAATTGTGGATGTGAGGTTTGGTGTAGAAACAGGATTTGCTCCGGGCATTGAGCTGTGGATGATGAAACCAAGTGATTTCAGAGCATCATGATGTGGAGGCCCTAAGTGTACAACTTGTTCTTTTTGTGAAGAAGCAGGAGGATTTTCGGTTATGGGTTGAGATATTTGTACCAACTGCTGTGAGGAAGTAGCAGCAGTGGTTGTTTGTGACATTTGTGCTGTCACAGGCAGTAGCTCTGGTATCTCATCCTCCAGAGTTGCCTTTTTGATGGGTTTGGGGGGTTTTTGAGTTTTCCTTTTTGGCTTTTTGGTGATTTTAGGTGTGGGTTTCAAAGCAGTTGTTCTGCTGCTTTGATCACCTTGAGCAGTGGGCTCAGCAGCAGAAACCTGAGGAGCAGTGGTAGCTGCTAAAATCTGCTCAGGCACCTCTGCTTGTGTTTTGCAAGGTGTCAACATTCTTGAAAAAGTTTCAGTAGTTAAACTGTTTATTTGAATATAATCACCTTGGTTTATTACAGCAATATCATCCTTACTGAATTTCTTTTCAAAATAATAACTTAGAAACCTTGGAAACAGTAGGAATGATTTTGTTTCAACATTATTAACCAAATCATTAAAGATTTCTTGAGAATAATTAAAATTTTCTTCTTGAAGAATAGCATATCCCAGATTTTGAATCTTTAATGGTATTTCATTAAAAGAAGTGGTTTTGTTTGAAACACACATTAGGAGGGTATGGAATAAAAATCTTGTTGCAGAAGGAAAGAAACCTTTTTGTAAGGTAGCTTTCTTCATCATTGTGTCTGCATACCCTCTCTCAATGAAGTCAATTTTCAACTCGTTTTTAGGGAAAGAAAATTTACCTTGCTGATCCTCGAGTTGAAAGACCTCTGAAATTGACTGTGGTGTAATCTTGACAGGTTTTCCCTTTAGAGTAGAGTTAATGGCTATTACAGCGTCTCCTTGTTTTTCAAGGGTTGCATTCTTCCAAAACTCCCTTTGGGTTGTCAAGTAGATTGGTGCATCGGCTATTAACAAAGTTTTGTACTTTGATTTAGCCATTTTGGCAATGATGGAGTTGAAAGCATCTGTGGTGCCGGGTTTTGTGAGAAGACCCAGAAGATTGTGAGATGGTTTGTGTGGGATTTCAGTGGTAGTGACCTTTTGAGAGGTCGCTTTCGACGATGATTTGGAAGTGGGTTTTGCAGATGGCTTCGATTTTGTCATTTTGGAGATGAAGATCGAAGAAATTTGTGAAGGAATGTGAAGAAAAACTGCTTTGAGAAAAGAATTTTTGAGAATTCAATTCGACAGTAAAACCCTGTTTTTGGTGTGAAGGGGGGTTTTATAGAGGAAAAAGTGAAGGCTGACGTGGCAGCGGTTACAAAAGTACTGACCACTATGTACTGCCCACATGTCAAACTCTGAAGAAATGAAGGACAGTATTTTATGAAAGTTACTGATGAAGGCAGTGGTTTAAACGGTAAAATGGAAGCAGTGGATGATTTTCACTATCAGTGGATAGCATATCAGTGGATAAGACACTGCTTTTGAACAACAGAGGTTATCAAGGAAATGAGAGAACAGAGGATGGCTTTCAGCAGTGGACAGACTTTGAAGTAGAGCAGACTTTTGAACAAACAGTGGTTATGGCAGACTTGTAAGGATCTTAATGAAAACTTCATTTTTAGCTATTTTTAAGGATGGATTTTTGATTTTCTGAAAACATTTTAATGCTTTTATTCATAGAAAAACAAGATTTTGCTTGTTATTCCATGTTTAGCATGCCAATCCTAGAGACCAAGCTTTCAAAAGTGGTTGTATCTAGTGCTTTTGTGAGCACATCTGCCAGCTGGTCTTTAGTTGGAACATGATGCAGAGAAATCAAACCTTTTTCATAGCAATCCCTCACAAAGTGATGTCTGATGTCGATGTGTTTGGTGGTAGAATGAGAAACTGGATTTTTGATGATATTTTCTGCTGCCTGGCTGTCCAACATGAGTGGTGTCTTTAAGGTAGTGATACCAAAATCCAGCAACTGATTTTGAAGCCACAGGAGTTGGGCTGTACAGCTTGCAGCAGCAATGTATTCAGCTTCAGCAGTGGATGTTGAGACAGCTGCTTGCTTTTTGCTTTGCCATGAAACTAAGCAATCACCTAGAAACTGGCACCCTCCTGATGTGGACTTCCTTGTGGTGTTACATCCAGCAAAGTCACTGTCTGAAAATCCTGAAAGCTTGATATTCCTATTAGCTGGATACCAGATACCAAGTGTGGGAGCACTCTTTATGTATCTGAATATCCTTTTTACAGCAATAAGGTTGGATTTTCTAGGGGCTGATTGACTTCTTGCACAAACACATGTTGCAAACATGATGTCTGGCCTAGATGCAGTTAGGTACAACAAGGACCCAATCATGCTTCTATATAGAGTTTGGTCAATCAGCTCATCCTTTTCATCAGACATGACAAGCTTATTTGTTGCCATGGGTGTGCTGCATCGTTTACAATCATTCATATCAAATTTGTTTAAAAGTTCTTTTGCATATTTGCTTTGATGAATGAAAGTTCAATTTTGCATTTGCTGAACTTGGAGACCAAGAAAGCATTGCAGCTCACCCATTGCACTCATTTCAAACTCAGCTGTCATGAGTTCCCTAAACTCTTCACACATTGCATTACATGTGCTTCCAAAAATAATGTCATCCACATAAATTTGGACAATCATTAAATCCTTTCCTCTCCATTTTAAAAACAGTTTTTTGTCAATGGTACCTCTTTTGAAACCATTTGAGAGTAGAAAGGTGGAAAGAGTTTCATACCAGGCCCTTGGTGCTTGTTTCAGGCCATACAGTGCTTTATTCAGCCTGTAGACATGATCTGGATAAAATGGATCCTCAAAACCTGGAGGTTGACAAACATACACCTCTTCTTGAATTGTACCATAGAGGAAAGCACTTTTGATATCCATTTGAAACACCTTCATGTTGTGGTTGACAGCAAAGGCCAGGAACAGTCTTATAGCTTCTAATCTTGCTACTGGGGCAAAAGTTTCATCATAGTCAATCCTCTCTTCCTGTCTGTAACCTTGAACCACAAGCCTGGATTTATTCTTGACAACAAAGCCCCTTTCATCAGTTTTGTTCTTGAAGACCCACTTTGCGCCAATGGGACTAACCTCTTCTGGCAGTGGTTCAAGCTCCCATACTTGTTGTCTTTTGAACTGTTGGAGCTCCTCTTGCATGGCTTCTACCCAGCTGTTGTCTTTCAGTGCCTCTTGGTACTTGACTGGCTGATGGAGTGATAGAAAACCAGCAAAAAGACAAATGTTTTGGGTTTGGCTTCTTGTGAGCACCCTTTCATTGATGTTGCCAATGATTTGATTAGGTGGATGAGATCTCAAGAAGATTAAATCTCCTTGGTATGGTATGATGGCATTTGTTGGTGAAGGCTGCAAATGTGTATCATCTGAGCTAACCACTGCTGGGGACTTTGATGATCCAGCAGTGGCTTCAAAAGGTGGTGGAATGGGAGGTAATGAAGTGGACACATGCTGACTTTTATCCACTGTTTGGGGACTTTTGTCAGCAGTGTTTGAGGATGTGGAAGCAGTGGTTGATGGGCTACTTTGGTCAACAACTGTTGAGGTAGCAGTGGTTGAGCTTTGACAGCTGTTTTGAACATCTGATGCTCTTCCCATTTTGAGAGACCTTTGAGGGATGATGATTTCATACCCATAGTCTGGTGTTGAATCCTCTGATGGACCTGCACTGTTAGTCTTGGCAGCAGTATTTTCAAAAGTAAATTTTTCAAGATCAAACAGATCTGCAGGATTTGCTGGGATTTTCATTGATGAAAGTTCATTGAACTTTACATTCAAAGTCTCCTCCACTGCCTTGGTCCGTGTATTAAACACTTTGTAGGCCTTGGCAGTGGTTGAGTATCCCAGATGATAACCACAATCAATTTTGGCTGCAAATTTTGAAATGGAATCTTTTAAGTTCAAAATAAAGCATGGGCAGCCAAACACTTTGAAGTAAGAGATCAGTGGTTTGATTTTATACAGAATTTCATAAGCAGTCTTTTTGTGCCTGGGGTTTATTAAAACTCTGTTCTGGACATAGCAAGCAGTGTTTACTGCCACTGCCCAGAAAGTTAATGGCAAACCTGAATCAGCAAGCATGGTTCTGGCAGCCTCAATCAAAGTTCTGTTCTTCCTTTCCACTACCCCATTCTGCTCTGGTGTTCTAGGGATGCTGTACTGCCTTACAATCCCTTTCTTCACACAGAAGGCATCCAACTCCTTATTTTTGAATTATGTGCCATTGTCACTCCTGAAGACTTTTACTGGAAGGTCAAATTGCTTTTCAACCTGTATCACAAAGTCTTGCAAAATGCCTGCAGTCTCATCTTTTGAGTGTAAAAAGAAAGTCCATGTAAACCTAGAAAAGTCATCGACAATAACCAAACAATATCTTTTCTTCTTGAGGCTCATGACTTGAACTGGGCCAAACAAATCCATGTGTAACATTTGAAAACACTGGATTGTTTTGGACTCTTCAATGGACGTATAAGAACTTTTATGTTGTTTTCCTTTTAAACAGGAAATGCAATGTTCAGAACATGAAAACAATTTTTGTGGAAGGCCTCTCACCAAACCATTTTTTGAAATTTCAGTGATTGTCTTAAGATTTGTGTGCCCCAGTCTTCTGTGCCAAAGTTCTGTCTCTTTGTTAGAGGCATCTGAGAACAGACATGTATCAGCTCTGGGACATTCTTTAGACATATCAACAACATAAACATTGCCACTTCTTTGAGCAACAAGTTTAGTTTGACCAGTTTTGATTATTGCTTCAATCTTTTTGACCATTTCTGGTCCAACAATCCTACAACAATCTTTTGTGAAGAATGACCCAAACCCTTTGTCACTCATTTGAGACACACTCAGAAGGTTGAATTTTAGATTGTCTATTAGATTGACATTTTCAAATTTTACATTTCCAGACTGCACTGTACTAGACCCCAGAACTTTCCCTTTACTATTATTTCCAAAGGATATATCACCCCCTCCATGGATTTTAAAGTCTTTGAGGAGGGCTTTACATCATGTCATGTGCCTGGAGCCTCCACTATCTACATACCAAAGACTATCAAAGCATGCAGAAGCTCCCTGCACATGAAGTAAAAGGATTAGTTCATTAGGGTCTGCAAAGCCAACAGGGCTTTGGATGGGGTCTCAACAGTGTCCGGGATGGATGCAGATTGATGGACAGTGGTTAGGTCAGGGGTTTGGACAGTTTTAGTACTGTTTCTTGCTAACCACTGTTGGGGGTCTTGACCAATCACCTGTTGGTACCCAAAAGGATGCCTGTTCACTTTAGGTTTAGAGGGCCTTTTGTAGGCCTCATAAACGTGTGGAATCCTTTGGTAAGACTGTTTTCCTTGCCTTTTATGAACTGATTGGCAGGGGGTGCATCAGTAACCTGAACATCTCTTTTGACAGATGTTTGGTTCAGCTGTTTTGTGACAGCTGTTTGAACTGGCACAAACAGTGGTTGGTTCTTGGTGAATTTGATAGATGATGTTGATGGACTCAAGGATGTTTTAGCAGTGTACTCATTCTTTTTCACATCAAAGTTTTTGAGATACACACATGCTTGAGTTTTGTGGTTTGTTTTTCCACAAACAATGCAGCTTTCAGCTGAAACAATGACACTTGTTTTGTTTAAATCATAAGCTTTTAAATGGAAACAGTCTTTTGTTAGATGATTCCTTTTCTCACAGAATTCACAAAACAAGTTATTGATCTTTTCTTTCTTCTTTCTCTTTTCGGACTCCTTTGCAGCAGAGGTTTTAACCTCTGTTGGGATGTCCTTGAGAGGTATGACTTTAGCTTTTGGAGCTTTAACACCATCAGTTGATGTAAAGTCCATGGGCTTGAAGTTTTCAAGAATATCACACTCATCAGACCATTTTGGTTTAAACTGATAATCTTCAATCTCCTCAAAAGTAGAGGATCCCATTGGTCTGTCAAGTGTGATTTTGTTACCAAGTTTATCAGTGATTTTCACTTCTTGGCCTTTCTTGTTTGTGGGGATGAACTCAGTGGTTACATTAGTGGTTTGAACAGATTTTTCAGAAGCAGTGTTTTCATCATCATGTTTTCTATACCCAACACCAAATTTTACATTGCTTTTAATATGTTTTTCAAGCATAACCTCATACCCTTTGCAAGATTCTACCCATTTTTCACAGGTAATCTGGGTGGACTCTAACTCCTTTTTACAAACCTGGTATTTTTCTACCATGGTTTGGAGTTAAGTTTTGGTTATGCTCTGCTCTTCTTTCAGACTGCTGATCTCTTTATCTTTTTCAGCCAATTTGTTTCTAAGTTCTTTTAACAACTTTTCAAATTTGACTTCATCAGACAAGATTTTGTTCCTAAGGTTTTCATTTACCTCTATGATGTTAGCAAAAGCAATAATGCAATTGTCTGAACACAGTTTTTCAAGAACTTGAGGTGATACCTTGGCAGCAGCCATCATTGCACAATCACATTGATGATTTTCTTCATCATCAGCTCTTTCTTCTTTCTCACCTGCTTTCTCATTTTTCTCTTCTTCTTTGTCCTCTTTGGACCATGGGTCTGTCAGTGGTTCAATCAGGGTTTCTGAATTTTCTCCCAGCAGCAATTCACCAGCGACTACATTAACAACTGCTTCAGTCACCTCATCCACTGTTTCATCACTTAGCTGTTCACCTTCAGTTTCAATCCCCTCTGGTATTGACTCTAATGCCATCAAACAAAATTCATCATTAGAAGGTTCATTAGAAGCATAGAGTGCAAAATTTTCATCACTAAGCTCATCAGGCATGCTGCTCCAGTCAACAAAGCCTTGAGTGAAAAAGCTTTGCTGATCTGGTTGTACCACTGTTGGAGCAGCTGTTTGAGGTGCAACAGGTTGCACTTGTGCCTGGGGAACAGGGGTTTGAACATATTGAATTTGTGGAACAGTGGTTTGGACATAATGCACAGGCACAGGGGCAGCAGCATAATGAGCAGTGTTAACATGAGCTGCAGGGGTATATTGGGTATAGTGCACAGTGCTTTGATTTTGAGGTCTAGGGTTTGAGCTAGGATGAGTGATTATAGGACCAGTAGTTTGACTCCTGCATTCCCTAGCGAAATGACCTAGCCTATTGTACTTGTAACACTTGATTTTTGATTTATCTAACCCAACCCTCAGATTCCCATGTAACCCTGGGAACTTTCTCCCTGTTCTTTTGTAGAATTTGCTTGTTCTCACACTAAGCAATGCCAATTGATGCAAAATGTCCATTTCCTCTAAGTCAGTAGGATCAAAATGTTGCAAATCATTGAGTTCAAAGAACAAATTATCTGACATCTGGTTTTCAGTATTTGCAGTAAAAGCATAATTTGCAGAGTGAGGATCAGGGTTGGTAAAGTTACCACCAGCTGTTATATCAATGAAATGATCATAACCCTGTTCCTTACTACTGCTACCAGATTCTTCCTGACCAAGAAGAGTTGTGCTACCGAATGAGTAATCATCAGTGGCTTTTCCAGAATCTTGCAACTTCTTTTTCTGGTTCAACTCCCTTTCATAGGTTAGGAGTCTACCATGAAGTTGGGTCAGGGTCAGATCTTTGAACTCAACAGAGTTTCTGGTCACAAATGCTATTGTGTCCCATTTATCAGGTAGTGATCTAAGAAACCTGCTATTTTGGGTTGATTTTGGAAATTCAACCTTAACAAGCCTTAGCTCACTGATGAGACAACTGAACCGTTCAAATTTTTGGGTCAATGATTCACCCTTAATGTGACAGAAGGTTTCATTCTGCTGATTCAGAATTTCCCTATTGTTTTCAATAACTTCTTTTGTCCCACCAAACTGTTCCTTCAACGCATCCCATAGCTCTTTGGCACTGTTACAATGTAACAGTCCAGCATAGATCTCATTTGGTAATGCAAATGCTATGATGCTAAATGCTTTGGCATCCAGTTCGAATTTTTGAAAATCAGTTTCAGTATAGTTTTCATAAGGTTTTGGTACGAACTTCTTTGGATCCTCAACACTTGGCACCGTAGGAACATGGGGACCAAAAACAACAGACCTCCAACATCCAGTGTTCTGTTGAGCAAGGATGTGACCCATCCTTCGCTCCCAGATGTTGTATTCATTTCTTTTAAGCATGGGTGGTTTAAAAAGTGAACCAATGTTATTCTTATCATCTTGTGATTGTGACGTCATCCTGGTTGTTTTACAGACACTGATTAATCAACTTTAATGGTGATTAATCCTCGCTCTGTTTTTCAACACAAACGAACAAACTATGGATATCAACGATTTCGAGCTGAACTGTTTATGTCAAAATGATTGTTAAATCAAATTTGACTGTCCTTGCTCTGATACCAATTGTTGGATCTGAGTTTGGTTTTGATTGTATTTTACGTTTGAAATTAAGATGGAAATGAATGAGTTGTGCAGCGGAATTAAGATGGAAACAAACTTTGCATACAATCAAACGAGAGTATTGCTTTGATCAAAACACTTTTCATAATGAACCGAAAGATTGAATTTAATTTCAACAACGATTACAAAGTAATGCTTGATACAAACTCCCCCTCAGCCAGAGCTCAGCGTTTGTTCGTGCAGGAAAACAAGTTTGCAAAGAGCACATAGAACAGTACAGAGCACTGTTCTATTTATAGGCACTAGCAAACCACTGAGCATCTTAGCTGACGTCACCATGAAAGTGACATCTAACCTCCTAACAAACTCTAACCTCTGATCTATACAAACACTGCTATACTAACTACTGCTATTACATTTCATTTCATAAAAGACACTTACACAGCTGCTGCATCCTTCCACTGCTGTGAACCCGGCAGTGCTTGTCCGGATCAGCAGTACTTGACTCAAGACAGTAGATTGAGCAGCAGAGCTTTAGTCTTCTATCAGTCTTCACAAGAGCAGCAGATTGACGGTCAGTGGCTTGTATGATCAATAGATAGGAGGTCAGCAGATGTTGAAACCACTTTCAAGGGGAGAGACTTGTATGTAACATCTGCTTATTCTGGATCCACTGCTCTGACCCAGTTTTGGCTTTAATTATCTGTTCCTCTGGTAGGGTTCAATCCCAACAAATAAGTTAAAAGTATTTACCTGAGCTAAAAATGTAAATTAAACTCAGCCGTATAATCTAATCAGCAAGTGCAGGGAGCTTTTACTGGGCTCCAAATCTGGAACGAAGGTTTTAATAACCTATTGGATTCCTAATGGGTCTTATTTAAGTTGTAACTTTGACCGGTTAGTTTTAAAGGAAAGTTCACGGTACGAAACACAAGATTAAGCGGTGACCGGATTGGAATGTGATTTAGACCCGATAAGTATGAAGACTTGTATATAATGGGTAACCTAGACACATTCCGGATTTTGAAGTAAAAATGATAAGGTTTGACCCGTTTCGGCTAATTCGTGCAAACTAGTTACATAAACTGTACCGAACGCATATATGCGTAACGGGAAACCGGATGAGTCATATACATGTTCCATGAGATACTATACTTAAAATATGTTGTGATATCTGTAGGATATCAACAATTATGCCCCAATTGTATTTAAGACCAATTTAAGTCCCGAAAGGGCATTTTGGTCATTTTAAAGTTTATAAAAGAGGTTTAAACATAAACTGAGGTTCTGGTCTAAAACATTCTATAAAAATATTTATTTTATGTTGTTATATCAGCAAGATATCATACATATGTGTGTTTAATCATCTATGGCCAAACTATGCACCGTAGGGGCATTTTGGTCATTTCGCATATGCTTTAAGGTCAAATTTTGAAATCTGAGTTCAAGACTTATACTTACTGTTAAAGTATAAAAATTTATTTATAAAATCAGTAGGTAACAAGTCTTAGGCGTTAAATATGGTTTTAAACCATACTATGCGCCTAATTAGCGTAAAATTCGGTAATTGACGGTATTCAAGGTTTTTATCAAGTTCTGAAGTTTTGATCAGCCTCTAATGCTTAAAATATTTTATTTAACATATGATATCAGTAGAAAAAGGTTTGGTATGCAAATCATATGTTAAACTCATTTTATTAACAAAAGGGCATTATCGTCAATTACCGAATTTATGCTAGAACTTTAAGCTACGGTCAGTATAAAATTTGAAATTTTTTTCCAAAAATCTCTAAATATTATATCATAACAGTGGGTAGCAAGTTTGGTGCCAAAAATTGGGTTTAAATATGATTTACGCCAAAAATGCAATTTAACTAACAAAAAGCTTTTGTTTTACGATATCATGCATAACTTTTATTTTAGACCATAAACTGATGTCAAATTTTTAGGACATACTTATATATCAGTAATAAAACTTTTTGTCCTCTCACATTTTCAAAAATCTCGTTTTAATAACAAAAGGGCAGATTGGTCAATTTTGAGCAAATAACGGAACATGCATGAAATCTCTGATTTCTAAAGGACCATGTAGTATAACTTCAGAGAGTTATACTAACATATAATATGGTCACAAAGGAATCCTAAGGCATAGCTAAACTAAGCTAAATCGGGTCAGAACTGAAAGTCAAAGCAAAAGCCTACTTTTGCGACTTTCGGTTGCGAACCGAGCCCAAACTCAGAATTGTCGGGTTGAACATGCCTAAACATGTTCTTATTTTATTTACCAAGTTGTTTAAGTGACAAAATATAATTTATAGCTTCTACATTATCGGTTATGATTTATTTTGCAAAAACTAACTCGTTTGACTTTTCTGTTAAGTAGTTTGACCCGACAATTGACCAAGTAAATGTGATAATTAGGAGGTGCCCTTTTAAGGGTTTAATAACTACATAATTACCAACACAAAGCCACTTTCAATTCGAATAATGGCTGGACCGTTAGTGATTAATCACAAAGTCAAAGCATAATTACGATCTCTTTGACTTTCGGCCATTTAACTAATAAAAGCTTAACTATAGAAGCTAAGAACGCTTACAATGGTCCTTAGTATGAAAATTAGACTTGAGAAAGCTTCCTAGATGACCAGGATGCTTCAGAGATCAATTGAGAGTGAAATGCTTGAAAATTTTGAATGTGCAAGTCTGAAATGGGAAATAAAGCACCCATTTATAGCAAGAGGGAGTTGTATGAGATGAATCCAAGTGTCCCCAGGTGTTATATGATGCAAACAAGTGTCCTAGTGGTTTCCCAAAACCGTATGCATGCTACTGGTTTCATTCAGAGTTGCAGAAGATCCTCAAAGATTGCAGGTTTGCATGCTGCAGCTGCTAGTTTGGCTGGAAACGGGGAGCTGTCGCTCCACGCGCTAGACCAGGATAATCCTGGCGCTCCACGCGAGGGAACAAGATTCAAAGTTGTTTTGTTTGTTTGCATGTCCAGTCCCTGTACTTTCTGAACGCGGGTAACTGACTTTTTCAGCATGCATCGTCAACATAATTTGGTCTGGGATGTTCTAGGGAGTGGGAACATGCATTCATAAGTTTCAGATGCTATGAAAATGTCTCTCGAATGAAGAATTGCCATATTTACACTTTTGACCATTTTCTTGGAAATTTCAATTTACATCACAATATTGAACCAGATCTTTATAAAATCTTTATCAAATATTCATGAGAATATATTAATACATTACAAAGCTTCGGGAACGTTAAAAGGTCACTCAGAGGTAAGAATTAACATGTTGATGTTTTTAACCCCTGTGTTTCGTAAATTTTGATTTTTAAGCACAAGCAGCTTCTTGTGTTCGACAAATTATTCAATCATGAATACTAACATCTTATGAGGTTATTCAGAGGCACAAGTTTGGCATGTTGGTGCTTTTGGTCGTTCTATTTACATATTTACACTGTTTGACAGTTTTAGTCTCTCAAGTTATCTTTTATAATGATCAGGGTTTATGACACGTGTCACCACTGTATTGGTCATGATTTTGCGAGGTGTTACACTTTGGAATGAAGATACGGCATGGATGCAATCAAAGGATCAAGATGATCGAGTTGCAGCTGACCACTTACCAACATCGAAAGGATCTGAAGTATTGAAGATGAAAATATTCATGAGCATCATTCAAGGGGGAGTTTGTTGATACACTCCCAGTTAGTAACACGTGAAGACATCTAAAGATCCAACAACATGTGAAGATCGAACCATCACGAGCAGCATCCAAGGGGGAGTTTGTTGATGCACTTTGTGGATGCGGCTCGGTTCGGTTCGACTCGGTTGGGTTCAGTTCAAGCCCGATGACACGACATTCCTCCGTTGTGCGCCCCAGAGGTTGACGCGCGAAGCATGAAGCGCCGCGAGCTAACATCACCATGACATCATAATGATGATGTCATGATGATGTGAGATGTATACATTGGAATTCTTTTTTGCAAAGTCTATGAAGACTTAGATGATGTCACAAGTATTTATTGAATTCCTTTTTGTATGAAGTTCAACGAAGTCTTGCATGATGGAGCCTACGAAGAGTTAAACAATGAATTCTTAAAGTATTCACCACGAACCATTAAGTGTTCATGGGATTTGAAGAGTTCATTGAAGATATCCATGAAGACTCTTAGTCTTTGTGGAATGTTCACTGTTCGTAGCCAGTAACACTCTTCGTAGTGTTACTGAGTTTTAGGCCAATATAAAGACAGTTTGTTCCACAGTTTCACTTAAGAGAGTCTAGAGAGTTCTGTGTGAAACTTGTAACACTGTGTGTGTATGTGTACTGATTCTGTTCAATTAATCAAAGCTTTGTGAATCTTTGGTTACTTTATGTTTGTTCCTTTTTGTTTTGGTTTGCATACTTACGTGGATTCCGCACTCGTTAGTGTGTTACAAAACAAGGAAGTAGGTTTAATCTTAATCCTCCAAGTGGACCTACACTCTTGCACCTATTTTGTTAGTTAGTGGATGTATATCTTTGTATTGTTAGAATGGTTAGTTTGCATGCTATTTTTGTGTTATGAGCTAAGGGTTTCTCTGGAAGCAGGCTCTCTACCAGATAGAGGTAAGGTTTGCCTACATCCCACACTCTCCTGACCCTACTTCTAGCCTCGCTATGTGTGGGTTATACAGGGTATGATTATGGTTATGGTTATGAACATGTTCAATATATTTACACAAGTTTGAACTATTGTTAGTAATTCCATTATACTTAATTAACTATCCATATTTTATCAATGAACTTTCATTTTATGGCCTTTCATATGTTAACTAGTTAATAAATATCATTGATAGATACTGAACATGTTCAATATATTACATAAAGTATATAATTAGCATAAATCTGATTAAGATCTGTATCAGAGTACTACATTATCTATATAATATTTAACTTGATTACAAACTTTATAATTGAAATCAAGTTCCTATAGATTTGAATTCTCAACCAGTGGGCGTTGAACAAGAAAAGCAAAATGTTATCAAAAAGGAAGCCGATGATCAAACAGTTTGTGAAGAGGTTGAGGTTACAAAGATTATGGGTGAAAAGCTTGGGGCTAACATCGGCTCAAGCGATATTATGATTCGGGATTCTATTATACAAGAAGGTTTACAAATGGGTAAGAATGAATTGTCTATCCATTAATATTCGCGGTATTGGGGTTGGCGGGAAGGCTAGATGGATAAAGAAGTTAAAAGGAGATTTCGGTATTTCGTTTATTGGAATGCAAGAAACCATGTCGAGTAACCTTCAACCGGGTATGTTGGCGAAGTTTTGGGGAGGTTCGGGGTTTGATTATTGTCACAGCCCGATATTTCCACGCTTGACCGGTGGGCCCGGTGGGGGAGTAACGTGACGTGGTTGGCAACATTACAGTCAAACAACACAATATTTAAATGCACAGCGGAAGCAAACGAAAGATATATTTCAACCGAATGTAATATTGTAATATCAGTATCACAAATAGTTGAAATTAATCCACAGGTGGATAAAAATAAAAATAGGAAACAGTAGTTCAACAGAATTTAGGCATCTTAAGCTTGCGAGACTCTTTTGATGCTAAGGAGAAATCCAGCCTATTACGAGTAGTACCTGCACTTAATCTTTTTGGGAAAATACGTCAGTTTACACTGGTAAATACAATTAACCGACTCATTTTTAAAATGATTAAAAATTGATTTGGATGCACATGGCACAAACATTTTATAACTTGGGATCATTATTTAAATATATAATCTTGTAAAAGAATTATATGTTCCTTATGCGTTCAGTAGCCCGGATCGTGCCGGGTTAAAGATCAATAGACACACCACATTATTTATTTTGGCACTGACGGGTGTACGCCTACACCCCGTGCTTAGGTCGTGGCCATTTCGTAAAATGATGCCAAGGATATCCGGGACATGGTCATTAACCTCCCAAAGGCTTTAAGTAAACAAAACAATTTAAACGGGCTGATCAATATCAATTAACCACCATACGATGGAAGATTTAATGCCCGACCAAGCGGTATTTTATATACCGTACCCCAAGCCCGTATAGGGGAAAATAAGTTAAGAGTATTTACCTTTGCAAGTATAATTCACAATTAGCAAATGCGGGTAGCTTTTACCGGTTCTCCTATTCTGGAACAAAGGTTTATAATAACCTATTAGAATCCTAACGGTCTTTAGTTAAGCTTAAGCTTAGACCGATTAGTTTTAAGGAATGATTCGGTTCGAACGCGTGATTAAGCGAAGACCGGGATAGAATGTGATTTAGACCCGACAAGTTTGAAGACTTGTCTTATATGGGTAATCTAAACACATTCTGGATTTTGAGGTAAAAACGATAAGGTTTGACCCGTTTCGGCTAGTTTATGCAAACTAGTTACATAAACCGAACCGAATGCGCAAGAGGCGTAACGGGTAACCATAAGAGCCATATATAGGTTTCCTAAGTTAATATGCCTCAAATATGTTGTGACATCAGTAAGATATCTTTTATTATGCCCGAAACGAGTTTAAACTCAAACTATGCCCCGTAGGGGTATTTTAGTCATTTATAAGGTTATAAAAGAGTTCAAGTGTTAACCTGAGTTACAGGTCTGATATAATCAGAAAAAATACTTAATTTGATAAGTTATAACAGTAGGGTATTGCATATATGTGAAACTTATCAATTATAACCAAACTATGCACCGTAGGGGCATTTTGGTAATTTCACATAAGCCGAAAAGCTCAAACTGAATTTGGGACATGATTTATCAGTATGGGGCCTCTTATTATGGGTCTTGAACATTTATGTACCCTACCATTTTGCCATGTTTCCTTGAATCCATATGAAAGTGCCGTTAATGAAGGTTTACCGTGCATTTATTCGTAGGAGTCCACCCTTGCAATTATGAATCAGTTATTGCTAGAAATCACCGGATTTGAATATGTACCAGATGTTTATTAGTCTTGGGATTCATAATGAGGTCGTTCAGAGGTGTAAAATTAACATGACGACACTTTTAAATCATGTCATACATCTTTAATTATATCCGGGTTTATAACACTTTTTGTCTTACATGACACGTGTCGTTATTTCATTGAACACGAATTTTCGAGGTGTTACATCCTCACCCCCTTAAAAGAAATCTCGACCTCGAGATTTACTGAAACAAATAAGGGTACTTTTCTTTCATTGTGGACTCTACCTCCCACGTGTACTCGGGACCTCTACGGGCATCCCATTTTACCTTTACAATAGGCACATGCTTCCTTCGAAGCTTCTTAACCTGTCGATCCTCGATCGACACTGGTTTTTCTACAAACTTCAAGCTCTCTTCTATGTGCACATCTGTATGTGGTATGATGAGTGATTCATCAGCGAAACACTTCTTCAGATTGCAGATGTGGAATACATTATGAATACCACTGAGCTCTTCAGGTAAGTTTAATTTATAGGCAACTGATCCGACACGTTCGATGACCTCGAAAGGTCCTATGTATCTCGGGCTTAATTTTCCTTTCTTACCAAATCGCATCACTCCCTTCCAGGGTGATACTTTAAGCAACACCTTGTCACCTACCTCGAAGTTAAAAGGTTTACGCTTTAAATCTGCGTAGCTTTTCTGCCTATCCCTGGCAGCTTTCAGGCGGTCACGAATCTAGACAATCTTGTCCGTCGTTTCAAAGACTATTTCGGGTCCTGATAGTTGGACATCTCCAACTTCCGCCCAATAAACGGGAGTTCTGCACTTTCTACCGTATAGGGTCTCGAAAGGCGCAGCCTTGATGCTGGTATGGTAGCTATTGTTATATGAGAACTCGATCAATGGTAGGTGGTTATCCCAACTACCACCTAAGTCGATCACACCTGCACGAAGCATGTCTTCCAACGTTTGGATTGTACGCTCACTCTGTCCGTCCGTCTGAGGATGGTAAGCCGTACTGAAGTTTAAGCGCGTGCCCAAAGATTGTTGGAAACTCTTCCAAAAATGTGACGTGTATCTAGTATCTCTGTCAGAGATAATAGCCACAGGTACGCCATGCAGAGCTACAATCTTATCTACGTACAGTTGGGCTAACATGTCGGAGCTATAGGTCTCCTTTATGGGTAGGAAATGTGCTGACTTAGTCAGTCTATCTACGATCACCCATATAGTATCATTCCCTTTTCTTGTCTTAGGTAACTTGGTGATGAAATCCATTGTCACCATTTCCCACTTCCACGTGGGAAGTTCAGGCTGTTGTAGCAAACCTGACGGCTTTTGATGTTTTGCTTTGACTTGTGCACACGTCAAACATTTAGCTACATAGGTAGCTATAGACTTCTTCAAGCCTATCCACCAGAAGTTCGCCTTCAGATCCTGATACATCTTATCAGCTCCAGGATGAACGGAATATTTAGAGCTGTGGGCTTCCTGGAGGATAACATCTCGGAGTCCTCCATAAACAGGAACCCATATTCGACCATTTAACCTCAGGATTCCGTCCTTGCCCTGAGATAGTTGCTCTTCTGTAACTCCTAGCTTTTCATTAGGATAGTTAGCTTCCAACACAGCTTCTTTCTGTGCAGCTAACAACCTTTCATTCAAACTGTTCTTTATCTCAACGCTCTTGGCATTAATTCGGATGGGTTTCACCCTTTCCTTTCTACTCAAGGCATCGGCGACTACATTCGCTTTGCTAGGATGGTATCTTATTTCACAATCATAATCATTTAACGTCTCCATCCATCGGCGCTGCCTCATGTTCAAATCCTTTTGGTTAAACAGGTGCTGGAGGCTCTTGTGATCAGAATAGATCACACACTTGACACCATATAAATAGTGCCTCCATAGCTTCAGTGCAAATACAACGGCACCCAACTCCAAGTCATGGGTGGTGTAATTCTTTTCATGCACCTTTAACTATCGTGATGCATAGGCAATAACTTTGCCTTTTTGCATAAGCACACATCCCATACCTGTGTGCGATGCATCGCAATAGACTACAAATTCTTCGATTCCATCCGGCAATGTCAATACAGGAGCGTTGCTCAACTTTTGCTTTAGGATATCAAAGGATTCTTGCTGTTTAGGGCCCGAATCGAACTTTACTTTCTTCCTAGTCAGAGAAGTTAGGGGTGCAACAATCCTTGAAAAATTTTCAATGAAGCGTCTGTAGTATCCTGCCAATCCCAAGAAACTGCGAATTTCTGTGGGCGTCTTTGGCTCTTGCCAATTCATGACAGCTTCAACCTTAGCGGGGTCCACTTGGATTCCGCGTTCGCTAACCACATGTCCAAGAAATTGGACTTCACGAAGCCAGAATTCACATTTAGAGAATTTGGCATAGAGCTTCTCCTGCTAAAGTAGTGAAAGAATACATCGAAGATGTTTCTCATGATCAGCTTGATTCTTCGAGTAGATGAGGATGTCGTCAATGAAGACGATGACAAATTTGTCCAAGTAGGGCTTGCAGACGCGATTCATGAGATCCATGAATGCGGCAGGTGCATTAGTGAGCCCAAAAGGCATCACTAGGAACTTGTAATGACCATAACGAGTCCTAAATGCAGTCTTGTGTACATCTTCATCTTTAACCTTCAATTGATGATAGCCTGACCTCAGATCGATCTTAGAGAAGTATCTTGCCCCTTGGAGTTGATCGAACAGATCGTCGATTCTGGGCAATGGGTACCTATTCTTGATAGTGACCTTATTAAGCTCACGGTAATCGATGCACAGGCGCATCGATCCATCCTTCTTCTTGACAAATAAGATTGGTGCTCCCCAAGGAGACGAACTAGGTCTAATGAAACCTTTGGCTAGCAATTCATCTAGTTGCGTTCTCAATTCCTTCATCTCTGTTGGTGCCAACCTATAAGGTGCTCTAGCAACAGGTGCTGCCCCAGGGATGATGTCAATTCTGAATTCGACTTGTCTATCTGGTGGTAAACCAGGTAGTTCTTCAGGAAAAACTTCAGGGTATTCAGAAATGACAGGAATATCCTCAATCTTAGGCTTCGGCTCATCGATAGGCACTTGTGCCATGTAGATGATACAACCCTTCTTTAAACACTTAGAGGCCTTGAGCATAGTCACTTGCTCAGGCTGTCCATACTGGGTATCTCCCCGAATGGTAAGTGATTCACCAGACGGAGTCTTAATCACCACTTGCTTCTTGTTACAGACAAGTTGGGCCTGCTTGTGAGATAACCAGCCCATACCCAAAACTATGTCAAAACCGGCTAACTTAAAGGGAAATAGGGACAAAGGAAAAGAGTGGTTCTTAATGGATATAACACATCCATCTAACACAGTTGAGACGATTTCTATGGTGCCATCTGCTAACTCCACCTCATACTTCACACTTAAGGTTTTAACAGGTAAATTCAGTAATTTGCAAAACTTATTATCTACAAACGATTTATCAGCGTCTGAATCAAAAAGTACTCTTGCATAGACATCATTTATGAGGAAAGTACCTGTGATCACGTTATCGTCCTGCACAGCTTCTTTCACATCCATCCTGAAGACTCTAGAATTGGTCTTCTTTCCTTCACCGGCTTTCTTTGCATATTTTGGGCTGTTGGTCTTAATGTGCCCCTTTTCATTGCAACTGTAGCACGTTGCGTCTTTCAGCTTCTTGCAATCCAAGGTCTTGTGCTCCTTGGACTTGCATATTCCACATGCAAAAGTTCTCGACTGAGTCTACGAGTTTGATTCATATCTGCACTTCCCGAAGTGCTGTCTCTTGCAGATCTTACACTTGGGCTTATCACCAGACTGATGCCCATCCTTCTTAGACTCAGACCCTTTCTTGTGGTCATTGTTTCCTCGGTGCTTCTTGTTTGACCTTCGTGAATTTTCATCTTCACGTTTCCTTTTCTCGGCATCCGTGTTCCTCAGCGATCTCTGTCGGACCGCGTCCAGTGTGAGGGACGAGGATATATCAGTTACCGATCTGAAAGTAGTTGGCCGAGAGGCCTTCACGCTTGCCTTTATCTCTGGGGCTAAACCCCCAATGAAATGAGCTATTCTTTTGGGTTCCGGGGTCACCAGATACGGAACCAATCTTGACAAGGTATTAAAGCTCGTAAGGTAAGCTTGGCAATCCAGGTTCTTCATAACAAAGGATAAGAAATCAGACTCAATCTTTTCTACCTCATGTTGAGGACAGTAGTTCTCCCTGATGAGGGCAACAAATTTCTCCCATGTCATGTTGTACAATGGGATCTTCCCAGTAGCTTGAATCAACGATCTCCACCAGGCTAAGGCCTCACCTTTAAACGATTGAGACACAAACTTTACCACATCCTTCTCAGCGCATCCGCTTATATCAACTACAGTATCCATCTCATCCAGCCATGTCATACAGTCTATGGCCCCTTTTTCCCCAGTGAAATCCCTGGGTTTACATGAAACAAAGTATTTGTAGGAGCAACCCTTATCGCGGGGTCCTTGATTCAGCATTATCTTTTGAGACGGATCACTTTGATGATTTGAAGAGTGACGATCGTCATCTTCTTTCCTGGGTTCATCCTTCTTGGAGGGTGGCTTTGAATGCGGTGTCGATAGGGTCCTACTTCGAGTCCCACTATATTCTTCGTACTGCCGCTCTAAGGCCTTTGTAACAGCGTCGTCTACTAACGCTTTCAGTTCAGCACCCGTTATATTAATTCGGGCGTTATCATTATTCTCCCTTAGGTGACTATTAATTTCGTCCGAGTCAGCCATTTTAATTTGAACTGTTGCATAAGACAATGACAATAGATTATTTGGGAGTTTATTATAGAATTGTCTTTTATGGCAATTCATTAATCACGGTATACATAGACCATATTTGGTAAATTTATAATTCACATTTATTTAGGATTTTTATTATAATTTATCCTAATTATAAAAACAATAACAGTTTTATTAGTGGCACAAAAAGGCCTAGTCACAAGGACATTTTTAAATCATAAGCTATGATTTCAGAGAATCACGGCTTTTAGGGTTTGAACATAGTTCCTTACCTTTTTCTGACAGGGAGTCATAGCTACCACCGTCTTTTGTCTCATATGGAAATGAGTATGGCCCGTAGGCACTATATTACCAATGTATGGTCAAAATATGATCATCTTAATTGATGACCTAAACCCATGATTCATAGATCGTTAAGTTGGGTTAGGAATCTTTTGAAGAATCCTTATTTAAGAATGACGTGTGTGATTTTAACGAATCACGTCTGCCAGGAGCGTTAACATGTTTTCAGATGTTAACTGGGATCTGAATCTTTTTAAACAGGTTTTACCATATTGGCTAAGTCTTTATAATGACCAACAAGCTAGGTTTTACCTTTTTAAGATTCTTATTAATATTTAAAATAGGCAGATTATTTTTTTTTAAAAGGAATGATTCTGATTTATTTATTCCATGTAATATATTTATGCATATAATAGCAAAAATGAAATTTATAAACTTAACATTCCAATAATCATAAAAGTACACACTGCCCTAAACGGGTCTTTTTAACAGAACACTTACCCACGCAGGGGTCACACTGAAATACTAGTCCACGCAGGGACTTAAATAAACAACATACCCTCGAAGGGGTTTAACAGAAAGATAGGCCCACGCAGGGGCTCAAAAGACAACCATACCCACGCAGGGGTCAAAACAGCAAGACAGGCCCACGTAGGGGCTCAACTGAAACAAGGAAAATACAATCAATAATTGAAGGATTCAGTGGTCCTTCTTGCTCTTCCCTTTTATTAAACTTGTCAATCCTTGGAAGAAACTTTGTCGCTCCCTGCGATCTCTGTGAAAGTCTCGCTCGACTTGGTCCAGTCTTTGAAGAATTTCTTCCCGTTCGGGTGGGGAAAACCATGGCAGCTGCGATTGTTGCCGAATTATAGGTCTAGCAGGTATTTGGTACCCATGAGTTGGGTACCCTACTCCCCAAGGAGCTCCATACGGTCCTTTAGGATGAAGGGAGTTATAGTTGGCCGCTACCAAGTATGGGTCGGCTTCAGCGTAATTATAGTTGGTGTGAGCCGGCTGCTCGAACGGGTTGTATGCCATTGAACCAGTGTAGGCAGGAATCGGGTTATCAAAACCCATCGGTGGTGGTTGTGGTGCAACTGGGTTTGAAGGCCCACCCATTTGAGGGTCTTCATGTAGTGGCGGATAATGACTGCCACTTGAGTGATGAGGGATGCTGAAGTGAAAATCCCCTCCACGCGCGAATATTCGCGCGCCTGTCCTCCTACGCCTCGGCGGTTCTGGAGGAGCTTGATGAACTGGCGGTGGTGGAGGCGGTGGCGTGACTGCCACAAAACGTGAATCCCCAGAGGGATCTTGCTGCTGGTGGGGCGATGAATGGTGAAAAGGTGTGAAGTACCATTCATGTTGGTTAAACCGTGCCTGGTAACTGTCTGGACCACGGTAGGGTGATCCATGAAAAGACGAACCATCAGAAACCTCGATAGGATGGTTGGGGGTCCCGGTTGCAGGCACGACGGGATCCGTGTCCTCGTCCATGTCCTCTGCATGATCTCCGGAGAAATGATCCTCTGGCCCCAATGGGTTAAAACCCACCGGTTCTTGTATGTAGTTTGCCGGGTTAAACCGGCCCTGAAAGACGAGAGTGGGGTCTCCAAAGGAATGGTGTGATAGGGATCGCTGTAGAGGTATATATGAAGGCTGTGGGTTATCGGGCTCGTTTTTTGACTGTGGCCCATAGGAGTTACGATAGGGAGGCGTTGAACTATGTGAAACAGACCGTCTAGCGGGCTCCACATTGGTCCTCCAGTTCTCTCGAGGATCGGCACTCGCAGTGGTAGAAGGAGCTCGCCTGTGCGAAGGCCCGGCTTCGTGATCATTGGGGGCGGTGATTGGCCCCTTGCCTCGTCCTCTTCGTCTGAAAAATCTTGGCGGCATATTTAGACCTGTCAATATAACATAAGATAACAACAAGAATATATAAAATAAAAGACAAAGTTAAAAATAAATTGAAACAAATTTGGATTGTACCTATGTTCTTTGTCTAGACTCGAAAATTTTGAAATGTGCAATTGTGTAACTGAGATTAAACACAAAAGGCTAGTGTTTAATTCACTCAGCGTTGGCTCTGATACCAACCTGTCACGCCCCGATATTTCCACGCTTGACCGGTGGGCCCGGTGGGGGAGTAACGTGACATGGTTGGCAACATTACAGTCAAACAACACAATATTTAAATGCACAGCGGAAGCAAACGAAATATATATTTCAACCGACTGTAATATTGTAATATCAGTATCACAAATAGTTGCAATTAATCCACAGGTGGATAAAAATAAAAATAGGAAACAGTAGTTCAACAGACTTTAGGCATCTTAAGCTTGCGAGACTCTTTTGATGCTAAGGAGAAATCCAGCCTATTACGAGTAGTACCTGCACTTAATCTTTTTGGGAGAATACGTCAGTTTACACTGCTAAATACAATTAACCGACTCATTTTTAAAATGATTAAAAATTGATTTGGATGCACATGGCACAAACATTTTATAACTTGGGATCATTATTTAAATATATAATCTTGTAAAAGAATTATATGTTCCTTATGCGTTCAGTAGCCGGATCGTGCCGGGTTAAAGATCAATAGACACACCACATTATTTATTTTGGCACTGACGGGTGTACGCCTACACCCCGTGCTTAGGTCGTGGCCATTTCGTAAAATGATGCCAAGGATATCCGGGACATGGTCATTAACCTCCCAAAGGCTTTAAGTAAACAAAACAATTTAAACGGGCCGATCAATATCAATTAACCACCATACGATGGAAGATTTAATGCCCGACCAAGCGGTATTTTATATACCGTACCCCAAGACCGTATAGGGGAAAATAAGTTAAGAGTATTTACCTTTGCAAGTATAATTCACAATTAGCAAATGCGGGTAGCTTTTACCGGTTCTCCTATTCTGGAACAAAGGTTTATAATAACCTATTAGAATCCTAACGGTCTTTAGTTAAGCTTAAGCTTAGACCGATTAGTTTTAAGGAATGATTCGGTTCGAACGCGTGATTAAGCGAAGACCGGGATAGAATGTGATTTAGACCCGACAAGTTTGAAGACTTGTCTTATATGGGTAATCTAAACACATTCTGGATTTTGAGGTAAAAACGATAAGGTTTGACCCGTTTCGGCTAGTTTATGCAAACTAGTTACATAGACCGAACCGAACGCGCCAGAGGCGTAACGGGTAACCATAAGAGCCATATACAGGTTTCCTAAGTTAATATGCCTCAAATATGTTGTGACATCAGTAAGATATCTTTTATTATGCCCGAAACGAGTTTAAACTCAAACTATAAACGAGTTTAAACTCAAACTATGCCCCGTAGGGGTATTTTAGTCATTTATAAGGTTATAAAAGAGTTCAAGTATTAACCTGAGTTACAGGTCTGATATAATCAGCAAAAATACTTAATTTTATAAGTTATAACAGTAGGGTATTGCATATATGTGAAACTTATCAATTATAACCAAACTATGCACCGTAGGGGCATTTTGGTAATTTCACATAAGCCGAAAAGCTCAAAACTGAAGTCTGGGTTAAACAACTTGTGGTTACTGTTAAAATATTATAATTTACCTAAAATATCAGTAGGTATCAACCCTTGTATATTTAAAATAGTTTTAGTACATACTATGCATTAAAAACGCTTAAAAGGCGATTAAAAGCCGTTTCCGGGTTCTATATAGAAAGCTGATATTTTTATTATTCCAGAAGGTTTAAAATAATTTATTTATCATATAAATTCAGTAGCAAAAGTTTTGGGGTCAAAAAGATATGTAAAACTCATTTTATAGCCCGAAAGGGCAAAACCGACAATTACCGACTCAAGCTTATAACCCTAAGTTATGCTCAGCCTAAAATTAATTAAAAATTTTCAAAAAATCCCAAAATAATATATTACATCAGTGGGTAAAAAGTTGGATATCAAAAAGTGGGTTTAAATAGGCTATATGCTAATTACGCCGTTAAATCGCTAAAAAGCTTTCTAATTACGCTAATGAGCATAACTCTCAATCTACACCTCAAACTGATGTCGAATTTTGGGTACAAGTTTATATATCAGTAACTAAGGTTTCTACTCTTTTACATTTTCAAAAATCACGTTTTATGGTGAAAAGGGCATAATGGTCAACATATGAGCAATTAACGGAATCATGCATATTAATTGGATAACTATTGAACCAAGGTGTATAATCATAGAGGGTTATACTAGCATGTAACCTGGTCCAATTAAAGCTCTAAGGAATTTCTAAAACATGCTTAAACGGGTCAGAACTGAAAGTCAAAGCAAAAGTCAAATTATGCGACTTTCGGTTCCGAACCGGGTCTCTACTGAAAATTGTCGGGTTGAACATGTTTAGACATGTTCTTACATTAATTACTAAGTTATAATAATGATCAAACAGGTTGTATGGGTTTTACATTGCTAATTATGTATTAATTTGAAATTAAGCATCCTGTTGACTTTTTCTAATTAACTTTGACCCGACAAATGGTCTAGATAGAGTGGGAATCAGAGGGTGCCCTTTTAAGGGTTTAATGCCCACATAATTACCAACTTATAACTACCTTCAATTCGACTAATCACTGAACCATCAATGATTAATTGCTAGGTCAAACGGTAATTACGACGGTTTGACTTTTAAGCTAAAACTAAGTAAAAACTCAACTAAGAAAGGTTAAGCATACTTACTGAAGTCCTATGCACGATTAGGAAGGCTTAGGGTCTGCTCTTAAGCTCCAGGAAGCTCCAGAAATGCAGAAGGAATGAGTGATCAAATGGTTGCAACTTTGTGGCCTTTTATAGTGTTCTTGATTCACAAAGATGGTGACAACTAAGTCTATGGGGTGATCCAGATCAACAACAAGTGTTCCTAGGGTCTAAAAGTAATGTAGGGGTCGTCCAAAGATGTGAAAAATCGATTTTAAGTCGGTTACAAGCTTAAAACTGACAACAGCCGAATTTTCAGTCGCTGGGCCACCCTTACGGACCGTAAGGGGGTTGTCTTACGGTCCGTAAGACCTTGATCAGAAGCAAAAAATCTTGATCTTTCGGGCTTTGAAGGGGCAGCTTGTGTGATTCGAATTTGGGACATGATTTATCAGTATGGGGCCTCTTATTATGGGTCTTGAACAGTTATGTACCCTACCATTTTGCCATGTTTCCTTGAATCCATATGAAAGTGCCGTTAATGAAGGTTTACCATGCATTTATTCGTAGGAGTCCACCCTTGCAATTATGAATCAGTTATTGCTAGAAATCACCGGATTTGAATATGTACCAGATGTTTATTAGTCTTGGGATTCATAATGAGGTCGTTCAGAGGTGTAAAATTAACATGACGACACTTTTAAATCCTGTCATACATCTTTAATTATATCCGGGTTTATAACACTTTTTGTCTTACATGACACGTGTCGTTATTTCATAGAACACGAATTTTCGAGGTGTTACAATTATGAAATAGTTAACGCTAATGGTCAGTCGGGAGGGTTAGTTTCTTGTTGGGACCCAAAGGTTTTTGCGAAAGACGACGTGTACAAAGATGTAAATTTCTTATTATTATCCGGCATTTTAGTTGATGGGTCGGCTCGCCTCAATATTGTCAACGTTTATGCTCTGCAACAGAACGTTGATAAGTGCATTTTATGGGACAAAATTCTTTAGGCTATGCATACTAGACAAGGTTGGTGGATTGTGTTAGGTGATTTTACGCGGTCAGAAACCCGGATGATAGGAAGAACTCCAGTTTTGATGCGCTATGCGCTAGAGATTTTAACGACTTTATAGACGACGCCGGGCTTCTGGAACATAGTTTGAACGGTATGAAATACACGTATTTATCTAATCGCGGAGGTGTGTGTAAGATGAGTCGTATTGACAGGTTTCTAGTTTGTCCTAATGTTTTCAATAAATGGCCAACCGCTTGTGTTCGAGCTTTAAGTAAAGACTTTTCGGATCATTCGTTGTTAATTCTAACTTTGATTGATTCGAATTTTGGCCCAAAACCTTTCCGATGGTTGAACTCTTGGCTTGATAGACCGGGCTGTGAGGAGCTGGTCTCTTCGACTCTTCGCAACTACCATAAAGAAGGTCCTGTTGATGTGGTTTTGAGTTGGAAGTTAAAGATTCTTCGTGAGAAGTTGAAAGCTTGGTATAAGGCTTGGAAAAACCAAGAAGCTGAGGACGAGACCCGATTACGAGAAGAAAGAGATGATATTGAAGTGGTGATGGAGCAGCAAGAGTTAGATGAGCCAGACTTGTGGGTATGGTCCGAGTGTAAGAAGAACCTTGAGGAAATAAAGTTTTATAGATCTCGGGATATTAGACAAAAATCCCGAGTGAAATGGGCGTCTCTTGGTGACGAGAATTCAGCTTTCTTTCATTGCGTGGTGATTGGGAGGAAGGCTAGAAATGCTATTCCAGGTCTTATGGTTAATGGGATTTGGGTTTCAAAACCAACTTTAGTAAAAAGGGAGGTCTTACGATTTTTTTGTGGTCACTTTAAGGAACATAATCACAACCGGCCTCATATACAGTGCGATGGTTTAAAGATGATTTCTAAGGAGGACAGTCTTATGTTGACAGCCGCTTTTTCGAGACAGGAAATAAAGGAAGCGGTGTTTGATTGCAGTTCTAACAAAGCTCCGGGTCCCGACGGTTTTAATTTTCGCTTTCTTAAGCATTTTTGGCATTTGCCCGAGGATGATTTTTTTCAGCTCTTGGGGGAATTTAA
Organism: Helianthus tuberosus; assembly: GCA_030545235.1. NCBI lineage: Eukaryota > Viridiplantae > Streptophyta > Magnoliopsida > Asterales > Asteraceae > Helianthus > Helianthus tuberosus. Next base: position 56,774,668 of record CM060411.1, on the reverse strand, counting down.
TGAGACAGGTAACATTAGTCCTGGTTGTGGCTCGTCTTTTATTACTTTGATACCGAAGGTTAAAACGCCTTTGGGCCTCAAAGACTATAGACCAATAACGCTTATTGGGATGATTAGTAAGGTCACGTCTAAAATCCTTGCTAATCGTCTCAAGAGGGTATTGGGTTATATTATTTCAGAGACGCAGTCTGCTTTTATTTCGGATCGTTTTATTCTTGACGGGCCTCTTGTGATTAATGAATTATTGGAATGGTTGAAAAAGAGGAATCGGAAGACGTTTTTGCTAAAGATTGATTTTGAGAAAGCGTATGATAATGTAAACTGGAATTTCTTGCTCTCCATTATGGATCAAATGGGTTTTCCATCTAGGTGGTGTAACTGGATTTAGGGGATTTTGCTCTCATCTAGGGCCGCGGTTCTCGTTAACAGCTCGCCTACTTTTGAATTTAATTGTGAGAAGGGGTTTCGTCAAGGCGACCCTCTTTCTCCTTTTTTATTCTTGATTGTGATGGAAGCTTTGTCTTGGAAGTTGAAGAAGGCTAAAGCGAATGGTGATCTTAAGGGTATAAATTTTTCGGATAATGAAACTAACATCACTCATTTATTTTACGTGGATGATGCGCTCGTTATGGGAGAACGGTCACACCAAAATCTCCAGAATACGGCTAGGATCATTCGGGTCTTTTATTTATGCTCGGTCTTGCATATTAATATTCACAAGTCCAATTTATTTGGAGTCGGAACAGACCATATGGAAGTTGATAATATGATGGAGGTGTTGGGGTGCAAAAGAGGGGTCTTTCCGTTTGTTTACCTGGGGATTAAAGTCGGTGCAAATATGTCCCGGATTAATAGTTGGAATTCGGTTATTTGAAGTTATAAAGGGCCGTCTCGTTTCGTGGAAGTCTAAGACTTTATCCATAGGGGGTAGATTAATTCTTATAAAATCGGTGCTTGAAAACTTACCGATTTATTATTTTTCCTTATACCAAGCCCCAGTGGCGGTGATCCAAAAGATTGAAGCCATTATGAGGAATTTTTTATGGGCCGGTTGTAGTGAAGAAAGAAAAATACCATGGGTGTCGTGGGATATTATTGCTAAACCGAAGGCAAAGGGCAGTTTGGGCATTCATAGATTGCAAGACATTAATGAGGCCCTTCTTTTGAAATGGACGTGGCGTTTTAAAAACGAAAGTAATGGTTTGTGGAAACGGGTCATCGAGGGGTGTCATGGTTCGACCCGTGCGTGGGTGACGCTTCCGTGTAGCTCAGCGGCTAGCGGTTGTTGGAAACGCATTGTAAAAATGGGACAAAAAAATTACCAACTGGCCGTGACCTTAACAGTTATTTTGTGGGAGTTGTTGGAGACGGTTCGGCTACTAGATTTTGGGCCGCTATTTGGCTTCGGGACGAGCCATTGCTATCAGTATATCACACTTATTTCGGCTAGAAAGGCAGAAGTGGGTCAAGGTTGAACATCGGGTGAAGTTTATCAATGGCCTGAAGACTTTATTTTGGGATTGGCGCATACCTCCTACATCTAACGAGGAGGTTACTGAACTGTTTCATCTGCTTTCGGACATCGATGAGTATCAGTGGCAGCAGGGTCCGGACCGTTGGACATGGAAAGGTGATTCGTCGGGTTCCTATACGGTAAGTAAAGCAAAAAAATTGATTTCATCTTCTTCACAGGATACGTCTATTTCGAACATGAAGTGGAAAGGTTGGACTCCTCTAAAGTGTAAAATAATGGTTTGGTGAGCGGATCTAAATCGGCTTCCAACTCGTACGGAGCTTATCAAGCGCGGGGTTAACATTGGAAATGTCTCTTGTGTTCTTTGTGATGCGGATACGGAAACGGCTAATCATTTGTTCACGGGTTGTGTTTTTTCATCGGAAATTTGGGCTAGGATCGGTTCTTGGTGCAAACTAAGTCCGATTATTGTTTTTGAAGTTAAAGACTTGGTGATATTGGCGGATTATCACACAAAGACGAAGCACGAGAAATACATATTAAGAGGCATCATTTTCACGTCTGTGTGGGTCATTTGGAATGAAAGGAACGCTAGAGTGTTTAATGGTACATCTCGAAGAGCGATTGAAGTTTTGCACACTATTAAGTCTATGTCGTTTTTTTGGTTTCGGCATAGATCTATATTGATAGGTGTTGATTGGCATGATTGGTGTAATTACCCCTAAACTTGATGTAACATTCGTTGGCCGTAGGTCCCCGTTTTGAGGGCTTTTTGGCGCTTTTTTGATTGAAGTTTTCTTTAAAAAAAAGTACATATATGTTTTTATTTTAAAAGTTTTAGTTCTGTTAATAATTGACATGTGAAAACACTCAGTTTTCTAGTAGTATTTAATCCTATCATCTTATATGCCTTTCAACATTTTTTAAAATTATACTGAGTTTGTAAACCATTAGAATTAACTCTTGAATTGAGATTAGGAGTGAAGGTAATTAAAGACGGTTTAGCTTGTATCAGATATTAACATCCAACTTCCATATTCATTTACCCTGTAATCATATTTACATATCACGTGAGAAGAAACCTACATGTATGAATTGTTTTTTAAATACCAACATCAATACCGTGTGTTCCATTGAAGAAAAACGGACACTACGATAAACATTAATAACTAAAACGTCAACACTATGAGATATTTAAATTGCCGGGTGGCGGTAAACGTTAATAACTAAAAAGCTAATAGAATATGCAATTAACCCATAAGTGTTATTGATGAACATTTGTATATGTGTTGGTGATTACAGTAGCTATATTTTATATAATAAAACTTATACATACATATATATATATATATATAAGATTAGGTTCAAGAGTGAGCACTAGTGTATTTGCGAACTGAGCGAACTAATCCTGGCCATACACGTGTGTAAATCAATGGCCATGATTTGATGATCAAATACACTGGTGTATTTTGAGATTTAATGATAAAATCCTAGCTATACATGCGTGTAAATCAATTTCCAGGATTTGTTCACTCAATTCGCAAATACACTAGTGTTCACTCTAGAACCTCACCCCCTATATATATAGGGTAAGGTTCATTTGAGAACCACCCTTATTGCGAGAACCGCGAGAACCAATGTGAACACAAAAAAATACCAAAAAACCCACAATTTTTTTTTAAATATTTTTCTAATAAAAATCGCTATATTTTGTTACAAAAAAAAAACGTTTTTTTCGAGTAACATTTATGGATGTATGTTCAGGATTCGGACCGAAACCCGTGATTAGTGGGTGATTATGTTCAAAGACAGAAAGATTAGAGACGGATAAAACAACTTTCTCGTATAAATTTGGTAGGATAACATTTCAAACCGGCCCGATTACAAGCTAGCCGAACCATACCAAAGGAGCATACATACGAAGAGAGACCAAGTGGTGATCTCTCCCCCAAGTCTAAAACCTTCAAGTGTTGCAAATGACCAAGGGGTAGTATTTATAGCCACACCCTCTTTACTTGCAAACACACACGGTCAAACGAATAACCCTTTTGTTTGACCACTTCAAACGAGCGGGTCTATGCACTTTCGTTTGACCGTCTCACTAACTATTACATAATCATCATAAAATAAATCTAATCTATCCGAATAACATCGTACACAAAAGCTGCACTAACAAATTCCCCCTTGTCTGTTGCTATCGAATGCTGAAAATGGAGCTGCAATCGATCTTCAGTCAAGTATTTGTTGATGTTATCTTCTCTGTGTTAACAAATTCCACCTTGACCGATGATCCAAGTAAGTAGTATCTTGACTTGAGTCTTCATAGCAATACCAAACCCTTGAAGCTTCTCGTATAGTACTTCCCCCTCAAAGTACGCGTATACGTGTTGGGTGTTGTGCAATCTTTTCGCAAGGCTAAATTGACCGATCTTCCGCTGATCTTCTAATACTCCAACCAGAATTTTATAAGGGTTCCATTCATTAAAAACTACATCAAGTCTTGATATTGTCATAAGAACTCTATTTCATTCAAGCATACTACATTAGTAGAGTTTTCTGGTGAACTGCCTTCTGTAAACCATCTTTGTGGAATCAACCAAGTAATGCACTTTGATCATCAGCATTAACACTCAGGAAGTCATCTAGACTGAGTATATCACTTGCAAGCTCAACCAGCACGCTTAGTTGAACTACATCCAGATCTCATTGTCTCGCCTTTGTGAAGTTGACCACGTAATGCACTACGGATCTTAGCATCAGTACTCAGGATGTCAGCTTGACCAAGTACATCGTTTTCAAACTCAACAAATTGAGTTACACCCAGATCCCTGTAAAATCCCAAAGAGACATCAAACCCAAAACCGAATCCTGCAAATTCCCCCTCAACTGATAGAGTTGGAATCGACAATTGTCAGCCTTGAACTATCAGTTCTCATAAATATTCCCCAGGCCTTCAGTGAACAACGTTTTGAAACTACTGTAGACTTTAGATACATGTATGTTTCCATGCAAAACCCTTCACGTTGGCTGGAGAATTAATTAAAATCCTCGAATATGTGTCTGTGCAAAACATTCCACGCAGAACCTTTGGTATCACCAGAAAATCACAAACTCTACCACCTGTGATTGAGTTTAGAATTTTACCGAAGAAATTCCAAAGCATATGAAAATTTTTATCCCCCCATTTCTTTGGTGAAATCTCTAAACCTTAACAAATTCCCTCCTTTGAGCGGAACTGTCGTCAACTACCCTGAACAAATTCTCTCCACTGAGCAGAATCTTTCAGATGTTCTCGGTTTTTCGAAGAATCACGAAAGCGACTTTCTTCTTTGCATATTCTAGTTGATAATGAAAGTCCCCTAGCCTCGTAGGATCCGACTTGTATCCCCCCAAAATTCTGCTAACACCTAATCCGAAAAATTCCATCATAGGCATAACTCTTCGACTTTGTGAACTCGTTAGGACCGGTCTTGGCTCTCTAGGTTCCTTCAATCGTTACCAAATGCGAGAATATGACAATAAACAAAATTCTTTCGAGCATTTACGAACACCGATAACAAATTTTCACGTGCGGAAATAAATATACCGTTTTTGGCCCATAATAGTCAAGTCACCAAATTTGACATTTGCATCGGTAACCGTGACTACCCCACGTTAAAAAAATCATTTGTTTTCATCATGCCTCATCATCCCGCGCGTTCCCGAACCTGTACAAATTTGACATTAAAGCTTAATTCAAATAATGATCCATGAAAAATCCACCCAAATTAGTCTTTCGTGAAGAACGAAAGCCCAAATTAATAAACAGCCAAGACTGTTGGATGGTCCACGAAAAAACAAGAAAATTTTATACCCACTAATAACATATGAGGCCCAATAAGGAAAAGACTGAGCCCACTCTAGTCTTTCGTGAAATTGAATACAAGTGAAGAATGTTCTTCACTTGAGTGAAGAATGTTCTTCACTTGAATAAGACAAAACAATGGTTCTTCACCTAATAAGACAAAGCAGGTTCTTCACCAGTGGGTTCTTCACGGGAATCAACATCAGACATAAACATGTCCACAAAGTATGTTCTTTGTGGAGGGGGTTCTTCAGCATAGATTTTTCACAGGAGTTCTTCAGCAGCAGGTTTTTCGTGAACCTTGGTTCTTCAGCATAAACAACATGACGAAGAATGTTCTTCACAGGGGTTTTTCGTGGGGGGGGGGGGTTCTTCACCAGTGTAGGGTTCTTCGTGGAGGGTAACTGAAGAAACCCTAATATTTCTTAACAGCTGCCATCATCTTCAGGAACACAGCTAACTGTTCATTTGAAGATCTGACAAAAAACCCATCAAAAATTGATAATGGATGATGAAAACTTGATATTCTAGGTGTGAAACACAAAACCCAACCCTCTGATGTAATCCGTTTCAGCTCAGACCCATATATTTGGGTCCAAATCTGGGTTTTTCTTCTTTACACCATTTTTACATCTTGAACAAAAACCACAAAAATCACTGATCTAGAGCACATGTGACTTAGCAAATGGTTAAAATCACTAAGTCGGATACCATGGCTCTGATACAATTGTAGGTTCAGGATTCGGACCGAAACTCGTGATTAGTGGGTGATTATGTTCAAAGACGGAAAGATTAGAGACGGATAAAACAACTTTCTCGTATAAATTCGGTAGGATAACATTACAAACCGGCCCGATTACAAGCTACCCGAACCATTCCGGGGAGAGACCAAGTGGTGATCTCTCCCCCAAGTCTAAAACCTTCAAGTGTTGCAAATGACCATGGGGTGGTATTTATAGCACACCCTCTTCACTTGTAAACACACACGGTTAAACAAATAACCTTTTCATTTGACCACTTCAAACGAGGGTCTATACACGTTCGTTTGACCGTCTCACTAACTATTACATAATCAGCATAAAATAAATCTAATCTATTCGAACAGCATTGGACACAAAAATTGCACCAACAACGGATGCACATGTGCATATGTATCATTTCTTGGACAAATTCCATAATATATTACCAGTAGTAGAAAAATGCACTTTCATTTACACTACCATATGTAATACACTACTTTTTACATTACCAATATTAGAAATGCACATGTGCATCTATATGTATCAACATGAAATAAGGTGTTTTGGTACAAACAGTTTGTGATTTTAAATGATGAAGTATGCCAATATACATGTGTTTTGGTTAGTTATATCTAGTGGTTGATGGTTTGATTATATTTGTCACTTTATGATGTAATATGTTGTTTGGATGGTATAAAGGGTGTTGATGTACATATAATAAAGAGAAATATTGGTAATAATATTGTATTATGGATGGTAAAAAGCAATTGAAAGGGTATGGTCCCAGATCTCGCACCAACATGGCTGCGAGTGACCATTACCCTTATCAAAAGGCCCCACCGGCAAGAACTTATCTATGTCCGTGCGGGCACGCGCGAACACAGAGGTCGAATCCAATCGGTCAAGGGATGAGAAGACTTACCTTGTGTATGATAATGGGTGTACACATAGCGACGCGACTTGGCACCGCATCCTATGAACATTTTCGTCATGACAAGGGATCTGGGCAACAGTAACAGTCACCACAAGTGGCGATGCGGCCTGGCACCGCATCCCGCACATGTCTTGGCCAGAGCAAGAACGCGGAAACAACAACAGTTACCGCGAGCAGCGATGCAGCACGGCACCGCATCCTGCCCACAAGGCAAGTGGGACTGACACCACAGAGCAAGTGGCACCAACGACAGTCGCCTGTCAGCCCACACGTAAGCAACATACTGAGACCACATTAGGACGTGGCATCACCACCGTAACCGACAAGCCTGACACACCTGCAAGAGGCTGTGCGTTGTTAGTCTAGCCACTCAATTACCCTCCTTCTCTCCTCGGCTATAAATACCCATCCCAAACCAGGTTTGAGGTATCTCTTCTCAACTTTCTCACTACTACTACTATCACACACTTTGCTTCACAAGCAAATTACTTATTCTCACGCCGGAGTGTGGTAACAAGGAGCACCCCCACCCCATCCTCCTTGTTATGAGTCACGGTTTATTTTCCTTGTGTAGGAGATAGACCAGCGGACAATCCAGCCACCGATCCTCGGAAAGAAGGGATTAACCCTACTTGACGAGACTAGTGAATTAACCTCCCTTGGTTAACCACTGTTTCATCATTGGCGCCCACCGCTACTCTTAGCACTTTTTTCGCGTCCTTTTCTTTCTTGAGATCATATCTAATCATCAAAACAATACTACCGGGGAAAGCCTAAACCCCGCAAACCCAGGGCCTGCGGGGACTGCTCCCCCAGCCCAACACGTTGGCCACATTGGCACATCCACAAAAGGGGGCGTTCCCCCCATGTTCACACCATATTTTTCACACTATGCTTCTGTGATTTCTCCGGGCATGGACCTCCATGCCTGGTATTACCAACAACAAAATATCCTAGCCGCAGCCTATAATAGAGCTTGCGCAGAAGCACAAATTCCCGGCGGCCCCACCCCCGCACCAAACACACATGCGGCTCGTAACTTGCAATACGAGGGCAGGGCCCCCACGCACCTAGCCTCCCGAAGTAGGCGCGAAGACCACAGGTCCTCTTACTGTAGCGTCCGCACGCTCGATGAAGATGATTCCACTTATGGGTCCCGCCGTAGGGGCCCCATACAAAGCCGCCTTGGCCCTCATGGTGAAAATAGGCGACCGTCCACAGCCCACCACGGCTACGGCATCCATAGCCGTCTGGGACCACAACCCCACAACGAGGGATATTATCGTACCGACCCAGACGACCGTACATATTGCGGGGAATCCCACTCGGCTAACAGCCGACCAGGAGGATACAATTACGTTCCTCCCACTGAACCCCGCACTACCTACCTCCGCGCTGCTAAGCGCAACCAAACCCAACCCTATAGGCCAAGATCCGCGGCTGAAAACTCCAAATTCGTACCGGAGATTGCCCACGCCGAGGTCACAACAACTAAACTCCCACTTACGATTAGGAAATACAGTGGTTCGTCTGATCCGGACGACCACATGAACATTTTTACCGGCGCTGGGTGCATGGGCAAGTGGGACGAGGCCACATGGTGCCATTTTTTCCCCCAGACCCTCACTGGATTAGCGAGGGCATGGTTCGATTCTTTGCCAGTTGGATCGCTGGCTTCATTTGAACAACTGCAAGCAAAATGTCTTGCACATTTCAGCCAACAGCGATGACACAAGCGTGATTCAATGGACGTCATGAACATCTGGCTCAGAGACAACGAAAGCCTCGAGTCGTTTGTCATCCGCTGTAATAAAGAGTGCCTCGAGATCGGCGGAATAGCAGATCAAATGGCACGCAACCATTTCATCCGAGCCGTCAAGGACGATGAAATGGTCATGACCATCTCAGGCAAGGAGGGGTTGACAGAAAAGTGGGACGACGTCATGCCCGCGGTCAAGATGTATGCCCAAACTCAGCGGTTTTTAAACCGCACACTGCCAAGGCACAGCCCCAGGCGGAAGGTCAATCCTCCCGCCAAGACACAAAGCATAACAACAAGAGCAACCGGGACACGTGGAATCGCACCAACGATTCCAAACGATACATTCCGCGCAGTTACCATCCCGACGTAAGGGCGACAATCAATGCCCAACGTGACAACCGGGTATCCAAGAAGGAATCTCGGGACCGCAACTTGACCGATATCAACAAGTCACCAAGAGACGTCCTCCTTATGGACGCACAAATCTTGTGACCGGCCCAACCAATGAAGTCCAAAAAGAACTAAGATCTCACTCTCTACTGTGAGTATCACAAGGACTCGGACCACTCAACCAACAACTACATCAGTCTTCGGTTGGAGATTGAGCGAGCCCTGAAAGAGGGGAAGCCGCAACATTTGTTGACAGCCGCGCAGAAGCAAACCAAGCGCGTCACCCCCAAGATGAGGGCACCTCCACAGGCAAAAAGACCATGTATGTGGCCTCAACCCACATGATCAATGGGGGCCGTGGAAGGCCGCGCAAGGTGGCAAGAAGAGGGGACAACGACTGGAAAGACGAACAAGTCGTTTTCCCCAAAGTCTGAGGCGGACCGTGCGACAGGCGCGCCGTCGTCATTACTGCATGGAGCGGTTGTTAATCGACCCGGGCAGTACTTCTGATATTATATACGAGCAGTGCTTCAACCAGTTCGATCAGGAAGACAAAGATCGGTTGCAGCTGGTGGACTACCATTTGGCCGGATTCACGGGGAAACCGTATTCCCCCTGGGCCAAATCACTTTCCCCGTGCGCCTTACCAACGGTAGGCACACGTGAACGGAGGAGGTAAACTTCATGGTCTTACCCCACACCTCCCGATATGACGTACTTCTCGGGCGGGAGTCCCAGGGCGATTTCAACATGATTACATCCGTCCCCCACTCTGCCATCGGTTTCCAAACCGAGACGGGGGTTGCGATAATTTATGCCCGCAGAGAGGTTATGTCTACGGACGAACTGTGTCCGACCAAGACGGCGAGGCTCACCCCCAACACCCAACCAGAGAAATGGGTACTTAACGCAAGATACCCCGAACAGACGGTCACGTTGGGTCATGCTTTTTCCAACAACACCTGAGCGCGCCTGAAGCAACTCCTCTTCAGAAATCAAGATATCTTCGCATGGACACCCGCCGACATGACAGGGGTGCCACGTGAAATCACGCAACATTTCTTGAATTCCCTGCCAGGTATCAAGTTGGTGATCCAAGGCCAACGCCACCTTGGATCCGCAAAGAACGAGACGATGTACGAGCAGGTCAAAGAACTGCTCTCCGTAGGTATCCTGCGAGAAGTCAAATACCAGACTTAGTTGTCCAACCCATTCATGGTAGAAAAACCAACCGTGTGCTGGCGCATGTGCGTCGACTATAAAGATCTCAACAAAGCCTGCCCTAAAGATTGTTACGCACTTCCCGAGATCGACGAGAAAGTCGATAACCTCGCCCCGTTTCGATGGAAGTGTTTCCTCGATTGTTATAAAGGCTATCACCAAGTGCAGATGGCAATCGAGGACGAAGATAAAATGGCATTCCGCACCCCTACGGGGAATTATTGTTACACAAAAATGTCGTTTGGGTTGCGCAACGTGGGCACAACTTATCAGAAGTTGATGAACGACACTTTTGGCGATCAAATCAGCAAGAGTGTCAAAATCTACATGGACGACCTAGTCATCATGAGCATGGAAGAGGATACCATGCTCAACGATATCGAAAGAACATTCCAAACTCTGCGTAGCGTCAATATGAAGCTCAATCCTGGAAAATGCTCGTTTGGGATGGAAGAAGGCAAGTTCCTTGGATTCATCGTCACAAAAGATGGATTCAAGGTGAACTCGGAAAAGGTCCAGGCGATCGAGCGCATGCCATCGCCTTCCACAATGAAGGAAATGCAACGACTAGCCGGCCGGCTAGCCGCGCTAAACAGATTTTTAGAAAATCATGCAGCTAAATCTTATCCTTTCATCAGTACTCTGCGGAACTTCTTAAAGAAGGAACAGTTCCAATGGACAGGAGAAGCTGAAAACACTTTCCGGGAGATGAAAGAGTGTTTGATCCAACTCCCAACTCTAACCGCACCACGAAAGAAAGAACCACTCATCTTGTACCTATCTGTCGCAGACAACGCGGTGGGTGCGGTACTCATAGTGGAGCTGAAGGGAGTTCAAACACCAATCTACTATGTCAACAAAATGCTCAATGACCCAGAGACAAGATACTCCATCATGGAGAAGTTGGTACTCGCACTGGTACACGCATCAAGACGGTTACGACGTTACTTTGCAGACCACGTCATCACCGTGTTAACCAACTATAGGATCGGGCGAATTCTCTCCAAGCCCGAAATCTCTAGTAGGCTAGCAAAATGGGCCATTGAATTGGGCGCGCACACATTGATCTACAAACCACGTCCAGCGATCAAGGGCCAAGTTTTGGCTGATTTTGTCGCCGAAGTACCGGAAAATCGCATCCAAGAATGCGAAGATGAACAAAATCCTACACCTCCACCATCCTCATCAGAGATCTGGGCACTATACACCGATGGCGCGTCCAACGAGGACGGTGCAGGTGCGAGTCTGCGACTCGTCAGCCCTGATGGCCAAGAACTCACCTATGCAATCCGCCTCGATTTCAAAAGCATAAACATCGAGGCAGAGTATAAGGCTCTACTGGCAGGGCTGTGTTTGGCAGTTAAGCTCGGCGTCCAGCATTTGGAAGCACACGTCGACTCATTACTAGTTGCAGGACAAGTGCGCGGTGACTATGCCGCAAAAAGGGATATCATGATCCTCTACCTCGAACAAGCCATGCAACTGAAATCAAAGTTCACGTCCTTCAATATCCGACATATCAACAGGAGTGAAAACAAACCCGCGGATGCATTTTCAAAACTCGCATCCACCAGCTTCCAACATCTGGCAAAGGAGATACGCATTGAGATTCTGCAAAATCCCTCAGTACCCCTGTGCCAAGTTAATGTCATCCAATACGGTACAACATCTTGGATGACGCCAATCATCGCATACCTACAATCAGGTGTTACCCCCGAAAGCAAAGCAGAGGCACGCAAACTACAATACAAGGCGTGTCACTATCAGATGGGGGATGGTATTTTATACCGCAAATCATACCTGGGGCCACTCCTACGATGCGTCGACCGTCAAGATGCCACATATCTTATCAGAGAGATACACGACGGAATATGTGGCATACATGCGGGCCCGCGCATGGTAGTGGCCAAAATCATGAATGCTGGGTATTACTGGCCTGGCATGCACCTAGACGCGGTTAAATCTTGTGCAAGTGTTTTAACTATCAACGACACGCACCAAAGACATTGCGCCCAAAGAACAACCTCGTCCCTGTCACCAGCGCATGGCCTTTTCAAAAATTGGCCATCGACGTGGTGGGACCATTTCCAGACGCACCCAGTGCGGTAAAGTTTATCATAGTGGCTGTCGACTATTTCACCAAATGGGTATAAGCAAAACCGCTAGCCTCAACCACCGCTATGATAACAAGAAAATTTGTCTGGGAACACATCATCTGCCGTTTCGGTCTACCAATGTGCATCGTAACCGATAACGGCACCAACTTCGCGGTCGAAGATTTCCAAAACTGGCTAAAGGAACTAAATATTGAACACGTCTTCTCCTCGGTGGCGCATCCGCAAGGGAACGGCCAAGTTGAGAGCATCAATAAAAGTTTAGTCGAAGGAATAAAGGCACGATTAGGAACAGCTAGAAGCGGCTGGGTCGATGAACTCTCAAGTATCCTATGGGCTCATAGGACTAACCCAAAGAGAAGTCACGGGGAGACACCCTTTAGCCTAGTCTATGGCTCTGAGGCGGTGATCCCTGCTGAGATAGGTCTCCCTTCACCTCGAATGTTAGCTATCAACAAAGTTAACAACAGTGACGAGCGCAGGCTTGACTTGGACCTTTTAGAAGAAAGGTGTAACGCCCTGCGTTTTCATATTTTCTATATTTGGAAACCCTTGCTTAAAATCCTATTTTTGGAAACTTTGTACTCTCGTATGCCGTCTTTCGTTGCAATCGATATATTATCCAAGACTCTTGACTCGTTATTACACAATGAAACTCGATGCTCGTTAAACTAGTCAAAACTCTTAAAATAATGAGACTCGGAAGCTTCGTGAAATGAATAAACGTTTAAAGATTTTATTCGTTATAAATATGATCATTATTCAAATTATTTAAATTAATTAAAATAATTAAATTTATTAATTTTGTTATTTAACAAGTTTTATCTTTTGTAATAATCTAGTAGCTTCGTTAGATTTTAAAGTTAGTAAATATAAACTAGAGTAAAATGCATGGATAGTCCCTGTGGTTTTACAAAATAACACATATAGTCCCTAACTTTTGAAAATTACACTGGTGCTCCCTGTGGTTTGACAGTTTGCTACTCGGATAGTCCCTGGAGTGGATGACGGTTAGTTTTCTCTGTTAAGTAGATGTGAAATGACAAATTTACCCTTCATCTTCTCCACCCTATAAAAACAAAACAACCCTAACCCCACCCACCCCACCTTTCTCTCTGTTTCCCCACCATTGACCACCACCGCCACCGCCTCTGTCACCACTCCCCACCACCGTCATCACCACCACCGCCTCTGTCACCACACCCCACCACTACCACCGCCGCCATCCCCTTCAACCACTCCGGTAATCAAGCATCAAGCATCAATGGTGGCGATGGACGTTGACGACGTTGAAGCACCCGATATCTTCGGCGAAGGTCCTCTCGCCGCCATGGATCACCACCGCTTAACCGATTCCGATTTCTTCAACTTCTTCGAAGACGGTTTCGATGACGCTGATATCAACTGGTGTTCACGTCATCTTATCATGTTAATCTCTTCAACTTTTTAATCATCGTCTGATTGTTATTTTGATGGTCTGTACTCTGTGTTATTAAATGGATTGTTAGTTTTATGATTGGTGACTTGATTGAGATTGTGGATGAGTATATAGGTTATGTGTGAATTGGTTCCTCTTGGTGTTACTGTGTGTTAGAAATCTAGGAAAGTCAGCGGTAGGGAGAAACAACAGGCGGTGGTGGTTGGTGGTTAACGGTAGGGAAACAAAGAGAATGGTGGGGGTGGGTGGGGTTGGGGTGGGGGTGGTGTTGTTTTGTTTTTATAAAGTGGATAAGATGAAGGGTAAATTAGTCATTTCACATCCACTTAACGGAGAAAACTAACCGTCATCCACTCCACGGATTATCCGAGTAACAAACTGTCAAACCATAGGGAGCACCGGTGTAATTTTCAAAAGTTGGGGACTATAGGTGTTATTTTACAAAAGCACAGGGACTATCCATGTATTAACTTAGTAAGTTTAAACTATAAAGTTAATTCCCTTTTTAAATAACAACTTAACTTGGTTAATTAAAGTTCAGGGACTGTTGTGTAATTTGCTGAAAGATGATGTTATGAAAGAAAGAAAAGAAATTAAATAAAAAGAAACTGCAGACCACAAGGATCAAACCCGGGTCGACAGGTTCACCACACGCGCGCCCAACCAGCTGAGCTGGTTCTTCACGTTGTTAAGAACCCGAACCAAAATTCATTTATGCACTCGTTAAAATGGACCTGGCAGCCGCAAAACAGCCCTTTTTAAGCGCGATTTTAAGCGGGATTTTTGTGTTTTTCTTAAGTTTAAACTTACTTTTAACATTAATTATCCAACCACCAACTACCCTAATCACTTCCATATAAATACCCAAGGCCTCCCAAGTCTTTTACACTTTAGAAACACTCTCAACACTCTCTAAAACACCCAAGTTCGTAGCTGAAAGTGCAGGTTCGATTAGAAACATCAAGCTCCACTAAAGTGAGCATAACTTCTTCATTTCTCATCCGTTTTAGCTCATTCTTTTTCCAGAACGCTTGGCTTGACCTTAGCTTCAATTCCATGGGTATTTCATAGAGAATAAGTCCCTGGAACTCCGGAAAATAGGCTCCAAAGTTCACTGTTTTCATTTATCTTTACTAATCCTTGTTCAAACTTGAGTTTAACTCACTCAAACCCACGTCCTTATGCTTATAACCACTTCTATGTTTAGTTAAGCTTAAAAACGAGGCTGAGACATACAAAATCAGAGGTTAATCCTCAAATATTTTTCTGTTTGGTTTAGGGTTTTTAACCCACAAGTGGTGTTCGTATCCACTGGTACTTCCTATATATAAGTGTTTTCACCATGTTACCAAACTTTCGCAAAACGTGCCACGAGAATTTCAGTGTTTTGCCGACCTTTGGACCTAATACAAACTTTAGACAACTCACAAACGCATTATATCCGATTATCCACGTCGACACCTCATTCTTAACACATCACCTTCGTCTATCCAATACTTATGTCATTCTTATACTTGCATTCATTAAGAGTCTATCGTTCACTTCCATACTCCTATTATCCTCCATTATTCTTTTCTTTTATACGAACCTCGTTCACAATCAAGTCTGTTTAAACGTTCGAATCCTAACTTATCTCTTTACCTTTAAGACCATCTTTATTCTTGTGTAAACATACCTAGTAGACCGTTATCACTTATTTACCAAACCCTCTCGTTCCTCTCAATAAACAACTTTTGCAAAGGTGCGATTTCATACTACCCTTAAAAACTTCCAATGCAAGCTACCCCACTTTCATCCAATGCGATGCATTTTAATACATATCCAATTGAGATTTTCAAACTTGTTTAAACTCGCTTTAACCATATACGCACCCTTATGTTTTCAATTATGTTTGGCCTCAAATCAATTAGACAAACGAACTCCTTTACAAATGTATCTTGTCGTTCTTCGAAATTTCTTACTTTTTACAGTTCGAAATTTTCAACTCTCAGTTTTGAATAATCACCTTTTGCCAAAACTCTTCAAGTTTTCCTCTTGAATAAATTGGCGTTACAAAGAATGTAAACAAAATCTTTCGAATTCGAATTTACTTTCGATATTTACTCCTCACACACACACAACATATTAAATCATTTTCATACATTTATACATATGCATTATTTCAAAACGTCACTCAATTTTGTTTACATTCTTTGTAACGCCAAAATGGAGGCATACCATTGAGATATGAGTGATTTCCTTACCTTGACGATTAGCTCCACTCCTTCTTTTCTTAAAACGACCTCACCGACGAGTTAGGGGTGATTCCCTTACCTAGGTGATCGTTACCAAAACTTTACCTCAAAATGTCCTATTATGCAAATCCGATCATGTCTTATACCTAAGTCATTTATCATTTATCGAAATACCTACCTATATTAAATTCAAAATACATTGTTTTATCAAATGTACTTCTTATTCTACAATCTATTTTCACTCAACTCATATACACGAGATTCTTAATCATATCTTAAAACGTTTTATTACCCGGATTTCAAAACCTTACGAAATGTTACCTATCAACCTAACCGGTTCAATGAAACTCTTGCCCATGAACTTCATATTCGACTTAATCACCAAAACACGCTCACATTATATCATCAAACTAAAGACATCTAATCTTAATCGAAATCAAACCAACCTTTCTTAATTGCTTATAAGATCTTATAGATATTATAAGATCGTTTTACCAAGGACCTTTTTCAACATCAACAAATCATTTGACAAAACCCATTACAATAAACACTAAGTCCTTTTGCTAAATCTCTTTTTCTAAAGAGCAACGTTTTTACAAGAACCTCCTAAATTCAAAATTTCTTATTTTCATGCAAATGAAGCAAACTTATTATTTTCGAAGACCTTTTTCCTACACTACTTAATACAAATTTCCTAAACACGTGGGCTAGAAGACTTCATGGGGACCGACAATCTTCAACATGCGTAAACTCCCTTTTTAAACAAAAGTAGCATTTCAAGCATTACAAAATACGTTATGCATAACCAATAAGTACTTTATGCTCCTTTACATTTACAAGCTACATTCTACCTTCCAAATCAAACTCAATCTATTTTCGATTTCGATGAACTCAACATTTTGCTTGAACAACTATACATGCATATCATCATACACGTCTTAGTCAAAACCTCGCGACGCCTTCGTTATATCATACGTTTTACATACTCACATTTCTCAAACGTTTTATATGCTTAAATTCGTTATGTTTCAACATAAACAACATATTTAATCCTTATTATTCATATCAACACTCATACTAATACTCATGACAATACATTTTATGTTTATACTTGTACTTATACTACTTATACGTTTTATGTTTATACTCATACTTACATGCATTTTCATACTTAAACTTATGCTCATACTTTCATTCATACTCATAATTCATACATTCGTGCCCGTACGCGAGCGTAATCCGAGGGATTCGCTTACGTGGGTCCCATAAATACTTAAGCATGGACTAGCTTTTGTACTACATTCTTATACGCACACATTCTTATTTTCAAATTTATGTATACCCTAATTCATACACAACTAGTACAAGCTATTCGAATCATGCGATAATCAAAATAATCGCGGGTGCACACGGGATTATAGTGATAAGCGCATGAGAACCATAGAGTGTACTACTGTGTATGGTAAGACACGGAACGTAACATGACACCGAATATGAAACAGACGTAATGTGGTCAAAACATGGTGGATACGCCGCTGGTACTTCCTATATATAAGTGTTTTCACCATGTTACCAAACTTTCGCAAAACGTGCCATGAGAAATTCAGTGTTTTGCAGACCTTTGGACCTAATACAAACTTTAGACAACTCACAAACGCATTATATCCGATTATCCACGTCGACACCTCATTCTTAACACATCACCTTCGTCTATCCAATACTTATGTCATTCTTATACTTGCATTCATTAAGAGTCTATCGTTCACTTCCATACTCCTATTATCCTCCATTATTCTTTTCTTCTATACGAACCTCGTTCACAATCAAGTCTGTTTAAACGTTCGAATCCTAACTTATCTCTTTACCTTTAAGACCATCTTTATTCTTGTGTAAACATACCTAGTAGACCGTTATCACTTATTTACCAAACCCTCTCGTTCCTCTAAATAAACAACTTTTACAAATGTGCGATTTCATACTACCCTTAAAAACTTCCTATGCAAGCTACCCCACTTTCATCAAAATACAAACCGTTTCACACAATATTCCCCTTCCTAATGCGACGCATTTTAATGCATATCCAATTGAGATTTTCAAACTTGTTTAAACTCGCTTTAACCATATACGCACCCTTACGTTTTCAATTATGTTTGGCCTCAAATCAATTAGACAAACGAACTCCTTTACAAATGTATCTTGTCGTTCTTTGAAATTTCTTACTTTTTACAGTTCGAAATTTTCAAGTCTCAGTTTTAAATAATCACCTTTTGCCAAAACTCTTCAAGTTTTCCTCTTAAATAAATTTCGGGACGAAATTTCCTAAAGGAGGATAGACTGTAACGCCCTGCGTTTTCATATTTTCTATATTTGGAAACCCTTGCTTAAAATCCTATTTTTGGAAACTTTGTACTCTCGTATGCCGTATTTCGTTGTAATCGATATATTATCCAAGACTCTTGACTCGTTATTACACAATGGAACTCGATGCCCGTTAAACTTGTCAAAACTCTTAAAATAATGAGAATCGGAAGCTTCGTGAAATGAATAAACGTTTAAAGATTTTATTCGTTATAAATATGATCATTATTCAAATTATTTAAATTAATTAAAATAATTAAGTTATTTAATTTTGTTATTTAAAAAGTTTTATCTTTTGTAATAATCTAGTAGCTTCGTTAGATTTTAAAGTTAGTAAATATAAACTAACTTAGTTAGTTTAAACTATAAAGATAATTTCCCTTTTTAAATAACAACTTAACTTGGTTAACTAAAGTTTAGGGACTGTTGTGTAATTTGCTGAAAGATGATGTTATGAAAGAAAGAAAAGAAATTAAATAAAAAGAAACTGCAGACCACAAGGATCGAACCCGGGTCGACAGGTTCACCACACGCGCGCCCAACCAGCTGTGCTGGGTCTTCACTTTGTTAAGAACCCGAACCAAAATTCATTTATGCACTTGTTAAAATGGACCTGGCAGCCGCAAAACAGCCCTTTTTCAGCGCGATTTTAAGCGGGATTTTTGTGTTTTTCTTAAGTTTAAACTTACTTTTAACATTAATTATGCAACCACCAACTACCCTAATCACTTCCTTATAAATACCCAAGGCCTCCCAAGTCTTTTACACTTTAGAAACACTCTCAACACTCTCTAAAACATCCAAGTTCGTAGCTGAAAGTGCAGGTTCGAGCAGAAACATCAAGCTCCACTAAAGTGAGCATAACTTCTTCATTTCTCATCCGTTTTAGCTCATTCTTTTTCCAGAATGCTTGGCTTGACCTTAGCTTCGATTCCATGGGTATTTCACAGAGAATAAGTCCCTGAAACTCCGGTAAATAGGCTCCAAAGTTCACTGTTTTCATTTATCTTTACTAATACTTGTGTGATGAGCAATCTTTCTTCGTCTCACTCCGATGTTTCCGCCATCGGTTGGGGTGTGAAAGATTGGTATCAGAGCCATAACTATATGGAATTAGGTAGAATTGCCATGCCTTTTACCTAGTCTATAGTTCTAGAGCCTTATTCTTATGTTTTGCTTGAACCACTTGCATGATACATTATTTACTCCTTATTTATTTGCTTTTGGCCTTTTAAACATATACGTCACTTTTGTGTTAATACTTCCTTTGTTTGTTAATAGTTGTGGTATCATTCCATCCTTTATGTGCTACCCTTGAAATGTCATTTACGTATTATTTCTTGAGATAATTATTATGCTTATACTTGTTATTATTATTTTGAAGATGCGTCTTTTACTCGTGTATACTAAAATCAAACCACTCATAATACACAAACGAGACGACTTTACCAAAATAGTCGTGAAACCCACAATTTGGTGAATGACTCTCAATCCTTCTACTTTTCCTTTCTTACACGAAATTCACCATCAAGTTAGGAGTGAAATCCTCACCTCGATGGAGAAATTCAAATTTCAAATTCTAGTGGACCCTCGTCAAGTGTTGAAATTAAATTTTGACCCGACGAGTACCAACCACACTTAGGATATGAAATCGTCAAGTTAGGGGTGAAACCCGCACCTTGTCAACTAGTTCCACTCCTTGATTTTCATTAATCCCGCCAAGTCTCGAAATTTCAATTGATTTGGGGACATGTAGTAACCTTAAGGGTAAATACCGTTAACCGACTTGTCGGCGAGAGTATTTCACCTATTAGGCCAAAGCATGCTCCTCAAACTCGAAAGATTTTTTGACCACTTTGGTTAGTCGAAGCTCCATTTTGGAACCATCCCAAATTTTAATCAAACATGTGTTCTACTATTTCTTTTATACGATGCAATCTTTCGAATTCGAATTTACTTTCGATATTTACTCCTCACACACACACAACATATTAAATCTTTTTCATACATTTATACATATGCATGATTTCAAAACGTCACTCAATTTTGTTTACATTCTTTGTAACGCCAAAATGGAGGCATACCGTCGAGATAGGAGTGATTTCCTTACCTTGACGATTAGCTCCACTCCTTCTTTTCTTAAAACGATATCACCGACGAGTTAGGGGTGATTCCCTTACCTTGGTGATCGTTACCAAAACTTTACCTCAAAATGTCCTATTATGCAAATCCAATCATGTCTTATACCTAAGTCATTTATCATTTATCGAAATACCTACCTATATTAAATTCAAAATACATTGTTTTATCAAATGTACTTCTTATTCTACGATCAATTTTCACTCAACTCCTATACACGAGATTCTTAATCATATCTTAAAACCTTACGAAATGCTACCTATCAACCTAACCGGTCCAATGAAACTCTTGCCCATGAACTTCATATTCGACTTAATCACCAAAACACACTCACATTATATCATCATACTAGAGACATCTAATCTTAATCGAAATCAAACCAACCTTTCTTAATTGCTTATAAGATCTTATAGATATTATAAGATCGTTTTACCAAGGACTCTTTTCAACATCAACAAATCATTTGACAAAACCCTTTACAATAAACACTAAGTCCTTTTGCTAAATCTCTTTTTCTAAAGAGCAACGTTTTTACAAGAACCTCCTAAATTCAAAATTTCTTATTTTGATGCAAATGAAGCAAACTTATTATTTTCGAAGACCTTTTTCCTACACTACTTAATACAAATTTCCTAAACACGTGGGCTAGAAGACTTAATGGGGACCGACAATCTTCAACATGCGTAAACTCCCTTTTTAAACCAAAGTAGCATTTCAAGCATTACAAAATACGTTATGCATAACCAATGAGTACTTTATGCTCCTTTACATTTACAACTACATTCTACCTTCCAAATCCAACTCAATCTATTTTTGATTTCGATAAACTTAACATTTCGCTTGAACAGCTATAGATGCATATCATCATACACGTCTTAGTCAAAACCTCGCAACGCCTTCGTTATATCATACGTTTTACATACTCACATTTCTCAAACGTTTTATATGCTTAAATTCGTTATGTTTCAACATAAACTACATACTTATTCCTTATTATTCGTATCAACACTCATACTCATACTCGTAACAATACATTTTATGTTTATACTTGTACTCATACTACTTATACGTTTTATGTTTATACTCATACTTACATGCATTTTCATACTTAAACTTATGCTCATACTTTCATTCATACTCATAATTCATACATTCGTGCCCGTACGCGAGCGTAATCCGAGGGATTCGCTTACGTGGGTCCCATAAATACTTAAGCATGGACTTGCTTTTGTACTACATTCTTATATGCACATATTCTTATTTTCAAATTTATGCATACCCTGATTCATACACAACTAGTACAAGCTATTCGAATCATGCGACAATCAAAATAATCACGGGTGCACACGGGATTATAATGATAAGCGCATGAGAACCATAGAGTGTACTACTGTGTATGGTAAGACATGGAACGTAACATGACACCGAATATGAAACGGACGTAATGTGGTCAAAATATGGTGGATACGCCGCTGGTACTTCCTATTTATAAGTGTTTTCACCATGTTACCAAACTTTCGTAAAACGTTGCAAGAGAAATTCAGTGTTTTGCAGACCTTTGGACCTAATACAAACTTTAGACAACTCACAAATGCATTACATCTGATTATCCACGACGATACCTCATTCTTAACACATCTCCTTCGTCTATCCAACACTTATGTCATTCTTATACGCGCGCCCAACCAGCTGTGCTGGGTCTTCACTTTGTTAAGAACCCGAACCAAAATCCATTTATGCACTCGTTAAAATGGACCTGGCAGCCGCAAAACAGCCCTTTTTCAGCGCGATTTTAAGCGGGATTTTTGTGTTTTTCTTAAGTTTAAACTTACTTTTAACATTAATTATCCAACCACCAACTACCCTAATCACTTCCTTATACATACCCAAGGCCTCCCAAGTCTTTTACACTTTAGAAACACTCTCTAAAACACCCAAGTTCGTAGCTGAAAGTGCAGGTTCGAGCATAAACATCAAGCTCCAATAAAGTGAGCATAACTTCTTCATTTCTCATCCGTTTTAGCTCATTCTTTTTCCAGAACGCTTGGCTTGACCTTAGCTTCGATTCCATGGGTATTTCACAGAGAATAAGTCCCTGGAACTCCAGCAAATATGCTCCAAAGTTCACTGTTTTCATTTATCTTTACTAATACTTGTTCAAACTTGAGTTTAACTCACTCAAACCCACGTCCTTATGCTTATAACCACTTCTATGGTTAGTTAAGCTTAAAAACGAGGCTGAGACATACAAAATCAGAGGTTAATCCTCAAATATTTTTTTGTTTTTTTAGGGTTTTTAACCCACAAGTGGTGTTTAAGCTTGAAGCTTGAGAAAGGTGTGATTGTGGACTAACTTGGGTTGTCCAACATAAAATCCCCACATCCCTTGATGATTTCTCATAGTGTAGTTATTTCTTACTCTGGTATTGATATTAGTTCATGACCCTCCTTGTATGTTTTTACATCAAGTGTAGTGGTGAACCATAAGAGGTACCTAAATGGAAGCTTGTTCCTCCTACCTCCTACATGACTTCCATGATACTAGAGGTGCCTAAATGAAGAATAATCTTCTACCTCATGCTTGATTAATGGACTAAATAATACCTATAATACTTATACCTATACATACTATTCGAACTCATGATGGTGGACTTGTGTTCATTTGTCAAGATATTAGAATAACATCATCTAAGGCATAAGACTTGTTACGATTCTAATGAGTATATTACCCATGAAAACATTAACCCTTGAGGTTTCATAGTGTCAAGAACAAGTAATTAGTGTTAAAAGATGATTACTTTCGAATACATATATTCTTGTGTTTTAACTTCCTAAATCCCTAAACAAAAACATTCAACCTTCTAACCTCATCAACTTCGTCACATTGGATAATCGGAAAGCATATGAAAATTTGTGAGTATACTCGCAACCCCCTTTTTATGTTTACAACTTTTGGGGTGTAACATGTTATCTTATTAAAACACACTTAAACTTATTCTTTATGCAATGCACGAAAACAATCCTTATACATGAATACTATGTTGTGATACTTGATGCTTACGTGGACCATACTTATGTGATATGTTTTAGTCATTAGCTTTCACGAGCCTCCATTTGACATGTATAGCGCTATAGGAGTAACGCACCGCCTCCCTCAAACTTGTGGTCATGTCGAATTAACTAAACTTTCTTGCATAAACAGAGGATTGGCTAGAAATATTGCATGCCATGTTAGGTTGATCTTGTATAAAATAAGTTGCCATGTGGATTCGGTTTAAACTTTTATACTTATACATATACCTAAACTTGAATACTCACATTTTCTTTTGCATTGAATTGTATTTTAAACATGTTATAGGTTGAGGATTGATGATGCTATGAAAACGGACTAGCAAAGATGCATAGATACTCACTTAGACGTCTTAGGTCAAATACGTTGTATAAATTTCATATTTGATGTTGTATTGTTTTCTTGTATTTTTAATGTATTGTAACACTTATTTATGAATGAAATCAATTTATCTTTAATTCTATTGTCACAATTAGCGTTATGTGTGATGAGCAATCTTTCTTCGTCTCACTCCGATGTTTCCGCCATCGGTTGGGGTGTGACAAAAGGCGCGAAAATGTTGCAATCAATGAGGCCAAGTACAAAACAAAACAAGAAAAATATTACAACACGCGCGTCCTCATCTGCACATTCAACCCAGGAGACTATGTCCTTCGCGACAATGAAGCCTCTAATGCTGAACGCCCAGGGAAACTTGCCCCCAAATGGGAAGGATACTACCTCATCCAAGAGGTCTTGGGCAAAGGTGCATACAAACTACAAACATTAGAAGGGGAACCTATCGCAAGAACATGGAACGCACAGCAGCTTCGACGCTGTTACATGTAAGCTATGTTTACATTTTCCATGTAATCTACTGGCCCGCAAGCCATTTGTCAATAAATAAATGAATAATTCAATGCAATATTGTTTATCCTTTCTATTACAAATGCGTGTCCCATTTTGCGGTATCTGCAAAAACAGATTGGCAAAATCTTCATTCACGATACCCACACAAAGTGGCGACCACACATAAATATTATAATAGGCCATCAAAGGCAAAACATCAATGTCTATCCGGCCAAATACGCACATGCAGTTTTACAAACTTACACAATTCCCAAACCCTAACAGGATAAAAATGGGAATTGACTACTACTCACATGACAAGGGTGTAGAGTATACTTAAACGCGCTCTACAGCCAACAGAGTCGCTCATATACTTGCATATCACCTAGACATGCAAATGGCAAATAATGACTTAGTATTATTTACACGCACCTGAAACATGGGCCTTAAATAAAAACTATTTCACCCGTGCTCACACAAAGACAAAGTAAATATTCTTTACTTCCGCACTTTGAGCCACGCGTACTTGCATATCACCTAGACATGCAAATGGCAAATTTAGACTTAATGTTACTTAAAGCCTTAAGCATTGGCCTTATCTAACATTAACTCACATATGTTCAAAAGCAAGAAATAAAAACACTTGTACAAATTCAACAATAGGATAAACTTTATATTCTAAAAAGCTTCTACACCTATGCGGTGCACAAGAAATTTTACATAAGTTTTTTTACCAACATTTACATAAAAAAGGAAGTTAAAAAGGGGCACGTAGGACAACCTAGCCTTCTTTTGTACCACTTGTACCCGCATCCTCCTTTGCACCACCAGCGGTTTCCTCCTTCTCAGCACGCTCATACAACAACCGCAGACGGTCCACGTAATCTTCCGCCTCCAAGAATTTCTCAATATCTTCAATAGCGGAAAGGGACAAGTTGTTGTACGCGTTAATAGCTGCGACATACCGAGCTTCAGTATCTACGCCATGGAACCCAGATCTTTCATCAGTAAATTTACTCTGGAAAAAGGGGTTCACATGGGCAATGCACTGATTGTAACCAGCCTTGAACCCTGCCTCCAGCGCACGCTCCTTAAGCTCATTACAGCAATTGCGTTCTCAGGTGCGTCAAGAACAGTTCCAACAATCTTCAAGAATACAAGTAACAAAGTTAGCAAAGGCAAACTTAAAATGGGAAGGACACCAGGTACTTACATGCCCAATACCGTGATCACGCATCCAATCACGATCTTCCCTAAGCTGATTGAGAGAGGTAGTTAAACTATCTCTAGCCTCCGCAGCCTCCCTTGCCTGCGCTTCAGCTTCAGTCGCGCGGGGAGTGACCTCCTCAAGAATGGTCACCCGAATCTGCACGTCAACCTTTCAACAACAAGCATACACAAATATGGGAAGACAATCAATTATACTTGTGAAACAAAGAAACAAACTCAAGTATAATCGCAGTTCATAACTTGAGGTCCTAAACAGCTTTGTTCAAATTATTGCGGTCGGCATTCGCCTCTTCAAGCGCCTTGGCACCGCGTGCCTCCGCCTCCTTTGCATATTTGGCAACCGCTTCGGCTGCGGATTTTTCTTTCATCAAAGCAACATTCGTCGCCTTGAGATTAGTCAGCTCCTGACGAACACGGAAAAGTTTTTCATTTTCTCGAGCACAAGCTTCCCGCCAACCCTTGCGCTCATCAGAAAGCAATTTGGCAAGAGTACGGACCTGTTTAAGGCCAGCAGTTGCAGCCCAAGTTTCAGTCTGCTTTATGTAACACCTCGTAAAATCACGTCCAATGATGTATTGACACGTGTAATAAACCCTAATGAAGTCAAATAGTAAATTTAAGGGACTAATTTTTTGAAAAATCAAAAACCTTGATTATGAAAGGACTGGAAGTGTTTGTATACCTAAAATAAGTTTCTGAATAACCTCGTACGGTATTTATATTCACAAAGGAGCCACTTGTTGATCGAGTATAGCCGTTCGCGTAATTAATTGAAAGTTTGCGCAATGAAGGGTTAAAAGCGTCAACATGTTAATTCTTACCTCTAAGTGACCTTTTAACAAACCGGGAGCTTCATGATATTTGATTATACTCTCGGGAATGCCAAACATTGGCCGTCTAAAGTTTTTATACCTATAAGTAAAGATACGCTCAACTTTGCAAGTTAGAAGGACTAAAAATGTCAATATGTTTAATTACACCTCTGAATGACCTTTTAGCGAACCCAAAGCATCATGATGTTTAATAATACTCTCAAGAATGCCTAATATGGATTAGATGAGGCTTCGATGATATTAAACAATGAAATGCGCAAGTTTGCGCATTAGAGGGACCTAAAGCGTCAACTTTTGAATCTACGTCTTTTGGTGACCATTTAAGTGATTGAGAGAGTAGAAATAATTAAACCCATGCTTGGGAATGCCCATTATGGGCCCTGGAAGGCTTGGATATCATTAAATGACATTTCGCGCTACTTTGTGCGATTAAGGGACTATTTGCGTCAAACTGCAAAAGTATGTCGATTCGTATGGTAACGGACCTTCAGGAATATGATCGTAAGTTAAACATGCCCTAACTATCCCATACCTAGCTTAGAAATAGGCTTAGAGGTGTTTCGTGCACAAAAATTAACTTTTAAGTCATGCAGGGACTAAAAGTGTCAAAAAATGCACAAGTTTGCAATATTCGCGCATATCTCACGTTCTGAATATCACCGGACACTCAAAAATTTATGTAAGCACTAAGATATTTTATTTTAGTGTTCGGCATGATAAAATTCCATTCGTCGCATAATTTCGATTGTTTTTCGCGTCCGTTCGTGTTTCGTCGTAATTAGACGAACAACGCGATCATACGACCAAACGAACCGACATCCGGCACATTTTTGAGCATGTTTCAAGTCCATTATGTTTAGGCATCATTGTAGAGCCTTAAAGTTGACTTAACAAGCTTTAAACATGTCAAAAATGGACCTAACCAACCGCAGGGACCAAAACAGCAACATCTGAAAGTTCTTTGCTGAACTGTGCAGCCCAGGCGGGCCGCGTAGACCCCCCTTGGGTCTTACGCGGGGCGTGTGAACCTACCAGATCTGCAGAATGTGATTTACAGCCATTTACAGCTGTTCCAGCTTGATCCAGCACTTGCAAATGGTATTTCTTCAATCCTTGGGCACCCATAGTATTAGAAATCAGGGGGTAAGATGTGTACGGTCCAGATCAAGGCTCGTTTATCAAGAAATGATCCTAACGGTTCTCAAAAACCTATATATACCCCCTTGATCTTGGCTTTCATTTGCACCTCATTTCATTTCTGCTTGCTCTCTGAATTCTTGGAGGATCTTTAGCTTCTTGAGAACCTCCATTCAGTCCATAGGACCCTTTGTAAGTGTCCTTTCGTGCTTAGTTTAATTGTTTAGCGTTTACAGCCGAAAAGTCACACGTTTCGATAAACGCTTTGACTTTTAATCGGTTGAGCCATTGTTCGTAACGAACATGGCTACGTGACCGTAATTAGGTAGGTGTTAAACCCTCAAAAGGCCACCTCCTAATTATCACGTTTACTTAGTTAAATTGTCGGGTCAAATAAAAGTCAAACAGGTTAGTTTTAAATAAAATTCATAACTAATAATATAGATTCCATAAAATCAGTTTTCTCACTTTAATAACTTGGTAAATATTAGTTGAACATGTTTAAGCATGTTCAACCCGACAATTCTAAGTTTAGGCTCGGTTCGGAACCGAAAGTCGCAAAAGTTGACTTTTTCTTTGACTTTCAGTTCTGACCCGATTTAGCTTAGTTTAGATATGCCTTAGGGTTCCTTTAGGACCAGGTTATAGGTTAGTGTAACCCTCTGAGGTTATACAACTTGGTTCCTTAGTTATCCAATTCATATGCATGTTTCCGTTAAATGCCTAAATGTTGACTATTATGCCCTTTTAACCTTAAAATGAAATTTTTGAAAATGTGAGAGGATAGAAACCTTCATTACTGATTTATAAACTTGTCCCTAAAATTTGACATCAGTTTGAGGTATAGAGTAGGAGTTATGCTCATTAGCGTAAATGAAAAGCTTTTTATTAATTAAACGGCGTAATTAGCATAAAGCCTATCTGAAGAAACACTAGATAAATGACCGGAATCAAATTATCTAGGGGGATTGGATCTGCATAAAGGGGGGTAGTTCTCTCTCGTTTGATTCGATCAGATAGGTCTTCTTCTCCGGTAAACTCTGCAAAACAAAGCACCGTTAGCCTCGTCAAGGGGAGAAAGGAGTTCTCTCCTTGACCCGACTCCGGCGTGAGAATAAGTAGGTGTTTATGAAGAAGAAGTAGTATTGAAGAAGTGTGTGTAACTTGAAGTTTCATACCTGAATTATCCTCATATTTATAACCGAGAGTTTGGGCGGGAAAACTTGTTGATGAAATATTAACGGAAGATGCTAACCCCATAAGCGGTTACATTTCCTTTCGTTAACCTTCTCGATCTGATGTGAGAGTACACGGATCGCTCTTTTGATCAATGGTGAAAGTAGAAAATCTTCTGTGAGAAGATTTACTTTGCTTGTCATGATTTGATTTTTGAAAATCTTTAACTTTTGGTGGAGAATGGCACAGTAAAGACTGTCTGACAGGCTGTCACTGTCAGGGACATATTACTGACCGTGCTTTTACACGCGCGCGTGACTCGCGTCTGTGTTATTTTTCACTTGCCTCTGTCGCTTTGGTAACCGTACTACCCCGAAAAAGGTGTTGTGCAGTTACCGAGGCTTTTTATAGCGGTGAGTATATAAGCGTTTCGGACTTCTCATCTCCAGTAATCATTACTTTGTTGAAGAATCCTCATCTTCTCTATCTGTTTTGAGAAAAAAGTTTCAATTCTTCCCTCCTATGTCAACCGGAGAACGTCACGAAGACTTATCTGAAGAAATGTCTGCTGAACTTCCACCGTTGAAGTGGCCTAGGGCAACTTTTGATGGCTTGGTTCAAAATCTTAGATTCTCGGAGAACTGGGGTGCCCTGTACCCTGCAGAGGGTCAGACAACGGCAGATGCTCCGGCTGGGTATATTACCCTATTTTGGGACTTCTTTTGTGAAGGCAACTTTCGTCTTCCTGTGACGAAATTTTTTCTTGAAATTCTTGGGCATTATAGGTTTCATCTTTCCCAAATGCACCCGATTGGCATGGTTAGGGTTCGGCATTTCGAGTTCGTGTGTCGTTCTATGCATATTGAGCCAACAGTTTCTCGATTCCGGGTTTTTCACCAAATGCATTGTACCCAAGGGTTTTATTCTTTCGTTCAGAGGGCGTCAGCGAAGAAAATTTTGTTGCATCCCCCAAAATCCTTTCACGATTGGAAACAGAAGTTTTTCTTTATCAAGGCCGGTGTTGTTCCGATGAGGATGATAATTTGGGGAAAATAAGATGTCCCCACTGAAACTGTTCAAACCCCTGTTGACGAGAACTGGTACCAGGATCTGAAAGACGTTCCTAACATTGCTTTGTCGGAGAAAGCTCTTGTTGGTGCTGGTATGAGTTTGAATTGGAGGATGGACCGGGAAGACAAACCAGTGTATACGGAGGGTGGTCATGGTAAGATTGGGGTTTTACCCTTTTTGCCTTTCTCCCCCTTTTTTTTTTTTTTTTGAACGTGTTCTTCTTCTCCCGCATTTATTTCATTGTATGTTGTAGCGTATAAGAGAGAAGGTGGAAAGATGGGTACCATTAAGAAGAAGCCTGATGAAGAGCTTTGGTATCATCGAATTTTGACGAATTTTGTTCTTCCGCGGGATGCGGATTTGTCTTATCAGCCTGCTGCTGGTGCTGGTAAGCCATTATCCTTTTTTTATTATCTGCTTCTTTTTGCGCATCTGAAAAAGTTCCGTTCTGTACTTTAGCAGGTGAGTTGTCAAATTTGGGCATAAGCCCTGAGAAGAAAAGACGTGCGGCAACTACTACTTCCGCGCCGAAGAAGGATGATGCTGAGAAAGCGCAATCTTCTAAGGTTAAGAATGTCGGAGGGGAGAAGAAAGGTATGCGTCGTTCCTCTGACTCCTGGTGTGATTATGTGGTGGTTTCTGACTCTTTGGAGGGTCTTGCGCCTGCAGTTGTTATTAGAAGGCCAAAACCGGAGCCCAAAGATACTGCTGATATCTCTCCATCCAACCTAGACGATCCTATTGACTTGGAGTCGAGTCCTGAGAACTTGGTGCGGACTAAAGCAGGAAAAGAAAACAGACTGGTACTGAGGCGGAAAGTCAGCCTGCAAATAAAATTCAAAGGAAGAAGATCACCAGGAAAGGCAATTTGGACGCCTTTATCTCGGAGTCTGCTCCAAGTAAGTGTTATCTTTATTGTCATCCTCTTATGCGCATTGATTATTTATAGGCTTTGATTTTGCAGCAATTCCAACTTCTCATATTCCCACAGAGTCTTTGCATGTGGTTAATGAAAAACTCCCACCCTCTCCTCCGCCTGCTACTGTTGCTGATCAGTTAAAGGCAACTGAGGTTCCTGAGGGTGGTGTGGAGAAGGTTGTTGAGGCTGACAAGCCTGTTGATGTTGCTGTGGAAACCGAGAAGGTTGTGAGCTCAGAGATTGTTGATGATGCCGGTGACCCCCAGGTCCCTGAACCTGCTGCCCATGAGAAAGAGAAAATGGCAGAAGAAATTCCTGTTACGGCGTCCCCTTCTAACGCTTCTGGTTCTATGCCTGAGAATACCGAGAAGGTTTCTGCTGAAGATCGAGGCTCGTTCTCTGATGTTGACAAAAATTCCCCGATCCGCCCAGATGAGACTCTGGGGGATTATTATTATAGAACTTATTCAGAGAAAGATGCTTCTGACATCCATGCCCCTGTTTGGAATCTGAAGAAGGGTGATACTTTCTCAGATTGGCGCGTGTGCCGGGCAGGTTGCAGGGGATATTTCCGCCAGGGGAAATTAAATTTCAAGAAAGCCGGTCTCGCGAGCAAACTTATCATGCTTACCTTGAGGAAGCTGCTTCTCATGCATCGACCACTCATCGTATAGTGCGTGAATGGCATAGCATGCACAAGGAGTGGGATACTTTCCAGGTGTCGAAGAAGAAATTTGCTGCGGATGAAACCCGGATTGTCCAGTTGAAGGCTAAGCTGGAAGCTGATCAGGCCAAGTTTTAGGCTGATCGGAAAACTAAAGAATGGTCCGTTGCAGGCTGGAAAAGAACAGCGGAGGCTGAGGCTGCTCTTCTTTCTGAGGAGCCCAAGAACTGGAAGAAAATATGTGAGAAAGATAATTCTGAGAAGATGAATCTCCACACTGTTATTAATAATCTCAAGGCTGAGGTTGAGAAGTTGAAAAAACAGGATGCGGAGATTGAGAAGCTGAAGAAAGAGAAAGCTGACGCTGAAGCTGCGCGTGATGAGGCGCGTTTACACAGGGAGCGGAGTGAACAACGAGAGGTACAAGCTTGCGCCACACTTGCTCTTAGAGATAAAGAGTTAGAAGAACTCACTGCTTTGCTTTCAGATCAGGAACAACTCAAGAAAGATCTGGAACTTGCGCGTTCCGAGAAAACCGAGACCTCACGCCGTCTGACTGAGACTGAAGAAAAATTGGAAGCTTCTGAAATGGCGCGAGCTATAATAGAGAGTGAGTTGGAACCTTTGAAGAGCGATATGTTGTGGTTGAAAGAGCGCGGGATTGCTTGTGTAAGTCACTTTTTTCCTTTTTACGGGACTGCTTTGCGCCTTTCTTTTATTTATTTTTCGTTCTTGTAGGTTGCTGAGTCAGTGTAGAATTCTGAAGAGCTGGATAAGACTATAGCGCGCTTGGTAGTTGCCGCACGGAAGGATGGATATTCCCAAGGCTATGTTGAATGTTCTCACCACGTGAATAGCGCTCTGAAGGTTGACTGGGATATTACCAAATCCGCCACTTATGGTGTTAATACTAGTGCCGCGCTTGCAGCTTTAAAAGCAGAATTCGACACTTTGCAGCTTCCTGTTATGGACCTTATAAATGCTGCGCTGCAGTCTGAAGATCATGTGATGCGTTTAAAGGAAATTTTCCTGGATGAAGATGAAGATCTAGCATAGGTTTTCCTTTTGTAATTGTACTGAGTAATTTTTTGTAATACTTGGGATATGGATCCCTTTCTTGTTAATGCGTTGCCGCGCAAGTAACTATGATACACTGCCGTGTAATTTTGATAATTTCCGTAAGCTTGCTAGCGTAGTATGATATGTGTTTTTTAGTTTACAATATTTTGCATGTGTACAATTACTTTGATTAGGTAAGGTGAATGAAGGTGGTATGCAGCTCATGTGTGAACATATGGCCTTGAGTGATGTAGTCACTGACCGTTCATGAGACTTGTACTGTATTTACCATACTGTTTTTGCGCTTACCAAAAGAAATTGCATGCACTTTGTAATAAAAAACACAGGAATAATAGAAACTTTGTTGTTTATTTCGGGATAAGGCACAGAGGCCGTTAGAAAGTCTATTAAAAATAAATACATGTTTCTTAACTTACTCTATCCTCTGCTTTTTAGATAACTGTAGAGTGTTTCGAACTGCGGAGAGATCATAGAGTTTCTGCTCAGTTTTTCGCTTTTTTGCTCGGGCCTTCATCGCCTCGAGTTATTTGCTTGATTTCCTTACGCACGTTTTGTAGTAGGTGAGTGAGCTCACCACTTTTAAGGGCCTTTTCTATCTCAGTGCGCAAGGAAATGCAATTGTTGGTGGTATAACCACTGTCCTTGTGGTATTCACAATATTGGACAGGGTCTTGTCAACGCTTGCTCTTCATGGGTATTGGAGGCTTGAACTGATAATCCTCGGTGCTCAAAACTTCCGTAGGGGTTTTAGTTAAGGGAGTCCATTGTCTCTCCCTATTTTCTTGCTTGGTTTCCCTCTGCGCGGCAAGTTTATTGATTGTTGCTCGAGCATCTTCGGATGATTGGTTTCCCGAGGCAAAATCACGCCAGCCTTTCTTGAATTTCCTCCCGCCGGTTGAACCTAGATCTGAGGGTCGGTTATGTGGTGGTGGCAGCCTATTTGTGGTAAGATATTTTTCTGTTTGGGCGTAAACCTTAGCCGCTGCCATCACCTTCTCCCAGCTCTTCGGGAGGCCTTCCGTCCCGGACAGGACCTTTATCATATCGTCACACCTGACTGCATACTTGAACTGTGCGTGAATCAGCTGTTCATGGACGCCTCCAATCTCCAACACTTCTTTGTTATATCAGGTGATAAAGTCTTCGAGACTTTCGTCATCATGACGCCAAATGTTCATTAATCAGATGTGATGCGGATAGATCACCGTTGTTGGCTAAAATGAGTCAGAAATTTTTCACGTAGATCTTTCCATGATGTAATTCTCCCGATGGGTAAGTTATCGAACCATATTCTTGTCGCGCCAGTTAGGGTCTGTACGAAAAGGTGGCACCATAGTGGTAGAGTCCAGCCCCCAACCAGCCCTGCGCTTGTAAAAACTCTTAAATGATCGTCAGGGTCTGTCAGCCCGTTGAATTTACCCACATTAGACGGTAGTTTTGCTTTCTCTAGCGGAGCCAGAGCTATTTCCATGATGAATTTTGAATTCTCCGCTGCTTCCGCAGGGCGGTAAATCAAATCGTAATTGTTCTCAGCCTTAGGGTTATAAACGGCACGAGGTCTGCATTTGTTGTAATTTGGTTGCAATCGGTTAAACACGCTGGTGCTTTCGCCTATACGGTAAGTCGGATCAGACTCATTAGTGTTTCGTTGAGAACCCAACCTGGTGTGGACTGATTGTCGTCGGTGAGGATGTGACTCGTCTCGATATTCTCTTTGATGACTTCCTGACTGGGTATACTCGTATCTCGATGTAGATCTGGAGTATACTTCTGTGTCTTCAATGTGGGACGGGTCCTCACGTTGAGAAGCTTTAGCACGGGATCCTGGCCTCCGTGATTGAGTTAGGGGAGCAGTTTGCGCACATAATTGTGTGTATACTGCGTTTAGTGCTCCTTGAGACCTAACGTACCAGGAGATTGGGGTTTCTCCTGGGGGTAGAATTGAGTGCACAGGGTTCTCTGGCTGTACCCCAGGAGTGATAGGTTCATTCACTCGATTGGATTACACCTCATTGTCATCCGAGGCATCCTCTGGAATTCCTTCGACCTGAAGGTTGTTACCGACATTCGGCCGAGGGCCAGTTTGCCGATGAGATGAAGTTTCTTCCATGTGCAAATGGAATCAACAGAGTAGATCAAAAAACGAGAGAAAATTGGATGAAAAAGAGAAAAACGGTGGGCGCCAATGAAGAAACACTAGATAAATGACCGGAATCAAATTATCTAGGGGGTTTGGATCTGCATAAAGGGGGTAGTTCTCTCTCATTTGATTCGATCAGACAGGTCTTCTTCTCCGGTAAACTCTGCAAAACAAAGCACCGTTAGCCTCGTCAAGGGGAGAAAGGAGTTCTCTCCTTGACCCGACTCCGGCGTGAGAATAAGTAGGTGTTTATGAAGAAGAAGTAGTATTGAAGAAGTGTGTGTAACTTGAAGTTTCATACCTGAATTATCCTCATATTTATAACCGAGAGTTTGGGCGGGAAAACTTGTTGATGAAATATTAACGGAAGATGCTAACCCCGTAAGCGGTTACATTTCCTTCCGTTAACCTTCTCGATCCGATGTGAGAGCACACGGATCGCTCTTTTGATCAATGGCTGGGGGATCGCCACGTGGATAGTGGATTAGTGGAGCTTTTTTTCCAATTCCATGCCATCGTTGTGATCTCTGGGAATTCTGAGATGGTGACACGTGTCCCAAACGGTTATAACCATCTGGTGGTGCACGATTAGAGCCTTCTAGGAGGTTATTGCCATAATCCGGTGTGGCTCCTTATCGTGTGACACCAGTTGGGTAAATAATACCCAAGTCTGGGCATCATTTAAGCAGAAATATTTATCGTAGGATTTTCATCCTTTGTTTGCTATGTAGGGAGGCGCAAAGGTTCGTTAACTTCCTTTTGGTGCGCAGGTGTTGCCTGTTGTTTTTCTCCTAAGCCTTCCCTGTAGGACCAGTGCGCGGCCGCGCAAGGTCAAGAGAGGCTTAAAAGATAGGTTTGTGGTATGGTCCTGAGTATCTGTTAAGAGGTTTTCGGGACCTTACCCCTTCACTATCTAAACCCAATTTTTTATACCAAAATTTTTACCTACTGATGTAAAATAATATTTTGCGATTTTTGAAGTTTTATTTATTTTTAGGCTGAGCATAACATAGGGTAGCCTTGATTCGGTAATTGCCGGTTTTGCCCTTTTGGCCATAAAATGAGTTTGCATAACATTTTGATACCAAACTTTCTGCTACTGATTTTATATGATAAATAAAACATTTTAAGCTTTCTGGAATGATAAAAATATCAGCTTTTCTTATAAAACCCGGAAATCGCTTAAAATCGCCTTTTTGCGCGTTTTTAACGCATAGTATAAGTTAAAACTATTTTTAACATATAAGGTTTGATACCTACTAATGTTTTAAGTAAATTTTCATAATTAAACAGTAGGCAAAAGTTTTAAACTCAGAATTCTAATGTTGACCTTTAAAGCTTAAGTGAAATTACCAAAATGCCCCTTCGGTGCATAGTTTAGTTATAAAAGATAAATTTCACATATATACAATACCCTACTGTTATGACTTATAAAAATAAATATTTTTACTAATTATATCAGACCTGTAGCTCAGATTAATATTTAAACTCTTTTATAACCTTTAAAATGACCAAAATACCCCTACGGGGCGTAATTTGAGTTTAAATTCGTTTTGGGCATAATAGGAGATATCTTACTGATGTCACAACATATTTAAGGCATATTAACTTAGGAAACCTGTATATGACTCTTATGGTTACCCGTTACGCATATTTCTCGTTCGGTTCGGTTTATGTAACTAGTTTGCATAAATTGACCGAAGCAGGTCAAACCTTATCATATTTGTCTCAAAATCCAAAATGTGTTTAGTTTACCCATATTATACAAGTCTTCAAACTTTTCGGGTCTAAATCACATTCTATTTCGGTCTTCGCTTAATCGTGTGTTTTGAACCGTATCTTCCTTTAAAACTAACCGGTCTAAGTTTAGGCTTAATTAAAGACCCGTTAGGAATCTAATAGGTTATTAAAAACCTTCGTTCCAGATTTAGGAGCCCAGTAAAAGCTATCTGTACTTGCTGATTTGATATACGGCTGGGATTGAATTTATATTTAGCTCAGGTAAATACTTTTAACTTATTTTCCCTTATACGGGCTTGGGGTACGGTATATAAAATACCGCTTGGTCGGGCATTGAATTTTTAATTGTATGAATGTTAATTTATTGAAATGTCCCATTTAAATTGTTTTGTTTGCTTAAATCCTTTGGGGGGTTAATGACCATGTCTCGGATATCCTTGGCATCATTTTAAGAAATGGCCACGACCTAAGCACGGGGTGTAGGCGTACACCCGACAGTGCATATATAAATAATAAGGTATAACCGCCGGTTTCGGGAATAACTCGCCTCGGGACTATATCATGTGGTGTGTCTATTAATCTTTAACCCGGTGTCAATCCGGGCTACTGAACGTATAAGAAACATGTAATTCTTTTACAAGTTTATATATAAATAATTATCCCAAGTTATAAAAAGTTTTGTGCCATGTGCATTCAAATCAATTTTTCTTAAAATGTTTTCACAATGAGTCAGTTAAATTGTATTTACCAGTGTAAACTGACGTATTTTCCCAAAAAGGCTAAGTGCAGGTACTAATCGGAATAGGCTGGCCTCTCCTAGCATCAAATAAAAGTCTCGCAAGCTTAGATGCCTTAAAGTCTGTTGAACAAAGTTTCTTTTTATCTTTTGATCCGCCTGTGGATCTTTTACAACCGTATTTGTAATACTTGATATTACTCTTTATCGGATTGTAATATATTTATCTTTTGCTTCCGCTGTGCATTTAAATTGTGTTGTTTGACTATAATGATATTAACTACGTCACGATACTCCCCACCGGGCCCACCGGTAATAGGTGGAAATATCGGGGTGTGACAGGTTGGTATCAGAGCCAACATTGAGTGAATTAAACACTAGCCTTTTGTGTTTAATCTCAATGACACAATAGCACATTCCTTGACCTTCTGAGTCTAGACTTAACATAGGAATGCTCTCGTCTCTCTTCGGAGAATTATTTCTTTCAATTCTATATACTTTTAATATGTCGCCAAGCAAAGGAGCCGTAATGGAAATCCTCCCCATCCGAAGCCTAGGAATGCGGAGCTTTGTACTGCGACTAGGATAAACGTGCAACCAAGGAGAAAACATTCAGAAATAAAATGAAGAAGAAACTCATTTTGCTGAAGTTCGTTTCCTTAGTAAGTCTTTATAAGGGCATACTTATCTTTCAATCCCTTCATGGACAACATCATTCTTTCAAGCCCCGTTTAGGGCAATTCTGTACCTCCTTTGGAATCATTGGAATGTTTTATCTAAATTTTATTTATATCATTATATATGAACATAATAATAACATTCCTTTTATGAGATCTGCCATTATAATAAAATGGCAAAATCTAAAAAGGGCAAGACCTAGCCCATGTGTCATTTTAAGACAGGGCCAAGATGGTAGTTCCTCAACTAGATTCAGATCCTTATTAACATCTCAATTTAGGATTGCTCTGCGTTAAATATTAAAAGAATCTTAAAGGGATAACCTAGCCTATATGTCATTTCAGACAAGGCCATGATGGTAAAACCTATTCAAAAGATTCAAATCCTTGTTAACACCTGTAAACATGTTACATTCCTGGCAAATGTGATTCAATCACATAAATCATCCTTATACTGGATTCTCCCGAAATCCTTTCTTATTTGGTGAATTAAGCATCCATTAGGGATGTAATGCTTACAGGCCGTATTCATTTTCATATAAGACAAAAGACAGTCGTAGCCTACAACTCCCTGTCAAGAAAAGGCATGAATAACGTTCAAGCCTAAATACCTTGATTCTACAAAATCATGGTTTATAATTTAAAGTTGCCCTTGTGACTTGGCCTTTTGTGCCATAGTTATATTTTAATTATGTTTAGGATAATTATAATGAAAATCCTGAATAAAATATATGAAATAAATCAAAATATCATTCCTTTTATGCCAGTATACATATTAAAAAGAATCTTAAAAGGTATAACCTAGCTTGAATGTCATTAAAGACCTAGCTATGATGGTAGAACCCGTTTAAAAAGAGATTAAGATCCTTGTTAAACATCTGAAAACATGTTAACACTCCCGACAACAATGATGCGATAAAATCACACTTGTCATCTTTATATTAGGAATTTCCAAACCCCTTATTTAGTGTAAATGATCAAGAGGAATCATGGCTAATAAACGTCGAACATGATGAACACATCAAAACATCCATTGGGATGAATACCTTCGGGCAAAGATGCATACATGAAAAAGATAGTTTTATTTCATAACTTCTTGTCAAGACAATGAACTATGAAATTTTCTGATCCAAAGGAATCATCGATTATGTTTTAAAATTTCCCTAGTGACAAGGCATCTGTGCCATCAAAAAGTCCTTTGGAACAAGCCCTTGTGCTATATATAAAATGTCAGTACGACATTGACAGTCGTGACTTATGTCCCCTGTCTAATAAATATGAAGGATTATATTCCGTTTAAATGCCAAAGATGGTTTATTTAAAAACCTAGGCAAAACATAATCAAATAAATTAAATACTATCTATTGGCCTATATAGTTTGCTTGCACCATGGCTATTTAATCATCAAATTCGACAATTCACTATATAATTAAACAAATTATTACCACTTGGTTTGTAGCCTTCAAAGCTTCACCATGGCTGACTCATCTGAAGTTCACAATCATCCAGTTGATCAGAATGATAATGCAAGACTGAACTTAACGGGCACCGAGTTACAGGCTATGTTGGATACAGCCGTAAACAAAGCCGTGGACCGTGTATTAAAGGATCATAAGCGAAAGTGCAATAATACCCCAAATAAAGGTTACAAAAAGGGTAAGACCAGTTCAAACTATGACCAGTCCAAGCCAAAGGAGGCAAAACCCAAATGTAAAACCTGCGGGAAGAAGCACTTCAGAAAATGTTTCTATGAGCAGACCAGGGGATGTGTCATCTGTAAAGAGATGGATCACAAGACCCATGAATGCAAGGACTTGAAGGACGCCACATGCTATGGTTGTGGCGAGAAGGGGCACATAAAGACCCGCTGCCCAAAGAAGGCAACTAAAGGGAAATGCACTTTGGAGTCACAAGCTAGGCCTTGTGGGATTTGTAATAAGGAAGGGCACAAGACCTTGGAGTGCCAAGACATAAAGGACGCAACCTGCTATGGTTGCAATGAAATAGGGCACATCAAGACAAATTGCCCAAATAAAACCAAGAAGCCTGGGGAGGCTAAGAAGACCAAAGTTGGGGGTTCTAAAATGGATGCTCAAGAGGCTATTCAGGATGACAATGTCACAACAGGTACTTTCTTTATCAATAACGCTCATGCTAGAGTATTATTTGATTCAGGTTCAGATAAGTCTTTCGTAGACAATGGATTTTGTAAATTATTAAATTTGCCTGTTAAAACTCTAAGCGTCAAGTATAAAGTAGAATTGGCCGATAGTACCTCAGAGACTGCTTCAGCAATATTAGATGGATGTTTTATATCCATTAGGAATCATTTTTTTCCGCTGTCCTTGTTTCCATTTAAAATAAGAGGGACTCGATATAGTGATAGGAATGAATTGGTCGTCTTAAAAATCAAGCCCATATTGTGTGTGATAAGAAGCAAGTAGTTATCAAGACTCCTTATGGTGAGCTTTTGACAATTCAAGGAGACACTGGGTATGGATTGCCTAAGCACTTGTTGAATATGGTATTTAATACCAAAGATTCGAGTATGGAAAACTCATAAGAGACAAACAACAGTCGCGATGCTGGAGATGCGACAAATGTTAATGGTGCATCCAATGTGAACCTCAATGTTAATGGAGTTAATCTCCAAAACTGTAATTAACACAGCTATTAGAAAGGCTATGAGAAAAGTCATGAAAAGGTTCAAGAAGCCAGATGCTGCTCGCTCTAAAACACATGTCGCTGCTCATGAGAAGAGCTTTATTCATACTTCACATGCGAAGGAATAACCCAAACAAAATCATATATGGCAAGGAGCCCATTCCTTTTAGGATATACTTAAAAGTGCTTCGTCACTTGGAAGTCAAGAGACTTCAATAGTAAAAAGGGGCCATCGATTGCAGGAAATTGTTGGATGAAGTAGA
This sequence comes from Helianthus tuberosus, assembly GCA_030545235.1. Lineage (NCBI taxonomy): Eukaryota > Viridiplantae > Streptophyta > Magnoliopsida > Asterales > Asteraceae > Helianthus > Helianthus tuberosus. Next base: position 56,733,792 of record CM060411.1, on the reverse strand, counting down.
AACCATTAGGTATATCAGCGGTTATGCTGGCATGGACACGGTGAGGTTTGCGTCACAGTCATTCGATGGCAATACCCTTGATTAGGGAGGACATTAATGAAGTCCACAAGAAAGATCCTCTTATACAATATGGGATGGACCAAGTTTTAAGGACCTTATTAGAAAAACCTATTATCCACTTCGCGAAATGGAAAAAGATGGAATAAGAATCTTATGACTCTCAGCATAAAAGTTCTAGACTGTCGAAAATATGTTACAAATTTTAACTCATTGGCTGAGATAGTGCCCTATTCAGTTTACCCAAAATCTAAGTTTAATGCAATAATTATTGGTGGTTAGCAACGGCAATAAGAGGGCACATTAAAGTTTCAAAGCCTGCTCATTATAAATCCATTATGGATCTACCTCAGCTACTCACGTTATATAGATTAAGAAATAACCAGTCAAAGCTGAGACTGCCCTAAAATTTGTCAAAGATTTTGCAGCCAAGTTTAAAAGGATTAAAAATGGAGGCGTTTAACCCTCCCGATGAATGATTAGAGGCAGTTCACATTAATAATGACACCAGATAAATCCCTTATTGTGATTTTATTGCTAAGAGTTACGTTTGAGTTCAGGTGCTACTAAGTCTATCATAAGATCATAAGCTTAGCAAACTTTTAGAAATTTTCCCATAAGAACCCCAGATATTAAGTGTAAGATAAAACTTACAGGAGAAATCATAAGAACCATTTCTTCTGTTTCTGTCAGAAACCATCAGTCGTAGAATTTTAGAAGTATCCTCTCTCTAGAGGAAGTGCGTCAGCATATATAGTTGATATCTCTTTAATCCCTAGCGGTTACGAATACCAGATGGTACGATAAAAACGCCATATGAGGATTGGTCTATCTTAATATGTTCCATAGATTGCTTCCATGCCTGATCAGTATGGAGGTTTAATGCATGGGACCACAAAGATATTCCGATGGTTATATGGTGCTAAAGTCAGCTATTGTTATTCAAAGAAGATATCCAGAATGGAATTGTCCAAGTAAAGGTCTTCGATTAAGAAATTCGTGGACTCGTAACATAAATGTGTCACTCATTTGACACAAGCAAGGATGGATGAACTGGAGCCTGAGATTTGGAAAATCTCTGTAACCACCTTGTATCTTGATTATCTTCTCCTAAGATTACCCTGTTTACCTCCTGAGAGGTAAGTAGAGTTAAGATTTATATCCCATTTAGGGCTGTATTATTATGAAATCTCCAAAACGGCTAGTACCATCATTGGAGGAATCAAAACCCTGATTAAGTAAGTTTTAAAATAGTGGATTCATATAGCCTAACTCAATATTCTGAGAATTCGGTATAGTTAATTAAGAAAGACGGTTCATTTTGCTTATGCATTAATTACCGCAACCCTAATTAGGCAACAATTAAGAATTGCCATCAGCTGCCCAGGATCGTCGATTTGTTCGACTAACAGCAAGGATTAGCTATTCCTTAAAATTAATTTTAAGAAGTGGTTGAAATAACCATCTCACCTTAAAATAATCTTTTCTATAATAGTTGTCATATAAGTATCAAGGCTGCTCCTTTGGAGACCTTGTATAGATGGAATGTTAAACAATTATTTTTAGACAAAGGGTTGGTAAGTCCAATTATCAGGATCTGAAAGTTGCCTTGAAAACAACGAATAAGATCAAACAAATCCATAATCATCTGTAAGTTGCCAGTATTCGGCAGAAAATCAAGGATTAATGAAAGTAGCAACCCTCCTAAGTTCTTGTTAAGGAATAAGGTTCAACAAAAGATATCACCCAGGAAGGGTGTGCCAATTTGTTAAATTATCAGGCTAGTTAAGCTCTGAATATATAGAATCATTCGAAGGAAATCGAATGTATCAAGATCAAATAGCTTATAAACTAAAACCTATTTAAGGAGCTTAGCGGAGCTCGCAATGCATTATACACTAAGGATTTAAGGATGTGTTTCACCAATAAGTCGAGAAGCATTATCACATAATGATATGCAGATTTATGATATGATGAGAAACCTGTATCGATTGAGGATCGACAGGTTAAGAAGCTCCAAAAAGGATACATGTACCTATTATAGAGGTCAACTTGGGAGCTTGGAGAGTCTCCAGATATGCTATAGAAGTTGAGTCCATTATGCGACAAAAAGTACTTCCAGCATCTTAGCAAATCTCGAGGTTGAGATTTCTTTTAAGGGGGTGAGGATGTAACACCTCGTAAAATCACGTCCAATGATGTATTGACACGTGTAATAAACCCTAATGAAGTCAAATAGTAAATTTAAGGGACTAATTTTTCTAAAAATTGAAAACTGTTGGTGCACTTAGTGTCTGTTAACTTTGTCTTATACAAGTCTTTTGTCTAGTTAGGTTGAATGAACACACAACAGAGTCGAAATTAGGATTACATTGAATATTGTATAAGGCTTTCGCTTGAAATGAGAGATTGGACAGTTCAAGCGAAACGATGTCAATAGAGTTCGCTTGAACTGAACTCAAGCGAAACCCCATGGCTTGACATCTCCAAGCAAAACCTTGTATGCCTATAAATAGGGTTGTGTGTTGTTCATTTGAAGCGGTCATGTATGTGTGTGTGAGCGAAGGTGCTGCCGAATTTTTGTCAGAATACATTGTAAAAGCTCACAATCAGTAATAGAAAGAAAGTTAAAAGGATACAAGCTGTTTTTGACTCTGTTTACGTTGATTCCGCCCTCGTATTTGAAGATGAACTGCCTTAACTGACTTTAGGGTCACCAAACACGATCCAACAAGTGGTATCAGAGCTCAGGACGAGGAGTTCATACCATAGGAGCTTGATTCTACCGGATTTTCTACTTTCTACTCACTTCTTTTCATACTTTTCTGATTTGAACGAGTTATAACGGTTGAAATGGACTGATTTTTACATATGTTGTGTAAAACATAGTTTTAACAAAGCCTACAAAGAATCAGATTAAAATTCGGATTAAAACTGGTAAAAAATGGACTAAAACAGTCTTTCGCTTGAAAGTGTTCTTCGTAGTTTCGCTTGAAAAGGACCCATTTCGCTTAAAAGTTAAAGTTTTCGCTTGAAAAATCAGACCCCTTCGCTTGAAAAGTTCAAGCGAACTAGGATTATTGCTTTTCGCTTGAACTGTCTAGAACCTGTTTAGGCATTTCGCTTGACAAGTTCAAGCGAACTAGGTTACTTGTATCTCGCTTGAGCTGATTGTTTCAAATTAAACCATTTCGCTTGAATAGTATTGATTCTTGCTTGTTTCACTTGAATTGTTACTATTTCGCTTCAAGTGATTTTATTTAAACTTGTTATTTTTCAAAACTTAAAAGTTCTAAGTGTTTTTGCTGATTGTTTTTCAGGTACGTTCAAAATGGATGATTTCAATCCGTTCTATGATGTTTTTGCATTTGCTGGAAATGGTGGAAATGATACATCTTCGAGTAACACCAATGATAACATGCAAAATCCAAAGAAAAAGCTATCGGATGCATTGGAGTTTGAAAGTGCTTTCGGAACCTACAATAAACCCCCAAAGTTGATGGCTATCGAAGAATATAGTCGGTGGGCCAAAAAGTTTGAAGATTGGTTGATGGCTTTTGCGTTGCCCAGCTGGAAGAGTCTAAAAATTGGATACGATGGAAACAAAAAGGGTGAACCCTTAACAACAAATGAGGAGATAGACGTGTTTGTTGCTGAACAAAAATGTATTGCGTTGCTGTTTCAGTCCGTCAGAAAAGACATAATATCTTTGATCGAATATTCTAGTGCTACAGATCTCTGGAACAAATTGAAAAACAAATGTATAGGAAGCACAGAAATTGTGAAAAACAAAAAGAAACTACTTAGAAAAGAGTTTGATTTGTTTGGGTGTTTAAAGAATGAATCAGTTTGTAAAATGATAGAGAGGTTTGGGCATCTGAAACTAGAACTGGCAAGACATGATATTCGCTATTCTCAAGAAGAGCTAGTCGATAAATTGTTCGATGCATTACCAGATGAGATGGATTGGCAATATTATGCGTTGATGCTAAAGAATACTATCAAGCCAGAAGCTTTGACATTTGACTTGTTGATTGAGAGATTAGAAAGTCACGAGTTGGAATTGAAGAAGACGTACAAAGTCAATCACTCATCATATCAGCAGAATTTGGATTTGTATTATCCAAAGAGCATGATGCCAATGAATACATCTCCCAAGACTGCGTTTTCTGCTGAGAATGTTTCTACAACAAGCAAAGAAAGTCAAAGCAGTGGTTATCACAGTGGATATCACAATGGGTCTTCATCAAATTCAAACCAGTCTGATGCAAAGAACTTATTTCAATGTAACATCGCTGTAGACTTAAAGAATGCTCAAAATTTCAGCGAGGAGTCTGCTAAACAACAGATGGTTTTTCTAGCATCTGTGCTAGAATCTTATGAAAGTCTTGTAGCAGGGAAGATTGGCAACACCAAACTAATAAAAGAGGACTATGATCAGATAGATCCTGAGGAGATGGAACTAATTGACATAAGGTGGTGTATGGCCAGTGCAGTTCGTCGAGCACAGCGTTTCATGGAGATAACTGGGAGAAAGTCAATTGGTGGACCATCTACCAAGTTGGGCTTTGACAAGTCTAAGGTGACATACTTCAAATGCAAACAGAAAGGTCACTTTAAGCGTGAATGCAGAAACGTGTATGCTGATGAATCTGAAAACCCATTTAGAGAAGATTACTACAAGAAGGCAATTTATCATCAGAACAAATCGGAGCCGCCAAGAATGAAACAGATTGAAGATAACAAAGAAAAATCTAGAGCTCTTGCGGTGATTCATGATGATGAGGGTTACGACTGGAGTGAGTTGTTACCTGAGGAGGATGCGGTTGGATACGCATTCATGGCAAAATCTGAACCTATTCCTTGGAAAGATGACAGAAATGAAGAACAGAAGTACAGGCACAGAAAGCAGTTAGCGATAAACAAAATGATCAGAATATCTGGTATTTTTGATGAGGCAAAAAGAGCAAAAAGATGGGATCCAGACAGAGAGTGTTATCTTGACCCCTATGGAAATATTGCTGTTGATCATAAAACTCTTGATTTGGAAACCATGATTCAAGAATATAAAATTGAAGATGATTATTGGCAGAAGAAATGGTGGGGAAGCGGTGAAGATGAAGAGAAAGAGAAGTCAAAGAAGATTGACACTGGGATCATTGACACGACACAGGAGTTGAATGCTGAAAACATGGGAAAGATGGTTGACAAGGTGATGGCAGCTAAGACGCTTGAGGTAGATCCTAAATCTGTTTCTGAGTCTAAAAGCCAAGTCAGTTCAAAAGCGTCAACGACTGAGTCAGGTAAGAAGGTCAGTGGTGATGTTGACTGCAAAAATTGCATCAAAGAGTGCAAGGTTTGTAGTACAAACACTTATCTCAAAGGTAAGAAGATTGAGGATCTGACAGCTAAAGTCAGAAGTGTTGAGGATCAAATCCTTGATCGTGACAAAATGGTGAAAGCTTCAACTGAACGATTAAAAGAATTAACTAACAAAATTGAAACTGATAAAATTGATCAGGAAAAGGTTAGGAAAGAAAATGAAAGGTTAGTTCTTGAAAATCATCAGATCACTGAAAAATTTGAGAAACTTAAAAGCACGATTAAAGATAATGATGATCGAAATGGTAAAACTTACAAAGAAAATTGCCAATTACAATGTGTTTTGAGAATCAAAGAAGAATTAATCAATAAACAATTAGATGAGATTGCTAAATTGAAACTTCAGTTTGAAGAAGCCAAGATAGAGAATGAACGAATCAATTTGAAATTGAACAGTTACAGCTCTGCAAGCTTTGTTTTGCAACACATTATTCCCAAACCCATCGGGAAAGACAAAGCAGGCGAAGATGTATACTATGATGGAACTGGGGTTGGATTTCATCAAGTTCCACCACCAATTCTAGAAAATTATTCGAAAAAGCAATCTGGGTTGGTTAATCTAGAGGAAGAAAATGAAGTGAAACTTCCTGATTCAATTGATGTTACATTTTCTTCTTCATCATCTGAGGATAGTGTTCAGACAGAGATTGTTAAAGGCATGGCTGAAAGTGTTTTGGATAGTGATTCAGCTGAAGATGATGAATGTTTTCTGAACAAATACATTCCGAAACAAAAGTCCAAAAACAACTTAGGTGATGAACCAGGTCTTGTGATGTACAAGATGGCTGGATCTGATAAGTTGTATTCGGATTCTGAGTTTCCCATTGAGAATGTTAATGTGAAAAAGTTGACAAATGTTTTCAAATTGGTTGAAGTTGAGTTGTCAGAAGTGAACAGTTTGAGTCTAACAAAGAGACAAATGAATTTTGAGAAAGATAAAGCTTACTACAAGAAACCTATAGTTCCACCGCGTTTTTATAATAACAATCGAAACAATTGGTCGGGTGCTTATCAGGGAGGTAAGAGTTATCAAAAGAGAAATGTTCAAAACAAGAAGTTTGTTGAGAAGAGAGTGTTTGTGAACAGTTCAAGTTCACTTTCTGATGAGGAAAATGAAATCTTTTCAAAATCAAATGAAGAATTTTTTGAGAAAAGGGCCTCACAACCTTAGTCTGAAGGCACAAGTCGGGTAGTTGATACTCGTACATGTTTTAGATGCAACAAAGTTGGTCACATTACAAGAAATTGCACCAATTCCAAGCCTAAGACTGATGTTGTTGAGAAACAAAAGAAGAAGGTTGATGCTAAAGGCAAAGCTCCAATGGTTGTTGAGAAAATTTTGAAAAATGAGAAATCAAAAGTCAAAATTGAACCTGTTAAGAATATGGTAACTAAAAATGACAAGTTTTACAAACGGGTTGCATCACCTCAACAAACATGGAAGCCAAAAGTGGTTGAAAAGAAACCAAGTTCTTCAAATTCAAAGGTTTCTGAGAAAGAAAACATTCCGATTTCTTATGAAAATTTTGAGAAAAAGAATGGTTCATTGGAAAATGAGGTTAAAGAGGTTGTTGATAACAACTTGGAAATGAATGATAAAAACTTTTCATCCCTTAAGCCGGTTGTAAAGTACATTGATGAGATTAAGTTACCCGAGTCTGATGAGGCTTGGGCAGCTTATTTCAGCTAAACAAGTTTTGACTTGCCGGAGCTTCCTAGTTGGTAATTGTGAAGCATGAATTGGCATCTTTATTGAATTGTTTGTGATATGTGCAGGAACTTCCAAGAGCTATTTCAAGATGGATTATGGATAGTGGAGCATCTCGACATATGACAGGAAAGACTGCATTGTTATATGATGTTAGAAATATCAATGGTGGTTATGTGGGATTTACTGGACACGAAGGTGGTAGAATAATTGGAGAAGGAATGTTATCCAATGGGATTGTTACGTTTGAAAGAGTTAACTACATTACTGAGCTGGAGAATAATCTGCTGAGTATCTCGCAGATTTGTGACAATATGTATACCACTCACTTCAAAGACAAAGAATGTTTGATCTTGAAACCAGGATTTGTTATCCCTGAAGAATGGATTATCATGCGGGCACCTAGAGTGAATGATTTATATGTGTTGGACATGAGTGTAGCAACTACAACAACAGGTCAGGCACATTGTTTTGTTTCCAGAGCAACAGAGAAAGAATCGAAGTTGTGGCACCGGAAGATGGGGCATATACATCTTAGAAAAATGAATCACTTGGTGCATAATGATTTGGTTCTTGGAGTTAATATCAAAGGTTTTCATCTGGAAGGGGAGTGCATTAGTTGCATCAAAGGCAAGCAGAAGAAAAAGTCACACCCTAAAAATCAAGTCAATTCAGTTTCCAGACCGTTAGAGAGACTACATATGGATCTGTTTGGTCCAGTAAACGTCAAAAGTATTACAGGGGATCTCTACTGTCTTGTGGTTACTAATGATTATTCCAGATTTTCATGGGTATCATTCTTGAAGTTGAAAGATGAAACGTTTGACAGTTTGATGGCGTTGTTCAGAAAGATTGAAAATCTGTACCAAAGGCGTATCAGAAGAATCAGAAGTGATAATGGTACTGAATTCAAGAACAATAAGATGGAAGAATACTGTGATGAAAGAGGTATTTTGCATGAGTTTAGTGCTCCGTACACTCCGTAGCAGAATGGAGTTGCAGAACGCAAGAACAGGACGCTAATCGAAACGGCTAGAACAATGCTTGCTGATTCAAAGCTACCGATAAATTTTTGGGCAGAAGCAGTTTCTGCCGCATGCTATACACTCAACCGGGTTCTCACTGTCAAGAAATTCAACAAAACATGCTTTGAGTTGATCAATAACCGCAAACCGAATCTGAAGTATCTTGAACCGTTGGGTCACCCTGTACTGTTCTAGAGCCTTTTGGAAAGTTTGGTCTGAAGAGTATTGAAGGGATATTCATAGGTTATGCAAGTCCATTACGACGAGTCTTCGTTCCAAGTCTGAAGCGGATTATTAAAGCTCCTAATGTTGAGTGTCAGGGGTATACTATACCGCCTCAGAACCCCGGTGATTCATGGCGTTTTAATTACGATAAATTGTGGGATTCGTTTGACATGGAAGAAGAAAAGGAAGAAGAAGAGGATTTCTTTGATGAGTTGGATATTTTAAGAGAGTATGAAAAATCACAGAAAAGGTTTCCAGCTGAGTATTCAAGAAGAGCTTCAAATGATGATGAAGCAGGTCCAAGCAATGCTGGTAAACATGATGATATCCAACAAAATGAAGTTGCTCAAGATAATCAGACGGCACAGAATGATAATCAAGAATCTGAGAACATGCCAGTATTTGATCGTGGTGATTCAGATTCTGAGGGGGAACAAATTCAGATCTCAAGTCAAACAAACCCAGTCAGTGAACAAGGTGCAAATCAGAATGTTACTAATCTGGAAGGTGATGTAGATGTTTCAGGCGAAGTAATGCCACGAACTCTTTCATATCATCCAGAGGAATTGATCATTGGAGAACTGCAGACAGGCGTTCGCACTCGAAGACAGATTGATAAAGGGCTTACATGTTTTTATACAACAGTTGCTCCTTTGCAAACTGAATTCCCATTGAGTTGTTTTATCTCGCAGGTTGAACCAAGAACTTACAAAGAGGCGCTTACTGAAGATTCTTGGGTCAATGCAATGCAGGAGGAATTGAGTCAATTCGAGAAATTAGGAGTGTGGAAGTTAGTGGATTTACCTGATGGTCAGAGGAAGATTAACACCAAGTGGGTGTTCAAGTGTAAGAGAGACGATAGAGGAGTTGTGGTTCGTAACAAAGCTCGACTCGTTGTCCAGGGTTTCTGTCAGCAGGAGGGTATAGATTTCACTGAAGTGTATGCTCCAGTTGCTCGACTAGAAGCTATCAGAATCTTTCTAGCATTTGCATCTTGGAAAAACTTCAAAGTATATCAGTTAGATGTAAAATCGGCTTTTCTCTACGGGAAGGTAAAAGAGGAGGTTTATGTCGGTCAGCCACCGGGCTTTACCGATCCACACCACAAAGACAAGGTCTACTTGCTAGACAAAGCGCTGTATGGTTTACACCAAGCCCCGAGAGCTTGGTACGAGACATTATCTCAACACCTGCTAGCCAACAGCTTTATTCGTGGAAAAGTGGATGCCACTCTCTTCACCAAAGAGGTCGATGGACATCTTCTGATTGTTCAGATTTATGTGGATGATATCATATTTGGGTCAACAAATGAGGATCTATGCAAAGATTTTGAACGAGTTATGAAACAGAAATTCGAAATGTCATCGATGGGTGAGATGAAATTCTTTTTGGGATTGCAGGTTGATCAGCTACCCAAAGGAATTTTCATACATCAAACGAAGTACGTTCATGATGTCTTGGAGAAATTCGGGATGTCAGGTTCTACTCCAGCAGCCACCCCATTAGCAACAAATCATGGGATAAACCCTGATCTCACCGGAGAGAAGGTAGATGAAACGATGTATCGTTCCATGATCGGTTCGCTGATGTATTTGACAGCTTCAAGACCCGATATCATGTACCCAACCTGCCTCGCAGCAAGATTTCAATCTAACCCGAGAGCATCGCACATGATTATTGTGAAAAGGATATTGCGCTACCTGAAAGGAACTCCATCATTGGGGTTGTGGTATCCAAGAGAAGGCGATTTCACACTCGAAGGGTATTCCGATTCCGATTTCGGATGCTGCAAAGTTAATGCTAAATCAACAACAGCAGGGTGTCAGTTCTTTGGATCACGATTGATCACTTGGCAATGCAAAAAGAAAACCTCTGTAGCTTTATCCACATGTGAAGCGGAGTATGTATCTGCTAGCAGCTGCTGCTCACAGATCTTGTGGATCCAGCAACAGATGCGCGACTACGGTTTGCAATTTCTAAACACCCCTATTTTTGTTGATAACGAGGCAGCGATTAACATTACAAAAAATCATGTTCATCACGCTAAAACCAAACATATTGAAATTCGTCATCACTTCATTCGCGATTGTTTCGAGAAGAAGTTGATACGAATTGAGAAAATCCACACTGATGAGCAAAAAGCTGATTTACATACCAAAGCATTTGACAAAACACGTTTTCAATATTTTCTAAAACTAAATGGTATGAGGCTTTTATCGGTGTCGGATGGGATCGTTGGCGTTGATGAAGGTGACATTGTAGATGATGTTGAGAAGCAATCTGCAATGGTTTGTCGATTTTTTACATGTTTTGGTATTTAGGGGGAGGTATAAGGTAAATATTTCAGAAAATACAAAAACAATAAAAAATGACAAAAATACAAAAACATGAGATATTTTTTCAAAATCCAAAAACAATAGAAAACCATATAAGAGCTTGTGTAAAAAGGGAAAATGACAGTACATCGGCTTGACGGTCACGGTATGCTAAAGAAATGTAATGTTTAAATGCGTTAAACAGTCTCGCTGATGATGTGTCGATAGGTTTTTACACATTTAGTAGGTTTGTTCGGGATATAAACCTAAATCTTACTTGCTTATTTCGTGGGGAACACTACTTGGATATATAGGTAACCCCTGAAATCTTGTTTGAAATATTCCTTTTTCTGATATACTAGGTTTTTATACTCAGTGATATCTGGGGTATTATTCCGGGACTTCTGCTGAATGAAAGTTCTGACCTAGTCCTCGAATAATACTTTCCGCAATGCTTGAAACATAGCATCACCCTCAGCATATATGATAAGACAATAAAATTGCTTAGCAATGCTGTTGTAAAAAAGATCCTCTAAAGGGGACACACCCACAAGTTGAGTCATGATCTCTCTGCTGAACGATGGTTCTGACCTGAGCTCTCATGATTCTTCATAATTTATTAACCCCTTACAGATATCATTTGTGTTATAATTGCCTGTAAGACTGAATATTGGGATCTGGATATGGGAGTATATTTAAGAGGTGGGACACATGTATAAGTTTAAGTCTTTAAAACACTAAATCCGTATCCTGGACAGATTGAAATTTGTGTGAGAATTTAAAATGGATCAGTATATCGACAATCTAAGTGAATTGTTTAATTCTGAGTATGTAATTGAAGCTTAACGGTACTTGTGTTTTGTCGAATAGCTGATATGATTTCCTAACACGCTCACCAAAAATATGTTTGTAAATAGTTTACTTTCATTTACTGCATTTTAGTTCTGTATTTCATTCCTAGTTTAGAAGCTTTATTAAAATTCAAAAAGATTTTACATTTCTGTTTTATTTTTGACAAACCAAAGTGGAGAGTTGATCTTCGGATTCGAATTCTGAAAGATGAAAGCAGATGCAGAAAGGTTTCTGGACTGGAGGATGAGTTGTGAGCAAAAACATGATAAGTTTATGAAAATTGGAAAGTTAAAGCAAGTTCATTAACTTGAAACTTGTAAATTTTCAGAGAATGATTGAACAAGAAGTCAGTGTGTTTTATCTTTGATCAACCAAGGTTATTAAGTTGGATTTGGTAGATTAATTGAGTAATCAGGGTCATTAGTTTGGACCAGAGTACTTAAGTGGATTTCTAATAACTGAAGGTTAAATGGTAAGTTTGGATTGAAATTGTTATTATCATATATCTTATATTTGGGTAGAGTTTATACAGGAATCCCCATGGTGATGGATTTCAAAGTTTGAACCAGAATTTGAGCCCTAGCTTGTTGAGAGGGGGAGTCTGTGAAAGGGGGAGTCAGAATTCTGGATCAACAGTCAAAGGGGAGACTAAAGATTAAAGTTTGAAGATAAAGATTGAAGAGAGATTTACAATGATTGAAGATTGATAAAGACAAAGACTTGAAGCCAAAGACTTCGTCAACATCCAAGGGGGAGTCTGTTGGTGCACTTAGTGTCTGTTAACTTTGTCTTATACAAGTCTTTTTTCTAGTTAGGTTGAATGAACACACAACAGAGTCGAAATTAGGATTAGATTGAATATTGTATAAGGCTTTCGCTTGAAATGAGAGATTGGACAGTTCAAGCGAAACCATGTCAATAGAGTTCGCTTGAACTGAACTCAAGCGAAACCCCATGGCTTGACATCTCCAAGCGAAACCTTGTATGCCTATAAATAGGGTTGTGTGTTGTTCATTTGAAGCGGTCATGTATGTGTGTGTGAGCGAAGGTGCTGCCGGATTTTTGTCAGAATACATTGTAAAAGCTCACAATCAGTAATAGAAAGAAAGTTAAAAGGATACAAGCTGTTTTTGACTTCGTTTACGTTGATTCCGCCCTCGTATTTGAAGATGAACTGCCTTAACAGACTTTAGGGTCACCAAACACGATCCAACAAAAACCTTGATTATGAAAGGACTGGAAGTGTTTGTATACCTAAAATAAGTTTCTGAATAACCTCGTACGGTATTTATATTCACAAATGAGCCACTTGTTGATTGAGTATAGCCGTTCGAGTAATTAATTGAAAGTTTGCGCAATGAAGGGTTAAAAGCGTCAACATGTTAATTCTTACCTCTGAGTGATCTTTTAACAAACCGGGAGCTTCATGATATTTGATTATACTCTCGGGAATGCCAAACATTGGCCGTCTAAAGTTTTTTATGCCTACAAGTAAAGATACGCGCAACTTTGCAAGTCAGAAGGACTAAAAGTGTCAATATGTGTAATTACACCTCTGAATGACCTTTTAGCAAACCCAAAGCATCATGATGTTTAATAATACTCTCAATAATTCCTAATATGGATTAGATGAGGCTTCGATGATATTAAACAATGAAATGCGCAAGTTTGCGCATTAGAAGGACCTAAAGCGTCAACTTTTGAATCTACGCCTTTTGGTGATCATTTAAGCAATCGAGGGCGTAGCAATAATTAAACCCATGCTTGGGAATGCCCATTATGGGCCCTGGAAGGCTTGGATATCATTAAATGACATTTTGCGCTACTTTGTGCGATTAAGGGACTATTTGCGTCAAACTGCAAAAGTATGTCGATTCGTATGGTAACGGACCTTCTGGAATATGATCGTAAGTTAAACATGCCCTAATTATCCCTTACCTAACTTAGAAATAGGCTTAGAGGTGTTTCGTGCGCAAAAATAAACTTTTAAGTCATGCAGGGACTAAAAGTGTCAAAAAATGCACAAGTTTGCATTTTCGCGGATATCTCACATTCTGAATATCACCGGACACCCAAAAATTTATGTAAGCACTAAGATATTTTATTTTAGTGTTCGGAATGATAAAATTCCATTCGTCACGTAATTTGGATGGTTTTTCATGTCCGTTCGTGTTTCGGCGTAATTAGACGAACAACGCGATCATACGACCAAACGAACCGACATCTGACACATTTTTGAGCATGTTTCAATTCCATTATGTTTAGGCATCATTGTAGAGCCTTAAAGTTGACTTAACAAGATTTAAACGTGTCAAAAATGGACCTAACCAACTGCAGGGACCAAAACAGCAAATCTAAAAGTTCTTTGCTGAACTGTGCAGCCCAGGCGGGCCGCGTAGACCCCCCATGGGTCTTACGCGGGGCGTGTGAACCTTCCAGATCTGCAGAATGTGATTTACAGCCATTTACAGCCTGTTCCAGCTTGATCCAGCTCTTGCAAATGGTATTTCTTCAATCCTTGGGCACCCATAGTATTAGAAATCAGGGGGTAAGATGTGTACGGTCTAGATCAAGGCTCGTTTATCAAGAAACGATCCTAACGGTTCTCAAAAACCTATATATACCCCCTTGATCTTGGCTTTCATTTGCACTTCATTTCATTTTTGCTTGCTCTCTGAATTCTTGGAGGATCTTCAGCTTCTTGAGAACCTCCATTCAGTCCATATGACCCTTTGTAAGTGTCCTTTCGTGCTTAGTTTAATTGTTTAGCGTTTATAGCCGAAAAGTCAAGCATTTCGATAAATGCTTTGACTTTTAATCGGTTGAGCCATTGTTCGTAACGAACATGGCTACGTGACCGTAATTAGGTAGGTGTTAAACCCTCAAAAGGGCACCTCCTAAGTATCACGTTTACTTAGTTAAATTGTCGGGTCAAATAAAAGTCAAACGGGTTAGTTTTAAATAAAATTCATAACTATTAATATAGAAGCCATAAAATCAGTTTTCTCACTTTAATAACTTGGTAAATATTAGTTGAACATGTTTAAGCATGTTCAACCCGACAATTCTAAGTTTAGGCTCGGTTCGGAACCGAAAGTCGCAAAAGTTGACTTTTTCTTTAACTTTCAGTTCTGACCCGATTTAGCTTAGTTTAGATATGCCTTAGGATTCCTTTAGGACCAGGTTATAGGTTAGTGTAACCCTCTGAAGTTAAACAACTTGGTTCCTTAGTTATCCAATTCATATGCATGTTTCCGTTAAATGCCTAAATGTTGACTATTATGCCCTTTTAACCTTAAAACAAAATTTTTGAAAATGTGAGAGGATAGAAACCTTCATTACTAATTTATAAACTTGTCCCTAAAATTTGACATCAGTTTGAGGTCTAGAGTAGGAGTTATGCTCATTAGCGTAAATGAAAAGCTTTTTATTAATTAAACGGCGTAATTAGCATAAAGCCTATCCAAACCCAATTTTTTATACCAAAATTTTTACCTACTGATGTAAAATAATATTTTGGGATTTTTGAAGATTTTTATTTATTTTTAGGCTGAGCATAACATAGGGTTCTAGCCTTGATTCGGTAATTGCCGGTTTTGCCCTTTTGGCCATAAAATGAGTTTTACATAACATTTTGATACCAAACTTTTTGCTACTGATTTTATATGATAAATAAAACATTTTAAGCTTTCTGGAATGATAAAAATATCAGCTTTTCTTATAAAACCCGGAAATCGCTTAAAATCGCCTTTTTACGCGTTTTTAACGCATAGTATAAGTTAAAACTATTTTTAACATATAAGGTTTGATACCTACTAATGTTTTAAGTAAATTTTCATAATTAAACAGTAGGAAAAAGTTTTAAACTCAGAATTCTAATGTTGACCTTTAAAGCTTAAGTGAAATTACCAAAATGCCCCTTCGGTGCATAGTTTAGTTATAAAAGATAAATCTCACATATATACAATACCCTACTGTTATGACTTATAAAAATAAATATTTATACTAATTATATCAGACCTGTAGCTCAGATTAATATTTAAACTCTTTTATAACCTTTAAAATGACCAAAATACCCCTACGGGGCGTAATTTGAGTTTAAATTCGTTTTGGGCATAATGGGAGATATCTTACTGATGTCACAACATATTTAAGGCATATTAACTTAGGAAACCTGTATATGACTCTTATGGCTACCCGTTACGCATATTTCGCGTTCGGTTCGGTTTATGTAACTAGTTTGCATAAATTGAACGAAACGGGTCAAACCTTATAATATTTATCTCAAAATCCATAATGTGTTTAGTTTACCCATATTATACAAGTCTTCAAACTTGTCGGGTCTAAATCACATTCTATTTCGGTCTTCGCTTAATCGTGCGTTTTGAACCGTATCTTCCTTTAAAACTAACTGGTCTAAGTTTAGGCTTAATTAAAGACCCGTTTACGAATCTAATAGGTTATTAAAAACCTTCGTTCCAGATTTAGGAGCCCAGTAAAAGCTATCTGTACTTGCTGATTTGATATACGGCTGGGATTGAATTTATATTTAGCTCAGGTAAATACTTTTAACTTATTTTCCCTTATACGGGCTTAGGGTACGATATATAAAATACCGCTTGGTCGGGCATTGAATTTTTAATTGTATGAAGGTTAATTTATTGAAATGACCCGTTTAAATTGTTTTGTTTGCTTAAAGCCTTTGGGGGGTTAATGACCATGTCCCGGATATCCTTGGTATCATTTTAAGAAATGGCCACGACCTAAGCACGGGGTGTAGGCGTACACCCGACAGTGCATATATAAATAATAAGGTATAACCGCCGGTTTCGGGAATAACTCGCCGCGGGACTATATCATGTTGTGTGTCTATTAATCTTTAACCCGGTGTTAATCCGGGCTACCGAACGTATAAGAAACATGTAATTCTTTTACAAGTTTATATATAAATAATTATCCCAAGTTATAAAAAGTTTTGTGCCATGTGCATTCAAATCAATTTTTCTTAAAACGTTTTCAAAATGAGTCAGTTAAATTGTATTTACCAGTGTAAACTGACGTATTTTACCAAAAAGGCTAAGTGCAGGTACTAATCAGAATAGGCTGGCCTCTCCTAGCATCAAATAAAAGTCTCGCAAGCTTAGATGCCTTAAAGTCTGTTGAACAAAGTTTCTTTTTATCTTTTGATCCGCCTGTGGATCTTTTACAACCGTATTTGTAATACTTGATATTACTCTTTATCGGATTGTAATATATTTATCTTTTGCTTCCGCTGTGCATTTTAATTGTGTTGTTTGACTATAATGATATCAACTACGTCACGATACTCCCCACCGGGCCCACCGGTAATACGTGGAAATATCGGGGTGTGACACTTTAGCTTCTCAAAAGCAGCCTTCTCTCTTTCTAGCTGCTCTGCACCTTCCCGAGCAAACTTCACCGTTGCCTCAGCCTCAGCTCGCAGGCGAATGTTTTCCTCCTCCTTGCGGCCCAAGACCTTGTAATCTTCTATAATTGCATTCGCTATTATAGAACTTCCAACAAGCATGGAGGAGAACTGGTTTATCCGGTTCTCACGAGGCAAACCACGAGCATGAAGAACCTCAAAAGGAGTACCCAAACCGCTTAAGATATCCCTGCAAGCGGAGGGATCGTTGGAAATATCATCCCCTTGCCTAACAGTCCAAGGGGAACGATGATAATTCACACTCCGGTTTTCCATGTAAGAATGGTAATAAAATTCCAATTCAGTCTCACCAGGCTGAATGGACGGTTGACCTTCAACCCCCGTGCTCGCAGCAGTTGAACCAGATGTCTTCTCAACAACGGGGGATTTTGGTTTCTTAACACCAGGGGACTTCGGTTTCTCACCCCCCCTCGACTTCAGTATCACGCGGCTCAATTAATTTGTTAGAAGAATCCACCGTATCGACAATGGTTTGACACGCGGCCTTCTTCCCAGTATCCTCCGCATGCGAAGGTGGCGGAGTGACCACTTCAATAGAAGGGCTTCTTTTATCCTCCTTGTGGACCTCCACGTCCGCAGCCGCGTCCCGCGGGGGAGAAGAAGGAGCGTCAAAAAAGGAAAAAGTTTCCTCACGCAGTTCTACAATAAAGCAAAAAAATCTATAAGTTACAAGTTAGAACAAACAAACACTTGTAAACATATGGTCAACTTACCAGTTACAACCGTAGATTTTGGCTGCGAGATGGCAGCTGTCCGGGTCCTCCTCAACTTCGGACCTTTCTGCCCACCGGCAGCAGAGGCATCTCCCTTCCTCTTCTTATCATCAGCAGGTTTGGAACCCGCAAAGGATCCACCCACAGACGCACCACCACCTGGAACACCCAAACCCTTAAGGGTGTCAGACACTAGCACGTAATCTTTGTATGTGTGTAAACGAATACGAGAGATACCTGCCACCTCCGGCACCAAAGGAGGAACAACCGGCTCATGCGGTTTCTTCGGCTTGCGGAACCGCTTATCACCATGTTTTTCAGCATGCTGTTTGGGTACACCCGTTGCATTAGGGTCTCCCAAGGCCCCCGGATCTCCTGCGTTTAGTTCATCATAAAAACACTCAGCAGAGATAGATGGTTGACAAAACAAATAGCGCAAGTACAAACTATTATACCTTTGCCCTGCGGCAACGCCACCTCCAGTGCGGCCAGTTTAGGGACCCGAAAATTATCACGAATGGTGACATTGAATCCTTCCTCACCATCTTCACACGCAACCACCGCAACCTTGCCCTTGAAATCCGGGCAGAACATTCTCCAAAGTGGAGCATCCTCTGACAACAGTTATAAAAAAACTCAATAACAAAAACAAAGAAACAAGAAACCGCGCGGGAAAAAATATACTTACCACCACTTTTCTCCCGCACAACAGGCCTTGCCTTCCTGCTCATCCTCCCTAGCATCATCCGCAGCAGCCACAGCTACGTGTTATCCAGCTTCATGGCCAACAATGTAAGGGAACGAGGTAACCGCAAAGGACGTGCAGTTACTTGAGAGCTAAACTGGGAGAACACGAAAACCCCACAAAAGAGGGATCATCGTTCAATGTCCAGTTGATAAACATAAAGCGATAGCAAGGCACTTACAGCATTGCATCCGCAACCGCAGAGGTTACAACTAGAGTTGCGGACACTGACATCTTCAGTCACCGTCTCAAAAGTTGGTTCGGCACAACAACAGGTGGCTGACCTCAGAAAAAGGTAGACCATACTACCGGATCAAAATCCTCGGCTGAGAATTCCGCATCAGACGGAACTTACTCACCGGTATGGAAGAGACGTCACACGACCTTACCAGACCCACGGCTTGATTTACTTGAAGCAGGAGCCATCAGTCTGGCCTAGAATCTTCTCCAACTTCCAAAGTACCCACTCGACCTCATAGACCAGTATTCCTCCCACATGCAACTTGCATGAGGAAACAACACTAGACTGGGGGGACTTGAACTGGTATGGTCCCAGATCTCGCACCAACATGGCTGCGAGTGACCATTACCCTTATAAAAAACCCCCACCGGCAAGAACTTATCTGTGTCCGTGTGGGCACGCGCGAACACAGCGGTCGAATCCAATCGGTCAAGGGATGAGAAGACTTACCTTGTGTATGATAATGGGTGTACACATAGCGATGCGGCTTGGCACCACATCCTATGAACATTTTCGTCACGACAAGGGATCTGGGCAACAGCAACAGTCACCACAAGTGGCGATGCGGCCTGGCACCGCATCCCGCACATGTCTTGGCCAGAGCAAGAACGCGGAAACAACAACAGTTACCGCGAGCAGCGATGCGGCACGGCACCGCATCCTGCCCATAAGGCAAGTGGGACTGACACCATAGAGCAAGTGGCACCAACGAAAGTTGCCTGCCAGCCCACACGTAAGCAACAGACTGACACCACGATAGGACGTGGCATCACCACCGTAACCGACAAGCCTGACACACCTGCAAGAGGCTGTGCATTGCCAGTCTAGCCACTCAATTACCCTCCTTCACTCCTCGGCTATAAATACCCATCCCAAACCAGGTTTGAGGTATCTCTTCTCAACTCTCTCACCTGCTACTACTATCACACACTTTGCTTCACAAGCAAATTACTGATTCTCACGCCGGATAGTGGTAACAAGGAGCACCCCCCACCCCATCCTCCTTGTTACGAGTCACGGTTTGTTTTCCTTGTGCAGGAGATAGACCAGCGGACGATCCAGCCACCGATCCTCGGAAAGAAGGGATTAACCCTACTTGACGAGACCAGTGAATTAACCTCCCTTGGTTAACCACTGTTTCATTAGCAATGGTATTGTATTACGGATGGTAGGAGGTAATGGTAGTGTAATATGGATGGTATGATAGATGAAAGGGAATGTGTATTCAAAGTGGTGTACTAAAACACGTTATAACATGTTCATATATATATATAGATGCATATGTGCATTTCTAGTGTTGTTAATGTTATAACAAGTTCATGCATATAGAGCACATGTGCATTTCTATTATTGTTAATGAAAAAAGTAGTGTATTATAAATGGTAGTGTAAATGAAAGTGCAATTGTCTGAAATTTGTAATGAATTACGGAATTTGTCAATGAAATGACACAAATGCACATGTGCATGGATAACTGTTACTCGAATTTTTTTGTAATTTTTTTTATTTTTGACGAAATATAGCGATTTTTTCAAAAATAATAGTAACAAAAAAATTGGGTGTTTTTTAGATTCTTTAGGTATTTTTTGGCTGTGTTTACATTGGTTCTCGTGGCTCTCACAATAAAGGGTGGTTTCTAACGGATCTTTCTCCTATATATGTATGTGTATATAATATGGGAATTGGTTTGGTGAGAACCACCTTCATTTATGAGAACTCCTATCTCGTGAGTGAATTTTTCTAAAAAAAGATATTTCTAATAAAAACCAAAGAGTAATAGGGATAAACAGAATTCTCATTGTTTCATTACAATATATAGATAAACAAAACTGTAAACCCTAAAGCCCATAAGTAATGGGTTGGGCCTAAAATGTCTGGTTTATAACACTCCCCCTCAGACATTTAGAATTACACACAGTTTAACAACATACTTCAGGATGATGTTAAATAGGTACTTCAGGACCTGAATAAATAAATTGATACTACTGGATCAGCTATGCTTCCTCATTAAAAACCTTACTAAGAAAACCCAGTGGGACAAAACATAGTTAAGGGAAAAAGAGTACAGCGTGCATAATTCTCCCCCTGAATTCAACAAACATCTTTCAATCTACGAAGACCGATATTGTGTGATGGCTGCTCGAAATTGGTTCTGGGTAAAGACTTCGTGAACAGGTCAGCTAGATTTTCGCTTGACTTAATCTGGCGAACATCAATTTCCCCTTCCTTTTGCAAGTCATATGTTGAGAAAATTTTTGGTGAGATGTGCTTTGTTCGATCACCCTTGATATAACCTTCCCTGATCTGAGCTATGTAAGCATCATTGTCTTCATAAATAATTATCGGCTCCTTCTTGATCTGTTCTAATCCGCATGCTTCTTGTATGTGATTAATCATTGATCTCAACCACACGCATTCTCGACCAGCATCATATAGTGCTATCAATTCGGCATGATTTGATGATGTTGCTATAAGTGTTTGCTTAGTTGACTTCCAAGAAATTGATGTGCCGCCGTATGTGAATACATAACTTGTCTGAGATTTTGCTTTATGAGGATCTGATAGATATCCGGCATCAGCATACCCAACAAGCTGGGACTTTTGATCTTTCTGATAGAAAAGACCTAAATCTTGTGTCCCGCAAATATACCGGAATATATGTTTTACACCATTCCAGTGTCTACGAGTTGGATTCGAACTGTATCTCGCTAGCACATGTACTGCAAATGCAATGTCAGGTCTTGTATTATTTACGAGATACATAAGGGCACCGGTCGCGCTTAAGTATGGTACTTCTGGACCAAGTACTTCTTCGCCTTCTTCTTGAGGGCGATAAGGATCCTTGTGTGGATCTAGCGGTCGGACAACCATAGGTACGCTAAACGGATGTGCTTTGTCCATATTGAAACGTACTAACATCTTCTGGATGTAGTTTAATTGATGGACAAATGTGCCATTGCACAGATATTCAAATTGTAGTCCGATACATAATTTCGTCATACCAAGATCTTTCATTTCAAATTCCTTCTTTAGCAACTGAGCAGCTTTCTCTATCTCTTCAGGAGATCCGATGATGTTAATATCATCAACATAGACTGCTATTATAGTGAATTTTGAGAGTGAACTTTTTATAAAAACACATGGACTGATTACATCAGACTTGTATCCTTCTTTTTCGAGATATTCACTAAGTCGATTGTACCACATACGACCAGATTGTTTGAGACCATATAAAGATCTCTAGAGCTTTATAGAACACATATCTCGAGGTGTTGATTTTAATGCTTCAGGCAATTTTAATCCTTTAGGGATTTTCATGTAGATGTCATTTTCAAGTGTCTCGTATAAGTATGCGGTGATGACATCCATTAGCCTCATATGAAGTCCTTCAGAGATTGTGAGGCCGATTAGGAACCTAAGGGTTATCGCATCCACCACAGGGGAATACGTTTCCTCATAATCAACTCCTGGGATTTGGGAAAACCCATGTGCTACAAGTCGAGCCTTATATCGTACAATCTCATTCTTTTCATTTCTCTTTATTGCAAACACCCATTTATAACCTACTGGTTTGACGTCTATGGGCGTTCGGACTACAGGTCCGAAAACATGTCGCTTTTCGAGCGAATTTAATTCGGCGTTTATGGCTTCTTGCCGTCTTGGCCAATCATTTCTGTGCATGCACTCTTCTAAAGTTTTAGGTATGTAATCATTTTCATTGATTACATCCGTTGCTATAGCATATGCAAATATATCATCAACACGTGTTTTATTCCGGTTCCACATTGTACTATCTTGTACATAATTAATAGAGATCTCATTTTCGTTCGGTACCGGTGTTTCTTCTGAAACTTCATTTTCCTCTGGAATTATAGTTGTCTCTTCTGGGACATTTACCTCTATTGGGGTTTCATTTATAATCTTTTGTGAGTTTTCACCAACTGCGTTACTTTGCTCTTTTCGTTTTCGTGGGTTTTTGTCTTTGGAACCGATTGGTCTCCCACGCTTTCGTTGTATAGTAATCACTTCTGGGATTACTTCAATTCGAGCAGGTGCATTTGATGCTGGTACATGTGACCTTGTCACTCTATTCGTGTCTGTGAATGCATCTGGTAATTCATTCGCTATTCTTTGCAAATGTATGATCTTTTGGACTTCATATTCACATTGACCACTTCGGGGGTCGAGATTTGATAGCGATGATGCATTCCATGTTATTTCTTGCGTTACCAGTCTTTCTTTGTCCTTATCTCCCCCTAAGACTGGGAACATTGTTTCATCAAAATGACAGTCAGCATACCGTGCTGTAAACATATCTCCCGTCATTGGTTCTAAATATTTAATTATGGACGGGGAGTTAAAACCAATATAGATTCCCAGTCTTCTTTGGGGTCCCATTGTAGTACGTTGTGGTGGCGGTATAGTCTCAATGTGTGTAATGTTGAATAATTGATGAAAAGCAGTTTTAAATAGAAGCAATGAAGATAGAATGAAAGGTGTTTTTGAACTTTTTGATTGATAAGTTTATTGATAGAATAAAGTGTAACCCACATCTCTGATAATGGGTTTCAAAGCCCCATTCTCTAGAATTTTTTTTATTATTAAAAAGACAACTGTATTCCATCCATAATTATTAATTACTAACAATTTTTAAGATATTAAGGAATGGGCCTGGATGGGAACAGAACAAGACCGTGAGTAGGATCAGACATCACTTTTGAATTTAGATCTGGGCCTCCAATGACAACAACCTATTGCAAATGTAATAGACTAGTACTATTATTCTCTGTGACATATTTAAACCAACATAATTGCCTACAAAATCATACAAATCTTGTTTAATAGATACTAGAGTTTAATATATCAACATTCAATGTTTCATATATTTTATTCTTTTCAAATATTTAATTAAATTATCAAAACACAATTTATATTTAGAATACGAAATCATACAAGAGTTTCTAAATTCCCACTCTATTATTAAAACGGTGTAAAGTATAGAACCTGCAGTTCTATCTATAGAGAACCTGAAGTTCTCCTATAATATATATTTTATATTGCGGCTCGATTTTAAATCCATGATTCTTTCCTTTATAGATAAAAAATGTCGAACTTATCAAAACTTGAATTCACCGCACTTGACATCTCGGGCAACAAGTACCTCCCGTGGACTCTTGATGCTAAAATTCACCTGACGGCAAATAATTTGGGGGAGACAATTATTGATGGTAATCAAACTTCACCTCAAGATAAAGCAAAAGCTATGATATTCCTCCGCCATCATCTTCACGAAGATCTAAAGCGGGAATATCTAACTGTTGAGGACCCCCTTGTATAATGGACAAACATCAAAGAACGTTTTGACCACCAGAAGTTGGTCTTACTTCCCAAAGCCCGCTATGAATGGCTTCATTTACGACTACAGGACTTTAAGACTGTCAGTGAGTATAATTCTGCCTTGTTCCGCATTACCTCTGAGTTAAAATTATGTGGTGAGAAAATTACTGATGAAGACATGCTTGAAAAAACTTTCTCAACGTTCCATGCCTCAAATATGCTCCTGTCGCAGCAATACAGGGAACGTCAATTTACCAAATATTCTGAATTGATATCATGTCTTCTGGTCGCGGAGCAAAACATCAAGCTCCTACTACAAAATCATCAATCGTGACCTGCCGGTGCAAGCCCAATCCCTGAAGCGAATGTGGCGAATTATCAAAGCGGACGAGGTAGAGGTAGAGGCCGCGGCCCCAGCAGAGGTCGTGGTCATGGTCTAGGACGGGGATATACATAGCGTCGGGAGTCCCAGAACACTAAAAATAGCGGTGGTGAATCGAGTCGACATAATACGGGGCGACCTTCAAAAGGGAAAAATAGCGGGACTAGAAATAACATTTGTTATAAATGTGGGATGTCAAATCATTGGTCCCGCACATGTCACACCCCTAAACACCTCGTTGAGGCATATCAACGCATGATGAAAGAAAAAGGAAAGAATGCTGAAACTAATCTGATTGAGAATGCACCTTCAGCCATGATATCAGACGTTCATTTGGATGCATGTGATTTCATTGAAAATGTTCGTGATGTTTAAACATATTTAACGTACCTTTTATGTTTTACTTTTCACATTGTGACCTTGGTATTTGGTTTGGTTTGAAACTCTTGCAATGTTTTATTTTTACTCCTTTGCATTAATTTTTATTTATTTATTTTATTTATTTCCTGAAGAAATATGCATGCTAGCTCCAGTAGAGCTATTATTGGTGATGAATGTCTGGTAGATAGCGGTAGTACTAACACTATTCTCAAAGATATGAAATTTTTCTCCGAGTTGTCTCCGGCAGAGACACCGATTAGTACTATATCTGGTGTCAGTAACCTTATCAAAGGCTCCGGCAGAGCACACATAATATTATCTTTGGGTACCCAACTAACTATTGATAATGCATTATATTATAGTAAATCCAAAAGAAATTTACTTAGTTTTAAAGATATTCGAAAAAATGGTTACCACCTAAAAACAATATCTGAAAATAATATTGAATATCTTCAAATTACTTCAAACAAAAATGGCCAAGAAACAATTGTTGAACAATTAGAAGCCTTATCCTCTGGATTATATTGTACTAATATCAATCCTATCGAATCATACATGCTGAGTAACCAAAAGCTGTTAGATAAAGACACATTCAATATATGGCATGACCGTCTAGGTCACCCTGGTAGCATAATGATGAGACGAATAATCAAAAGTGCAACCGGGCACCCTCTCAAAAACTTAAAAGTTTTGCTACCACAAGACTTATCATGTGCAGCATGCTCTCTGGGCAAACTTATAACTCGACCCTCACAAACTAAATTGATACATGAAACCCCATCATTTTTAGAAAGAATCTAAGGGGATATTTGTGGGCCTATTCATCCTCCGTGTGGACCATTCCGCTATTTCTTGATCTTAATAGACGCATCCTCAAGGTGGTCACATGTGAGCCTTTTAGCTACTCGAAATGTAGCATTTGCCCGACTTTTAGCTCAAATCATACAATTGAGAGCCAATTTCCCCGATAATCAAATTAGAAACATCCGGATGGATAATGCGGGAGAGTTCACATCTCAAGCTTTTAATGACTATTGTATGTCAATTGGGATCAATGTTGAACATTCAGTACCTCATGTTCACACACAAAACGGTTTAGCTGAATCTCTAATTAAACGATTACAAATAATCGCTAGACCACTCTTAATGAGATGTAAATTACCATCTTCTGCAT
The DNA here is from genome assembly GCA_030545235.1 of Helianthus tuberosus. Lineage (NCBI taxonomy): Eukaryota > Viridiplantae > Streptophyta > Magnoliopsida > Asterales > Asteraceae > Helianthus > Helianthus tuberosus. The sequence continues at coordinate 56,707,789 of CM060411.1, read as the reverse complement.
GGAGTCATGCTATTTTGCATGCCGCTGCATTGATTAGCTTGAGACCAACTGCTGATCACGAATACTCCCCATTGCAACTGGTCTCCGGACGAGAACCAAGTTTGTCCCACCTTAGAATTTTTGGTTGTGCGGTATATGTACCAATACCGCCACCACAACGTACTACAATGGGACCCCAAAGAAGACTGGGTATCTATATTGGCTTTAACTCCCCGTCCATAATTAAATATTTAGAACCAATGACGAGAGACATGTTTACACCACGGTATGCTGACTGCCATTTTGATGAAACAATGTTCCCAGTCTTAGGGGGAGATAAGGACAAAGAAAGACTATTAACACAAGAAATAACGTGGAATGCATCATCGGTATCAAATCTCGACCCCCGAAGTGGTCAATGTGAATATGAAGTCCAAAAGATTATACATTTGCAAAGAATAGCGAATAAATTACCAGATGCATTCACAGATACGAATAGAGTGACAAAGTCACATGTACCAGCATCAAATGCACCTGCTCGAATTGAAGTAATCCTAAAAGAAATACTATACAATGAAAGCGTGGGAGACCAATCGGTTCCAAAGACAAAAACCCACGGAAACGAAAAGAGCAAAGTAACGCAGTTGCTGAAAACTCACAAAAGATTATAAATGAAACCCCGGTAGAGGTAAATGACCCAGAAGAGACAACTATGAATCCAGAGGAAAATGAAATTTCAGAAGAAACACCGGTACCGAATGAAAATGAGATCTCTATTAATTATGTACAAGATAGTACAATGTGGAACCGGAATAAAACACGTGTTGATGATATATTTGCATATGCTATAGCAACGGATGTAATCAATGAAAATGATTACGTACCTAAAACTTTAGAAGAGTGCATGAACAGAAATGATTGGCCAAGATGGCAAGAAGCCAGAAATGCCGAATTAAATTCGCTCGAAAAGCGACATGTTTTCGGACCTGTAGTCCGAACGCCCATAGACGTCAAACCAGTAGGTTATAAATGGGTGTTTGCAATAAAATGAAATGAAAAGAATGAGATTGTACGATATAAGGCTCGACTTGTAGCACAAGGGTTTTCCCAAATCCCAGGAGTTGATTATGAGGAAACGTATTCCCCTGTAGTGGATGCGATAACCCCTAGGTTTCTAATCGGCCTCACAATCTCTGAAGGACTTCATATGAGACTAATGGATGTCGTCACCGCATACTTATACAGGACACTTGAAAATGACATCTACATGAAAATCCCTAAAGGATTAAAATTGCCTGAAGCATTAAAATCAACACCTCGAGATATGTGTTCTATAAAGCTCCAGAGATCTTTATATGGTCTCAAACAATCTGGTCGTATGTGGTACAATCGACTTAGTGAATATCTCGAAAAAGAAGGATACAAGTCTGATGTAATCAGTCCATGTGTTTTTATAAAAAGATCACTCTCAAAATTCACTATAATAGCAGTCTATGTTGATGATATTAACATCATCGGATCTCCAGAAAAGATAGAGAAAGCTGCTCAGTTGCTAAAGAAGGAATTTGAAATGAAAGATCTTGGTATGACGAAATTATGTATCGGACTACAATTTGAATATCTGTGCAATGGCACATTTGTCCATCAATTAAACTACATCCAGAAGATGTTAGTACGTTTCAATATGGACAAAGCACATCCGTTTAGCGTACCTATGGTTGTCCGACCGCTAGATCCACACAAGGATCCTTATCGCCCTCAAGAAGAAGGCGAAGAAGTACTTGGTCCAGAAGTACCATACTTAAGCGCAATCGGTGCCCTTATGTATCTCGCAAATAACACAAGACCTGACATTACATTTGTAGTACATGTACTAGCGTGATACAGTTCGAACCCAACACGTAGGCACTGGAATGGTGTAAAACATATATTCCGGTATATTTGCGAGACATAAGATTTAGGTCTTTTCTATCAGAAAGATCAAAAGTCCCAGCTTGTTGGGTATGCTGATGCCGGATATCTATCAGATCCTCACAAAGCAAAATCTCAGAAAGGTTACGTATTCACATACGGTGGCACAGCAATTTCTTGGAAGTCAACTAAGCAAACACTTACAGCAACGTCATCAAATCATGCCGAATTGATAGCACTATATGATGCTGGTCGAGAATGCGTGTGGTTGAGATCAATGATTAATCACATACAAGAAGCAAGCGGATTAGAACAGATCAAGAAGGAGCCGACAATTATTTATGAAGACAATGCTGCTTGCATAGCTCAGATCAGAGAAGGTTACATCAAGGGTGATCGAGCAAAGCACATCTCACCAAAGTTCTTCTCAACATATGACTTGCAGAAAGAAGGGGAAATCGATGTTCGCCAGATTAAGTCAAGTGAAAATCTAGCTGACCTGTTCATGAAATCTTTACCTAGAAGCAGTTTCGAGCAGTTATCACAAAAGATCGATCTTCTTAGATTGAAAGATGTTTGTTGAAGTCAGGGGGAGAATTATGCACGTTGTACTCTTTTTCCCTTAACTAAGGTTTGTCCCACTGGGTTTTCTTAGTAAGGTTTTTAATGAGGCAGCATAGCTGATCCAGTAGTATCAATTTATTTATTCCGGTCCTGAAGTACCTATTTAACATCATCCTGAAGTATGTTGTTAAACTGTGTATAATTCTAAATGTCTGAGGGGGAGTGTTATAAACCAGACATTTTAGGCCCAACCCATTACTTATGGGCTTTAGGGTTTTGCATATGACTTGCAAAAATTAGTAGGAGCTTGTTGTTTTGCTCCGCGACTAGAAGACATGATATCAGTTTGGAATATTTAGTAAATTGGCGTTCCCTATATTGCTGCGACAGGAGCATATTTTGAGGCATGGAACGTTGAGAATTTTTTTTTCAAGTATGTCTTCATCGGTTATTATATTTTTTGTCCCTACATAATTTTAACTCAGAGGTAATGCTGAACAAGGCAGAATTATATTCACTGACAGACAGAAAATCCTGTAGTCGTAAATGAAGCCATTCATAACGGGCTTTGGGGAGTAAGACCACCTTCTGGTGGTCAAAACGTTCTTTGATGTTTGTCCATAATTCAAGGGGGTCCTCAACAGTTAGATATTCCCGCTTTAGATCTTCGTGAAGATGATGGCGGAGGAATATCATAGCTTTCGCTTTATCTTGAGGTGAAGTTTGATTACCATCAATAATTGTCTCCCCCAAATTATTTGTCGTCAAATGAATTTTAGCATCAACAGTCCATGGGAGGTGGTTGTTACTCGAGATGTCAAGTGCGGCGAATTCGAGTTTTGATAAGTTCGACATTTTTTTACAAGGAAAGATTCATGCATTTAAAATGAGCCAATATTATAAAATATATATTATAGGAGAACTTCAGGTTCTCTATAGGTGGAACTGCAGGTTGTATACTTTACGCCGTTTTAATAACAAAGTAGAATTTAGAAACTCTTGTATGATTTCGTACTGTAACATCGAAATAGTGTTTTAATAATTTGATTAAATATTTAAATATAATAAAATATATTAAACTTTGAATGTTGATATATTAAACAAGATTCCAATGAAATTTGCGATTTAATTTTCATAGTAATCAAAAAATCAGTTACCAAAAGAATCAATTTTGGTTTCCTATTATTTTTTCTTTCGATGGAAGACAGTTGTTAAACATGGCAACTTTCCATAGTCATCAATCTTTATACCGTTTCAAAAATAATATATATAATAAAATATAAATTTGGCCCATTGGAAAAAAAACCATGACCTGGTATTACAACAATCCCAAAAAAAAAATAAACACTTTTATCACAAAGTGATACGTTTAGTCAGATGGAGAATTTGATTTCCATATCACAAAGTACTTTAAAAAAATTGTAACATCTTTATACAATTTCTTGCAGGATGATGATTTCGTTGGGGGTTTTACCGGAAAACGAGATCGGGTTTACACATGATGTTATACAGTCAGATAGACCGCCGGAGTGAGGCCGCCGACACCGTCCGGTTTCTTCCGGCGTCCTCCGATCCACCACTGAAGGACCGCCAGAATCTCTCTCTCAAAACCGCTAATCTACTCATTTCCGCCACAACTGTCGCTTCGGAGAACCGAATCTTTTCAACATCCCAAGGACAAATCTCCACACAACGTCGAAGGGGATCAAGGGACGGTTGAACCGTTTACCGTCTGCTTCCGTTGGAGATATGGTTACTGCTCGAGAGTTATATCCGTAGGGATGAATTTGTCGACGGGATCTATCAATAACATCGGTGGTGCGCAGCGTCGGTTAACCGCCGGAGGAAGGTTTTCGGGTAAGATTGTTAGGCGTGACGGTAGGAACCATCGTGTGTTTGGAAAATGCTAGCTATTAACAAATCATGTTTGTTGTTTTCTGAAAATCAATCGAGGTTTCTATCTCAGCATCTATTGCATGAAAGCTCTGTTGTTTTTTCGTTTCTTCATCAAGTTATAATGTTCCCTTTTCATCTCTTTTGCACACTAGCTATTGGGAAATCAACTGACCAATTCTGTAAAAAGTTGTTATACGGGTGCCTTTTGACCTTTAGGTTAATTAGTTGACAGGGAAACTTTAGTATTTACATTTTTTTTAAATCTATATGGTAATCTTCCCACAAAATAAATAGCAAAAACTATAAACAGTTAGCTATAGGAGAATAGTGGTGGATAGTTGGCACGCTTGATTTGATTTTGATTATTGTTTTTGAATATTGAACTGAGCATCTTGGTAGAAAAATATACTCTTGAAAGTATGTATATTTGTATTTTTATCTATAAAATCATGTCGGGTGGATATTTTTTCTGGTCGGTTCTGAAAAACGGTTTTGTATTATTGATTTCATTTCTGGATTGCCGGAGATTTAAGAACTGTTTTTCGTTTCGGTCCTAATACACAAAAAACAGGGCAGTCCTAGTTTGATCTAAAGTTCAAAAGAAAATCGCAGAAAAAATTGATATTGTACCCGGATTTGATGAACGGCAATTATCTGAATCCAAGCTGGTAAATTCCCTAACGAATAGAGCGATCGTGCTGATAACGTGATAAAAACCAAAGAGAAAAAGAGATAAACTGAATTCTTCAACTAAATTCTATTCAACATTACAATATATAGATAAACATAACTATAAACCCTAAAGCCCATAAGCAATGGGTTGGGCCTAAAATGTCTGGCTTATAACACTCCCCCTCAGACATTTAGAATTATACACAGTTTAACAACATACTTCAGGATGATGTTAAATAGGTACTTCAGGACCTGAATAAATAAACTGATACTACTGGATCAGCTATGCTGCCTCATTAAAAACCTTACTAAGAAAACCCAGTGGGACAAAACTTAGTTAAGGGAAAAAGAGTACAGTGTGTATAATTCTACCCCTGAATTCAACAAAAATCTTTCAATCTACGAAGACTAATCTTGTGTGATAGCTGCTCGAAAACTGCTTCTAGGTAAAGATTTCGTGAACAGGTCAGCTAGATTTTCACTTGACTTAATCTGGCGAACATCAATTTCCCCTTCATTTTTCAAGTCATATGTTAAGAAAAATTTTGGTGAGATGTTGTAACACCCATCCATTTAATTCATTTAGTTAATCGTACGACATGTAAAATTTATAAACAAACATTTAACTAACAAAACTTAGTTGGTAGACTAAGTTATACTTTATCATAATGTTTAACATAGTTAAATAACTAATTTCAAACATAAGTCGTTCATTAGTGATTACAAAACTACAAAGTTTAGCTAGAGTTAATTAGTGCGGAAGCATCCAAAAGTTTTGTGTTCGGTTCTTGAAGCATCGACTTGATCGTCGTCCACATACTTGAAATACCTAGAAACTGGAAAGTTTGGCAATCATTAGTATTAGAATTCTTGAAATAATTCAATAATCATACTATAATCAAATACGGAATTCGAGTATCTGAAAGATGCAAAATTCAGCAATTTTGCCAGGGTTCTACCGTAACTTACGGTAGCCACCGTAAGTTACGGTAGCTCCTGGAAGCACATTGTTCCACCGTAAATCAGGAAGATTACACCGTAGCCTTTTGGCCTCTACCGTAAGTTACGGTACTACCGTAACTTACGGTGGTCTCTGAAAGGCTATGGTTTGACTGATTTGTTTGTTTTGCCCAAACCAAATTCTCGGATTTCTCATTCTAACAGCCAACATGTTAAATTCTGGTATTCTATTATGTCTTTTATCAACAATAACAAAAGACAAATTAACTATATTACGAAGTATTTGCCACGCATTAATCGATTATTCGAACCGTTTGGCTCATCTTACGGAATCCTCCATTATGATGACTACCAACAAGTTCTAACCAGTTCTTGTCTTATTATTAGTATAGCGAACATCATCGCTTTAGATCAACACAACTTTTGTTCTACGATTCAACTACACATATGCTAGTTACCAAAATTTACCCAATGTAACGAATCAAGTTACATACCTTTAGTGCACGCCCTTTAAACGCAAGTCGCCACCGGCTTGTCCGCTTGGAGCTCCGGTATCCTTTCCTATAGAGTTCAACCAAGACATGTTTAGAACTCCTTTTCAATTCATAGTTCACATATTTTGCCGAAACATCACAATCATGCGGTTTAACTCAAATTTTCAGATTTAAGCCTTCTTTGAGGCATTTATGCGAACACTTTAAGGGCAGAAATTTACACTATATACTATCAAGTTCATAACTTGTCATGTAGCCCTAAATTTTCATCAATCAACTACCTTACATGAACTTTAACCTCTAAAATTCTGAAATCACTTCACATATGTCAACTATTACTAGAACAACCACTATAATCCTAGTGTTTATCATTCTCTCACAAAACCCATGAATCACCTTCAATGTGTTCACGAAATTTTCAGAATTTAGGCATGATTTCACATATTGTTGTCTAGGTTTTACTCCTAGACATTATATCATTCCTATTCTACCCAAATAAGAAACATGCATCATCAAATTTTAGATTTCCCAAATTCATGAGAATTTCAAGTAGATAATTTTCATCAAATTTTACATACCTTATAACCTTCTTGCGATGAGGATCACAAATCTCAACTCGGATTTCGTTTTGGATCAGATTTGCTCCTTCAATTTAGGTGTTTTGTGGAAGTTAGGGTTTTCAAAAGCTTGGTCGCCCCTTCCCCCTGTTGATCGATCCCAGCATCCTCACCAGGGATGTTTGTGTTTTATTAAAATGTTTTTATTAAAACTATTTTCAAGTTTAACACTTTTGGTCCCTCTAGTTTCTTTTATTTTATTTCTATGTCTTTAACTACTCATAAGTAATAAACTAACTAGGTTAGTGTCATTACTAGTTATTTTATTTTACTAATTTATTTGCAACTTAATTGCAAATTTAAGAAATTTGTATTTTCGGGCTGTTACAAGTCCACCCCCCCCCCCCCCTTAAAAGGGTTTCGTCCCCGAAACCAGAGTACGTTCCGAATAGTGTAGGGTAGAGACGTCGCATCTCTTCTTCGGACTCCCATGTAGTGTCCGAACCTTTCCTATGCTCCCACTTGATCTTGACTTGCTCGATTCGTTTATTTCGCAAGTGCTTAACCTTTCGATCTAAAATTTATATGGGCCTTACAATATAATTCAAGCGATCATCCACCTCGATATCATCGTAATGGATGTAAGCTGTTTCCTCCGCTAGACATTTTCGTAGCTGTGATACATGAAACGTGCCATGTATTCCACTCAACTCTTCCGGTAGTTCGAGGCGATAGGCTACCTTACCAACCCGTTCGATGATTTTAAATGGCTCGATAAACCTCGGGCTTAGTTTCCCTCTTTTTCTGAATCTGATAACGCCCTTCCATGGAGAAACCTTTAACATAACCATGTCGCCTATCTGAAATTCAATCGGTCTTCGTCTTTTATCTGCGTAAGACTTTTGCCTATCTTGGGCTGCTTTCAAATGGGCTCGCACCACTTCAATTTTCTCATTAGTGGCCTGAACTATATCTTTATGTGCCAATTCACGCGGACCCACTTCACCCCAACACACCGGGGTTCTGCATTTTCTACTATATAGCATCTCGTAAGGTGCCATGCCGATACTCGAATGATAACTATTGTTATACGAAAATTCAGCCAAAGGTAGATAAGCATCCCAACTTCCACCGAAGTCGATGATACATGCCCGTAACATATCCTCTAGCGTTTGTATTGTTCTTTCACTATGCCCATCCGTCTGAGGATGGTAGGCGGTGCTAATGAAGAGTTTTGTTCCCATTTGTTCTTGAAAATCTCGCCAAAATTTTGAAGTAAACCGAGTAACTCTATCCGACACGATGGATACCGGTACTCCGTGACGTGCCACTATTTCATTTGTATATACCTCGGACATCTTTTCCAAAGTATATGTTTCGCGTATAGGAATAAAATGTGCACTCTTCGTCAATCTATCCACAATCACCCAAATAACGTCAAATCCCCGAATCGTTTTAGGTAGTTTGGTCAATAGGTCCATAGTGATATGTTCCCATTTCCAAACCGGGATCTCCAAGGGTTGCAGTTTCCCATAAGGTTTCTGGTGTTCCACCTTGACTTGTAAGCAAGTCAAGCACTTCTCCACATATTTCACCACATCCCTCTTCATTCCGGCCCACCAATAATTTTGTTTCAGATCGTTATACATCTTGGTCGCACCCGGATGAATAGAATATCGGGATTTATGGGCTTCATCGAGTAGTAGTGCCTTCACCCCACAAGTATTTGGAACCCATATTCTTCCGGATCGAGTCTTAAACCCGTTCTTTCCATCTGACAAGTCTTTTAACTGGCCGATTATTCTTTCCTTCTTCCAGTTCTCCTCTTTTACAACTTCTACTTGCGCCTCTCGGATACGTTCAAGTATACCCGAGGTCACCACAAGCTGCATTGACCTTAGTCGTATTGGGACATAGTCCACTTTTCTGCTCAGAGCATCCGCCACCACATTTGCCTTTCCGGGGTGGTAGTGTATTTCGCAGTCAAAATCCTTCACCGTTTCCAACCATCGTCTTTGGCGCATGTTTAACTCCTTCTGATCGAAGAAGTATTTTAAGCTTTTGTGATCGGTGAATATGGTGCACTTTACCCCATATAAGTAGTGCCTCCATATTTTTAATGCAAATACCACTGCAGCCAATTCAAGATCGTGCGTGGGATATTTCTTCTCATGTATCTTCAATTGCCTCGAGGCATAAGCTATAACCTTGCCCCGTTGCATCAGAACACATCCAAGACCCGATAATGAGGCATCTAAGTAAACCACTAAGTCCTCGACTCCGTCCGGCAATGTTAATACCGGAGCTTGAGTTAGCTTCTCTTTTAGTGTTTGAAACGCCCTTTCTTGTTCAACACCCCAAATGAACTTCTCCTCCTTACGAGTTAACTTTGTTAGTGGCGACGCAATCTTGGAGAAATCTGGAATGAATCTCCTATAGTATCCCACAAGCCCTAAGAAGCTTCTAATTTCCGAAGGGTTCTTCGGGGAATTCCATTTCGACACGGCCTCGATCTTTTACGGATCTACCAATACTCCATCGGCACTTATGATGTGGCCGAGGAATTGCACCTCTCGTAACCAAAAGGCGCACTTAGAGAATTTCGCATACAACCTTTCTCGTCTAAGTGTCTTTAGCACCTCTTGTAAGTGGTGCGCATGCTCAGCTTCACTTTTCGAGTATACCAAAATATCATCGATAAACACGATGACCGATTTATCTAGCATTGGCTTGCAAATCCGGTTCATGAGGTCCATGAAAGCCGCGGGTGCATTTGTCAACCCAAATGACATCACGAGGAACTCGTAATGTCCGTATCGTGTGCGGAAAGCCGTCTTCGGCACATCTTCCTCTTTGACCTTTAGTTGCTGATACCCCGATCTAAGGTCAATTTTTGAAAACCAATTCGCACCTTGTAATTGGTCGAATAGATCATCTATCCTCGGAAGCGGGTATCGATTCTTTACCGTGAGTTTGTTTAACTACCGGTAATTGATACACATGCGCATGCTTCCATCTTTCTTTTTCACGAACAATACCGGTGCGCCCCAAGGAGACACACTCGGCCTTATGAATCCTTTGTCAAGCAAGTCTTGAATTTGGGACATCAACTCTTGTAATTCTGACGGCGCAAGTCGGTACGGTGCTCTAGCTACGGTTTTGCGCCCGGAATCAATTCGATTCCGAACTCTACTTCCCGTTCTGGCGGTATCCCCGGTAAATCTTCCGGAAACACATCTTCGTAGTCCCGTACTACCGGTACATTTTCAATCTTCAGTGATTCTTTCTCGGGCTCATTTGCGTATATCATAAATGCCTTGCATCCTTGCTTCATAAGCTTGTGAGCTTTCAACATTAGCATATTATGGGGTTACCTCCTTTTTCACCATAGATAGTGACGTGTTTCCCGCTCGGAGATATTAGCTTTATCTCCTTACGAAAAAACACGACCTTCGCATTGTGCTGAGATAGCCAATCCATCCCAACGACCACTTGAAACTCCCCCCATTGACATCGGGATTAGGTCTATCAGGTATTCTTCGTCATCGATGCTTAATTTGCAGCCTCGACAAATATCACAAACTATAAAACTTTTGTTGTCCCCTATTTCTACTTCTAAGGGCACAGATAATTTCGTCAATACAAATGAAGGATGTCGAATAAATCCATGCGAAATGAAGGATTTATTCGCACCCGTATCAAATAATACACGTGCAGGAGTTGAGTTAATTGTGAATATACCTGAGACCACATCGGGTTCTGTTTTTGCTTCAGCCGCGGTAAGTTTGAAGGATCTAGCCTTCGCCTTAGGAGCTTCTGCTGGAGATTCTTTAATGTCTCTCTTTCCAACTAAGTCCGGGCATTCGGACTTTTTGTGCCCGGGTTGATAACATTTGTAGCAAACTGAGACTTTACCCGGGCATAGCGACGCCGTGTGCCCCGTCTTACTACATATGGGGCATGGTTTGTCTTTGAACCGACATTCTCCCTTGTGTCCTTTCCCGCACACTTTACAACTTGGCGACCCACCTTTAGCATCCACTTTCTTTCCCGATTCTCCAGTTCGACCTTTCTTTGTAGGGCTTGGATTCACATCATGTGCCCTTCGCTCACCCCTTTCAACTTGTTTCTTCAACTCGATTTCCCGTTCCCGGGCAACGTTTATGATCTCGGTAAGGGTCTCGTATTTTGAAGGAGTCATAAACTCCCTATATTCAGCGCTCAACATGTTATAGTAGTAGTATATTTTATGTTCTTCATTCGTCACCAATTCACTACTAAACTTCATCTTATCCATAAACATCGTTGTAATCTTGTCTATGGTCTCACCCTTGTGCCTGAGTTGCATGAACTCTTCTTTGATTTTATTAATGACCGCCTTGGGACTATGATGTTTAAGAAATGGTGTCTTAAACTCCTCCCATGTCATTGCCCTTGCCGCTTCAGCCCCAATTTCATTATTTTTATTGTCCCACCAATCTTTGGCTTGCCCTCTCAACTGACCCGTTCCGTAAGCAATAATGTCGCTTTCGTCACAATGGGTCCTTTCAAACACCCCTTCAATATCACCTAACCATCTTTGGCAAATTATTGGGTCAACCTCCCCGTTGTAGATTGGCGGTTTACACGCCATGAATTCTTTGTATGAACACCCTTTACGTTCTCCCGATTTCTCTTTCATAAGGTTGACACTATCCTCCAACCTTTTGACTCGTTCCTCGACAAGTGACAACACCGTGTTTTGAATTTTGTCTATAAACCCGGATAGACTACCTTCAATTGCCTTCCCCACTTCTTCGGCAATTATCTCTTTCATTTGTTCGGTGCTTGTCGGCACCGGATCATTATCGTTTCCTTTCGACATCTTGAAACTGAAATGTTTACATTAAACGTTAAACATTTCATTTATAACATTATTTCATTTGTTTCGGTTTAGCCAAGTTCCCAACTTGCTTTAACCGTTCACATTTGGTGCACTTTCCGGGTTTGAGTGAATTAACACACTCTTCCCATGCACATCAACTCACTTCTCAATTTACTTCTCATTTCTTACATAAGATATAATCTATTAAAATAATAAATTAATTCTTACCGGACGATCAATCAAGCTTGAACCGAACACTTTGTTGACAACCTTAAGCTCTGATTACCAACATGTAACACCCATCCATTTAATTCATTTATTTAATCGTACGACATGTAAAATTTATAAACAAAACATTTAACTAACAAAACTTAGTTGGTAGACTAAGTTATACTTTATCATAATGTTTAACATAGTTAAATAACTAATTTCAAACATAAGTCGTTCATTAGTGATTACAAAACTACAAAGTTTAGCTAGAGTTAATTAGTGCGGAAGCATCCAAAAGTTTTGTGTTCGGTTCTTGAAGCATCGACTTGATTGTCGTCCACATACTTGAAATACCTAGAAACTGGAAAGTTTGGCAATCATTAGTATTAGAATTCTTGAAATAATTCAATAATCATACTATAATCAAATACGGAATTCGAGTATCTGAAAGATGCAAAATTCAGCAATTTTGGCAGGGTTCTACCGTAACTTACGGTAGCCACCGTAAGTTACGGTAGCTCCTGGAAGCACATTGTTCCACCGTAAATCAGGAAGATTCCACCGTAGCCTTTTGGCCTCTACCGTAAGTTACGGTACTACCGTAACTTACGGTGGTCTCTGAAAGGCTATGGTTTGACTGATTTGTTGGTTTTGCCCAAACCAAATTCTCGGATTTCTCATTCTAACAGCCAACATGTTAAATTCTCGTATTCTATTATGTCTTTTATTAACAATAACAAAAGACAAATTAACTATATTACGAAGTATTTGCCACGCATTAATCGATTATTCGACCCGTTTGGCTCATCTTACGGAATCCTCCATTATGATGACTACCAACAAGATCTAACTAATTCTTGTCTTATTATTAGTATAGCGAACATCATCGCTTTAGATCAACACAACTTTTGTTCTACGATTCAACTACACATATGCTAGTTATCAAAATTTACCCAATGTAACGAATCAAGTTACATACCTTTAGTGCACGCCCTTTAAACGCAAGTCGCCACCGGCTTGTCCGCTTGGAGCTCCGGTATCCTTTCCTATAGAGTTCAACCAAGACATGTTTAGAACTCCTTTTCAATTCATAGTTCACATATTTTGCCAAAACATCACAATCATGCGGTTTAACTCAAATTTTCAGATTTAAGCCTTCTTTGAGGCATTTATGCGAACACTTTAAGGGCAGAAATTTACACTATATATTGTCAAGTTCATAACTTGTCATGTAGCCCTAAATTTTCATCAATCAACTACCTTACATGAACTTTAACCTCTAAAATTCTAAAATCACTTCACATATGTCAACTATTACTAGAACAACCACTATAATCCTTGTGTTTATCATTCTCTCACAAAACCCATGAATCACCTTCAATGTGTTCACGAAATTTTCAGAATTTAGGCATGATTTCACATATTATTGTCTAGGTTTTACTCCTAGACATTATATCATTCCTATTCTACCCAAATAACAAACATGCATCATCAAATTTTAGATTTCCCAAATTCATGAGAATTTCAAGTAGAGAATTTTCATCAAATTTTACATACCTTATAACCCTCTTGCGATGAGGATCACAAATCTCAACTCGGATTTCGTTTTGGATCAGATTTGCTCCTTTAATTTAGGTGTTTTGTGGAAGTTAGGGTTTTCAAAAGCTTGGTCGCCCCTTCCCCCTGTTGATCGATCCCAACATCCTCACTAGGGATGTTTGTGTTTTATTAAAATGTTTTTATTAAAACTATTTTCAAGTTTAACACTTTTGGTCCCTCTAGTTTCTTTTATTTTATTTCTATGTCTTTAACTACTCATAAGTAATAAACTAACTAGGTTAGTGTCATTACTAGTTATTTTATTTTACTAATTTATTTGCAACTTAATTGCAAATTTAAGAAATTTGTATTTTCGGGATGTTACAGATGTGCTTTATTCGATCACCCTTGATGTAACCTTCTCTGATCTGAACTATGCAAGCAACATTGCCTTCATAAATAATTGTCGGCTCCTTCTTGATCTGTTCCAATCCGCATGCTTCTTGTATGTGATTAATCATTGATCTCAACCACACACATTCTCGACCAGCATCATATAGTGCTATCAATTCGGCATGGTTTGATGATGTTGCTATAAGTGTTTGCTTAGTTGACTTCCAAGAAATTGCTGTGCCACCGTATGTGAATACATAACCTGTCTGAGATTTTTCTTTGTGAGGATCTGATAGATATTTGGCATCCGCATACCAACAAGCTGGGACTTTTGATCTTTCTGATAGAAAAGACCTAAGTCTTGTGTCCCGCAAATATACCGGAATATATGTTTTACGCCATTCCAGTGTCTACGTGTTGGGTTTGAACTATATCTTGCTAGTACATATACCGAGAACGCAATATCGGGTCTCGTGTTATTTGCAAGATACATAAGGGCACCGATCGCACTTAAATAGGGTACTTCTGGACTAAGTACTTCTTCGCCTTCCTCTTGAGGGCGGTAAGGCTCCTTGTGTGGATCTAGCGGTCGGACAACCATGGGTATGCTAAACGGATGAGCTTTGTCCATATTAAAACGTACTAACATCTTCTGGATGTAGTTTGATTGATGGACGAATGTACCATTACTCAAATGCTCAAACTGCAGGCCGAGACATAATTTTGTTGTACCAAGATCTTTCATCTCAAATTCTTTCTTTAATATATTAGCAGTTTTTTCTATCTCTTCAGGAGCTCCGATGATGTTTATATCATCAACATAGACTGCTATTATAGTGAAATTTGAGTGTGATATTTTCATAAATACACATGGGCTGATTACATTAGATTTGTATCCTTCATTTTCAAGATATTCACTAAGTCGATTGTACCACATACGACCAGATTGTTTGAGACCATATAAAGATCTTTGGAGCTTTATAGAACACATATCTCGAGGTGTTGATTTTAATGCTTCAGGCAATTTTAATCTTTTAGAGATTTTCATGTAGATGTCATTTTCAAGTGTCCCGTATAAGTATGCGATGACGACATCCATTAGTCTCATATGAAGTCCTTCAGAGATTGTGAGGCCGATTAGGAACCTAAGGGTTATCACATCCACTACAGGGGAATACGTTTCCTCATAATCAACTCCTGGGATTTGGGAAAACCCTTGTGCTACAAGTCGAGCCTTATATCGTACAATCTCATTCTTTTCATTTCTCTTTATTGCAAACACCCAATTTATAACCTACTGGTTTGACGTCTATGGGCGTTCGGACTACAGGTCCGAAAACATGTCGCTTTTCGAGTGAATTCAATTCGGCGTTTATGGCTTCTTACCATCTTGGCCAAACATTTCTGTGCATGCACTCTTCCAAATTTTTTTGGTACGTAATGATTTTCATTGATTACATCCTTGCTATAGCATATGCGAATATATCATCAACCCGTGTTTTATTCCGGTTCCACATTGTACTATCTTGTACATAATTAATAGAGATCTCATTTTCGTTCGGTACCGGTGTTTCTTCTGAAACTTCATTTTCCTCTGGATTCATAGTTGTCTCTTCTGGGATATTTACCTCTACTGGGGTTTCACTTATAATCTTTTGTGAGTTTTCACCAACTGCGTTACTTTGCTCTTTTCGTTTACGTGGGTTTTTGTCTTTGGAACCGATTAGTCTCCCACGCTTTCGTTGTATAGTAATCTCTTCTGGGATTACTTCTATTCGAGCAGGTGCATTTGATGCTGGTACATGTGACTTTGTCACTCTATTCGTGTCTGTGAATGCATCTGGTAATTCATTCGCTATTCTTTGCAAATGTATGATCTTTTGGACTTCATATTCACATTGACCACTTCGGGGGTCGAGATTTGATAGAGATGATGCATTCCATGTTATTTCTTGTGTTACCAGTCTTTCTTTGTCCTTATCTCCCCCTAAGACTGGGAACATCGTTTCATCAAAATGACAGTCAGCATACCGTGCTGTAAACATGTCTCCCGTCATTGGTTCTAAATATTTAATTATGGACGGGGATTTAAAACCAATATAGATACCCAGTCTTCTTTGGGGTCCCATTGTAGTACGTTGTGGTGGCGGTATTGGTATATATACCGCACAACCAAAAATTCTAAGGTGGGACAAACTTGGTCTGGAGACCAGTTGCAATGGGGAGTATTCGTGATCAGCAGTTGATCTCAATCTAATCAGTGCAGCGGCATGCAGAAGATGGTAGTTTACATCTCATTAAGAATGGTCTAGCGGTCTCATCATTATGCTACCAGGGTGACCTAGACGGTCATGCCATATATTGAATGTGTCTTTATTTAACAACTTTTGGTTACTCACCATGTATGATTCGATAGGATTGAGATTAGTACAATATAATCCAGAGGATAAGGCTTCTAATTGTTCAACAATTGTTTCTTGGCCATTTTTGTTTTAAGTAATTTGAAGATATTCAATATTATTTTCAGATATTGTTTTTAGGTGGTAACCATTTTTTCGAATATCTTTAAAGCTAAGTAAATTTCTTCTAGATTTACTAGAATATAATGCATTATCAATAGTTACTTTGGTACCCAAAGATAATGTTATGTGTGCTCTGCCGGAGCCTTCGATAAGGTTACTGACACCAGATATAGTACTAATCGGTGTCTCTGCCGGAGACAACTCAGAGAAAAATTACATATCTTTAAGAAAAGCGTTAGTACTACCGCTATCTACCAGACATTCATTACCAATAATAGCTCTACTGGAGCTAGCATACATATTTATTTTCAATGAAATCACAAGCATCCAAATGAACGTCTGGTATCGTGGCTGAAGGTGCATCCTCAATCAGATTAGTTTCAGCATTTTTTCCTTTTTCTTTCATTATGCATTGATATGCCTCAACCAGGTGTTTAGGGGTACGACATGTGCGGGACCAATGATTTGACATCCCACATTTATAACAAATGTTGCTTTGGTTCCCTCTATTTTCCTTTTTGAATGTCGTCCCGTATTATGTCGACTCGAGTCACCACCGCTATTTTTTAGTGTTCTGGGACTCTCGATGCCATGTATATCCCCGTCCTCGACCACGACCTCTGCTGGGGCCGCGACCTCTACCTCTATCTCGTCCGCTTTGAGAATTGGCCACATTCGCTTCAGGGAATGGGCTTTAAAATATCTAAAGCCATAACCTCAATGTATGCATACTTATGTGGTTTATAATTGGATAATGTACATTGGTCTTGTATTATCCTTCGTAGTATATAAAATGTCTGGTACGTATATTTAATATATGTGTATGCGGGCGATTAGTCTCAATGTGTGTAGAGTCATGTATGCATACTTATGTTATATCGAGTTTATGAAGGATTTCTCGGTGCCGCTTTTGCACTCGTCTTCTCATGTATGGGGGATTGGGGGCTGCATACAGTACGGCGAAGAGTGGTGTAGGCGTGGCAACTATGGGAGTTATGAGGCCTGATGAAAGAGAGTAATCGTCGGCAAACCGCTCCAAACCACCGGATCGCACAATTGGTATCATAGCTACGGATGCTCTGCGTGTAATCGTTTGCGAATCGAACGAGTTTCGAACGATTCCGATCAAGTTTCAATCCGATTCGGTGAATTTTTAGATTGTTTCGGTTGTGTTATGATGTGTTTCAAACAATTTTAGATCTGATTAGGCTTGTTTCAGTTAGAATCTTATACATATCAGATCTGATACATTGTTTTCGGATTGGTTTTCACAGATAAAATCGACTAAAAACTGAATCGGATTGGTTTTGACTAGTTTCGGATCATGATTTGAACATTCTGATTGATATCAATCTGTTTTGATAAATTTTGTTAAGTTCGGACTGTTATGGATCGAAATTTGATTTGATTCCGTGTGATTGGAATCAAGTTTTAGTAAGTTTTGGACTGTTTAGATCTGAATCTGAGAATTAAGTTCTTAAAATTTTCGAAACTTTACATCAAATTTGGCTGGATTTAAATTGATTAGTTCTTGTGATATAATCTGTGTTGGTTTAAAAAAACAAATCTGAATCTGATCGCATGTGTTGTTCAGATTAAAAACGAAAGTGAATCTGAATTGTTGTTGTGAATTTCGATTAAAGTTTCGAACTGAATTGAATCAATTTAGGATTGTCTTGTGTGATTTTCGGTGAATTTAGTTGGTTATCGACTTTGTTTCTATATGATAATAACTATCAAACCTACTTGTGTTCTAAAAGGCATAAAGATAAACCTATGTTGGGTATTCCAAAAAAACCAGATCTAAAGGCATATAACACTGAGTAGAGATTATGAATATGTGTACCAGGATATGATGAACAAAAGTGCTGATTGAATCTGTCTGGTTGAAGATTTGCAGAAATCCCAATGGAGAGTCAAAGTGCTGATAACGTAATAAAAACCAAAGAGTAATAGGGATAAACAGAATTCTCATTGTTTCATTACAATATATAGATAAACAAAACTGTAAACCCTAAAGCCCATAAGTAATGGGTTGGGCCTAAAATGTATGGTTTATAACAATTTCTCAGATATTGTATATATATATTGCCAACTAGAAGATGTAAAAAACAAGAATTTTTTTATTAACACATACGTGTAATTCTAATTCGAATAATTTTGTCGATTTAGTTCCAAAAAAAATTATATATAAATACCCAAATTCGTATTTTAATTTGGACATGGACCTGATTCGATTACTTGAAACTCCAATACGTTACTCGAATGCAAAACAAAGCTAATTTTGGGTTTTCCCAAGTCCGGTTTAGATGGTGAGCACCCTTATTTCAATTAATGAATCAAATTGAAGGCTATGAAATGCATACGATAGTCACTTATTTGACTTAGAATGCTAACTAGTAATATTATTAGCTTGAATAGTTAATGAGCTTGGAAAGTAAAAGTCATGTAGTCAAATAAGCTTTACATGATTAAAGTGTGTTTGGAAACCAGGGTGGGTGAACAATGGTAAAATGATTACGGTTGAAAGATAAAATACAAAATAATAAAACGAAAACAACGGGCTAAAAACTCATGTTTTCTTTAGACACGCACAATAAAATACTTATGTGCTTATACCATTAATATTCTTGTACACCGACGGGTATAGAACTAGTTAATTATGTTATCAAAGTAGACAATAAATCGCATTGGTGTATGTGATAAATTAAAGGAGTATGAATCACAATGTTGTGTGTGATCTTGTTGAGAATGTATTCACCAGTTGCAAACTAATCCACGGAGTCACAATGTTGTTATATGACTCATACTTAGATGTTTACGGTGATTCAAACTTAGTGTTAGAAGTTCTTGTGTAATGTGTTTGCATTGGATTGGATAACAAAATATAACATATGTGGTATTTGAAGTGATTTATATTGTGTTGATTGTGATGGGTTGGAATGGTTCTTAATATCCAAAAGTAACTTGTAAGTGGTGTACATGCACAGCGACGTACCATACACTTGTATGGATGGCATACACCTAAGTAAGCTATTGCACGATACGCTGGATTGGCATTTGAGGTTTTGTTGATAATGTTGTTGGGTCATAGGGTTTAGTACTTGTGTTATTATCATGTATTTCCTTCTTATCATTGCTGATCAATTAGATTATATACACTTTTCGGTAAGGCACCATAATTAGAAGGTTGATAATGATCAAAGGTAACAAAGACTTGAGGAATTTAGGGGTTTTTTTTAATATTCAGGTGCTTAAGGAATTACAAGTACAAAACAATCTTTATATAGAGACTAATCTAGGGTTAGGAAACTTAATTCTCAAGTTAGGCCTAAGCCCACATAGAGATAACTAGGGTTTCTTTATTAAAAAATAATCTCCATAATTATTCCATAATTAACGGAGGTTCTAGAATATTCTAACACTCCCCTTCAACTTGTGTAGTGGGATCCCCAATACCCAACTTGCACAATATATCCGTAAACGCTTTGACTGCAACGGCCTTTGTAAGAATATCTGCCAACTGGTCTTCAGATTTTATGCTTGTAAGTTTTACTGTGCCGTCTTCAATTTTTTTCTTTTATAAAATACATGTCGATCTCGACAAGTTTTGTTCTATCATGTTGAACTTGATTTTCTAAAATTTCAATTGGAGCATCATTGTCACACATCAACTAAGTCGGACGCTTTAGTGGAAAACCAATTTCCATCATTAGTTTCTTCAGCCAAAGAATCTTTATGATACCTTTCACAATGCCTCTGAATTCTGATTTGGCACTTGACAAAGATATAACCTTCTGTTTCTTGTTTCTCCAAGTGACCAAGTTTCCTCCAACTAAGGTAAAAAATCCCGTAGTAGACCGTCTATCATTTGGATTCCCACCCCAATCTTCATCAGTAAAAACGTTAACATCCAGGTGCCCATTTTTCTGAACACTATACCTCTTCCTGAACTACCCTTAAGGTATCTTATAATTCTCATGACTGCTTCCATATGTTCTGCCTGAGGTCGGTGCATAAATTGACTTACAATTCCAACAACATAGGCAATGTCAGGTCTAGTATGTGCCAAGTAGCTTAACTTTCCTCCCAACCTTTGGTACCTTTCTCAATCACCTAACTCAGCTTCTTTACTAATTGTGAGTTTATAGTTCACCATCACTGGAGTGTCACTTGGTTTGCAATCTACCATGCCAGTTTCGGCTAACAAATCAAGAATATATTTCTGTTGGCAAATGAAAATTCTCTCTTGTGATCAAAGAACTTCAATCCCCAAGAACTACTTTAACCCCCCCCAAGATCTTTCATCTCAAATTCTGAAAACAGGTTCTTTTGAAGCAAAGCAATTTCTTCTTTATCGTTCCCCGTTATGATCATATCATCAACATAGATTATTAAGCAAGTAACAAGATCCCCTCTCCGTTTGAAAAAGAGGGTATGATCCGCATTACTTTGTTTATACCTATATCACTTCATAGCCATCGTAAATCTTCCAAACAATGCACGTGGAGACTGTCTGAGCCCGTACAAAGCCTTTTTGAGTTTGCATACCTCCCCGTCTTTAAAGTCATCACAGAACCCTGGCGGAGCTTCCATATAAACTTCTTCTTCTAGATTTTCGTGTAGGAAAGCATTTTTAACATTAAACTGGTGCAGAGGCCAATCTTTGTTTGCTGCAACAGAGAATAACACCCTAATTGTATCAATTTTGGCAACCGGGGAGAAGCTTTCAGAGTAGTCAATGCCGTATGGCTGAGTACCCTTTAGCTACCAATCTTGCCTTGTATCTTTCAACCGTATTATCAGCCTTATACTTAACAGTAAACACCCACCTGCATCCAACCGGATTCTTTCCTACCGGAAGCACACATTTTTCCCATGTGCCATTTTTTATAAGACCTTTCATTTCTGTATTCATGTCCTCCTGCCATTCAACTTCCTCACTTGCTTCTTGAGCAGTCTTTGGAATTTTTTTTCGAAAGGAGGGTTACAGAAAAAGCTTTTGCAACATCAACAACTTTCCCCTTATCTCCATTCACTGGATACCTAGAAGATCGAGACACATGCTCTAGAGAGTACCTATCAGCCGACACTCCTCTATACTTCCTTGGAGGTAAGACACGAATCTGTGGTTCTTCAGGTTCAATATCTGGTTCTGAACCTTCATCATGACCAACAACATTATTTACATCACGGATTTCAAGGTTAGGTTGAGACTCATTTACCTCTCGTTGGACATTCTCTAAAGTAGATTCATTAGTTGTGGAAGCTGGTTCGTCAGCCCCTACTATGTTGATTGGAGGTGACTCGGTGGCTCCATCTACTGGCTCTGTTAGAACAGTATCATGACAACTTAACCAATCTAGGGTTTCCATAACGCTCTCCCCTGAAAGACTAGGTTGGTCACTGTAGGAAAAGCCAGAATCTAAGAAGTCACAATCCATGGTGACATGAATGTGATGAGTAACTTGATTATAATGTGGATATCCCTTCTGATGGGTGCCATATCTTACAAGCATACACTTTTCTGCGCATGCACCCAGTTTTTTCTTATCGGATTTGGGAATGTGGACAAACACAATACTCCTAAAGACCCGGGGTAAAAGGGTTAAGATGGAGGGAACCGGTACTTGACTTTCAAATATTTGCAATGTAGTTTAATGTTCAAGAATCTGTGTAGGAAGACGATTAAAGAGATATACGGATGATGTTATCGCTTCTAGCCAAAACGACTGAGGGACTTGAGATTCAATCATCATAGCATGACACTTCTAAATTGAAATTCGATTTTTTCGTTTTGTCACACCATTTTGTTGAGGTGTGTTGGGACATGTTGTTTAATGAATAAGACCGTTTTCTTGAAAGAATTTTTGCATGAAATTCTCCACCATTATCAGAGCGAAGAATTTGTATTTTTCTATGGAACTGGGTTTGAATCATTTTATAAAATATAAAGAATTTTTCAGGAACCTCCGATTTATGTTTCATAAAATACACCCATGTCATTCTAGAACAGTCATCAACAAATAACACAAAATATCTAGATCGACTTTTATTAGAATTTGGAGCTGGACCCCAAACGTCTGAATGTATTAAGGAGAACATTGATTTAACCCTAGTATTACTTTGCTCAAAGGACACTCTATGATTTTTAGCAAGAATACAAGTTTCACACTTTATATGAGTGGATTTATTCGAAAAAAGACTCGGAAATAACAACTTAAGATACCCAAAAGACGGATGATAAAGACGGCGATGCCATAACCAGAGTTGTCCATCAACTGTTCCATGAGCAAGCATGCCATGTCCGTTATGAGTCACCTCATCAACATAGTAGAGACCTCCTCCCTCAGTACCATGCCTAATTATCTCCTTCGTAAGAATGTCCTGCTAAATGCAAAATTCAGGATACATCAGAACTACACAATTCAATTCTTTCGTCACGTGAGTGATAGACAACAACTTTGAAGATAATCCCGGGATATAAAGGCATTTGTCTAACTTCATTTTCTTTGAAAGTTCAATTGAACCTCCCCATTTGATCTCAACTCGTTTGCCACTAGCAGTTTCAATATAGGCTTTGGACGGGGGTGCCATATTTAAAATAACTTTATAATCATATGTCATAGTATCTGTAGCTCCATAATCAAAAATCCATCTAGTTAATTTTTTGATGAGGAACTAACTTGATGAACTTTAGATTTTGAATCAACATTACTTGGGTTAGGTTCCTTGCCATGCTCAAAACAATAGGGACTAAAGTATTTAGGGTTAAGAATGGGTTGTAAATTTTCCCAAACCCTTTACCTGGTGATGTTTGATTGATGCCGATAGCCACACCCCCAAATCCAGCTCTTCCATTTTCTTGTTTTGACACACCTGATTCACCACCGCCAGTGTCTGGTCCTCCAATGGCAGCCGCCAACTTGCCCCGTTGCCCCGGCTTCTCCCACCATTCTGGATACCCAACAATCTTGAAGCAGGTTTCTTTGGTATGTTTCTTCATGTTTCATGTTATAGTGGGTACAAAAGAGCTTTGATTTATCTTCTTTTTCTTTACTCCGTTGCGGTTCTGAATGGCCTTTGAATCCCCAGGTTGTGTCTTTTGCTACCAAACCCAAGCCGATTTTGGATGATTTATTAGTTTCAGAGGTTGTTGATTTTAAGATGTTGAGCCGTGCAACTTCTTGTCGGATTGTAGCATACCCGGCTTCAACGAACGGGAGAGGGTCCTTTTTCAAGATATCTCGCTTTATTGGTTCTAACTTGTCATCGATAGCCGTTAACATTTGATATAACCTTTGTTCTTGAATTTTAGTGTTGTAAATCTGAATATCTTCAGAATGTTTCATTGGATTTGGCTCTCTTCTGTCAATGGTCATCCAGATTTTATGTAGTTTGTTCCAACACTCTTCCAATGTATCTCCTCCTTGTCTCATGGAATTCGCACTTTTGTGAAGGTCAAACTCCAGAAACGAATCTGTTTCAGAGCCGTATGTGACTGCAAGACTGTCTCAAAGAGCCTTCGCAGTCGGATATTGCGAAACATTATTAACCAAACTTACATCGATATTTTGGATCAACCATGTAAAGACACGTTGATCATCTTGTTCCCATCGGGCGTTTGTCGTATCGTTTTTCGAAGGTGGTGTTGGTTCCCAGTAATGTGAGGAGTTCTCCCCCTTCCTCCAATGGCCCTTTTTATTAGGGTTGCCCATAATTCATAATTATCCCCCTCAAGTTTGATCCCTAAATAGATTTTCGGAGTTTGATGTTGTTGCTGCCTGTGTCCCGAGACCGTTTCTTAGGAGAGCATCGATTTCTAGGGTTAATTCATCGGGGATAGTAATGGCTTTATCTGCGAACATGTTTTGCAGAGATTTTGGTTCTGGTCATTTTTAGGCTGTAAAGAACGTAATATGGCTTATGGGTTTCAGGATCATCACTCTTGCTCTGATACCATAATCAAAGGTAATAAAGACTTGAGGAATTTAGGGTTTTTTTTTATTATTCAGGTGCTCAAGGAATTATAAGTACAAAGCAATCTTTATATAGAGGCTAATCTAGGGTTAGGAAACTTAATTCCCAAGTTATGCCCAAGCCCACATAGAGATAACTAGGGTTTCTTATTCTAACAGATAAATATCAAGTCTTGATTGGGATGGGGTTTTGAAAACTGTATTTGTAAATATCGATTGTGTATACAGCCTAGCTAGTATTTAGTTCTTTACTATATAGTATAGATGTTTTGAAAGTTAATAGGGTTTTTGCAAAAAGAATACGTTTCACATTTTTATGAAGTTAAAGTAAATGTGTTTGAATTTGAAAATTTGAGATCTTATTGTAATATAATTTTTTATCTAATCCTAAATTATACAGAACCCTCATAGCAAAAAGAAGCATTCACAAGTTTTGATCGATTCTTTTGATTTCGTGACGCTAAACTTGTTGGTTCTTAAAATTGGAGTTGTTTCCATTTGAAATTGCAACAGACTTATACGTCTATATTATATTATATTATATAAAATACATATATGGAGTACAAAAAATGTTTTTACATACTTTTAATAGTTTAAGTAAAGAAAAATATAAAAAAATCAATATAATTTATATTTTCCCTCACAAAAGTCTTAACATTTTTTATATAAAAGTCCATTCACACTTCTTTTAAACAAAACTAGTTTTTTTTGACATCGTGCGTTGGAGCGAAATCGAGCAAATGATAATGTAAAACAATTGTGATTTGAAAAGAAAGCATGTTGTTTAGAAAGCCAAACCATTAGAACAGTTTATTTTATCATCGTACCGTTCTATAATGCAAAATAAATACTTTATTTTGAGTACAACTTCGTTTTTTAACAAAACTTATAACGGAATGTTAGGGAAACAATCAAGCACAACTACGTACTTAAGTTTTTAGAAAAAGTTATAAACGTAAATTATTAAAGAAGTATCAAATTAATCGATAAATTAACATATGTTCTAAAAAATAAAAATAAAATTATGTTATTAAAACTAAATATAATAATAAACTATTATAATATATTAAAGAAAAAAATAATAAAAAACTATATATTATTAAAAAAATAAAGTTACTATTAAACGTCCTTTACCAACAATATATATATACTTGTGAAATTGTTTTAACTTTTTAGTATTACGTGGGAAAAATTGTATAACTTATTAATTCATAAAAGTAGGGGGAACAGTACTAACGCCGTGAAGAAATGTCGTTTACAAAAGGGTAACCCACGTAATCCAGTTCCATTGCATCACACGACGTCCCCCGCTTCCTCCCTCTTCTCTCTGTCTATGACCGCTACATCCATACGTTGCCATCCCTCCCTTCAGTTTCGATTCCGATGATCATGCTTGATGCTTTCATTTGAATTAGGGCTCCAACATGTATGTTTCAGCTATTTGGGCTCGGATTTCAGTTAGTTTATGTTAAGTCTTCAGTTTTACTTCTGCAATTAGGGATTGAATTTTTATTAGTTTTGGATGAATATTTACAATTTGAGGTATGGCACTTTCTGTTTTTGCAATCCTATTTCCATATTTTTGTAAAAGATCTGGCACTTTAGGTCTCACTTAGGTTGATTTTAGATTCTACAGTTGTGTTTGATTTTCATCTAACATTCACCTTGCAACAGATAGGAGGTACCAGGGTTTTTTACACCTTATAAATACGACTTCAGGATTGTAAATGTAACACCCCAAAAACAAGTTTGGTAATCAAAACACATTAATATTAAAGAGCGGGCAAAAATACCGTTAATGGTAAAAGTGAACCCGTAAACAAAATAATTAGGAATAAATTAACCTAGTTAGTAACATGTAAATAAGTAATAAAACAATGAGTTGTAGACTTATCTAATCAAAACTGAACTTGAGGGACCAAAGTTGTCAAAAAGGAAAACTTATGTTTTATAAACAAAAATTAAAACACAACACACACTTAGTGTATGTGTGTGTGTAGATCGATCATCAGAAGAACAACAAGGGCCAAACCCTTGTTGATTCAATTCCATTAAATTGAAGGCTAATTCCTTCAAGAAATGCTTGCATGATGATGAAATAGTGATCATCTAACCTTAGTGATCATAAGGTATGTCAAAAATCTTAATTTGGTGATTATTATGAATGTTGGTAGATTTCATTGATTTCAATCCATATATAGATTTCAGAAATTGAACTGAGATACGAGATGCATACTTGCTTAGGAACAAACCCTAAGTAAAAATTTTGAATATATTGATATGAATTGGGTGTTTGGATGATTTACCACACCTAGTTAAGTGGGTTTACATTATATGGAGAAATTAAACTTGATGGTGCATTAGAATCACCAAATAGAACTTGAATATATGTTGATTTTAGCCCTAGTTCTTAAATTGATGAAGATGAAGTTGGGAAGATGGTAAAAATTAGGATTCATAGATGATTTCTTGAAATAGATGATATTTTTGACATCTCTTAGCCTACAATCATTGTGTGATAGTTTTCTAACCATTTTCAAGAGTTTAATAAGAGTTTTAGTCATAGAAATGGGTTGCATTTGATGGTTTGGGTCAAACTTGAAAGGACCCTAAACATGATTTCCGTAGCTTTTTATATGAATTTCGACTAATCTTAAAAAAAATCATATAAAATCAATCGTTTACCCGGTTTGGGTGTTCTATACCTTTTCGAAAAGCTTATGGAGTAAATTTTTATTGTTTTCAATCACAAGAAACAAATATGGTTGTTAAATAGGCCAAAAAGGTGAATTAAAACTGCTGTTCAGAAACTTTGAAAGTTGTTTGAAAATGAAAATATAGTTGCTGTACTGATGGTTCAAAAGCGTGAAATGGTAATTCGGTCACGTGTTGACGAATAAACAATAAGTTTTGAAAAGTCACCCCATGGTGTAAGCCATGATGGGTCAAAAGTGTGAAATGGTAAATAAATACCATTTCATAATATATACAAAAAATGTTGATCGTTAGGTCAAACGGTCAGACGGTGATGTTATCACCATTTGACAATAACGACTAACGTTTGCTTGTCGAGTCTTATGCTCTCAGGGGCAAACAACGTATGAGATCGCTTTGATATTAATTAGTAACTAATGAGGTGAGATATTGAAACAGGTCAATTCTTTGACTCGAGCCAGGTATGTAATATTTCAGTCAAACTCTCAATGAGGCGGCCAAGGAGAATTAATTGAGTCGTGGGTGAAAAATGGATTCACCTAAAGTAAGGTATATTGATCAAATTGAAAATTTGATGTTATGTTCTTAGAGACATAATGAAATTAAAATGGAATACGCAATTAAAGAAGTATATTTGGTCAAACAAGCTTTCAAAATGTCTTTCGTGATTAAAAAGATTAAAGTTAACCAAAACGTCCTCGAATGATAAACCAGGCAAACGACCCATAAGGGTTGTTTGAAAATGGCTTTTATAATTTGGTAAATCCTTCCAGTAGTATATAGTGGAAGGTTTAAATCATTTGGGCATAATATTACACAACGGGCCAATTTCGTAAAAATTGACAAACTTGAAGGTAGGATAGGAATATAATGATTTTCTATCATAATCCATCACAATTAAGGTTGTGATGATAGTTAAATGAAGATCGTAAAGTGGGAACACAAGATATGAATGGTGAAACTAAGATATGGGTCGAAATAAGTTTTATTTGTTTAAAACAACCAAACGGGTCAAAATAAATGCGTATACGCAACCCGGATGACGGGAGCGTAAACGTATGTTTAGAAAACCCGAAAGAGGGTTAAAATCTATAAAGAATCGATCCTTACCTTAGAAATGTGGATAATATGGCTAAATTTGATAACGGGTCAAATAATGATATAAATTAATATTAAGCCGTTATTAAGAGATATAAGAATCCAAGATCCCGGATGGCGGATTTTTAGGTCTAATATATGAGTGATCAATTTACAATCACATAGAAACAAACGGGAGCTTAAACGGATAAGTGTACAAAAAGTTATGCAAGTTTTCGTGAAAAAAGGGCAAAACAGGAAAGAAAGAAAACAACAGACCTGCACCGTAACCTACGGCTGAGGGCCGTAGGCTACGATGGCCAAGGATTTAAACAACAGATCACAGCCGTAACCAACGGCTGAGTGCCGTAGGCTACGACAGGGCTTCACTGCCCAACTTACAAAGGGTGTACCGTAAGCTAGGGTACCCTTACCGTAGCTTACGACGGGTTCCTCCAAATTTTATTTTGTTTGTTTGTTTGATATTTTTGGATTATAAATCCATGTTTAAGCACCATATAACTTACGTATGAGTTGTTATTGGTGTATAGGTGATAGCTAGGACCAATGGATGAAGATCAAGCATAACAAGGAACCGAACACAACCGAAATTCAAGCTTCCGCTTAGTTTCGTATTTTATGAAACAAAACAATTATGAACTTTGTATAAGATTTATATTTTATGAACGTATTAACGTGCTAAAGGATTAAAGCGTACTAAACACTTATGAACTTTAATAAATCCTGAAACATCGTATGCACCCATAATAATATTATTCATATGTAAATGCAAAAGTTTTTATAAATTCTCAGTTTTGTAAGCTTGGGTCTTACAAGTTGGTAATCAGAGCTCAAGGTTAAAGACTAAATGTGTTTGGTTCAAGGCTTAATCAAGACATCCGGTAAGGTATTACGAATATTATATGTCTAGAATAGTTAAAAGTGTTGTACACAACACATACGACTATCATGTGAACACATGTTACCTCAAATGAATTGGTAAAAGACCTGTATAAATAGTGAATTACTTGTGTTAACAAGTATTGTAGAAAACCTTGTATTCTAGTACAGGTGCTTATTAGTTTCAATGTTACTAATATTTTGTGAACGTTTTAGTTAAAAGATGCTCGCATCTGAAGATGGTGAGAGTTTAATGATTTACGGATATGATGATGGAACGGTCTGAAGTAAGACAAGTAGAGCATGCTCACCAAGGACCAAAATTGTGTAATCATATCGAATAAAGGTCAACGATAATGAAAGCCCATTAGGGCGAGTATCTACTAGGTGCACATTTTAAATTTATTATACAAATAGTAATATGCAACAAATACGTAGTGACTAACTGTTGCATACGGAATATAAAACTTGGAAAAACCTGGATAGGATACATATCCAAGATGATGTTTCCAAGAGAAATTATGTTGAAATACGTATTATTCACAATTGTGAATAACAAAACAATAACAAAATTCAATTTACATCGAAACTTAGATGGGAGTAATCATCTAAGTAGGTATTCTCAATATGAATCCTATTGAGAAAAGTAACGATCATATTAACGAATGTGATTGTATAATTTTTTTATAAAAGGGAAAACATTCTATCTGTTTGAGGATAAAATGGGTAAAACTAAAAATTGTTAAATAACAATTAAATAAGGTTTTACCAATTAAATAATAAATATGGAAATGAATCGAGGATTTACTTACATGGGAAGTTATGTAATAATTATAATAAGGTCACGCGTAACATGAGTTGATTGCTTACCCTAGCCACTAAGTGGTAAACACGTGATATCGTGAACTTCTTATAATGAGCGCATTTACGTCCGATGTAGTAAAGACGGGGCGGGGGAAATGAATTAAAATGAGCCCAAATGGGTTAAATAAAGATTAAAGTTTGATTGTTCATAAGTGATGGATTTCATACGAACAAGTCAAACAGGTTGAACGAAGAATAAATGTTTGATTGAATAAAAGCGATTGATTTCGCTAAGATAACCAAACGGGTCAAAACGAAGTCTTAATGCATACCGGAATGGTTCCATTAATAATGACGCCGTTAAAATACCCGGTTGATGGGTAGGATTTTAAATATATATGCATAAACCGAGAAACGCGAACGTGGATTAAAAGTCAAAAGACTCGGGAAATGAGTTGTGACAAAAAGGTGATGAATTCGCGAAAGGAATGCCTGGAAGGGGGTTAGAAGGGTGTTTAGGTAAAGTTATTGACTCGTTCAGTGTATAGATCCTACGAGAAGTTGGTTCAAGCTTATTAGGACTTTCCTTGAGGAAGATAGCATCAAATCAGGGGTAGTAAGAATGGCTTGAACCCTTTATAAATAAACTACTATTAAAACTTTATTCGGCCTTGCGGGACTGTATCCCTGCTGATTTAGACGGTCGAGGGTAACACCGCCTTCACAAGAGGGGCCTACCACTTTTCGTACTAATAACTTATTTAATTATCTTTCAATAATCCGACCTTGCGGGACTGTATCCCTGCTGACTTAGACCAATACGGTTGACGGTAGCGCCGCCTTCACAAGAGGGGCATGCCACTATAACTAAGATAATCTCTTAAAAAGCCCAAAGTACGGAAATCATCAAAGGATACATAAAAGAGGAGTTGGAACCAAGTAATTCCTTCTTGTCTATTTATTTTTCCCTTCATTTACGTTTTTCATTTCTAGTTTTATCTTTTAAAACTTTCAAAACCTTTATCAAAATTTGGTTAGATTAGACGTTAACGACAAGCCGGTATTAAAAGCTCTTGTGTCCTTGGACGACCTCGGTATCTTACCATCACTATACTACGTCTACGATAGGTGTACTTGCCCTAACGTATGTAGAGTGGTAGTCATGTATCGTGTTTTATAAATCTAAAACTTGATTCACGAGTAAAAAGTGCTTAAAATAATCTAAAATTTATACCCACACTCACGCACGTCAGGCGACTAGGGTTCTAGCACAACCCCGATGTGCCAGAGATAGAAGTCGTTTTAGTGGAAGAGTTTGATGTTGAACCTGGAAGAAGCAGATTCCGGTTAAGCTCCGTTGAAACCGATCTTCATCCGCATGGCTCTTTTTCAGTTAGATCTGCCATACCAAAGGCCACGAACATGACGTTCCAGTGACGATGTCTCGAGTTTAAATGGAATCCCGACCTTAGAAGTTGTTTGGGTGACAAAGGGTGTTCACCAGTGTCATTAAAAGTATTCACTGCTACAGTTTTGAAGTTACCGCGAGATGATGGCCACGGTACTGGTGGCGATGAGATGAACATGGAACTCCATTTGATTGATAGGGAAAGGGTGTAAGAACAATGTAGTGTGTAATTTGAGTGAAGAAAGAGACAAAGTATTTAAAATTAGTGATGGACATTCCATTAAAACATTAGTAGAAATTGTATAATTATTTTTGTGAAAACACCATAAGGATGTTTAGTCTACATGTTTAACAACTGATTTGAGTTAAAGACTATTTTTTATAAATGTTTCAATATTGATTTTTATAGAGTTGCATGGCTATAGTGAGTGACATTACCTGATAATGACCAAAGATCTTCTGTGTTGCATAGGAAAAACATGACCACACTCTCGCCGTGAAGCGTAGAGGGAAAAACTAGTTGATATTAATGCCTCTTTATTAGTAACTTTAGTTGGTAACGGTTTATGATTTATATTAATGCCTCTTTATTTGTACTTTAGTTGGTAACAGTTTACTTTAGTTGTTAGTTGTTTATAGAAATTTACTTTACTTGGCATCTATGTTAGTTGAGAAATTAATAATCCATTTCATGAAAAAATCCCAATTTTAAAATTTGTTTTTGTCACACCCCGAAATATCAAAGATGGCGTGACTGGACCGGTATCTTCATTGCACAGCGGAAGCAAACAAGCTAAGACTTCTAGAAAACGAACGCCCACTAAGTACTCGAATCTCCAATGGTTCTCCTATTCCAATCGTGCCATAACTTTAAAATGCAACCTGAGAAAGAACATGCGAAAAAGTCAACATAAAGTTGAGCGAGTTCATAGTTTGTTTTGGAAAAGATTTAAAACAAATCTTTTTGATAACCGGTTTTAAAGTTGTCGTGTAAATACCGAAAAATCATTTTTCTCGGCCTGATATATAAACACTGTGAGCTCCCAATAAACTTTGTAATCATTGTAAGTATGTATTTATGTTTGTGAATCCCGGTATGAAAGCAACAAGGAAATAGATCATTAATGGTTTACAAGGCCATTAATATGTGTAACGTGATGCAGGAAGGCTCAAACCTAGCAGATTTTCTACCGGGCTTCCGGCTGGAAGACATAGTCATCCCATGGGCCAGACCCTGGTCCAACATGGGCGGGGTACACCCAAATAGATCTATCACTCATGTCCATCGGTCCTACAATGAGGATTAATGGTCTTAAGCGTTGTATCCACCACTCACATGATCTAGCAGTACCCTTCCTTAGCTAACCATACCACGTATAAACGTTTGTAAACAGTTTGTAACATGTACTTCACCCCCGAAGTTATAAAACTGAAAAACAGTCAAAATAAAAGGGGGACATGAACTCACTGGGTTGCCTCGTTTTACGTACGCAGACCAACCCAGTCCCATTATTGTAACTAGGACGATCCCGTCCCTACTCATGAAAATCATGCACGTTTCGAGAATACGCATTTGTTTTGTAAAACCGGTATATTTAGTATAAATCATTCGTATGCCATTTGAGTTCCTTGAAATCCATTTGCAACACGGTTTAGTAGTATTACTTTTCGTTCATTGAAAAGTTGTTTATTTTTGCAAAATTTGCATGTCTTTCCACCCCCGAAAACATTGGTAAAAATGTAAAACTAGAAAAAGTGGGGGTTATGAACTCACTTGGATTTCCTTATGCAAAGCTAGCTATATAGGACTCTGTGTTGTCGTTTCCAAGACGTGACTCGCTAGCGTGCATTCTATCATATTCCTAACACAGAATATCTTATAAGTTTTTAAAGAAACGCATTAACTAAACTACGTGTCACTGAGCTCTACCGAATCGTTGACCGAACGATTCGACGGTTTGTTGTTAACTTAGTGAAAATGATTAAGTTATATTCGTTTAGTTCATATAACGTCGTTAAGGATTAACAAGTCTTGGGAAGACTTAGTTTTCATGAGATTTATAATATGTAAATATTTATATAAAAATATATAAATATATCGTTAAAATCGCGTTAATCGTCTAGAGAAATCTTAGGTGTACGTAAACAATAGTTATATGAAAATAAAACAATGTATAACCAACTCCTATCATGTAACGCGTCTTCTATGATGACTTAACAAAATATAGGTATATGCCGTTTAGGCGTTTGAAATAAACATAACAACTTATATTTATTTAATAGCGTTTTCGTGTTGATGTCGTTTAAAATAAATACGATAGTTATATTTATTTCATAAAAGAATGCGAGTTGTATGGCGTTTGAAATAAATATATAAATTATATTTATTTTTTTATAAAAGAATTCGTGTTGTACGGTGTTTGAAATAAATATAAAAACTATACTTATTTATATAAAACGAATTCGTATTGTTTGGTATTTGTAATGGATATATAACTATGTTTGGGTTTCATAAAACAGAATCGAGTTGGATGTTTGCAATAATTGTATAAACTATATTTATTTTGTAAAGAGGAAGTCGTGTTGTTATGTTTGAAAATAAATATGTTACTATATCTATTTCTATAAATAATTCGGATCGTTTGATGTTGAAAGCAATTATATCAAATCATATTCATGTTATATAAACGTTTGTGTTATCGGCGTTGAAACAAGACAAATAATCCTATTGATTCTATAAAAAGGTTTGTTGAAATTTAGAAGTTTAGAATAACAATATTTATTGTGGTAAATAGTTTTTGAATCGTCGTTTTCGTAATTTGTAAATTGTTGTCGAAAGTAGCTATATATATTTGTAATCGTCTTTATAAGAGATTATTCGAATCTAATAACTTAGTTTTATAATAAAACGCGTTTTGCCTTTACGGATTTCCTCGAAAAACGGGCAGAGTTTCCTCTGTTTTTGGACCCCCGACAACACATGTTGTCGTTATTTTTCAAAATCAATCTAGATTCAATCAATATAATAAATATATAAGATTTCGTCAAATGTGTAAAGATGTAAAGTATGCTTTTATCGATTGGTTCGAGCTCGTTTCTCACGTATATAATAAAACTATATAAAAATAACAAAACAATCGTGCCGTTAATCTTTACCAAATCATCATGTCGAAACGCCGAACGTGTTGACCGAGTTGACTGGGTCAACTGACTTGACCGGCTGAGTTGACTCGCTGAGTTGACTGAGTTGACTCGGTTTGACCGAGTTGGACCGAATCGAGCCGAAATACACTGAGTTGAGCCGAGTTGGACTGAGTCTAGCCAAACCCGTCACCGAAGCTGCTGACTGAGTTGACCCGGGCCCGAGCTGAGTTGACCCGAGATAACCGGCTGACTTCATTAACCGTAGCTGACCCGAACGTCGAACCGAGGTGACACCTGAACCGAACCAATTCGAACCCGAAGTTAACCCGAACCAAAAACCAAATTGGAATCAAACCTGTTGAATCCAGGGACCTGAGTCACCACCACCGCCATACGTCGTCGGAGAGCAAGAACCACCGCTGCCGCCGCGGCTCCGGTCGCCGGACTTCACTGTTGTAAACCGTCAGAACACATAAACAACATCATCATAATCTTTCAGAAAACAAGAGATGAAGAAAAACGGGATTTTACCAGTGAAACTCGTCGGATAAAGACAAGGACCGCCGGTCCAAGACACAAGCCACCGCTCCGAGACACAAACCGCCGGTCCGAGACAAACCACCGCCTCCGCTGCGCAGCCGCCGTCTGACTCCGCCGCCACCTGACTCTGTCGCAGCAGCCGTGATCGGCCGCTCTCTCTCTCTCTCTTCTTGTTCTTCTTCTCGTGCTCGAATCTTCCTCTAGCACCACCCACCACAGTGCCGCCGCCTGTGGTGGTGGTGTTGCTGCTGCTCATGTCCGCCGCCACCAAAACGATGGTGGTGGTCAGCGATATAAGAGAAGACAGGGTGGGGGTGGGCTGCTGGTAGGAGTCGTCTGAAAGGGGAATCGGAGGAGATGGGGTGTTCTCGCGGGGTCGGGTTGCCGGGATTACGGCTGGCGGTCGCCAGAAACTCTCCGGTCACCGGCGTCGACTGTGCTCAATTAAGCTAATTCATGTCTTAAACAATATTTGTTATCGCCTAAACGTTTGTTAATCACGTAATTAGAGGCCGTTAATTACCGGTTGTCATATTCTCCCCCTATTGCAGAAATTTCGTCCTCGAAATTTAGTCTATGTTATCTCCTCAGAGTTGTGTTATGTGTAGGTAACTACGGATAATACCAAAGTGAAGGATAATGAAATCGAATCAAGACTTATTCGAATGATGTGAATTCAAGGACGTATCTCAACAATAAGAACCCAATGGTTAAAAGAAATGTGTTTTAGGAATTGTCGTCAAAGGAAACGAGACATAGTGATACAATCATCTGTGTGACTAAGTTAACAGGGGTCCAAAAAGGAAAAGGAACTTCGACCAATCGAATTCTGTATGAATGTTCACAATATGTAAATGAGTTCTAGAAGCAATAACATCCACTAGATGAACTTAAAATCAACAAACTCAAATGTATTAGTTTGCAGGAAATGCTCGATTGTGATCAGCACAAGCTGCAAGTTATACCGATGCCACAAGGTGTCGTAGTGAATGAAACAATTCAAATATAGCGGTGATCGAACATGTATCACCTGTGTTTTGCATGAAACGCTCGATCATGATTAGCCCAAGCTACAAGTTTATACCGACACCACAAGGTGTCGTATTGATTTAAATAATTCAATAATAGCGGTGATCAAACAACTTCACCGAGTTTGAATTCAACTGAAGGTCCAACGAAGCAAATTTGAATGTTTGTTCCAAACAAAAATCAAAAGATTTTCAATTGAAGATGGAACATCAAAGAAATACTGTTTTCGATCGAAGATGAAAAAGCAATAAATATTGCAAAACATTCGATCGATAATGAAACAGACGTTAGTAGGTACACCGGAACATGAAATGATTTTGTGTACCATTGTCTTA
Source organism: Helianthus tuberosus (assembly GCA_030545235.1). Lineage (NCBI taxonomy): Eukaryota > Viridiplantae > Streptophyta > Magnoliopsida > Asterales > Asteraceae > Helianthus > Helianthus tuberosus. The sequence goes on along the minus strand of CM060411.1, from coordinate 56,671,297 downwards.
ACACACGATTGTGTTAAGACTGCAGTAATATGATAAATCAAAGTGGATTTAAAGCAAATCAGTAAATAAATATTTAAATCCGTGCATGAGATATGTAAACGAGATTAGCGCAAGCTTTAAATTAATGAAAACATCACCACAAGGTGTCGAAATCAACAAACGACTTAATCGAGTCGTAGATCAAACAAGTCTACTACGACATCGAAACAAATGAAACACTTGTTAAGACGAATTTGAATATGATGTTTTCAATACATCATATGGTGTCTTGAAATGAATAAGCGTAATGAACAAGTTCAAACAATTGAATTGGGTTTCGGTGCGATCCGACAATAAATACATGTATCGACAAGGAAATTTCAGCATGGTTACGAAGATAAACCATGTATGTAACTCGAAAGGAAAAGCAGTTTCAAGAAATTCGTCGACTCGATAGCAAGGAGTCAACATTTACAAGAATGTAGATCATCAATATCACGAAGCAATAATTGGATATAGCGAAATAATAATTGAAATTTTGATGAAAACGATCATTCGAAGTGAAACCACACGCGTAGCAAAAGATGCATGTGTAACATATGAATTTTTCAGGAAACGAGACAAATGAGTTTTCGCCGTAATGAAAGAAATTATCGTGATACAATGACCAATAAGTGGAGTAGAGTTGTCAAAAATCTACTCACTAGATACAAAAGTCGAAATTTTAATAAAACGAATTTGAGGACTTACCGGGGGTTGCATGTAATGACCGGTTGTTAGGTGACATTACCATGGAATGTCAAACATAGCGTATTTGTCGTTAATGCGATAGGGGGAATGCGGAAACCTGCGTATTCTCCTTAGCGTGACTCGTGTCGTTGCAGGACCACGTGCCAAATCGTCGCATTCTGATCGGTAGTTTCCCCTATTGATGGAATCTAGCGTCGTCGTTGAATTGCGCCATCGTGTCTTTTCAAAGGTCGTGCCTCGTAAGTCGTAAGTGTCGTACTTCAACCTCCATTGATGTATAGATTGTGTTTCGTGAACTCCAGCACACCCGTGCTTCGTTTTGCGTAGGTTACCTGCTCGGTTAACTAAAATAGCATAGTCATCATAATAATGGCGTTTGTCCGAGTTAATAGATGTGGTTCCTACGTGATGACCTGTAATGAACTTCAACATAAGTTTCCAAAGGTTTCATATGCATGTTTCCTAAGCTCTCAAAGTTTTGTGCACTGTATGTAACTGTTTTTGTGCATTGTGTAGAAAACACAAATTAACGTTTGTTTAAAACAAAGTTTTGTATCATTATTTTCGGCAACGGTTGGAGGCCATATTCGAGTCTTGGGCGTTCTGTATGTATTCAAAGTCTTAATAATCTAATTCCCCAGAGAAAGGTGAGGTTAGAGCCTAGGTATCTCTACAGAAACCCTATTCGCTGTAACCTATAGCTCTGATACCAATCTGTGACACCCCGAAATATCAGAGCTGGCGTGACTGGACCGGTATCTTCATTGCACAGCGGAAGAAAACAAGCTAAGACTTCTAGAAAACGAACGCCCACTAAGTACTCGAATCTCCAATGGTTCTCCTATTCCAACCGTGCCATAACTTTAAAATGCAACCTGAGAAAGAACTTGCGAAAAAGTCAACATAAAGTTGAGCGAGTTCATAGTTTGTTTTGGAAAAGATTTAAAACAAATCTTTTTGATAACCGGTTTTAAAGTTGTCGTGTAAATACCGAAAAATCATTTTTCTCGGCCTGATATATAAACACTGTGAGCTCCCAATAAACTTTGTAATCATTGTAAGTATGTATGTATGTTTGTAAATTCCGGTATGAAAGAAACAAGGAAAACATATCATTAATGGTTTGCAAGGCCATTAATATGTGTGACGTGATGCAGGAAGGCTCAAACCTAGCAGATTTTGTACCGGGCTTCCGGCTATAAGACATAGTCATCCCATGGGCCAAACCCTGGTCCAACATGGGCGAGGATCGCTACACCTAAATAGATCTATCACTCATGTCCCTCGGTCCTACAATGAGGATTAATGGTCTTAAGCGTTGTACCCACCACTCACATGATCTAGCAGTACCCTTCCTTAGCTAACCATACCACGTATAAACGTTTGTAAACAGTTTGTAACATGTACTTCACCCTCGAAGTTATAAAACAGAAAAACAGTCAAAAGAAAAGGGGGACATGAACTCACTGGGTTGCCTCGTTTTACGTGCGCAGACCAACCCAGTCCCATTATTGTAACTAGGACGATCCCGTCCCTACTCATGAAAATCATGCACGTTTCGAGAATACGCATTTGTTTTTGTAAAACCATTATATTTAGTATAAATCATTCGTAAGCCATTTGAGTTCCTTGAAATCCATTTGCAACACGGTTTATAAGTATTAGTTTTCGTTCATCGAAAAGTTGTTTACTTTTGCAAAATTTGCATGTCTTTCCACCCCCGAAAACATTGGTAAAAACATAAAACTAGAAAAAGTGGGGGTTATGAACTCACTTGGATTTCCATATGCAAAGCTAGCTATATACGAATCCGTGATGTCGTTTCCAAGACGTGACTCGCTAGTGTGCATTCTATCATATTCCTAACACGGAATATCTTATAAGTTTCTAAAGAAACGCATTAACTAAACTACGTGTCACCGAGCTCTACCGAATCGTTGCCGAATCGTTGACCGAACGATTCGACGGTTTGTTGTTAACTTAGTGAAAATGATTAAGTTATATTCGTTTAGTTCATATAATGTCGTTAAGGATTAACAAGCCTTGGGAAGACCTAGTTTTCGTGAGATTTATAATATGTAAATATTTATATAAAAATATATAAATATATCATTAAAATCCCATTAATCGTCTAGAGAAATCTTAGGTGTACGTAAACAATAGTTATATAAAAATAAAACAGTGTATAACCAACTCGTATCATGTAACGCGTCTTCTACGATGACTTAACAAAATGTAGGTATATGCCGTTTAGGCGTTTGAAATAAACATAACAACTTATATTTATTTAATAGCGTTTTCGTGTTGATGTCGTTTAAAATAAATACGATAGTTATATTTAGTTATATTTAGTTCATAAAATAATGCGAGTTGTTTGGCGTTTGAAATATATATATATAATATATTTATTTTTTTATAAAAGAATTCGTGTTGTACAGTGTTTGAAATAAATATAAAACCTATACTTATTTATATAAAATGAATTCGTATTGCTTGGTATTTGTAATGGATATATAACTATGTTTGGGTTTCATAAAACATAATCATGTTGGATGTTTGCAATAATTGTATAAACTATATTTATTCTGTAAAGAGAAAGTCGTGTTGTGTTGTTATGTTTGAAAATAAATATGTTACTATATCTATTTCTATAAATAATTCAGATCGTTTGATGTTGAAAGCAATTATATCAAATCATATTCATGTTATATAAACGTTTGTGTTATCGGCGTTGAAACAAGACAAATAATCCTATTGATTCTATAAAAAGGATTGTTGAAATTTAGAAGTTTAGAATAACAATATTTATTGTGGTAAATAGTTTTTGAATCGTCTTTTTCGTAATTTGTAAAGTGTTGTCGAAAGTAGATATATATATTTGTAAACGTCTTTATAAGAGATTATTCGAATCCAATAAATTAGTTTTATAATAAAACACGTTTTGCCTTTATGGATTTTCTCAAAAAACGGGCAGAGTTTCCTCTGTTTTTGGACGCCCCAACAACACAAGTTGTCGTTATTTTTCAAAATCAATCTAGATTCAATCAATATAATAAATATATAAGATTTCGTCAAATGTGTAAAGATGAAAAGTATGTTTTTATCGATTGGTTCGAGCTCGTTTCTCACGTATATAATAAAACTATATAAAAATAACAAACCAATCGTGTCGTTAATCTTTACCAAATCATCATGTCGAAACGCCGAACGTGTTGACCGAGTTGACCAGGTCAACTGAGTTGACCGGCTGAGTTGACTCACTGAGTTGACTAAGTTGACTCGGTTTGACCGAGTTGGACCGAATCGAGCCGAAATACTCCGAGTTGAGCCGAGTTGGACTGAGTCGAGCCAAACCCGTCACCGATGCTGCTGACTGAGTTGACCCGGGCACGAGCTGAGTTGACCCGAGATAACCGGCTGACTTCGTTAACCGTAGCTGACCCGAACGTCAAACCGAGGTGACACCTGAACCGAACCAATTCGAACCCGAAGTTAACCCGATCCAAAAACCAAATTGGAATCAAACCTGTTGAATCCAGGGACCTGAGTCACCACCACCGCCATACGTCGTCGGAGAGCAAGAACCACCGTTGCCGCCGCCACGGCTCCGGTCGCCGGACTTCACTGTCGTAAACCGTCAGAACACATAAACAACATCATCATAATCTTTCAGAAAACAAAAGATGAAGAAAAACGGGATTTTACCGGTGAAACTCGTCGGATAAAGACAAGGACCGCCGGTCCAAGACACAAACCACCGGTCCGAGACACAAACCGCCGGACCGAGACACAAACCACCGGTCCGAGACAAACCACCGCCTCCGTTGCGCAGCTGCCGTCTGACTCCGCCGCCGCCTGACTCTGTCGTTGCCGCCGTGAGCGGCGGCTCTCTCTCTCTCTTCTCGTTCTTCTTCTCGTGCTCGAATCTTCCTCCAGCACCACCCACCACAGCGCCGCCGCCTGTGGTGGTGGTGTTGCTGTTGCTGATGTCCGCCGCCACCAAAACGATGGTGGTGGTCGGCGGTATTTGAGAAGACGGGGTAGGGGTGGGCTGCTGGTAGGAGTCATCTGAAAGGGGAATCGGAGGAGATGGGGTGTTCTCGCGGGGTCGGGTTACCGGGATTACGGCTGGCGGTAGCCGGAAACTCTCCGGTCGCCGGCGTCGACTGTGCTCAGATGAGAGAGAGACTAGGTGTGCGTGTTGTTTGGTTTGTGTGTGTAAATCTGTGTTTGTTTGAAATGAGAACTAAAACACCATAAGGTCTTATATATATATATATATATATATATATATATATATATATATACATATATATATGCAGGTTTAGTCTTGTGGGTTTTGGGCTTGGGCCCAAGGCCCACAAGCCCATCTCGTGTGTGAGTGGCCCGTATTTCCTACGAGACCCGTTTTCGCAACCCAAACGCTCCGTAACATCGTAAATTAAAATTTTAGATTTAAAACTATGCAAAATTAATGTCGGTATTCGTCGTTGTCGAGTTTTACCGTCGGTTGCGCTAAATCGCGTAAAACGCGTCGTTCACCGCTTTACTCCGTTCTCCGATCTGGTTTCGACCACAGTTATTAGAATTTAATTACGAATCTAAAATATATCATAAAATTTAAGTTTTAAAAAAAATAATACGCACTTTCGATGCTTCCGTTTCGTTACCGGAGCGTTTCCTGCAGTCGCGTTTTTCATCCACGTTTACGTTTGGTGATGTATGGAAGCACGATAAAGTCACCAAAAATTAAAATTATAAATATAAAATGTTCATACAAAATTCATATTTGTCGGCATTGTCGGTATGCCGCACGGTTTCGATTCGTTTTCGTTTAAAGCTCAGCAGTTTCCTCACAAATCCACATACGCGCACTGTAAGGTTAGATAAGCGTTCCTAGGCCTCCCAATAGCCCAATTAAGCTAATCTGTGTCTTAAACATTATTTGTTATCGCCTAAACGTTTGTTAATTGCGTAATTAAAGGCCGTTAATTACCGGTTGTCACAGTTTTAATCTTTATAAAGGTTGAGTTTTGTGTGTAAATCTTTAATGCACCTGTTTTCTATTTGCTTTTAGGTGACTTGGGAGCCTATGAGAAGGAAAGAAAGTAAAAAAAATGGAAGAAGGTGTTTGTCCTCACGGATTCCCTTGCATGGTAAATATATATGATTAGGTTCATTTGTGAACATCTTCATAGTAAACTGTGTGAACTAATCAGAATGATTTCCTTTTTAGTTGTTAAAGGTAGGATTGTAATTATACAATAAAATAGTTTTAAATCTTTATTTTAATCATTGAATTTCAGTTACACTTTTAATTTTGGTAGTTTTCTTAAATGGCATAATTAGTTTTAAATCTTTATTTTAATCATTGAATTTCAGTTACACTTAAATCTTCTCCATTTTTCTTAATTCAAAATAATTTTATTTTCCATTTCTCTGTACGTTCATGTCGTTCAGTAGGCCCTTGATAAGGGATAATTATATTCACACAAGACTAAGAATTATTGATGTGTACAAAATACAACATATAAATTACATCAATAGAGGCATTAAAACCAACCCTTTTTAGTACTAATGTTGGAAAAAGCGCGTTTCTTTCTTTCGAATTTACAGGACCAAATAAGCAGCCAAAAACCTACATAAACACAAGAAGGAATAACGTGACATGCCCGACCCCTCAGCAGCTTCTCCCAAAACAAGAACAAGAAAACAGAATCTGCGTCGAGGCCGTGCCCAGCCAGGCATGGGGCTTGGTCAGCCCCGACACAAGAAGACAAAACCTGCAGAAGCTTCTACGCCCACCACGGGGCCGTGCCCAGCTCACCATGGCATGGTCAACTCAAAGATTCGTAGAATCTTGATAGTACAACAAAGAGTTGACCATAGGCCGTGTCCAGAGGCCACGGAGTCGTGTGGGGCCCTCTGCTGACAGCTGCAATTAATGAAGGAAGAGAAGAAGATGGCCACGGGCCGTGCCCAATGGACACGAGGACGTGGCCGGGGCACTGTTCTGACTATAAATATGGGTACTTTGTTCTCTTCAAAGGCATCACTTGGCAAACCACTTCTCTCTCACTTTGCCACCATTCCACCACCACTACAACACCAACACCTACCACCATCATCCATCTATCATCTTTAGAGTGTGTAGTAGTCTCGGGATCCAAGATTGATCGTAAGAGTTCTTGTCAATCAAATGCCATGTTTGGCTAATCTCTTACATCACTTGGTGAAGACAAGTCTTTAATGTATTACTTTTGATTTTTAATCTTTCGGCACTTTTTAATTGGGTTTGTATTAATGACTTTAAAAACTAGTTTTTTATGTTGAAAGTGAATTTTCTTTACCACTTCTTCATGATGTCATTGATTTGATCATTCGTGTCTTTACGGTCTATATAAAGCACGTTAACTACCTGGAAGCTGGTTAGAAGGGTGGTTTGGTAAAGTTCTTGTCTCGTTCAGTGTATAGATCCTGCGAGGACTTGGTTCAAGCTTACTAGGACCTCCTTCAATGTCCCAAAGGTATTGGATGGCGGGGGTGTGAATAGCTTGAACCTCTCATATGCAAACTACTATTAAAACTTTAAACCGGTTTCTTGGGATTGTATCCTTGCTGACTCAAACCACTTAGCCGAGGGTAACGTCGCCTTCAAAAGAGCGGCCTACCACTTTTCGCATTAATAACTTATTTAATTATCTTTCATTATTCCGACCATTTGGGATTGTATCCCCACTGACTCAAACCACTGGGTTAAGGGTAACGTCAACTTCAAAAGAGGGGCACACTACTATAACTAAGATAATCTCTTAAAAAGTCCGAAAGTGAGAAAATCATCAAAGGGTACATTAAAGATGAGTTGGATCCAAGTGATTCTATCTTGTCTATTTGTTTTTTATTTTATTTATCTTTTAATTTTTAGATTTACTTTCATGTTTAAAAACTCTTTTATCAATAAATTTAGATTGATTAGACGTTGACGATAAACCGGTACTAAAAGCTCTTTTGTCCTTGGACGACCTCAGTATCTTACCAACACTATACTACGCTCGCGATGGGTGCACTTGCCCAAGTGTGTGTTTAGTGTTAGTATAATATCATGTTTTATAAATTTAAAACTTAACTAATGCGTAAAACGAACTCAAAATATTAATAAAATCATATCAAGTTTAACGCACACCAATTATTATTTTTTAATAAATAAATTCATATGTTTGTGTTATCTTTTCTTTTTTTAATTGCACATTCATGCAAGAATGGATTATTTACAGAACATTTGATTACATATTTTTTATTGTTGGATTAAATATTCAATTTTTTTTATTTTTGGATTAAATATACAAAATAGTATTGCAAATTAGTTTTTTTTAATTTGTTTGTAATCAATAAATACTAATTCTCACTTTTTAATTCTTTTTGTATAAATAGTCTGAATATTTGACATCAAGTATGAAGATGGTTATATGTAATAATGTGTCTTTTCCCTAATTTTTTTTCATCTTTTGTTCAATACATTCCATTCATAGTGTTGTTATACATATATGTATTTCTAATTTACATGTGTATGTATATGTATAAAAAGGATATACATATGTGTATAAAACAGTTTGGCTGAATAGAAACTTTGCATAAAATATACACAAATAGAACTAATAAATGGTTTATACACATATGTATTGTGTTGAATACTCAAAATACACATGTGTATTATTCAAATTACATATGTATGCATGTGTATAAAACGGATATACGTATGTGTATAAAACAGTTTGGCTGAATAGTAACCGTGTACATTTTTAAATTAATAAATTAGTTAATTGGTGAGAGAAATGAAGAGAGATGATGTATTGTAAAATACATTCATTTATCGTGTATAGTTTATATAGTTTTCATATTCGTTTGTTCGGTTTTTAGTTAGAATCTGTTACTTTGATTAGTTTTTTGTGTTTTTAGGTCGTTTGTGCTGAATGTGAAGACAAACAGTGAATTATCGACTGACTATGGAGCTGAAATGAGATTCGGGTTGTCACGAAGCTGAACCGGAGCTGAAGTTGAAAAATTCTGATAAAAAGAGCCTTGGCGCTACGCGACAAGACCCTGAATCCACAGTGATGTTACGCGACAAATAAAAAATCAATTTCTTTAATTCTAAGGGTTCGCGTTGCGCGACCACATGTGGATGTACCCGTCGCGTCGTGCGACGGGGTTGCAAGTCGGCACAAGCATGTTTGCTGATCAGGGTTACGTATAAATTGATCATAAACTTAAAAAAACGAGAACTTACGAACCATTGAGCTTTTTGACGAAAATTCAGTATCTTTGCAAGCGTTTTTGAGGGCTTGGAGCTGCCGGTTGAAGATTTGAAGCTTAGGGAATCATTCTTGTCGCAATTCTGCTATCGGGTGTCTTTTACCTTCGTTTCTTTCATTGACTATGTTTTGTTTACTTGAAAATACTTTGTTTTTTATGTACTTGATGACTTTGATTGGCTAAATTTCAAAAACTACCTAGACGGATGAATGGTTTGTTAAAGTTTCATTTTTTATAAAGGATAATTAATATTTATGGATTGTTTATGAATTGTAGGCGACTTGATTATTGATTATATGTGTTTGCATGCTTAGCATTGTTTGAAAACTGTTTATTGCTTCGCACAATTCTTGGTGACGGTCTTTGTCACATAATAGAGTCGTGCTAGGTTTTAGATTTTGGTGAGTGTCTATATCACAGAATAAATCTTTAATCTTTAGGGTTACGTAAAAGACCTTAGAAGTAATATTCGATAATCAAATAAATTAAGTGTTCTACTAATTCTCAATAGCTGTGAGTTGTGAGATTATTGTTAGGTCTAAGTCATTAAATAGCAAGGTAGGAGCTTCATAAGGAGTAACCCTTTTGGCTGCTGTCTGACAAGTCTAATCAAGAAACTAAGTTTACCCTAAGTTTAGGTCCTGTGAGGGAGTGAATCTTTTAGGGTACTTTCGTAAACCCATTAAATGTCTTGTGAGGGAGTCTAACCAACCAGTGTTCGTAATAGCCTCTAGGGTGCCATAAGTGTCTCTTGAGAAGGGTTGAGGGGCTTGTTCGGTATCTCAAAAGGTTTAGGATTTTAAGATCCCAGTTCCATAATAATTAATATCCTAATAAAAATCGTTACTAAAAACAAACCAGGATTCCAGTCTAGGTAGTGTCTTCACCATCTGAGTATGTAAGTCCCAAAAACTATCAAAATCACAATCAAAGTGCGGAAAACTAAGAAAGTGATGAACAAGAACGATTTTTATCGATTGAATTAAGAGCAAAGTGCACACGGTTTCTAAGAACCGTCTGGTACACAAACAAAGAACATGAAAATTCTAAGAAGAACAGAAAATGTGAACAGCAACCCTAAAATGAACTAGGCTCACCCTATTTATAGTTACATAGAGTGACATAATACAACCTGGGCCAGGCCCACATGCACAATATTAATTATACAAGCCCAAAACATTTAATTTGCCCACGTGGCTTATCCCAATACTATATAACCCTCTAGAAAGCTAAGCCCAATAGCTTGTAATTGTGTTTGATAAAGATAAGCGTAAACCTACTCAATTATATGGCCTTACAATACCCCCCCCCTAGGTTTATGCTGTCTTTATCAAACTACAGTCTTCATCATGTCTCCGTGGGAAGATACTTTATCTTTTCATCTTCATACTTGGGCTCTTTGTTCTTCTTAATCACGATCAGCTCTGCTTAAACATCTTGTTGAAAAGAATGCAAGAGGAGGATTCTAAGCAACACTTTTCTTTGTCAATGTCTTCTCTTTCAAGCAGGTTCATAGGTACTTCTTTAAATGTACTATCATTATCAGATGATGACTCGTATCTTGTTCTTCTGACTTAGGCACATCTTGTTGTTGTGATGCTTCATGCTTTATCAGCAGCCAACAGCATCTCAATCTTCAACAACCCCTGTTTCTTGATTTGAATCAAATTATGCACATGCTCAGAAATTCATAAGCAAACATTTCTGTGCAACAGAGGAAAGTACCACATGAACACTTGGTACATCCAAGTATTTATACCCGGATTTCACAATCAAATTTCTTTCAACTTATGATAATAAATCAAATCTTCAAGAACGGTTAAATTTTTTTAATAAAACAAATAAACACTCTATTTTTGGATATTTGATTTTATAAAAATAAAACACTATTTTTGGATTTTTAATTTTTAAAATCTGAAACATAAATAAACAAAGAAACTAATATACAATTACAATTTGCAATGGGATCAAATCACATTGTTTCAGACCAGACTACACTTATCAACACTGATTTACATTGGATGATCTGAGCGATTGCCAATATGTTTGTCCACTTAAACTTATCTCCTTAGGCCTTTTTCATACAACGGTCTGCAACTAATTTTATCACGTTTTTCAGTTTGATTAGTATGAACACTCAATTCAATCACAATCAAATCCTAGAATTTTAATTAGAACACGCTTTCATACATGCAGTTTTCCTACCACATATTTCACAAGCCTATTCTAGGATTTTGAAACCTTGACTGGGACTGGATTGAGAAAAGAACAGAATAGATCATTTGCAGAGATGGATATAATATACAGATCATATGAGTTTTCTCAGTTTAATATAGGTTTTTCGGGTTTCTTTTGGGCAATAGAGGGCCTCTTTCGGGTGTAATTGATCTATAGCGCGACAACGAACAACTAGGTCTTTGCTCACGCAAAACAGAAGTTGACGTTGCCTAGCACCTCCAGGTCTTTGCTCACGCAAAACAGAGGAGATACACGAGTTGGTCAGAAAAGATTTCAGAACTAGAACAAAATTGTGTGTGTCGGGACGTCACACACGCATTCAAATAGACATGTCCTAATTCCAAGTGAGGTTCTTTCCTAAGGTCATAGAATAATTTGGTGTTCTACACAGAACCAGTCAAAGAATCCAGCCATCAAGATAAAGCCTACCAACATATCACTCTAGAGTCAGACCATTTCAATGTTGGTCTTACATGAGTCAGCATTAACCCACACAGTGAAAATTTATTTCATTTCCCATATATGCAACAAAATATTTTTGATTTTTTTAAATGTTTTCGTATTTTCTCATTTTCTCTATTTACAGATATCTCTGGATATCCCCCTAAATGTGTGCATAAATTTTATGCGTAAATTTACCTAAAAACGAAAACGTATGTATAAAGGGAAACACAAAAGAAAATTGAAAATATTTTTTTTGTTTTTGCCTAACCGTTCCATCATAAGATTTAAGACTAATCAATATCAAAATTAGAATACGAAATTCAAATTTGCACCTTTTCACTGATCCTGTCTTACCTTTCTTATCTCCTTCAAACGAAACATATCAACTGTAAAGAAATATACATTTTGCAATAGTGAAATGTTACCTGTTATGTCTCTGGAACAACCGCTATCAACATCCAAAGATTGTCAACAGCTCCTCCTTGGTTGTGCCTGAAAAGTAAGGAGATCAGTAAGACATTGGTACCCAGGCCATTGTGGTCCTGGGTATTCCTAAAGCATAAATATAAGACACTTCTCGAAAGCACATGTCCCCTTTTGTTTCAGGGATTGGTGATGTCGCTGCATTATGTTTTGCCTTCCAAACTTGTTTAGGCTGTTCTAATTTCTTAGGTGCCTTGGGCAAAATAGTTTGCTTTTCAACCTTTTTGTTTTTCAAAACTTGTTTTGGTTTCAAAGCTTGTTTCCTTTTTGCTTTTGCAGTATTCCAATCCCCATCAGATGGTTTAACCTGGGGATGCTTATTCATCATTGCCTTAGGTTTTTCAACCTTAATTGGCTTAGAATAAGATCTATCCCTAGGTGTAACCTTCTGATGTTGTGTATAGTATGCTCATAGGGACAATGTGTGCAATTCCTTGCAATGTGACCGGGTATGCCGCAGCTGTAGCATGTTTGCTTCTTTACATAAGGAGCATAACCTGATCCATTCGATCCCACTGATGATGAGTTTGAGTTATAATACTTGTTTGATGATTTGTTTGTAGATTTTTTAAGCTTTCTATCCTATTTCATCTGTTTGTGTTTACAACAGTTAGCACATTTACCGGATTTAGCAATTTTATTTCTAACTGTTGGCTTTGGATGCACATAGTTATTTGAAGGGCCTCTTAAAGCTGGCTCAGAAACAACCTTTCTCGTATATGGAGGAGCATCCGCAGACAAATTTAATGTTTTTGAACGAACATCGTCAGCCTTTTGGCTAACAATATCATCCCCCTCAACCCAATCCTCTACTTTTACCTCATATGCACATGAAGTAGAAGCATCAGTAACATTCACACAATTAAGCTCAGGGACTGGCCTTGTTGTTTCAGTTTTAGATGTTGTAGGCTCAGTCACTGTTTCACTGCTTGATTCAGCTAAACCACTTGAGTTACATTCCTTTTGTAGTGGCTCTGCTGAATCCTCCACTGCTGAGTTAGCTGCTTCAGAAGACTCACAGCTGGATTCACTAGACTCAACTTTAGTCTGTGGTGATTCAACTTCTTCAGGTGATTCATCATTGGACTCGACTGATTTAACTATTTCTGATTTCTTACAATTAGTCGTTTCACAGGAGACACCTGTCGAATCAGATGAAGAAGGTGCTTCACTTTGTTTGCCAGACATAAACCCTTTGAGAAATTCAGCAAATTCCTTCATCATGGCAAACTCAAAGTTGTCTGAATTTAGTTTAGACTCTTCTTCTTGATTTGGAAATTCATGTGTATTTTGAGAAAAAATTGACTCAATATTATCTAATACTTGAAAATGTTTGTCAACGTTCACATTATTATCAAAATTTAGAGTCTCAGTTTGGTTTGAAACATCAGTTGGTTTGATAAATGTTTTCTTGTAGGCCTATTTTTCTAAAATGATCTCAGTTTTATCAGGCCTTGTGATTTTTACTTTCCTGGATTTAACAGGCTCAACCTTCTTATCCCCGGGTTTCCCATATTCCATCTTAGGCAGATTATCTATCTCCTCTTCAGTCATGGTAATTGAGGTGTAATTGTGATTGTATGGTGGAGGTATGCATACAAATCCTAATCCTTTATTCCTCACTTCCTTTTTGCTATATTTCAACTGTTGATAAATCATTTTTTCAACTTTCTCACTAGACACGCCAAATTTTTTAAAATTTAAATTTGTATTTTCAAAAGTTGATTTTAAATTATCAAGTTCAACAGTTAGTTTTTCAGATAGTTACTTAAAGTGGAGATATCTACATCGTGCCTCACTCAGATCGTTATGCAACTTACGGATATCACGCTTCTGCGCCTCCATCATATCCTTGTATCCATTTAATTTCTTTTTAGTTTCATAATCTTTTGATTTGGAACATCTAAGTTGCATAACGAGTGAGTCTATCTGTTCTTTGAAACCACTAAGTTTTCCCTACATGCAGGAGTACAACATATATTGTCTACACATACCTCAATAGGAGTAGGAGTGATTTCATAAATTGGAAAACCTGCACGACAATTTGATCTTGTATCAGCAGGAGTAGACGAGCAAACTTCAGTAGGTAATAGAGCAACAGGAATAGCAGGAGCAGGAGTGGATGAGCAAACTGTAGCAGACGTGTTACATTGAGCCTTCTGCTTGTCAGCCGTATCATATGATTTGATGAGTGAGATCAGCTCATCCGGCTTCATTCTGTAGCAGTAGTAGTCGGTTGTCACAATTATTTGATTAATATTTCTAAACCAACTACATTTTTCCTGATCTGCAATCCTTTTTATAGCATCCAGAAGCTTTCTGTTGCTCGAATACGTAAGGACCTCAATCTCAGCCATCTTCATTTCTGAGAGCAGTTCAGTAAACCGACCAATCAATGCTTCTACTATGACAACCGGTGATTTACAGCTCCTAATTACGCGATTAAAAAACATTAGGACAATAATAAATAGTGTTTAAGATGCAAATTAAATTAATTAAAAAAAATTGGAGTGCCTAGGCACGTCTAACCGGCTTTACAGTACGCGAACGGTGGTTTACGGAAAAACCTGCTAAACGTTAAACAACAACGAATTGAAACCGAACAAAATACTGAAAACGCCGACAAATACGATTTTTACATGTACAATTTATACATATGAATTTGGTTTTGAGAAGTTATCATATTTCCAAATGCCACAAAACAAATACGTGAACAAAAAACGCGACTGTAGGAACACACCGATAACGAAACGGAAGCATCGGACTCGTGTACTACCTTCAAAACTAAAATATTATGACATATTTAGATTCATAATCAAATTTTAATATCCGCAGTCGAAATCGGATTGAAAACGGATTAGAAACGACAACCGAAGCATTTTGCGCGATTTAACGCAACTAACGAACGTACGCGACTACTATCGAATACTGACACTATTTTACATGTTTACGACCCTAATATTATGTTCTACAACATTGTACGAAGTTCGGGTGAGAAAACGGGCCTCAGAAATGTGATCGGGCCGCTTAAAAACACAAGAAACGGGTCTTGGGCCTAGTCCACATAAAAGCCCAAGCCCACAAAAATCCACATATATAAACCTAATTCTTTCATTTTTTTTTTCTTCATAACTCACCTAACACGAGTTATAAGTTACGAAACTTGTTATTTATATAAAACAAATATAGTTGTTTATGCTTATTTCAAAACATTGTATACTTTTACAAAATAAATTTAATTATTATATTCATTTCAAACGTCGTTACGCCGTGTATTTTTATAAGATAGATATAATGTTATATTTATTCCCAACGTTGAAAGTCGGAAATCATATTTCAAATGTTTAATATTCGGAAATCATATAATATAAATACAACTATTTATATTTCTTTCAATTATCTAGAATCCGAATTCTTATAAAAGGAATATATTTGTTTATATTCGTTTCAACGTCAAGTTTTCGAATAGATATATATATATATACATATATATATGTATACATATACATATATATATGTATACATATATGTATATATATCTATTTCCATCCGCCAAAAATTACAACGGTATATTACTGTATCATATACGACATAATAAGACGCACCCTTATCCGCATACGTATTTCGATTCGTGATAACTAAAACGACTTCGTAAATATATATATATATTCTAAACCATTCGAAAACTAAGTCGTTTTCGAGACTTAGTTTTATCCCGGTCATAGACGGGATCAACTAACAATAGTTTGGTTATTTCAAACCAAAATATTAACACCTCCCTTTGTAGAGCCGTTTCATTAACGACTCGGCAGAGCTCGGACACGTAGTTTAGCTACGTTGATTTAATTAGAAACTTAAAAGTGATTCATTGTTAGGAATGCTATAGTTGCACGCTAGCGAGTCACGTTCTTGGAACGACATCACGGAAACACCTTAGCTAGCTTTGAACAGGAATATCCAGGTGAGTTCATAACCCCACCTTTTCACGGTTTTACATTTTTTATAAATGTTTTCAGGGTGGAAAGACATGCAAGTTTTGCAAAAATAAACAATTTATCGATAAACGAAAAATCATATTTCTAAACCATGTTAAGAATGGATTTCAAGGAACTCAAATGGTTTACGAACGATTTATATTAAATATACCGGTTTTACAAAACAAATGTGTATTTTAGAAACGTGCATGATTTTCATGAGTAGGGACAGGATCGTCCTAGTTATAACAACGGGAATGTGTTGGTCTGCGTTTGAAGAACAAGACACCCAGTGAGTTCATGTCCCCCTTTTCTTTCAACTGTTTTCGGATTTATAACTTTCGGGGGTGAAATACATGTTTCAAACGTTTTCAAATAGTATGGTTTAGCTAACGAATGAATTGTTAGATCATGTGAATGGGTAGGTGCATACTTAAGACCATTAATCTTTGTATAAAGACCGAGGGGAATGAGTGATAGATCTATTTGGGTGTTGCGAGCCCCACCCATGGGTCCATGAGTTGGCCGCATGTGGTGACTATGTCGTTCCAGCCAGGTGGCCCCGTACAAAAGCCGCTAGGTTTGAGCCTTCCTACGCCATTGCACACATATTAATGTCGTTGCTAAACATTAATGATATGTTCATAGATGTTCCATATTAGTTTTAATACTCGAGTTTTCAAATGCTTTTAAGATTCAATTGATGATAACTCACAAATACATGGACTTACGAATTTTTGTAACGCCTTTCAACTTATGTATAAGTAAGAGGACGGGATGATCCTTCTTACAAAGACTCTCGTGGGCTAGACTCACAATTTTCATATAACATGCCAAGAAAATGATTTTACTAAATTTTTCTCCACAACTTTTAAACCGGTAAACAAAAAGATTTGTTTAAAATCTCTTCAAAACAAACTATGAACTCGCTCAACTTTATGTTGATTTTTCGCATGTTTCTTTCTCAGGTTACTTTTTCAAATCATGGTGCGGTAGGAATAGGAGAACCATGTTGAGTCGAGTACTTAGTGGAATTCGTTTTCTAGAAGTCTTAGCTTATTTGCTTCCGCTGTGTAATGAAGATACCTTTCGGATCACACCCAGCTCTGGTGTGACATATTGGTATCAGAGCTATAGGTTACAGCGATTTAGGTTTCTGTAGTGATACCTAGGCTCTAACCTCACTTTTCTTCTGGGGACTTAGATTATTAAGACGTTAAATACGTACAGAACGCCCAAGACTCGAATATGGTCTCCAACCGTTGCCAAAAACAAAGATCAAAATATTGTTTTTAAACATACGCTAATGTTGTGTTTTATACACGATACACAAAACAATCACACACAAAAAGCAAAACTTTGAGAGTTTAGGAAACATGCATTTAGAACCTTTGGAAACTTATGTTGAAGTTCATTAAAGGTCATCACGTAGGAACCATGTCTACTAACTCGGGCAAACGCCATTAATATGTCTTCTATGCTATTTTAGTTAATCGAGCAGGTAACCTATGTAAAACGAAGCACAGGCGTGCAAGATTTCACGAAACTCAATCTACATGTCAACGGAGGTTGAAGTATGTCACATACGACTTACGAGGCAAGGTCTTGAGAAGATACGAATGAGCAATTCAACAACGATGCTAGATTTCGTCAGCAGGAGAACTACCAACTAGGAAGCGGCGATTTGGCACGCGGTCCTGCAACGACACGAGTCACGCTAAGGAGAAAACGCTTGTCTTCGCATTCCCCCTACCGCATTAACGAAGAATACGCTATGTTTTACATTCCATGGTAATGTCACCTAACAACCGGTCATCACATGAAACCCCAGGTAAAGTCCTTAAAAATTTCTTTTATTGAAATTTCGACTTTTACATCTAGCGAGTAGATTTTTAAACCTCTACTCCTCTTAATGGTCTTTGCATCACAATAATTTCTTTCATTATAGCGAACACTTATCTGTTTAATTTCTTGAAAAATTCATATGTTACACGTGCATCGTTTGTTACGCATGTGGTTTCACTTCGAATGATCGTTTTCCTCAAAAGTTCAAATATTGTTTCGCTATATTTCATTATTACTTCGGGATCAGGGTGGCCTGCATTATTCTAAATGTTGACTTCTTGCTATCGAGTCAACATATTTCTTGAAATTTCTCTTTCTTTTCAAGACACGTACATGGTTTTTTGTTGTAACCATGCCGAAATTTCCTTGTCGATACATGTATTTGTTGTCGGATTACGCCTAAACCGAGTTTAATTGTTTGAACTTGTTCACTACACATATTCAATTTAAGGCACCATATGATGTATTGGAAACATCATATTCAAATTCGTTTTAACAAGCGTTTCATTTGTTTCGAGTCGTAGTAGATTGGTTTGGTCTACGACTCCAATAAGTCGTTTGTTGATTTCGACACCTTGTGGTGGCGTTTTCACTAGTTTGGAAGCTTGCGCTAATTTTGTTTACCCATCTCATGCACGGATTTAATGATTTATTTGTTGACTTGTTTTAAATCCGCTTTGATTTATCATATTAAAGCAGTCTTAACACAATCGTGTGTTAAGACAATGGAACACAAATTCATTTCATATTTCGGTGTACCTACTAACGTCTCTTTCATTATCGATCGAATGTTTCGCGATATTTATTGCTTCTTCATCTTCGATCGAAAATAGTATTTCTTTGATGTTCCATCTTCAATTGAAAATCTTTTGATGTTTATTTGGAACAAACGTTCAGATTTACTTCGCTGAACCTTCAGTTGAATTCAAACATGGTGAACTTGTTTGATCACCACTATTATTGAATTATTTAAATCATTAGGAAACCTTGTGGTGTCGGTATAAACTTGTAGCCTGGGCTAATCATGATCGAGCGTTTCATGCAAAACACAGGTGATACTTGTTCGATCACCGCTGTATTTGAATTGTTTCATTCACTACGACACCTTGTGGTGTCGGTATAACTTGCAGCTTGTGCTGATCACGATCAAGCGTTTCATGCAAAACTATTTCATTTGAGCTTGTAGATTCTAAGTTTCATACAGCGGATGTTATTGATTCTCTAGAACTCATTTGCATATTGTGAACGTCCGTTTGGAATTCTGTTGGTCGAAGTTCCCGTAACTCGTTTCCTTTGACATCAATTTCCGAAACACATTTCTTTTAACTGTGGGATTCTTATTGTTATAACATGTCCTTGAATTCACATAATTCGAATTAGTCTTAATTCGATTTCATGTTGATTCACTTTGACATTATTCGTATTCACCAACGCATATCATAAGTCTAAGGAGTTAACGTAGTCTAAATTTCGAGGACAAAATTTTATTAACAGGTGGAGAATGTGACAACCAGTGATTTACGGCTCCTAATTACACGATTAACAAACATTAGGACGATAATAAATAGTGTTTAAGATGCAAATTAAATTAATTAGGCCTTTGGAGTGCCTAGGAACGTCTAACCGGCTTTACAGTACGCGAACGGTGGTTTACGGAAAAACCTGCTAAACGTTAAACAACAACGAATTGAAACCGAACAAAATACTGACATCGCCGACAAATACAATTTTTACATGTAAAATTAATACATATGAATTTGGTTTTGCGAAGTTATCATATTGCCAAATGCCACAAAACGAAATTGTGAACAAAAAACGCGAGTGCAGGAACGCACCGATAACGAAACGGAAGCATCAGACTCGTGTACTACCTTCAAAACTAAAATATTATGACATATTTAGTTTCGTAATCAAATTTTTATATCCGCAGTCGAAATCGGATCGAAAAACGGATTAGAAACGACAACCGAAGCATTTTGCGCGATTTTAACACAACTGACGAACGTACGCGAATACTATCGAATACCGACACTATTTTATATGCTTATGACCCAAATATTATGTTCTACAACATTGTACGAAGTTCGGGTGGGAAAACGGGCCTCAGAAACGTGATCGGGCCGCTTAAAAACACAAGAAACGGGCCTTGGGCTCAGTCCACATAAATGCCCAAACCCACAAAAATCCACATATATAAACCTAATTCTTTCATTTTTTTTTCTTCATAATTGACCTAACACAAGTTATAAGTTATGAAACTTGTTATTTATATAAAACAAATATAGTTATTTATGCTTATTTCAAAACATTGATAAATCGAAAACTTTGTATACTTTTACAAAATAAATTTAATTATTATATTCATTTCAAAAGTCGTTACGCCGTGTATTTTTATAAGATAGATATAATGTTATATTTATTTCCAACGTTAAAATTCGGAATTCATATTTCAAATGTTTAATATTCGGAAATCATATAATATAAATACAACTATTTATATTTCTTTCAAGTATCTAGTATCCGAATTCTTATAAAAGGAATATATTTGTTTATATTCGTTTCAACGTCAAGTTTTCGAATATATATATATATATGTATGTATATATATGTATGTATGTATGTATGTATATATGTATGTATTTCCATCCGCCAAAAATTACAACTGTATATTACCGTATCATATACGACATAACAAGACGCACCCTTATCCGTATTCGTATTTCGATTCGTGACAACTAAAACGACTTCGTAAATATATTTATATTTAATATATATATATATATATATATATATATATACATATATAGGGAGTTGCTAAAATGAAAACCACCCCCAGTTGTAAGAACCATGAGAACCACTCTCCCCCAATCATATTATGCCAGCCCAAAGGTTATTTTGGTCATTTACCCCAAATGTCAAATCTCCTATCCCTCTCTTCATTTAAATCACCTCACTTTTTAAATACATCTCTCCTCTCTCCTCTCTCATCTACATTCATCTCTCATCTCTTCCTTTTCTCTATTTAAAGATCCATTCTTTAAAGATCCATTCAAAATCCATTCTTCAGATAGATAGGGTTTTCTGGCGAAGCACAACCCTCAAACCCTCTCGTCCTTATACAGGTCACCCACAACACCCCCAAATCCCCTCTTCATGTTAACTCACCACATGCCCCATCTAACTTCTCGATTACAGGCCGGCCACCACCATCCGGTGGTGGAGTACGGCGGCGATTTTTTGTGCCGACGATTTTGAACAATTTTCCAAACGCTTTGATTCTTTACAGTGAGATTGGCTTCCTGTTGAGTCACCATTCAAATCACTCGTTGCAGGTACAGCACCAACTTTATCAACTCTCTCTTTAAGTTCGTTTTCAACGGGAGATTTAACCGGTTTGACAGACTCCTGTGGTTCAGGTCGGCCACCACCATCCGACGGTGCGGTACGACAACGGAATCAGAACCGCCGCAGGCGGTGGTAGCGCAGTGGTTGGTGGGGCCGTGGTTGGTGGGGTCGGGTGGCCCTGCTTTTTGTTTGAAAGAATGTGGAGAGGAGAAGAACTTCATGGCTTCTGATTCCAACTTATTGATGAATTTCAATGGAACTCCATGATTAACAACCTTGAAGAATCCAAAATCTTGGCAGGCTTTAACCAGGAGATGTTTGGATTCAGTTTTCGACAGATCGATAATCAGGATTGTTGGAGGGTGGTGGTGGTTGTTTGTGATTTGTTTGAGTAAGAAGAGTTCAACTGGAGGCTTTGATATGGCCACCATTGTTTAAATTTAAAACTTGAAAAATGAAAAAAAGTGATTTAGTTAGTGGTTTTTGAATGGAAGAGGAGATGTGTTGTTTTTATGTTTATGTGTTTGAAGCTAGAAAAGGCATACGAAAGGTGGTTTCTTGCTTGGCTATCTGTAGGAGTTTAGAGAAAGAAAGTCAACATCGCTTCCTTTTTTTATAGTGTTATTATTGAAAGTGTTTTTTTGGATCATGCAGCGACGGTGTTTGGCGGTGGTGGTGTTGGAGGTGGTTGCTGTGTGAGCGGCGGGCGGTGGTGAACGATGGTGAGGGGGTGGTCAATTTATTTGCAAAGCGGTGCCGATGGTGCCCGGTGGTGCCCCGTTGTGCCCGCGCGGTGTCGGTGGTGCCCCGTGGTGCCGGTGGTGCCCCTTGGTGCCGGTGGTCGATTGAATTGTGGTTTTTTGGATTTTGGGGCGGTGATGATGTAAAAAAAACGCATATTTTGATGACGATGGCGCGGCAATGATGGTGGAGGGTAGGTTTTTGAACGTGCAACCCCACTTTGCAGCCTCTGATTATCGGAAAATCTGAGCCCAACCGCGTTTTTTCAGGAATCCACTCATTGTTTTGATTTTTGTTTGTTGGTTTTTTTTCCCGTCGATGATGATAACAATCTATCTGAGACACCTACCGAGTTGCGATTTCTGGGTGCGCTCGTTTTGCATAAAAAAGTTTTTGTAAAAAAAAAGTTAAAACTGTAAACTTTTTAACGTAAAACGTAAAGTTTTAACGTAAAACCTAAACTTTTTTACGTAAGACGTAAAAAGTTTAACGTAAAACGTAAAACGTAAAAAGGATCATGCCTTTTTATATCTATATCTATACTTCTATATCTATATCTATATCTATACTATCTATATCTATATCTATATCTATACTCTATACTACTTTATAATACATATTAGAAGGACTTCTTAAAGTCCATATAAATTTCCTTAAAACACCTCTAAAACATAATGTACAAGTCTTTTAAGCACCATAAAACATCACTTTCCACTTATACCCTTATTAACTCAAACAAAAACACACAGATGATAATCCTACCGTCCATCACTATCATGATCCTATCTAACCGTTCATTAACTCACACGGATCATGATCCCCACAACTCTCCTACAATCCCTACTTTTGTACAGCTTTTTGACATTTGAATTTTGAAACAGGGTTTCAACATCGATATGATGATTTTGCTCATCTTCTCTCTTTCTCATGTATATTGAACGACTCAATCTTCTCTCTTTCTCAGAACACCACTGACTTGAAGATTAAATCTGGGAGATATGACATCGAATAAGTTCGTTCTTCCGATTCAACAACCATCAGGTATTTTCTAGCTCGTAGGATTCATTGTCTTCAAACCCTAATGGTTTGCCAGAGACCCATTATCCTGCTTCTTATTTTCATTTTTCATTTGCAGAAAAAATAACAAGAGACAAGAAAAAGTGTGTGTGTGTGAGAGAGAGAGACGGGTAGGAGAGTCTCTGGAGAAGGTAGAGGTGGCAAAGGGAACTAGGGTTCTTGCGACGAATGTCTATGTAGGTACTCATTGAGAGTTTGAGACCATGAATCCATCTATAAACAACGTCATTCTTCTTCGTCGTTGTTCAACAATTCAACCATCCACCATCGCACAACACACCATATTACCAGGTGATTTTATTGTACTTGATTCTGCGTTCTATAAAGCATCTAGATTTTAATTAGGGTTTATGTGATTTTAATTTTTATTCTACTTGATTCTGCGTTCCATAAAGCATTTATAATTTAATTAGTGTTTATTTGATTTTACTTTTTATGTTTATACGTGCGAACCCTAATATTGACTGATTGAAATTGGATGAAATCACGAAAAGGGATGTGACTGTCTTTGCTGAAATCGCTAAGAGTGATCGTTATGGCATGGTGATTGAGTCTGGGGGGTTACCATGAAGATTGAAGTTTGTGTGGATTTTGTTTCAGCTAATCGGTCCCTTATGTATGTGTGGTTTTCTTTTCTTCATGTACTGAATTGTGGTTTCATATTGCTGTTATAAATAAAGCTATTTCTTTTCGGCTAAGTCAAGCTCTAAAGCAATTTTCCTTCAAGTGAACTATGAAGAACTCAAACCCAAGTGTCAATCTCTCCATATTCATGTTCTGTCTTTTCTCAGATTCCACAAAGGTCATCCAAGATTTGCAGCTTTAGCTGCATTGTTTCAATTGTAAGTTTTCTTTATTTTTAATTCTGATTTAATGTTGAAAAATGTAGTCACATTTTGATTTTAAAAAATTGTAGTCGTCTTTGGCGTTCGCTTTATAAGAATCATCTTATTTAATTTGTCATGCCTTTTGCAATTGCTATTGATTTTCACTGTTTCAGTTTCAAATGTGTTTTTTGTATAAACAAGCCTATTCGGATTATGATATCAACGTAATAATTAATGTTAGCATAAAAAGAAATGGGTCGAGTCTGAAGTCTTTGTGTTAAAATGTTCATCCAGGAAGACTTCGTATTGCTGCAAGTTTCCTTCTTAGGTTGGATGGCAGCAGCTTTAAACCGTCTTCCGACTAAAAGAAAAAGTCTCCAGGGGAATTCCGGTGAGAGTGCAAATCATGTACTTTTCTAACTTGCAGGTCTGCTAGAAAAGTCTAAAGGGAGGCCACAAGTGGGTGTAGAGCGTAAAAAGGCCACTCGATCTCCCAAAGGCATGATCCTCTTTGCTGGAGGTAAGAATGTGGTGCGTTTGGAAAGCCCGAAACCATAAAATTTTCGACAATACAACTCAAGGCACAAGAGAACTTGTGGAAAAGATAAAAGTCTTTCGTTTTTAAGAATAAAAAAAGAGAGGGAAGGTAGTTCTATTAGCTTGGTCTCCAACAAAGGTAATAATCGATGCTTTCACTCTTGCTTTATGATTCAATAACTCATGGTGGGTGCTTTTATTTTTCACTCAGAGGTATTTCGGGTGCTTTTATTCGCCTGAGTAAACTGAACCCCATAAACAACTGTTTGACATCCAACATACATCTGGTGAGTGGAGATGGATGGAATCCTGCTTATTTTACTGTTCGCGTCGAAACTTACAAACGGTACTGGTTAAAATGGTACGCGTCGAAACGGTACGGGTCAAAACGGCTCGCGTCGAAACCCGTCTCGGCTTGAAACTTAATTATTCTACACGGGTCAAATAAAGAAATGAAAGTAGCTAAAAAGCGAACGGGTCAAACATTTTGAAAGTGTTCAAATCCTATTTTAACACATATAATTTTCTAAATAGTGTTATTCAAAGATTTTAGATTATTATTCTAGAAATATTGTTTTATAATCATAACCAATGCATTGATTACTCAAGAATGGTATTAAAAAGTACAAAAATTCAGGTTTTTTTCAATCCCTTCAAGATTTATTTTTTAAATTATTGATTTTTAATTGTTGAAGTTTAATTTTTGTTTTTTAAATTAGATAAGGCCTAACTTAAAGGGCAATTTGGCCCTTTTAACTTTATGTAAAAAGATCGAAAAGTCGAAAACCCCTGAAAAAGACCGAATTGGCCTTTTAGTTAACAAAAAGACTGAAAAGTCGAAAACCCCTAAAGGGCAATTTGGTCCTTTTCTCTCCAGGTAATGCGATGTCCTTTTTAGTTATCTGAAACCAGCCTTTCACCTTCATTTAGCGTGCCTTTTGTTTTAAACTATGTAGTTGTGTAGCTTGCAGGGGGTCATTTTACCAAGCATTAGGTCTCATGATTGCAGCATCACCGTGCGCTTTGGCCGTGGCTGCGTTGGCTTACACTACTTCAATCAGTGTGTGTGCCAAAAAGGTACCACTTTTTTATGCATTTTGGCTACTAAAAAATGACCCGTTTCAACATGCATGTCTATTCGAGGTTTGAGAAATCTGATTTGTGTGTAGGGAATACTGCTAAAGGGTGGACATGTTTTTGACTCTCTAGCTTCCTGTCACACCGTTGCATTTGGTAAGACTAGGACATTGATGACAGGGGAGTTTATGTGCAAAGCGATTGAGCCCATACACGGACATGAAGCTACCGCTTCTTGTTGCGTTATGACATGTGAGAAAGAAGCTTTTGCTGTTGCTGCTGCTATGGAAAAAGGCACCACCCACCCGATCGGAAGGTATTTCTATTAATATGTTATTATTAATGGTATATTTTCTTTAATAATACGTCAACAACTTTTTAATATATTATAGAGCGGTTATAAATCTTAGTCAAGAAAACGAGCTTCCTACTGTTTATGTTGAAAGCTTTGAGAATCTCCCTGGTAGAGGTCTTTATGCTACATTATCTAATATCTAGCAATCAGGTAGAGCCAAACTGAATATTTGGTATTCTTTCATTAACCGAATGTTCGTGAACTTGTAGCATGTTATAGTAATGATTAATCATTTACGTGTCACAAGAGTTTTAGTTTTGAAGAAGACGGGGACTCTTGAGAAGGGACAAGAGGCGATACAGATGCTTGACAAGAACGCTAAGGTGGTTGAGACGTTACAAAAGGAACTGGAGAATGCCCCAGTTCAGATTCAGAGTATTGAGCATGCATATGTGATTACAAACTATTTTAACTTGTATATAGAAATTAACAAATATCATATCTTTTCCAAATTAAGAGTGATGGTGGTTTGCAGGAAAAGCTGAAGCAGGAGCACGAGTGAGTTTCGTTTGAATGACAATGGTTGATCCAAGAAGGCTTCGAGTATGTGATAAACAGACTACACAGAAGTCAGGAATACCTTGAACCGTTGGGGGCTGTGCAAACAAACTTATGGGAGTCCGGGGCTCACTACGGACTTGTTCAAAGTTATGAAAGCTGCAAAGATGGTGTGGCTTTGAAGGATGGCTCCCTATACAATTCGGGGGCCCATGAGAAGTTTCTTAATGCCGTGCGTGAGCTGGAACACACGCGATTCCCATACATTGTAGAGCTGTCACAATGTGCAGAGCGTTCGCTCGATGACTTAAGAGTATTGGAGCCCATTGGGTTGGAAAAGGATGGAGATGAAGATGTAGTTACTGCTGGTGGTAGTGGTGATTAGTAGTTTGCATACGGTTTTGTTTAGGTCCAAGTGAGATAGTGTTTATCATCATAGGTCTGCTTTTGTTATGCTACTTTTGACTTTTTAGGTCAAACATTAAATCTGCTATAAGAGAATCTGATGAACTGTTATTTATAAACTCTGATGGCTTTTTGTTAAGAAGATTTAAGTAAGATCTGCACACTCACAAACTAAGATCTAATCTAATACAAAAACATTGTTAAAATCTGAGGTAGAGAGAGGTCGAGAAAAATAAACTCGCCCGCTGAGCTCAATTCACTACAACCCTTCATGTTCCTCAGTCATGTAGACTTTATAAAGTAGTTATATCACTTGTATATCAAATAATTCTATTAAATGTGGCAAAATGGACAGGTAAGATAATCTCCATACATGATTAACCGAGTCGGTGAGTTGAGTTGACACACTATCAAAAACAATAAATAAACAAGTAGAATATGGTTATAAGCGTTACATGATATCCATACAATACTTGTATTAGTAGAAAGAATACCACACGTAAAGTAATATGATATATCAATTTTTAAATTTGTTGGTTGATACAATAATATCACATTGTAAAATATCGTGTGATCAAAACATATGAAAGGTTATTAGTTATCAGTTTTTTAAACTTTTTTTTTATTATGGTTTGTAATTAAGCTAATTTCTATATATACATTATTACTATTACTATTTCTTTTAGTTTGAATTTAATGTGCTAAATTTCAACTTTTTAAATAAATCTCGATTGAAAGCTAACATTATTATTTGTTTGTAGATTTTCTTAGACAACAATTAGTGTGATTTTTTGATCTTATATTGAATTACCTATTTGTAATATGAGGTTTGGTTTTGTAATTTGTTTTTTTTTTTGTTTTTTTTTTCTTACTTCAGTTTTTTTAATCTTTTGGTCAATCTTTGCAGATTTTAGAATTGAGAATCCCCAATTTTTTCACCTTTGAGCATGTTGTTTGCTCTGATGAATGATAGTTTTGGTATGTGTCAACCCATCCCCCTAAGGCTTAAATAGATATTACCAGGAAATTTGATTATTATTGTGAAATTTGATTATTGATAAAATTATCCTTACATTAATATTATTTTTGAATAAAAGCTACGTGCATAAAAATTAGGGGGTGTTAAACGAGTTCAACCTGAAACTGACTCAAACCCGTTTAGACTAAACCTAAACCCGTGAATTTCGTGTTAGGTTCATGTCGTATTTTCGAGTCGCGTCAGAAATTCATACCCCTAATAAAAATAAATGACATGTAACCTGTCTGACCCATTCTTCAAGGCAAAAAAATAAAAATAAAAATTAGATTTTAGTTATGGCTCAAAACCTAACCGCCCCGTACGTAGCTCTAACAACCTAACTGATATGCTTCCCGCCGCATCGCGCGGGTAAACGACTAGTATATATATATATATATATATATATATATATATATATATATATATATATATATATATATATATATATATATATATATCTAAACCATTCGAAAACTAAGTCGTTTTCTAGACTTAGTTTTATCCCGGTCATAAACGGGACCAACTAACAATAGTTTGGTTATTTCAAACCAAAATATTAACACCTCCCTTCGTAGAGTTGTTTCATTAATTGTTAGGCGCATAATCAGGATCTGTTCTAGTAGAAGAACGTGGCGGAATCGATCAATGACGAGGTGCGGAATCCCTCGGCATCGTCTGAGAATCACATACAACAATCTCAACGTTTAACATGTCTGATTTCATTGATAGAATGTGAAAGTACAAGAGTTCCAGATGAAAGTCAGACAGAGCTTCGCTTCAGCAATCTGGCAAAAAATTCTAGACAAATGGCCCTAACCCACTATTTATAGGCAACACAGGGAAGAGATGGTGTCATCCGATCGGATGGCCATCCGTTCGGATGACACATATCATCCTTACGGATTACACTTGACAGTTAACGCGTCGTTCCCTGTTTTGTCTAGATTACAAAATACATACATATACATACATACACAAAACACACACACAGGACAAAATACATAAGACTCGATACAGACGGAAGCTACATACATAATGCACTAACAGACTCCCCCTTGGATGTAGCTGTAGTCTTCCTTCCTGCACAGTCTTTAAGACATCCTCCTGCTGCGACTCCTAGCTTTAGCTTTCTGTCTTCTTTGTTCATCACGTTCAGCAAGCATTTTCTGCCTCAGAGGCCTACCAACTTCATTCCAATACTTTCTATATTCAGGATCACCATCACGCTTCCTATCCCACATTGGGATCTTGTTCTCCTCCTTTTCGATTGGCGTTTGGTCAGTTGGTGGAGGTCTCATAAGCTTTCTTCGTCCTACAACTGCAGCTCTCTCAGCAATCTTTCTGAATCTTTCACTGCACTTCTCTTTCTTCAGGAATTCTTCCAACTCTAGGTCTCTGAACTTCGTTTGCCAATACCTACGAGAGTTGATATCCTTTTCGAAGCATAATTTGGCCTTTTTCTGATATTGTTGAGCCTGTGCTTTATTAGGAGCATCATAAACAATCTTGTTGAAGCACAAACACTCAACATCCTTCTTCGAACAGTTAACCAACCACATAGGATCCAACACACAAATCCTCCTTGATTCTCCAGTCTTCTTGTCAAACAATGAAATGACCGCTTCTGTTGTGCTCTAGTTGTACATCCAACCTTCAAAGTCTTCATATAAATCTTGTTCCATCGCACGCAGTGGCATATTTTTCAAACATCTTGGTGGCTTTATAATCAAAGTAATGTCTTTTTCTCTTGTCACTGGATCAATCTTTATGTCTTGCTTTGGAAATTATGGTTTCCAATCAGGAAATCTATGATTTGCTTGATGCTTGATGTAATTCCGCAATTTCTGATCATGAACTTTCACATCTAGACCATGATAAAACTGCTTGATATTCTTGGTCTGTACCAACTCTTCCACGTCCCACCACGGAAGTGTCTTGATGTCTGACAAGAATTCAAAATACTGACACCCGTGTTGCCTTCTGATGGCATAAACCTGCAAGTCTTCAAGATATCCCCATGAAAGAATGTCACCTAGAGATTTATCTGGATGATCTGTGAAGAACTGCAGTGGACGTTTGAACTTCCTTTCCTTGGGCATCACCATCAACCAGTTCTTTCTTCCTTCTAACAGAGTTTCTTGCGGAACTGTCTTTGGAATACGCTCAGTAGCTATCTTTTCAACTACTTTCCTTCGTAATTCATCTTCATTTTGACTTTTGAACATCTCAGCTAACGTATGAAAGCTTTCATCAACACCAGAATAATGATAGGGCGTATTTTCTCCAGATGTATCAGACCCCTCTTCAATCTCAACATTATCAAAGTTATCAGTTTCATTTGCAAGCTTGAATTCATATTCTTTCTCAGGTGACGAAGGAATCTCATCTTCTATAACAAACTTAAGATTTTCATCATCTAAACCCAGTTCCTCTAACATTTCTGCCCTGGACCTTGGTACCTCTAACTCCCCCCTCAAATTGAGAATGCAAGTAAATAACTTTGGGCTGTGTAAGGAATATCTGGTCACCAGCATGTTGTTTTCCAGACGAAGAGCCTTCTTGATGTGTATCTTCAGGTTGTTCATTCAGTTGGTCATTCAAGTAATCAAAAGAAATTTCATTCAAAGGTTTAACCAACAATCCTGACCCACCTTGATCCTTATCATCATCATAACCTGTTTTAGGATCAATGTTTTCTATCTCATCTAACCAATCATCCAAATCTAGATCCTCTTCTTCTTCTTCATCCTTATCTTCAACTTTCTCTTCTTTCCAACGAAGTAACTTCACTTCAGGTTCTCTCATCTTCTGTTTACGTTGTTCAACTTTCACCAAACGGATTATATCATGAAAACTATAGAGTTGAGAGACTGAATCACCAACCAGTATAAAGCTTGGATCTTGATCAACATCCATATGTTCTGCTTCATTCACTTCAGCATCTGCCATTTCAGCATCTCCTTCAGGTTGACTCGAAGAACCTCCAGCTACTTGAGTTTCAATAATCAAATCTTTCTTTTTTTGAGTTGCTGACTCAGCGAACTCTTTCTCCCTCTGAGCTCTTCTTTCTTCAACTCTTTGAATCTCTAAGTTGTTGTATACAGCTTGAACATTGATACCAAGCTGATGTTCCATCACAGTGTATAACATGTTAAGCTGCTCATCTTTCACAGCTTTATCTGCCCTTAGAGCTTCAACCTCTAGCTTTAGCACTTTGGTTTCATTGGAAGACGCTTCATGAAGATCATCGAGCATTTGATGCAACGTCTGATTTGTTTCATTCATATTCTCATACCTTGCATTCACTTCAGAGAGCTCTGTAGTGAGTTGATCAATTAACTTTGCATTATCAGCCAGGTCTTCAATCAAAGCATCTATCCTTTCTGCATGATCATTCATAACTAATTTCATTTCTTCATTCACCTCCACCGTCTTCTCAAGCTGCTTTTTCAACTCGTCACGTTCAGCTTCAGCTTTTGCCTTTTCTTTCTCAAGAATACTCACTTTCCTTGTTAAATTCTGGATCTTTGCATCATGAAACATGTTGTAGTCACCTCTAGTAATAATATCATCACTAAACTCACCCTGAACATTAGGAAAACCTTCAAATGGATCAGGAGAAGTAACTTTCTTTGGCTGTGACGACTCTGCATCATCTGGAATGTGAATAGTTGGATTTTCTGGTGGTGGTGGTGGTGTTGATTCTCTTTCACCCATGAATTGTACTTCATCATCATCATCACCTTTCTTTTCAACCTCCGGTTTATCAATCCTTTCAACTTCAATCTCTGGAGTAACTTAAATTTGAACTTCTGGAGCTTTGACACTTTCAACCTCTAAGATTTTACCACTTTGATCTTTAGGTGCTGAAGCTGTTTCTTTTCTAGCTCTGACAATTCTTGGAATAACTCCAGTTTGAACAGCTTTGCGCTTCTTATGAAGTTTCTTTTTTTCTTCAGGTGTAGAAATGTATGTCGAATCCTCTTCATCAGAACCCTTTTTCTTCTTCTGAGGTTTCTTTTTCAAAGTAACCTTTCCAACACCAATCTTTAACGTGTCAATATCTGGCTCAGTATCACTTGATTCATCATCAACATCACTAGAATCTGTATAAGCAACGCCTTCAGCTTTCTTTTCCTTCAAACTTTCTGCTTGAACATGCTTAGTAGAAGATTCAGCAACCTTTGCAGCTTTCTCAGCTTGAGCCTTTGCAGTAACTTCAATTTGCTATATATATTGCTCAAATGTCACTTTTGCCAAATCAACACCTTCTTGAGTTATATCGGCTGGATCAAGCACTGGCTCATCCACAAGTCTTGGTGGAGATTTCGTCTTTGAAGGCCCTGCATAAACAAATATTAAACATTCATTAGTATAATATAACACTGAATATCTAACTTTTCTTGTGACTCCCCCTTTCAAATTTACCCTTAACAACTATCTTCGGTGTAGACTTTTTAGGTGTTGTCACTGCAGGAGAGACCTTAGGAGTTCTCTTCCTCTTTCCATCCTTCACAAACCAGTACCTCAACTTCTTCTCATGC
Source organism: Helianthus tuberosus (assembly GCA_030545235.1). Taxonomy (NCBI): domain Eukaryota; kingdom Viridiplantae; phylum Streptophyta; class Magnoliopsida; order Asterales; family Asteraceae; genus Helianthus; species Helianthus tuberosus. Next base: position 56,638,847 of record CM060411.1, on the reverse strand, counting down.
ATATCCCTTAGACTATCTGTTTCATCCTCTAAGTTGCTGTTCTCGTGCCTCCAAGCATCATTTTCAGGAGCTACATAATTTTGGTTTTCAATTTTACAAATCATTCTCTTAGCTCTGGTTTATCTTTCTTCAGACCTTTATATTGATTCAATCTGCTTAAGGTCTCGCTTTTCATGTGATGTAGATTCAATTCGTCAGCAGGATCCTTTGGAAGGTCTCTCACTTGATCATCAATCAACATTTGTAAGAACCTTGGGTACATTATGTATTTCTCACCCCTGATATTATCAACCATGTGATCAAATATTACTTGTGAAATATTATAAGGCCTGTTGAGCACCAAACAAGTAATAATGTTCATGATATAATCTGATGGTTCATCGTAGGCTCCCTTTCTGTGTGATAACGCATGCAAGACGCAATGAACTAGAAACTTATATGGTCGACTAAACATAGACTTGAGATATTTACCGTTTACATGTCCTGAAAAACCCATTCAAAACCATAAACCATTGCATAATCTTTCAGGAATGATAGTAGGGTCCTCATCACTATCTCCTAAGTCCAATATTCTCCTAACGTCTCCCACATTAAACTTAACTTCAACATCAACATCCTGATCATTCTCGTCCATCTTTTGTACTGCTGAGTATATCGTCTTTTCACTCTCATCATACCTTACCGACCTCCAGAACATTCTAACATGTGATTCGTAAACTCTATTTCTATTAGTCAACGCCTTATTAATCCTACTCTCCCTTAAAAACTTTGCCATATATCTGAAAGGCTCCATATTCGTCTAATTTTCTTCCAAAATACAGTATATGTTGTGAGACTGATGCCAATCTGATGCTCTTGTCTACAAGAATAATCAACGTTAGAGTCTGCATGAGTTTCGAGATATCAAGTGAAATAGTGATAAAATTTTGAAAAACATCAAAATTTTTCTAACTCTGGAAACACACTTATACACTACTCGAAGTGCAATCCGATCGGATAGCCTTCCGATCCAATGCACACCATTCTTTGTGTTTGAAAATTTTCTAAGTATTGCCTTGATATACAGTGTGCATGTTTCATTCTTTATTTGTCATCAGTTGGATAGAATGGCAATCCGATCGGATGACAATCCGATCGAAGGGCCATCCGATCCAAAACACATTCATATGATTGATCTTCATTTGGTGCTCATTTGTTAAACATTTTGGCACTGCTGATTCCAGGATTCGGCGAGTTTGACAGAGCTTCAGTCCCGAAACAACGTGTTCGGTGCAATTATTACAACTAAGAAAGGAGTAGAAGATAGATAGAACACCTAGCAGTCAATTTCAATCTGGTCTCTATTGATTATTCACCGTTACAGCACCACGAGACCAGTTGGACAGCATGTCCCCCCTGGGAATCAAAAGCTTGTCCAAATGGGAACCCCAAGTCCCTATTTATAGACATCACCTACACTATGAGTCCATCCGACCGGATGGACCTTTACAATATCAAAACCTGTCAAACTTTCTCTATTCTATATAATATTCAACACACGCTCTATCTAACTATTCGCACGATGACAGACGTACGAAATATGCACCAACATTAACGACTCGGTAGAGCTCGGACACGTAGTTTAGCTACGTTGATTTAATTAGAAACTTATAAGTGATTCCTTGTTAGGAATGCTATAGGTGCACACTAGCGAGTCACGTTCTTGGAACGACATCACGGAAACACCTTAGCTAGCTTTGCACAGGAATATCCAGGTGAGTTCATAACCACACCTTTTCACGGTTTTACATTTTTTTATAAATGTTTTCGGGGTGGAAAGACATGCAAGTTTTGCAAAAATAAACAATTTATCCATAAACGAAACCTCATATTTCTAAACCATGTTACGAATGGATTTCAAGGAACTCAAATGGTTTACGAACTATTTATATTAAATATACTGGTTTTTCAAAACAAATGCGTATTTTCGAAACGTGCATGATTTTCATGAGTAGGGACGAGATCGTCCTAGTTATAACAACGGGACTGCGTTGGTCTGCGTTTGAAGAACATGACACCCAGTGAGTTCATGTCCCCCTTTTCGTTTAACTGTTTTCGGATTTATAACTTTCGGGGGTGAAATACATGTTTCAAACGTTTTCAAATGATATGGTTTAGCTAAGGAATGAACTGTTATATCATGTGAATGGGTAGGCGCATACTTAAGACCATTAATCTTTGTATAAAGACCGAGGGGCATGAGTGATAGATCTATTTGGGTGTTGCGAGCCCTACCCATGGGTCCGCGAGTTGGCCGCATGTGGTGACTATGTCGTTCTAGCCGGGTGGCCCGGTACAAAATCCGCTTGGTTTGAGCCTTCCTACGCCATTGCACACATATTAATGTCATCGCGAAACATTAATGATCTGTTCATAGACGCTCCATATTAGTTTTGATACTCGAGTTTTCAAATGCTTTTAAGATTCAATTGATGATAACTCACAAATACATGGACTTACGAATTTTGGTAACGCTTTTCAACTTTTGTATAAGTAAGAGGACGTGATGATCCTGCTTACAAAGACTCTCGTGGGCTAGACTAATAGTTTTCATATAACATGCCGAGAAAATGATTTTACTAAATTTTTCTCCACAACTTTTAAACCGGTAAACAAAAAGATTTGTTTAAAATCTCTTCAAAACAAACTATGAACTCGCTCAACTTTATGTTGATTTTTCGCATGTTTCTTTCTCAAGTTACTTTTTCAAATCATGGCGCGGTTGGAATTGGAGAACCATGTGGAGTCGAGTACTTAGTGGCGTTCGTTTTCTAGAAGTCTTAGCTTATTTGCTTCCGCTGTGCAATAAAGATACCGGTCTAGTCACGCCAATGCTCTGATATTTCGGGGTGTGACATCTACAGATTCACCATATGAGTATCTGAATTCCTTAAGTTGTTGCTGAAGCACCTCTCTCTTAGAAGACATATTTAAGATTTAAGATGTGATCCCCGGAAATTTGCGTTTTACCAAACCTGTCAAAACTTATCACCAAAATAAAACAATTTTTTTATTTATTCTTATTTTATTTTAATTTTTTTAAATTTCAATTTTTTATATATATAATTTTTAAAATATAATAATATTATATTAAAAGAAACTATTATATTATATTTACCATTATTATTATTAATTAATGATTAACAAATGATTATGTTATTAGTATTATAAACTAATATTAATTAAAAACAAAAGACAACTAAACTTTTGTTTCTTCTTCGTTACCCTAATACAATGAATATCATGCACACAGACAAAAAAACAGCAGAAGTTCGTTATGAACAAAGGTGAGTACGGAGGTTGGGTATGGTGATGAACAGATGTAAGGTGATGATTGACGGTGAGAGCGGCCAGAGTTGATGAATGGAGATGGGGTGATGATGACGGTGAACGGTAACGGTGGTTAAACAGGTGAACGAAGGTCAGAGCCGTTTCTACGTTTTCGGAGGCCCTAAGCAAACTACAATGTGGAGGCCCAATTTCGTTATTGACTAACATTAGAGGTGCAAAAATCGGGTTTTTCTAATACCCAGTTTCGAGAACCAAACCGTGTTTCGGTATGATTGGGTATTAGAAAATCGGGTTTTTAGATACCTAGACATTAATACCCTATTTTCTATTTTTTACACAATATAAATCCATTTTATTTTTTAATTTGCTTTGCTTTGTATTTGATAAAAATACTTGAAATAATTACAGTATCACAACTTCGTTTAATTAATATATCTCAGTCTTTCGTTTAATGTCACTAGAAGGATGCGCCAAAAGGAAAAAAAATATATTGCTTATGAGTCTTTCGTTTAATGTCACCAGAAGGTGATTCGAAAAGACGGTGATGTACTCGAAAACCTTTTTGGAACAAAATCAGAACTCCAGAGCTGTTTCGGAAAACTCAGATTTCGGAAAACACCATTTCGGATGAGTGTTTCGGAAAGACGGTGATGTTTTTCGAATGGAGAAGATGAGTTTCGAATGATGATGATGAAGATATGTTGAAATTCGGATGACAGATTTGCCTTATTGGATGAAGAATATGCTTGTTTTTGGATGACGGAAGTTGAATTCGAATGATGAATATGATGATTCAAAAAGAATGTTGGTCGGAGGTGTTCGTAGTTGATGGAGACGGTGAAGTTGCAGTGAACGGAGAAGATGATACCATGATGATGATGAACAATGATGAGACAGACTGTGCGGTGGTGACAGAGTGTGCGGGATGATGATGAACTGTGCGGGATCGGTGTACGGTATGTGGCCTGCGAGGTTGTAGTGTGCGAGGTTCGAAGGTGATGATGATGAACAGTGATCGAAGATAGTTGCAGGTGGTGCTTGTGGTGGACGTCGGAGAGTTACGGTGACCGGAGTGAATCGAAATCAGTTTCAGATAATCTTTCGGATGTTATTCGGATGACTGGCACTTTTCGAATAAAGATGATGAGTAAAAAGGTAATGGTGATCCGATGATGTTGATGATGGCAAATGATGAATGATGATTGCGACGAAGTAGGTACGGTGTGATGATGTAAGGATGAAGACGATGGAGAAGTGGTGATGATGAATGTTCAGATGATCGACGATGATGATAAAAGATGGTGCAGATGAATGTTTGATAATTCTTTATGATTTTCGAATGATGTGATTTTGTTGACTGATGATGATGATGTTGCAGGCTTCTCGAAAACTTGTTGTGTATCAATTTTCTTAGTGATCACACACTGTCTCTTGAATCAGCACACTTCTACTCACAATTAATTAAGTCGCACACTCCAATCAATCCCGTACACTTGCAATTTTGGAAACAAAACACTAACTAAAATCCAAAAATCAAGGACTTGATTCGAAATTTAATTTCTTTGAGAGATTCTTTCCACCAATACTCCCAAAAATAAGGAAACACAATTAAATGTTCCCCAAATCAGATCAAATCACGAAATTTTTTATTGTTCTTCAACCTTCAAGACTGTTCTTTGAATCTTCAAGATTGCAAGCCATTCAAAATAAAAAAAAATTGTTGTTCTGTCTTCCTCGAAACAGCAAACAACAAACAGCCCTTTTCTTCAATCTCGTTCTTCAACTGATATCCAACAAAACCGATCCTATGAAAGACTTTTTAGGCTCTGATACCAATTGTAGGTCCAAAAAACCATCAATCGGATATCAAAATCACAATAAAAGTGCAGAAAACTAAGAAAGTGATGAACAAGAACAATTTGTATCGATTGAATTAAGATCAAAGTGCACACGGTTTCTAAGAACCGTCTGGTACACAAACAAAGAACTCGAAAATACTAAGAAGAACAGAAAATGTGAACAGCAACCCTAAAATGAACTAGGCTCACCCTATTTATAGTTACATAGGGTGACCTAATACAACCTTGGCTAGGCCCACATGCACAATATTAATTAAACAAGCCCAAAACATTTAATTAGCCCACATGGCTTATCCCAATACTATCTAACCCTCTAAAAATCTAAGCCCAATAGCTTGTAATTGTGTTTGATAAAGATAAGCGTAAACTTACTCAATTATATGGCCTTACAGAGTAAAAGTCCAAACTTAGTTCATTTTAGTTAATTTAGTTATTTAATTTAATTGCAAATTTTTAGGACTATTTAGAAAACACCCCCCCCCCCCCCAAAAAAAACATAAAAATAGTTAAGTGTCGTGTCAGTGTCAGTTTAAATAGAGTCGTCAACGTAATTAATTAGAGGTCTCGTGGGTTCGATATCCGGACTTACTTTACTTTACTAGAGTCGATCGGTTCACTTGTCGGTTAGTAGTTTAGTCAAGTTTAGAGAGTCTAGAGTATTACTTTGTGTCTAGATTAGATTAATTTTAGTTATTTTTATTAAACTACATTTAGCACATCAAGTTTTTGGCGCCATTGCCAGGGATTCTTGGCAATTGCGTTGATTACTTTGTTTGGACTTTATCTGATATCATTACGTGCTATTTGTGTTTTTGAGTCGTAGGAGTCTAAATAATTCTAGTGTCTTTTTATTTTATTTTTGAGTCTTTCGGTAGAGTCTTCTTACTTGTTTATTGTCAGTTTTGCAGTGAATGCCCCATACACGTTCGTAGGGACCACCGAAGCCGCTGATTGACCTGTTTCCTCGTCTTCTAGTTTCCAGGTTAGTAAAACTTCTACTTCATCTTCTGCCTCTTCTGACTCCACTATCCAATCTAAACCACCAGCCTTCGACTTCACTCCGAAGCTGTCACCCCATAATTCCCCACCACCCACCCGTCCTCCGAGTCCGCCACCCGCAGTTCAAATGGCTGCAAATCAAACTGTTCACCAACGCTCCTCTGCCGGTTTTACCGGTGCGAATTCACCCATCACTTTACCCGCCATCGACAATGAAAAGTCTTGGAAAATCCCTTCGTACATCATGACCGTATCACCAATCGTGTCAATTTCATGGTCGCGATGACGAAGATACACCTGCTCACATTGTGACAACTGTGCTCTGTAATCGATGTACAATGTAAAGCAATGATATTATTAATAAAACAATGTGTTGTGGTGTTATTATATGTGTAATTGTGTTTGATGATTTTACGACTTGATTCGATTCCAATTTCAAGCTTTAAATCGCTTTCTGGAAGGTTATACGCAAACTGGTGCGTAAACGCAGTCAGTATAACGCGACAAACACTCTGGAATAGTGAAATAGGCTTAACATACCTTAAATAACCTCCACATAACTTAGAAATAAGTTTTGGATGGTTTGGTGTGTTGAAAACAAGTCTATTCGATCGCAGGGACTATTTGTGTCAAACTGCGAAACTATACCAATTCGTATAGTATCGAACATTCTGGAACTTGATCATAAGCTAAACATACCATAAATAACCTAAACATAGATTGGTTCGGTGTGCGAAAATATCCTTATTTGATCTTACAGGGACTAAAAGTGTCAAAAACGACGTAAGTTTGTATTTACGCGCATATCTTATGTTCTGACCACATCTGGACACCCAAAATTTTTTTTCACACTAAAATATTTTTATTTTAGTGATCGGCATGCAAAAAATACCATTCGTCTCTTAATTTGGATCGTTTTCGCGTCCGTTTGAGTTTCGTCGTAATTTAACGAAGAACGCGATCGTACGACCAAACGAACCGACATCCGAGATGTTTTTGAGCATGTTTTGAGTTCCCAATACTTTAACTTCATTTTAGAGCCTTGAAATGAGGTTAACGGGGCTTAAACGTGTCAAAAATGAGCCGAAATGCAAGTTTTACAAGTTCAAGGGCTGAAACTGACAATCTGTCAAAGATACCCAGGCGGGCCGCGTAAGCCCAAGCTGTATGCTACGCGGGCCACGCCAGACTTGCAGATCAGAAACATTGAACCTGGTCTTCCAGCTCGTTTTTGATGGTTTTGATCTCTGGTTTTTCATGCTATGGGTTGGTTTGTGTGGAGAACAAGTCCCCCAATCATTCTTTGACAATTGTATGGCCAAGATCATTCCCTCCTTGCCAAGAAATGATCCTAACGGTTTGCGAAAAACTATATAAGGCCATGCCCCCATTCAATTTTCCTCACATTTGATCTGAGATTTTCTCTAAGTGGTTGTGATTATTCACTACCTACCTGAGAAAACTTGGAATCAAATCTATTTGGACCCTTTGTAAGTCCTCTTTCATTCTTTTATTGCTTTCCTAGCTTGAAAGTCAAACAGTGTTTGACTTTCAGCTTTGACCATGAGATGGTCAACGAGAAGTTCGTTTGAACTTCGCAACGTGAGCGTAATCACGATGGTTATAGTCCCTAGTGACTATACCTACTGATTACCACGTTGAATAGGCGTAGTGACGAGTCGTAGTTTCGGTCAAAATACGCATTTAAGCATATTTTGCAACCAAACTACTTTAGGATATCAAAACACTTTGTTTTGATATCAAAACCTGTTTTCTAACTTAGTTAAGCATGTTCTAACATGCTTAGCTCGTCACTTTTAGTTTAGTGCTTGTTTAGAGTCGTAAGTCAAGCGGTCTAACCACCGCTTAGACTTTCGAACTCGACCCGTTTGGTCGATCATTAAGATCCGACTTAGCATGTTTAGTGACCATAGTTGCATAGGGAATAACCTTCCGAGGTTATACCTTATGGTCACCTAGTTTAAGTAGTTGTATGATAGGTAGTTATATTGTTAGTACATAACGTCTGTAGCTTCCGTCAGCATGTAGTCATGTTTTATATTTGTGTTCTTTGTTTTGTAAAGTATGTGTGTCAGTCAGGTCGACAGCTCAGGAAACGGTTTTGTCTAGATAATATCCGATAGTGGTTTAAGTGTTATCCGGTCGAATGGCCATTCGACCGGATTGCAATTCGAACGAATGACCACTCGCTCGGATATCATCTTCTTCCTGAGACGTCTATAAATACCCCGTCCGGGTATCACTTTATTGACTTTTGACTCCTAAGAGAACCTGATCAGTGTCTGTCTTCTACCGGAACTTTGTACTTTCAGAACGATCAATAGAAAGAACAGACCGTGTTTAATCGTTGAATTCTGTGTTGCTTTTCTGTGATTTGTCTTAATGGATTCCGCACATTAGACAAAGTCGATTCATCTTGTTCCTCATGATCAGATCCTGTGCAACGGGACCTTCAAGTGGTATCAGAGCGTCCAGGGAGCTGAATCGAGATCAACGACACCGAATTCACCGGAATTCGAGTTTTACTTGCCGATCAGAGTCAAATTTCACCAAAGATTTGACATTTCTTGCCGATCAGTTTCAAATCTCACCGGAGATTTGACATATTTCTTATATTTCTACTCATTTCTTGCATTACTATTCAGTCACCTTAAAAATCAGAAAAAGTTAAAATTGAATGTGAATCCACAGATAAAATTTGATAAAATCGATATCATTTAATTCGCAATCATTCAAAGTATAATCCTACTAAGTTTCGTAATCAAAATCAATCTAAAACTAGATCAAATTCATCAAAAATCATGTTTAGATGTTCATGTGTGCTGACGTCATCCACTCGCTCGGACAGTTGTTCGAACGGATTGGATTAGTTATTACCTGCTAATTGCTTGCTGACATCTTGCTGACATCAACAGTATTATTCACTCGGATTTCTATCTGAGTGGTGTGATTCAGTTTGATCAAGAACTTCTGCTTACGTCATCATCTCACCCGATCGGATTGCAATCCGGTTGGATAGGATTTGAAAAGTCAACTTTCAAAGTCAAACTTGTCACTCGAACGAACGACCATTCGAGCGAATCACCATCCGGTCGAATAGCCTGTGTCACTCGTTCGAATAGTGACTCGATCGGATCACCATTCGTTTCAGAAGTTGTATTTTGAAATTTTTAAATTTGCAAAAACTTTCTAAGTGTTTGTCTGACTTTTTCAGGTACTTGAAAAGATGGATGAATTCATGAATCCTTTTAGTGATATGTATGCCTTTGCTGGAAACTCTAGAGATGATGGTACTTCTAGCAACACCAATGAGAACACATTAAATGCAAAGAAAACTTTGTCGGATGCATTAGGTGTGGAAAGTGCATACGGAACATATAACAAACCCCCAAAGCTGATGGCAATCGAAGAATATAGTCGGTGGGCCAAGAAATTTGAAGAATGGTTGAAGGCATTTGCGTATACCAGCTGGAAAAGTCTAAAGAATGGGTACAGTGATGGAGGGAAAAATGGCGAAAATTTGACAACAACTGAAGAAATAGAAGTTTTTGTTGCCGAGCAAAAATGTATCGCGTTGCTGTTTCAATCTGTCCGAGAAGATATAATATCTTTGATCGAGTATAACAATTCAAAAGATTTGTAGAAAAAGTTAGAAGTGAAATGTTTGGGTAGTACAGAAATAGTGAAAAACAAAAAGAAACTGCTAAGAAAAGAGTTTGATTTATTTGGTTGTCTAAAAAATGAATCAGTTTTTAAGATGATTGAGAGGTTTGGACACTTGAAGTTGGAGCTGGCTAGGCATGGAATTATCTATTCTCAAGAAGAGTTAGTCGACAAATTGTTTGACTCATTGCCAGATGAAATAGATTGGCAATACTTTGCTTTAATGCTAAAGAATACCATCAAGACTGAACAGATGACAATGGATCTGCTTATCGAGAGACTAGAGAGTCACGAACTGGAGATAAAGAAAACACACAAAGTGAATCACTCGTCATATCAGCAGAACTTGGAGTTGTATTATCCAAAAAGCATGATTCCCAAGAATACTTCTCCCAAAACAGCTTTCTCTGCTAATTCCAACACATCTAGCACAGAGAGTGCAAGCAAAGAGAATGCAGACAGTGGATTTCACAGTGGCTCTTCGTCAACTTCAAACCAATCAGCAGCAAAGAATTTATTTCAATGCAACATCGCTGTAGATTTAAAGAACGCTCAAAACTTCAGCGAGGAGTCTGCAAAGCAACAGATGGTTTTCCTAGCTTCTGTACTAGAATCGTATGAAAGTCTAGTGGCAAGGAAGATTGGCAACACCAACTTGACAAAAGAAGATTACGATCAGATTGATCCTGAGGAGATGGAACTGATCGACATAAGGTGGTGCATGGCTAGTGCAGTTCGTCGGGCACAACGTTTCATGGAGATAACTGGAAGAAAGTCTATTGGTGGACCATCTACCAAGTTGGGCTTTGACAAGACAAAAGTGACTTGTTTCAAGTGTAAACAGAAAGGTCATTTTAAGAGAGAATTCCGGAATGCTTATGCTGATGATTCTGAAAATCCGTTCAAAGAAGATTACTACAAGAGAGCGATTTATCATCAGAATAAATCAGAACCGCCAAGAATGAAACAACTTGAAGATAATAAAGAAAAGTCCAGAGCCTTTGCAGTGATTCATGACGATGAAGGGTTTGACTGGAACGAGTTGTTGCCAGAAGAGGATGCAGTTGGATACGCTTTTATGGCAAGGTCTGTTGAACCTGTTCCTTTTAAAGACAGCAGAAACGAAGAAGAAAAGTATGTCAACAGAAAAAGGATAGCTCAAAACAGAATGATAAGAATATCTGACATATACACGGAAGCAAAAAGGGCAAAGAGATGGGATCTGGACAGAGAATGTTATCTTGACTCAATGGGAAACATTGCTGTTGACTACAAGACCCTCGATCTTGAAACCAGAATTCAACAAATTGCTGAAGAAGAAGAAGAAGAAGAGGGTTGGCAAAGAAAATGGTGGGGAAGTGAAGAAGAAAAAGAGATAGAAAAAGAAGAAAAGCCGAAGAAGATTGATAATGGGATCATTGACACAACTCAAGAGCTGAATGCTGAAAACTTAGGAAGAATGGCCAACAAGGTGCTGGCTGCTAAGGCACTTGAGGTAGAGTCTAAACCCGTCTCTGAGTCTAAAAGCCAGGTCAGTTCAAACGCATCAACAACTGAGTCTAGTAAGAATGATAATGATGATATTGACTGCAAAAATTGCATGAAAAAGTGCAAAGTTTGTAGTACAATCACTTATCTCAATGGTAAGAAAATTGAGGATCTGAAAAACAGAGTCAGAGAGGTGGAGGATCAGATCTTGAACCGTGACAAAATGCTGAAAGCTTCAAATGATAGATTAAAAGACTTAACTGACAAAATCGAAACTGATAAAATTGACTTAGAAAGAGTTAGGAAAGAAAATGAAAAACTAATTCTTGAAAATCGTCAAATTTCTGAAAGTTTTGATAAGCTAAAACGCACGGTGAAAGATTCTGATGATAGAAACGGTAAAACATACAAAGAAAATTGTCATTTGCAAGGTGTTTTGAGGGTTAAAGAAGAATTAATCAACAAACAATTGGATGAGATTGCTAAATGGAAGCTTCAGTTTGAAGAAGCTAAGATTGAAAATGAGCGTATTAATTTGAAATTGAACAGTTACAACTCTGCAAGCTTTGTTTTGCAACACATTGTTCCCAAACCCATCGGGAAAAACAAAGCAGGCGAAGATGTATACTGTGATGGAACTGGGGTCGGGTTTCATCAAGTTCCACCACCAGTTCTAAACAATTTTTCAAAGAAACAATCAGGGTTGGTTAATGATGAAGTTGAAACAAATGAGGTTAAACTTCCAGAGTCAATTGATGTGACATTTTCTTCATCATCATCTGATGATAGTGTTCAAACTGAGATTGTTAAAGGGATGGCTGGAAGTGTTTTAGATAGTGATTCAGCTGAGGATGAAGAGTGTTTTCTGAACAATTACATTCCAATACCAAAATCTAAAAACAACTTAGATGATGAACCGGGTCTTGTAATGTACAAGATGGCTGGTTCTGATAAGTTGTATTCAGATTTTGAGTTTCCTCTGGAAAATGTTAATGTGAACAAATTGAAAAATGTTTTCAAATTAGTTGAAATTGATTTGTCTGAAGTAGAAGGTTTGAATCAGACAAAGAGGCAAATGAACTTTGAGAAAGATAAAGCTTACTATAAGAAACCTGTTATTCCACCACGTTTTTCAAACAACAATCGAAATAAATGGTCGGGTGGATATCAGGATAGTAAGAATTATCAGAAAAAGAATGTTCAGAACAAGAGGTTTATTGAGAAAAAGGTGTTTGTGAACAGTTCAAGCTCACTTTCTGATGAAGAATCTGATATTTTTTCAAAATCAAACAAAGAGTTCTTTAAAAAGAAGGATTCTCAGTCTCAGTCTGAAGGCACAAGTCGGGTAGTTGACACCCGAACATTCTTAAAATGCAATCAAGTTGGACATATCGCACGAAAGTGTACCAACTTAAAGCCTAAGACTGAAGTTGTGATAAATTCAAGCAAGAAAGATGTTGTGAAAGGCAAAGCTCCAATGGTTGTTAAGAAAATCTTGAAAAATGAAAAATCAAAAGTTAAAATTGAACCTGTTAAGAATGTGGTAACTAAAAATGACAAATTTTATAAACAGGTTGCTTCATCTCAACAAACATGGAAGCCAAAAGTTGTTGATAAACCAAAGGTTTCAGTGTTGGAAAAACAATCGTCTTCTACCACACCGGTAAAGATGGATGTTCCTTTGGATTATTATGAAAAGTTGGAGAAACAATCTTCTACTCAACCAGAGAAGAAGAATGTTCAAAAGAAAAATCAACCAACCGGTCAACTTAAGATAGATGAGTTTTTCTTATACAAAAAGGTTGAGGTTGGATCAGATGAAAGTTTGAAAATGAATGATAAAAATTTTCCGCCACTTTACACTGCTAAAACTCATATTAAAGTCAAGTTACCCGAGTCAAAAGAGGCTTGGGTGGCATCAAAATCTCACTAAAGATTTTGGATCTGCCGGAGCTTCCTAGTTGTTAATCGTGAAGCATGAATCGGCATCTTTATTGAAATATGTTTTTAAATCAATTTGTGATATGTGCAGGAACTTCCAAGAGCTATTTCACGATGGATTATGGATAGTGGAGCATCACGACATATGACAGGGAAGACTGCATTGTTGTATGATGTTAGAAATATTAATGGTGGTTATGTGGGATTTGCTGGACACGAAGGTGGTCGAATTATTGGAGAAGGAACGTTATCCAATGGGATTGTTACGTTTGAAAGAGTTAACTACATTACTGAGCTGGAGAATAATCTGCTGAGTATCTCACAGATTTGTGATAATATGTATACCACTCACTTCATAGACAAAGAATGTTTGATCTTGAAACCAGGATTTGTTATTCCTGAAGAATGGATTATCATGCGGGCACCAAGAGTGAATGATTTGTATGTATTGGACATGAGTGTAGCTACTACAACTACAGGTCAAGCTCATTGTTTTGTGTCTAGAGCAACAGAGAAAGAATCGAAGTTGTGGCACCGGAAGATGGGGCATATACATCTTAGAAAAATGAATCACTTGGTGCACAATGATTTAGTTCTTGGAGTTAATATCAAAGGATTTCATCTGGAAGGGGAGTGTATTAGCTGCATCAAAGGCAAGCAAAAGAAAAAGTCACACCCTAAAAAGCAAGTCAATTCAGTTTCCAGACCGTTAGAGAGACTACATATGGATCTGTTTGGTCCAGTAAACGTCAAAAGTATTACAGGGGATCTCTACTGTCTTGTGGTTACTGATGATTATTCCAGATTTTCGTGGGTATCATTCTTGAAGTCGAAAGATGAAACGTTTGATAGTTTGATGGCGTTGTTCAGAAAGATTGAAAATCTGTACCAAAGGCGTATCACAAGAATCAGAAGTGATAATGGTACTGAGTTCAAGAACAATAAGATGGAAGAATATTGTGATGAAAGAGGTATATTGCATGAGATTAGTGCTCCGTACACTCCGCAGCAGAATGGAGTTGCAGAACGTAAAAACAGGACGCTAATTGAAACGGCCAGAACAATGCTTGCTGATTCTAAACTTCCTATCAATTTTTGGGCAGAAGCAGTTTCCGCCGCATGCTATACGCTCAACAGAGTTCTCACTGTCAAGAAATTTAACAAGACATGCTTTGAGTTGATCAATAACCGCAAACCGAATCTGAAGTATTTAGAACCGTTTGGGTTACCCTGTTCTGTTCTAGAGCCTTTTGGAAAGTTTGGTCCGAAGAGTATTGAAGGGATATTCATAGGTTATGCAAGTCCGTTACGACGTGTCTTCGTTCCAAGTCTGAAGCGTATTATTGAAGCTCCAAATGTTGAATGTCAAGGTTTTACAATGCTGCCGCAGAATCCTGGAGATTTATGGCGTTTTGATTATGACAAGTTGTGGGATTCGTTTGACATGATGGAAGAACAAGAAGTAGAAGAAGATTTCTTTGACAAGTTGGATATTCTAAGAGAGTATGAAGAATCGCAGGAAAGGTTTCCAGCTGAGTATTCAAGAAGACCGCAACGAGCTTCAAATGATGATGAAGCAGGTCCAAGCAATGCTGGTGAACATGATGATGTCCAACAAAATGAAGTTGCTCAAGATAATCAGACGGCACAGAATGATAATCAAGAATCTGAGAACATGCCAGTTTTCGATAGTGGTGATTCAAATTCTGAGGGGGAGCAAATTCAGTTTTCAGATCAAACAGTTCAAGTCAATGAACAAGATGCAAATCAAAATGTCATAAATCTGGAAGGCGAGGTAGATGTCTCAGGCGAGGTGATGCCAAGAACTCTCTCATATCATCCAGAAGAGTTGATAATCGGAGAACTGCAGTCAGGCGTTCGCACTCGAAGACAACTTGATCAAGGGCTTACATGTTTCTATACAAAAGTTGCTCCTTTACAAACGGATTTCTCATTAAGCTGTTTTATCTCGCAGATTGAGCCAAGGACTTACAAAGAGGCACTTACTGAAGACTCTTGGATCAATGCAATGCAGGAGGAACTGAGCCAATTCGAAAAGTTGGGAGTGTGGAAGTTAGTGGATTTACCTGATGGTCATCGGAAGATCAACACCAAATGGGTGTTTAAATGTAAAATGGATGATAGAGGGGTTGTTGTTTGTAACAAAGCTCGACTCGTAGTCCAGGGTTTCAGTCAGCAGGAGGGTATAGATTTCACTGAAGTGTATGCTCCAGTTGCTAGACTTGAAGCGATCAGAATCTTCCTAGCTTTTGCTTCATGGAAAGGATTTAAGGTTTTTCAGCTAGATGTAAAGTCGGCTTTTCTCTATGGAAAAGTGAAAGAGGAGGTATATGTAGGACAGCCACCGGGCTTTACCGATCCAATTCACAAAAATAAAGTTTATCTCCTGGATAAGGCGTTATACGGCTTACATCAGGCCCCGAGAGCCTGGTATGAGACCTTGTCTCAACATCTGATAGCCAACAACTTCATCCGAGGAAAGATAGACGCCACTCTGTTCACAAAAGAAGTTGACGGGTATCTTCTGATAATTCAAATTTACGTGGACGACATAATTTTCGGGTCTACAAATGAACAACTCTGCAAAGATTTTGAAAAAGTTATGAAGCAGAAGTTTGAGATGTCATCAATGGATGAAATGAAGTTCTTCTTGGGGCTTCAAGTTGATCAACTTCCCGAGGGAACGTTCATACATCAAACGAAATACGTTCATGATGTTCTGGAGAAATTTGGAATGTCAGGAATGTCACCTATGTCCACCCCATTAGCGATGAACCATGGGATAAACCCTGGTCTCACCGGAGAGAAGGTAGATGAAACGCTGTATCGCTCCATGATAGGTTCGTTAATGTACTTGACGACATCAAGACCGGATATTATGTATCCAACCTGCCTCGCAGCTCGATTTCAGTCAAATCCTAGAGCCTCGCATATGGTTATTGTGAAAAGGATTCTACGCTACCTGAAAGGAACTCCATCTTTGGGGTTGTGGTATCCAAAAGTAGGCGATTTCACGCTCGAAGGATATTCTGATTCTGATTTCGGCTGCTGCAAAGTGAACGCTAAATCAACAACAGCGGGATGCCAGTTTTTCAGACCACGATTGGTCACATGGCAATACAAGAAGCAGACCTCTGTCGCTTTATCCACATGTGAAGCCGAATATGTATCTGCTAGCAGTTGCTGCTCTCAGATCTTGTGGATCCAGCAACAGATGCGAGACTACGGTTTGCAATTTCTTAACTCCCCTATCTTTGTTGATAATGAGGCAGCTATAAACATAACAAAAAATCATGTTCATCACGCTAAAATGAAACACATTGAAATTCGTCATCACTTCATCCGAGAGTGTTTCGATAAGAAGTTGATACGAATAGAACAAATCCACACCGATGAGCAAAAAGCTGATTTACATACCAAAGCATTTGACAAAACACGTTTTCAATATCTTTTGAAACTTAATGGTATGAAATTACTATCGGATGCTGAAGAAATCGTTGGCGTTGATGAAGGTACCACTGTAGAGGATGTTGAAAAGCAATCTGCAATGGTTTGTCGAATTTTTACTTGTTTTGGTTTTTAGGGGGAGATAGGTTATATTTTCAGAAAATACAAAAACAATAATCAAAAACCCAAAAACATGATAAAATTCAAAAAGAGCCTGTGTATAAAGGGAAAATGATAGTACATCAGCTAGACTGTTACGGTACGCTAAAGAAATGGAAAGTTTAAATGCATTAAACAATCTCACTGATGATGTGCTGATAGGTTTTTACACATCTAGTAGGTTTGTTCGGGATATAAACCTAAATTTTACTTGCTTATTTCGTGGGGAACACTACTTGGATATATAGGTAACCCCTGAAATTTCGTTTGAAAGATTCCTTTTTTTGATATACTAGGTTTTTATACTCAATGATTTCTAGGGTATTATTACGGGACTTCTGCTGAATGGAAGTTCTGACCTAGTCCTCGAATAATACTTTCCACAATGCTTGAAACATAGCATCACCCTCAGCATATATGATAAGACAATAAAATTGCTTAGCAATGCTGTTGTAAAAAAAGATCCTCTAAAGGGGACACACCCAAGTTGAGTCATGATCTCTCTGCTGAACGGTAGTTCTGACCTGAGCTCTCATGATTCTTCATAAATTATTAAACCCTTACAGATATCGTTTATGTTAAAATTGCCTGTAAGACTGAATATCGGGATCTGGATACGGGGGTATATTCAAGAGGTGGGACACATGAATAAGTTCAAGTTGCTAAAACACTAAATTCGTATCCTGGACAAATTGAAATGTGTGTGAAAATTTAAGAGGATCAGTATATCGACAATCTAAGTGAATTGTTTAATGCTGTGTATAAAATCAAGCTTAATGGTACTAGTAACTTGTCGGTAGCTGATATGATTCCCTAACACGCTCATCAAAAATATGTTTGTGAATAGTTTACGTTTAACTGCATTTCTGTTCTGTATTTCTTAATAATTCCAAAAAGATTTTACATTTCTGCTTTATTTTCCGACAAACCAAAGCGGAGAGCTGATCTTCAGATTCATTGTTTGAGAAAGATGCAGGGAGTTTCTGGGCTGGATGTTGAGTTTGGAGCTAATTTTTCTAATCTTGAGTTTGCAAAGTCAAAAACAAGTTCATTAAATTGAAACTTGTAATTTTTCCAGGAAACAAGAAAATACCAGTATGCTTTGAATCGGGTCAACCAAGGTCATTAAGTTGGACTTGGTAGGCAAATTATGTACCTAGGGTCATTAACTTGGACCTAGATACTTAAGTGGATTTCTTAAAAACAGTTAAAATTGAGAAAAAGTCAAAATGTCAAAATTTTGTTAAAAAATCAAAAGTTTGCCTCACTCGAATAGCAATCTGGTCGGATGACTATCCGGTCGGATAGTAATTCGACTCTTGTGTCACTATATATAGAGAGTCAAAGGACAGTCAAATGTTACTCGCTCGAACAGTCTTCATTCTCTCTCACACACTTTGACTTTTTGATCTTGTTTTCTTCACAAATCTTTGGACGAATCTTTGAATTGTTGGTCAACTTTCACAATGGCAAAGGTATGTTTCTCATACTCAAATCTGTTATAATTTGATTTTTGTTAAATGTTCTTGATGATGACGTCACTGTCGGTGGGTTTAGGACAGATCTAGGAAGTTTTGATCAGTTTTGATGAAAAATAATCATAGGGTTGTGCTCGGAATGTTCAGATCTATAGGTTTACCGATTTAATTTGTGGAATAACATGCTAAAATCAAGTAGATCTGATGTTAGGACATTACGGCTTTCGGTGCAATTTTTGTCAAATTAAACCCTGATTAAGATGATTTAGACAACATTGAACATAGGGTTTTGCTCGCAATCAGATTATCTATGTAGATCTATGATCAATTAGAAGTTTTGTCTTAGAAAAATTTTGGTGATTCTTGAATGTTCTTTAACTATTTCTGAATAAGAATGACAACTGGTCGAGTGGCAATTCGAACGAATGGCAATTCGAACGAGTGGAAATTCGACTCAGTGACATTTTTGTTTTCAAAATCATTTGTACAACTGGTCGAGTGGCAATTCGAACGAATGGCAATTCAAACGAGTGGAAATTCGACTCAGTGACATTTTTGTTTTCAAAATCATTTGTACAACTGGTCGAGTGGCAATTCGAACGAATGGCAATTCGAACGAATGGGAACTTGAACAAGTGGCAATTCATTTCTATTTCACTTTTTCATATGTTCTTTCATTGTCATGCGTCGAATGACAATCCGGTCGACTGACAATTCGGTCGAATAGAAATTCGAATCTTTGCACTTAGTAGAGTGAAATCTTCAGTGTTAGAAAATTTTTGATAAAATTCTAAATATTTGTCTACAGGACTGGGAGAAATCACATAACATTTACTGCCTGTTAGAAAAAGAATATACAGAGAAATTGGTAATTGAAAAGGTTGCAAAGTTCTTGAGAGAGAGTAGAATTGCTAAGGCCTTAACTGATAAGACCATAGTTTATGAATCGCATGTCAGACGTTTTTGGAATTCTGCACGATACGAAGAGAAAGATAAAACGATTTACTCTGCAGTAACAAAGAGAGACGAGAAGGGAAAGAAAGTATATTTGGAGATTAAAGTAACAGTCGATGATGTAAGACGAGTATTAGACTTACGAGATTCTGATGATGATCCAACCATTGTCTCTGAACGTCTAGCAAAAGGATTATGGTGCAGAACGGGTTTCTCAGGGCATGTAAATGGAAAAATGTTGAAGACAAATTTAAGTCATGCTTACAAATTTTTGGTTCATTGTGTGACACATGCTCTATCACATAGGAAGGGAGCTTATGATGAAACAACGGATTATCTTATGAACATCATCACTTGCCTTGTTTTAAATGGGC
Source organism: Helianthus tuberosus (assembly GCA_030545235.1). NCBI lineage: Eukaryota > Viridiplantae > Streptophyta > Magnoliopsida > Asterales > Asteraceae > Helianthus > Helianthus tuberosus. Next base: position 56,619,113 of record CM060411.1, on the reverse strand, counting down.
CATATAACATTTCTCAAGTGATATTTTATTACATTACTGAGAATATAAAAGCTGAAAACAAGAAGTTCATCATGTATCCTCGCTTTGTACAGATGTTGATTGATGATCAGTTCAAGGACCTTGAAAAAAGTAATGATGATATTTTAGGTCTAAGGCATATGACAGCAGATACCTTAAGTAGAATACTTAAAGGTTCTAATCCAGGAGCGAAAAGAATGATATGTAAAATCAACAAACCAGATTATGTTGCACCAGAGAACGATGCTTGGAGACACCAGAACAGTGATTCAGATAATGAAGATGTGAAGATGAGTGAGTTCAAAGAAAAGAATACTAGATGGTGCGCTGAGAAAGTAAAAGATGGAAAGAGAGAGAACTCCAAAGACGTCCCCTGCAGTTTCTATTCCGAAGAATGTAGAAAAGGGTATAGTGAAAGGGGGAGTCATAAGGCAATTAGAATTAGAAATTGTTAAAAAAGTTTCTAATAAATCTGTCAAAATTTGTCTTTGCAGGGTCTTCTGGAGAACCGCAACAAAAGCTGAGAGATGAAATAGTTTTGGAACCGTCAGCAGTTATTCGAGAAGGAGCTGAGTTGTTATCACAAACTCTTGAAAGCTTTTTGAAGAAGAATGAAGATGTTGCTAAAGGTATCAAAAGCAAAGAACCTGAAGGTGTTGTTTAAGATGTTTCAAGTGATGAAGATTCTGAAGATACTGAATCAGAATCAGAACTTGATCCAACTACACTTGGCAAAGGCAAAGTACAACTCAAGAAAAAGCCTACAAAGAAACAAAAAGCATCAGATGAGGAAGACACTTCTTTTGAACCAGATCAACCTAAGAAACAATTAAAGAAGCGCAAAGCAGTTCAAACGGGAGTTATTCCTAGAAGTGTGCGGGCAAAGAAAGGAGAAGCTAAAGTTCAAAAAGATTAAGGAGGCAAAGGCAAAAAGCATGCTGAATCATTAAAGGATCAAGAACCAGAGGGTAAAAAGAAAGTTGATCAAGATGATTATGTTGATGTAACTGAGGGTGGAGACTTTTCTTCAAAATTTCCGCCAATTCCAGAAAATATTGAGATTCCAGAATCCTCACGCCCAAAAGTTACAGATGATTTCTTTAGCAATCTTCCACCTGCAACTGGAATTTTTAATGAAGATATTCCAGAAGATGATTATGACATGTTTAATAATGAAGCTGTAAAAGAATTACTGAAGAAAGTTGCTGCTCTTGAAAAGGCAAAAGACAAAGCTGAAGAAGAACGTGATGTTTTATTGAAGCAAGTAAATAAGCTGATGAAAGCTCATGATCAAATTAGAATGGTGCTGATCAATCATGAAGATGAAATGAAGAAAGTGAAGGATGATGGTGATAATAATTCTAAAGTGATTGAAGTTCTAACAACAGAAATTTCTTCATTGAATGAGAAGATAAAGAATCTTCAAGACGTTAATCAGACTCTTAATCAGCTTCTCAGTGAAATGAGTGAAGCCTCATCTAATGAAATAAAAGCTATGAAGTTAGAGATGGAAGCAATGAAAGCTGATAAGGTAATGAAAGATAACCAACTCAGCATGTTATATGCAGTTGTAGAAAGTCATCTGAAGATGGATGTTCATACTGCTTTCCAAGAGATTGAAGTGAAAAGAGTAGAGGAAAGAAGAATAGAAAGAGAAAGAAGACTAGCTGAAGAGGCCATTCAAAAGAACAAAAATGTTGTTGAAGATATTCAAGAAGCTGGTGGATCCTCTAGTCAAGTTGACATTGAGATGGTTGATGTTGATAATATTCAAGAACAAGTTGAAGAGCAAGTTGCTAAAGATGTTCAAGAACAAAATGCTGATGATGAACAGAATCAAAACTATATGTTGGTTGGTGAGTCTTCTCTATTCATTGATACTGATGAAGTTCTTCGAAGAGTTGTTGTTATTCAAAAGAAGAGAAAGGCCAAAGAAGTGTTGTTACTAGAATGGAAGACTCAACAATTCGTTCTTGTTGGTGGAGTCTCTACAGTGCCTTACAACATAAAAGAGATTGTTCGAAGAATGAAAACTAATGAAAGGAGAAAAGAAGCAAAGAGAGCACGTGGAGAAGATGTTAGTGATTCTGATCTTGAAATTCTTGGTGATGATGAAGACAATGAAGATGAAAATGATGATAAAGAAGAGTCTGTTCAGAAAGATGAAAAGAAAGATGATGATGACAAGAAAAATGATGATGATGATCAAGGGTCTTCTGGCTTGTTAATCAATAATCCTAATGTTCAAGAAAGGATTGAAGAATTGATGAATGATGAAATTAACGAACAAGAAGATGATACTCAACATGAAGCTTCATCATCTGGAAAACAACATGCAGACCAGGTATTTCTAACAAACCCTACTGTTATCTACCTACATGAGAAATATGAAGGTGAGATCGAGGTTCGGAGAACTAGAGCTGAAATGTTAGAAGAGTTGGGTTTGGAAGATGGAAAGTTCAAGTTTGATATTGAGGATGAGATTCCTCAGTCTCCAGAAAAAGATTTTGAACCAAGATATGCTCATGAAGCTGATCACTATGATGAAGTTATTATTGAAGATGCCTCAGATTCATCTGATGAAGATACTGATTTTCATTATGCTGGAATTGATGAAACATTTCCGTCACTGGCTGAAATGTTCAAAGATAGAAATGTAGATGAAATCAGAAGGAAAATTGTTGAAAAAGTTTCTACTGAAGGTATTCCTGAAACAATTCCCAGAGAAATTCTTGCTGAAGAACGAAAAAGGTGGTTTAAAAATATGCCCAAAGAAAGAAAAAATCTTAGAGCTCTACAGTACTTTATACATGATAAAAATCTTTCATGGGGAGACATTATGTCATGGGGATATCTTGAAGATCTTAAAGTCTATGCTATCAGACGGGAAGAAGGAGTTCAGTACTTCGAATTTCTGTCAGATATCAGTTCTTTACCGTGGTGGGATGTGGATGAGTTGGTAAAAACAAAGAATATCAAACAGTTCTACTATGGTCCAGAAGTTAAAGAACATGATCAAGATTTATGGAACTACATCAAAGTGCAAGCAAAGAATGGTTATCCTGATTGGAAGCCACAATATCCAAAGCAGATTGTCACATATTTAGAGAATGGTAAAAAGGATATAACTCTGGATGTGAAGCCTCCTAGATGCCTGAAGAATATGCCACTTAGAGCCATTGAGCAAGACTTCCATGATTTATTTCAAGGATGGCTGTACAACGAAACGACAGCTGAGGCAGTTATCTCTCTATATGACAAGTCCACGGGAAAATCTCGAAGAATTAGTATTCTGGATCCAATGTGGCTTGTTAACTGTTCAAAGAAGGATATCGATTGCTTGTTCTATAACAAGATCGTTTATGAAAAGAGAGACAAAGCTCAAGCACAGCAATACCAAACAGTTGTAGATGTTTGTTTTGCGCAAGACATCAATTCTGGTAGATACTGGAAGACAAAATGGAGAGAACTGGAGATTGATGAATTCTTGAAAAAATATAAGTGTGAACAAAGGTCGAAAAAGATAGCTGAAAGAGCTGCTGAGCTAGGAAGGCGTAAGATGGGCATTGTACCTCCAACAGATCAAACGCCAATTGAATCAGAGGAAAACAAGATTCCTTGTAGGTCCCGTAATCTGAGGATCGATAACGAACCAAATCACTTGTTTATAGCAAACACGGTTACGCGTGCGGAATCCACGTAACTATGCCAAATCAAACACGTAAAGCAATAATAACAACGGATTAATCAATGATACACACTCGATTGATTAACGGGATGAGAACCGATTACAAACTGATACAAACACAGTTCAGACAGAATTTCGGCAGAGTTTTGTTACTATAGTCTATTTCTCATCTCTGAGTTCAAATGAACACAAAGTGTTGTTTATATAGTCCCTGGGCCACAGATATCGACGAAACACAGAAGTGTTTGACGAATCTGAACATGGGCCAGACATTGGGCCTGGAACAGCCCAATACATGACGAATCAAAGTCTGATTCGTCATGACCTTCAACGAAACAGAAGTCTGTTTCGCCATGAAGTGTTCCGACGAAACAGAAGTCTGTTTCGTCGAGGACTGCAACTGTTGTGTTTGTTCCTGTTATCAGACAGCAACAATCAGCAACACATAAACATAGTAATGACAAAACTACCCTTTAATGCAACATGCATTGTTCATAATACATTACATACCACAAGAGACAAATAAGTTGTACACAAGTAGATAGGAGGATATCTGACTTGGTCAACATAACATACAGACTCGATAATTAATAAAAGACCATACAAATTACATCGTTAAAACAAGACTAGTTACAGACACTAAAAATGCATCAACAAACTCCCCCTTGTCTGTTACTCGTCTTTGGTCTTCTAATCTTCCATCAGTGTTGTTCGGACCACGAACTGCCCGAATGAATACCCCTGTAGTAGCAAAAACAAGCTACTCGCTGAAACTTTAACGCTTGACGTGCATCTTGGTCTTCATAGAAAATATCATGACGACATAATCTTCCAATATCAGCTTCAGACATGTTGACGATCCACATCGGATCCAACATCCGGTAATTAGCACGACCATCTCTAAACACAATTACAGCTTCATGAGTATCCGAGTCGTAGCACCACAATGCCATGTCTTCCAGAAAATCCTGCTTCATAGGCATCAATGGGATTTTATCTACAACCCTCGGAGGCTGATATACCAGTTTATATCTGCAAGTGTTGGTGTCCGGATCAAGAGTAAACTTGATCGGTTGATAAACAGGAAATTGTGGCTTATAGGATTCGTCCTTCCAGCCTGTCTTCTTGTTTACTTTCACCAGACGCTCAAATAAAGTAGCGCCATCGTATTTTTCACGATTGATAAGCTGAAGCCTTGTCAACGCAGAAACATCATAGAATGGTAAGGAAAGAATGCTCAGTAGTGAATTGAAATACAGAATCCCATATTCACGTTTAATAGCAATGCAGTGAATATCTTGAACAAACATCCAGCATAAGATCCTTCCACTAGGCTTCTTTTCAAATTGCAGATAGTCTACTTGAGCTTTTTCAGGTAACGGCTTGGACACTTTGGATAAAAACTGTTTTCTCCATTCAGCAAAAGCATTTGTGTCTTTTTCATAAGAATTTCTATTCTTCAAGTGCTCATCTATGTCATCAATGTTTTCTTTCATCCAATTTTCATCAAATGATGCAAATTCAGTACCATCTTCTCTGACATAGGTTGATTTTGGTGCGTCACCTTCAATCACAATTTCATCAATCTCTTCAACATTCGTTGTATCAGTCTCAGTAGACATTTTGTCTATTTCAGCATCATCTACTTCTCTCATAGACTGTAAAATACTCAATTGCTCCGGAGAAAGATCTTCTATCAACTCCCCTTCTTCAAGCAACTCTCCTGTAAATGGATGAACAGCTTGTAGAGCAATATCAGCACTGCTAAAAATAGAAGAAGTACCTTCTATCTGTTGTACTTTTCCAGTAGATGTTCCCTGAGATGATTCAACAACGGTAGGTTGAACTGTAACAACTTCAGAAGCAAGTGTGGTAGGCTGTTTCTGTGATGTACCAGAGGTATCAGGATTTCCTTGATCTTCTGTATCATCATCCTTTTTCTTTAACACCTCTTGTTGTTTACAATGATAGTCCCACAGAATGGCAAGCCTTCTCTCTTTCTCTTCATCAATAGCCTTCAAGCGAGCATTTTCAGCTTTAAGCGCATCAATTTCACCTTGTTGTCGCTCTATAACTGTTTGCTGTTGACCAACCATTGACTTCAATTTGTTAAGTTCCACAGATTGTTTAAGTTGGTCATGCTTCGTGAGATTTCCAAAATGAGATTGCCTTTGAAGACGATCAGCAGCCGCTTCAAGTGTAGAAAACAGATAGTTGATCTTTTCATTTTGAGAAAATCCAGCAAAAGTCTTATGACGTTCAGCACTGATTTCCGAAGTAGTTGCCCTGATTGCTGAAGCCATAGATCTTACAGGAACTTCCTGAGGAACAATAGATGGAGTAACAGTAGCTGGTGTAACAACTGGAGGAACTGGAGTTTCTGTAGCTGAAGTAACTACAGTAAGAATTTCTTGCACAGGCTCCTGAGGAATAGATTGAACAGGCTCCTGAGCAATAGATGAAGACTCCTGAGGCAAAGATTTCCGAGTATAAGTACTCAGATATCTCCTAGGTTTCTTCCTTTGTACTTCAACAGCTTTCTCTGCTCTTCTTTTTGTTCTCCTTTCACCTTCAGGATCCTCTGGAACATACTCTGGATCATCCTCTGTTCTAATCTTTCTATACCTTCTTACTCCATGTATATCAATATACATTTCATAACCAGGTTCAACTAAATGATCACTAGAACTCGAATCAGTTCCATCATCACCACTTGTTGATGAACTACTATCTGATGTACCAGAAACAGCACCCTTGCTTGATGTACCAACAGCAGTACTAACAGCACCTGCATCACTATCTCTACCACTTTCATCATCATCACTACCAGATTCATCTGAATCAACTGGGTCAGGACCAAATTTTTCTATTCTTAACCTTTCCAACTCAGGTTCTTCATTGTCTGATTGACTGTCTTCATGACGCCATTTGTCATTTGCAGGAGCAACATAATCAGGATTCACTAGAGCGCCAAAAAGCTTCCTTGGAGGAACACTTTCTGTGTATCTTTTGGCCGCCATAGTCTTGATTAGCCTTAACGAGTTGAAATTCATCGCCTCGATTTTCAAAAGATCATTTTCAGCTTTAGGAAGGTCTGGATGCTGAACATTCATTATCATTTGCAGAAACCGTGGATACATCCAAAACTTGTTCCCTGTGGTTCTACTACCAGTCCTTGTCATGTTCTCTTTCATGTTGCTGAAAATGTACTTCGAGATGCTAAACGGTTTGTTTAACACTAAAGCAACCATGAAACCAACTAGATCATCTCCCGCCATATCATATCCAGCTCGTCTATTGCTGAGACTCTGAATAAGCACATGTAATAAAAACTTGTATCTTAATGGAAGATCACCTTTGTTGATTTGTTTGACGAAAAGATCTCCTTTGCATTTCATCCTTAGTAAACAGCCTCGCGAACACATGATTGGTATTGAATATGGTGCATTCGGTTGATCTTGTAATTGAAGAACTTGATTCAATATCTCCGGAGTAACAACGACATACAGATCATTCACACGACCTCTGATAATATCCTTTCCATCGATTTGAACGACGTTTGCAGAATCCCAGAACGCTTTAATGAGAGATTTGTAGACGGGTGTCGAGTATGTAACAGCATAATTGATACGTGACTCCCTGATCCACTTCGTCATATCTTTAAATTCAACGAGCTTGTCTTCCGGATCCAAATATGCAACTTGATTATGGCGTTTTTCTGACATAATCTCTTCTTCGGTTTTGTTTTCTTTCTTGATCGCCTTCTTGCGTTTTCCCTTTTCTTGCTGTGCTTTAGGAGCCATCTGTACATGAAAATGTCCAGAATAAGTCACAATATATATAACATAGCATTTAGACATGTATGAATACACTTTCATGTATTCACATATCAGATAACCTATTTACACATGTCTACTGTGAACAAACAGCAACATCAGAAAACTGCTAAGGCATTGACGACGAAACAGAGTATCAACGACGAAACAGAAATTGAACGACGAAACAGAGGGTTGACCATTGACTGGTTTGATTCGTCGACTTTTTGATTCGTCGAGTCTATTTCGTTCCTTTCTGATTCGTCATCTTTGATTCGTCGTCTGATTCGTCGAATGGTTGATTCGCCGGAATTAGGGTTAAATCAGATTCGTCAATTTGGGGGTTTTATCAGTTTCGCCGGATTGGGTTTAAACAAACATCAAATATAAACACAAACACATTCAATCATCTTTGTTTATACCCAACCCATTTATAAACACCCATAAATGTTTTTCCGAACAAAAACCTTTGAAAAAACAGATAATACCATTATCAACAACAAACCCCTGTTTTTGTGATAAAAACCCACATCCAAATCAAAGCAAAACAAACATTGATAACCCTAAATCTATAAGATTAGAAGAAAAACATGAAACATGCACCATCAAAACATATTTAATCAAAGAAAAACAAGGTCTCAAAGGAGTTTTTGAGGGTTTCGGATGAAAATCCGTCGGTTCAAAGTGTTCGGAATGAGAATTAGAACATGTTACTACCTTTGATGTTTGTAAAATTTTGAGTAAAAACTGATGTTTTGAACGATTTGTGAGAGTAACCGTAGGTTTGTGTGTTTGGTTGTGTGATGAAGAAGATAACTGTGATGTTTTGAAAAAAATGAACAAGTGGGACCTATATATACACTACCTTGTCTCGACGAATCAGAGGATTCGACGAAACTGAGATGGACCCGGCGAATCAGAAACTTGGGCTTGAACTTGGGCCTAAACTTTAGCCCATGACGAAACAGAATTGGGCTCCTGTGATTCGTCGTCTGTTATGACGAATCAGATTTGATTCGCCGACTAAGGTCTGATTCGTCGATGCTTGTGATTCGTCGACGCTTGTGATTCGTTGACAAGTCTGTTTCACCAACAGATTTTTCAAAACAGCAACACCCAGGCTGGAAATATTTTGCAGTAAAAAACAGTAACACAGGCTGGAAATATTTTGCAGTCAAAACAGATTATGAACACAATTCCATTCAGTTTGAATTTTCAAATGCAAGAACGTTTTTATGAAGAAGGTTTCAGGCTTCCGGTAGAAAACACCAAGCAACAACTTCGGCTTAATCAGAAACGAACTTTACACAAATATACTAAAAACAAATTTAAAGCAAGGTAAACTAAATGAAAATGCGGAAAACTGTTAAAAACACTAAACAACTGTACAAGTGCAACCTTTTTGCGAATCTCAAGGACAAGGAATCATACCAGCTTACGGTCTTAGTCAACATGATTTTGATTCTGTTTAAAGCTCTGGATAAGTATACTACCTAGATTATCGGTATTGTGGTCCACATAAGCTCAAACTGATCAGACGTAATCATAATTTAAGAGATACGATTAACGGTAAGGATTATACTTACAAGTCGATGTAAATCCACTCACGACACATTCCCGTATCAAGGTATGCACGAGAATTCATCTTACCGGTGAGTATACCGATTATCATCTGTTTGACCGTATAAAAATGTGAGAGACTCACTTATTTGATTGAAAACAAGTCCTATGTGATAAAATCACTTATTGATGAGGAACTTGATTTTCAGATGCATGAAGGGCACAGGAGCAAGTCCGTGAACAGGTCAGTACTTTCGTACAGCAGAGAGACGAACTTGACTCCCGCAAAGAATCTGTGATAATTTATCACTTATTTTGTTTGGACATGTGATTGTTGATCACTTATTGAGGTCGAATGCAGTATGTACACGTATGTATAGTATCATGGAAGATCTTAGACTTCGTCTCCGTTATTTTTCGGTTTGATACAACCATGATACCCAGATGATAAGCAGCATAAAGACCGAATATTTCAGATCTCGGCAATCTCTCAAACGAGATTTCGGTACTAAGACCATATGCCAATGAATGGTTCCCACCTGACTTGAAGTCTATTAGGTTTGTATCATCCTGCACATTTTAGTCTGATTGTGAGCCTACCGATACATCGTTAGTAGAGATACTTATCATTTTTCTTTTTATTTTGCATTTTGAGCACATTGACCGACCACACCAGTGAACTTCATCATTTTCCTTTATCCAAGAAACTCATTTTTGGTTTTTCTATTGTTTTTTGAATTTTTGAATTTTTCAAACGAAAACGACAGAACGTAAAGACATCTTTTTGGATTTTGAACTTTTGCAATGTTTTTGTATTTTCTTCAAATATCTCCCCCTAAAATTCGCAAAGTTTACGAAAACTAAAATCTTTTTGAATTTTCAAAGATTATAAAGAAAATATATACAAAAACGATCAGCCAAAGAAGTTTACTCGGGTATCACCTTAATGCCATTGACCAAAAGTAGATAATCAAAACGTGATTTATCAAAAGCTTTTGTAAACAGGTCGGCACGTTGGTGATCAGTGGGGACATGAACGACATCGATTAATTTCTTGTCAAAACAATCACGTATGAAGTGATATTTAATGTCGATGTGTTTAGTCTTGGAATGCTGCACAGGATTTCTAGTGATCTGTAAGGCAGCATTATTATCAACAAAAATATTAGTAGATAGGAATTCTAAACCGTAGTCGCGCATTTGTTGTTGTATCCAAAGAACTTGGGAGCAACAACTCGAGGCAGCAATATATTCTGCTTCACATGTTGATGTAGCAACACACGTTTGCTTCTTGCACTGCCACGTGACCAGGCGATTTCCTAAGAACTGACATCCTGCTGTTGTCGATTTGCCATCGATTTTGCATCCACCAAAATCAGAATCACTGTATGCAATTAATTCAAAGCTATCATCCCTAGGGTACCAAAGACCAAGGTCCGGGCATCCCTTCAAATAGCGAAAAATCCTTTTTATAGCTGACTGATGAGAGGCCTTCGGGTTTGCTTGATATCTTGCAAGCAGGCATGTTGGATACATTATGTCAGGTCTTGAAGCGGTGAGATACATGAGAGATCCGACCATGGCACGATAGTATGAAGAGTTGATGCTTTCACCCTTCAAATCCGGAGTAATCCCGTGATTCTGCGGAAGAGGGGTACCAATGGGCGTTGCATCTGACATTTGGAATCGGTTCAAAATGTCACCAACATATTTAGTCTGATGGATGAATATCCCAGACTCTGTTTGTTGAACTTGTAGGCCCAAGAAGAAAGTCATCTCCCCCATTGCGCTCATTTCGAATTTTTCTTGCATAACTCGTTCGAATTGCCTGCACAAAGAATCATTAGTGGAACCAAATATTATATCATCAACATATACCTGCACCAGCAGAAGATCTCCATTTTGTTCCTTGATAAAGAGTGTGCAATCAATAAGACCTCGTCGAAATCCATTCTCCAGAAGATAGTTTGATAAGGTTGCGTACCAAGCCCTAGGTGCTTGATGTAGACCATAAAGAGCTTTGTTGAGCAACCAAACCCGATCGGGGTGAATAGGATCTTCAAAACCTGGAGGTTGTTCGACATGCACCTCTTCTTGAACAATACCATGAAGAAACGCACTTTTAACGTCCATCTGGTAAACTTTGAATCCTTTGAAAGAAGCATAAGCTAAGAAGATTCAAATAGCTTCCAGACGTGCAACAGGTGCATAAACTTCATTGTAGTCAATGCCTTCTATCTGGCGAAAACCCTGAACAACCAGTCTCGCCTTGTTGCGAATAACAATCCCACGGTCGTCCTTCTTGCATTTGTAAACCCATCGTGTGCCAATTTTCTTGTAATTATCCGGCTTTTCAACAAGCTTCCAAACACCAAGCTTTTGAAATTGTTGCAGTTCGTCCTGCATGGCTTCAACCCAAGAATTATCTTTTAAAGCATCCTTCCAAGACTTTGGTTCTTCTTGTGAAACGTAACAAGCAAAGGACCAATCGTTTTGAAGACCAGATTCTCTAATGGCTGAATATAAACCAGCATTTGGGTTATTTCTAAGCTGATTACGTGTCTGCACACCGCTTTGGACATCTCCTATAATGTTCTGCTGTGGATGGATATTGTGAATCCTCAATTCAGGATGTTCAGGAACACTTGTATCAATACCCAAATTGTTAAGATTAAGATCAGCAACCAACTCCGCACCGGGTATATGCGTGGAGGTGGAGTCATTCCCTTCAGCAGTATCATCATTCTGCACTTGAGGAGTTTCTAAAGAAGAACCTTGAACAGGAGCAACCGGGGCAGAAGTGCCTTCAGTCGCATCTAGATGTTCATCATCTTCCGATGACTCAGTAGCATCTTCAAATACCTCATTTTGAACTGTATTGTTAACTGAATTAGAACCTTCAGGGCTAACAATAACAGGTCTTACCAATGGCGAGCCAGCAGCGTTGTCACTATCAAATAACATTTGAACAGCTGCAGATTCTTCATCAAAGGTAGGCAGATTAAAGGAGTCGAATATCCCATCGTAATCGAACATCCAAGGATCACCCGGAGCTCTAACAGGACTTGTATACCTTTGAACCCTTACTTCATTCCAAAGCTCAATCTTTTTGGTGGTCAGATTCCATACACGACAATTTGGAGTTGCATATCCAAGGAAGAAACCTTCGATAGCTTTTGCGCCAAACTTACCATCTGGGTCAATCATGGTACATGGACCACCAAAGGGTTCAAGGAAAGAAAGATCCGGTTTCCTTTTCTGTAGAAGTTCGAAACATGTTTTGCCATGCCTCTTAACTGTAAGAACTCTGTTCAAAGTGTAGCAAGCAGTCGACACAGCTTCTGCCCAGAATTGAACAGGAAGCTCCGACTCTACTAACATAGTTCTTGCAGTCTCAATAATCGTACGATTCTTCCTCTCAGCGACACCGTTTTGTTGTGGAGTATAGCGAGAACTGTATTCATGAAGAATGCCTTTAGAAGTACAGAACTCATCCATCACACGGTTCTTGAATTCAGTTCCATTGTCGCTTCGGATCCTCTTCACTTTCAAAGTGTATAAATTCTCCAACATTGTGAGAAGATCCTTGAGAATTCCAGGAGTATCACTCTTGTGTGCCATGAAAGCTACCCAAGAAAATCTAGAATAATCATCAGTAACAACCAGACAGTAAGCATCTCCGAATGTTGTCTTGTGCTTCATTGGTCCAAAGAGGTCCATATGAAGACGTTCGAGAGGCATGCTAACAGAATTGATTTTCTTCAGAGGGTGAGATTTCTTTGTTTGTTTCCCTTTCTGGCAGGAAACACAGATATCTTGTAGATGAAAACTTCTCACAGGCACACCATTCACAAGATTGTTTTTCACCAAATGGTTCATTTTCTTCAAGTGAATGTGCCCCATTCTTCTGTGCCAAGAAATAGACTCCTTCTCTGTGGCTTTTGAGACAAAACATTGTACTTGCGCAGATGTCGTAATGGCTTGGCTCATGTCAAGAATATAAAGATCATTAATTCTTGGAGCCGATAAGAGAATCCATTCATCAGGAATCTTGAATCCAGGTTTAAGCACATAACAACCGGCATCATCAAAATGCACGGTGAACTTTTTATCGCAGATTTGCGACACACTGAGAAGATTATGATCAAGTTGACGAACATAATTAATCTTTTCGAAGCATACCACACCATTGGAGATCATTCCTTCTCCGGTGATATATCCGCCTTTGTCTCCTGCGAACGCGACATAGCCTCCTCTAATATTTCTCACATCGTACAGAAGCCGTAAGTCGCCCGTCATGTGCCTGGATGCCCCACTATCAACAATCCAATGACTACTGATAGTTCCTCCTGGAACATCCTGCACGAATCATCCAATGATTAGTTAAGGTTGGGGACCCAAGCCACAGTGGTCTTGGGTCGTCCCTGAGAATCACGAATAGTGATCTCGATCTGGTGATGATTTTCCAAACTAACAAATCCCCCTGAACCTTCACCCTTCCTAGGTTTCCAAGTTTGTTTTTGTTTACCAGATTGAGTTTTGAAAACAGATTTTGAAACTTCTGGTTTTAAAGGTGAACTTGGTTCCTTTGGAACAGATTTGACCTCAGATTTTAAAGCCTTTTCTATTTTCTTCACATTTTGATGTCGTTGTTTCGTTTCCTGTTCTTTAACCGTTCTTTTATCATGTTTTAACGAAACAGTACGACATTGAGGGTGAATCATTTCAGGTGGTACTTTCTCAACAAATTTATCTTTTGGAGTGTTAACACAATCTTTGATGATGTGTCCAAACTCTCCACATTTAAAACACGTTCTCCTCTCAACAAACTTAGGAGAAACGGATCGAGGCACATATGTCAAACCTGTAGAACCTGAGGTACTAGCCTTTTCATTACACCCGTTTGAATGTTGAGTGTAATTATTCTGATTGTTACGCTTTAAAATCTTGACTTTTTGTACAAAATCAGTGTTTGATTTGTTAGCAAAAATCTCAATTTTATCAGTACCCTCAGATGCCACAAATCTGACATCATTGTTTTTCTTTTGATAACGAGCTCCATTTGTTTCAGATTTTGATTTAGAAACATCTGGCCTTTGAGCTCGTTGATATGGTTGTTTACCCTTAGGAGCAATCGGTTGTTGCTTTGTTGGGAAGTTTTGATTTCCAAATTTCTTTTTGATTTCAGCTTTAGGAATTTGATCACATTGAGTTACAGTAACTCCCGGAATCGATCTTCCCAAAAACTTACTTGTGTTATTTTCAAAAACGTTATCAATCGATGATGGATTGACATTTTTAATTGGGAAATCATTATCTGAATAGATTTTAGAATCACCAACCAAAGTATACAACACATTGTTACTCTTAACGGTAGACACAGGTTTCTTGTCATTTATGACAGGATTAATCACATTTTTGGCAACTTGTTGCACAAAAGGAATAGGAGGATCACAAAGAATATGATTCTCAATTGGAATTTCTATTCCCTTTTTCTTATCACGTGATTCTTCCTGGTCATTTGCATCTGTTTCATCATCAGATGAATCATAATCCTCAACAATTGGAGGACTTTGGCTCACTGATGTTGAAGTTCCTGTTTCATCAGATAAAGTTCCCGAGGAGCTGTCTGGTTTGAACCCTAATCCAGTAGTAAATTCCTCATAATTGAGAGGCACACTGGGTTCAAAACGAGGCATATCCTCTTCATCAGGTGGTGCTGCATAATTGTGTCTCAAAGGGGGCGGACATTTCTTATACCCAACACCACTCTTGTTTTTCTTCAGTTGTTGAACGTCAATTATGTGATCGAGCACAAATCGGGAGTTAGAATAACTCTCCAATTTTTGCTTGATCGCATCGTGCGCCAATTTTGCAATGGCTAATTCCGTTCTGGTTTCCTCAACGAGATTTATGTACTTGTTAATACTAACTTGTTTGTGATAAACAACTTTAGTAGTTTCGGAAACACTTTTCTTTAAATTTTCAATTAAAGATTTAAAGTCCTTTTCATTTCTTGTTAAAGCCATATTTGCTTCTTTGCACTTTGACATATCAACAACCAAATGTTGATTGTGACTATGAATTATGTCACATTCATGTTTCACTCTATCAAATTCCTGTTTCAAATAAGCACAGTCATTACAAATTCTAGGAGTTTCAGATGTTACCTGACTCGAAGAGGCTGAAACATTTGCCATGAAGGCAGTTTGAAAAGAAAAAGATCCGTCTTCAGAGAAGAACTTCTCCATTTCTTTAGATGCTATCCCAGCCTTCTCGATAAGAACAGATTTCTGAGACTTCAACTCCTCTGCTTCACTCAACAAATCATTAATAGAACTTGCTTCTTCTTTCACATCACCCGAAATAGAACTTTCTTCATCAGAACTCCCGGTATAACCCGAACTGTCGTCACTTTCAGAAAATTCTTCCCTACGAACGTGCTTGATGTGATTGATGATCTTTGCGTAGCATGCGGTTCCTCCTCCTTCATTATCACCTTCCCCCAATTGTAAAGACCAATTACACCCTTCATCTGTTTGAACAACCAATGCACGAGTGTTGTTTGATGGCCCAGACTGGTTCTGGTTGGTGGTGTTGTTCACAGCTACTATCCCTTTTCCACGATTTTCTTGATTGCCTTGATTGGCATTTGAAGAACCTGTCTGATTTCTGAAAGGGTTCTGATTGCCTTGCTTTGGTGGTCGAGTGCATTCACGTTTAAAGTGACCCTTCTCGCCACAATTGAAGCATGTAACGGTTTCTTTATCAAACCCGTACTTCGTATCCTGCTTACTTTCCAAGGAACTTCTTCCCGTTCGAGCCATGAAGTCCTTTGCCCTTCTAACTGCACTCGCAAACGCCCACTTTATATCCATCAACTCCATTTCATCACGGTCGATTTGTTGATAATCTTCATTGGTCATACTGATGTTACCAATTTGACCTGCAACCAAACCGCAGTAAGCACTGACCATCGTATTAATGAGTTCCGAATGCTCCTTTGCAACCTCAATGCTAACTTTTGATAGGTTCGAAGTATCAACTTTTATAGTATTCGTGTCTTGGGATGGAGGATTGCTGGTATAATTTACTTGTTGTGGTGGTGGTTGTGCTTTTGATAAGGATTTCGAAAGATAAGCGCCTAAATCAAACTCTGGTTGAGTAGTAGTAACTTGCGGTGGAGATTGATCTTGAGATTTGAATTTTGATATTGATTGTGAAAGATAAGCTCCTAGATCAAACTCTGGTTGTGGTGGTGGTTTGAATGGAAACGGAGATGAGTTTGTGTTGGAAACAAACGCCGTGTGAAGCTTAGGCTGCTGACCAGAACTAGAACTTGAAGAAGGAGCGAAACCAGGCAAATAAATTTCTGTGTTTTGAGGAGCTCCAATCCGTTTAGCTTTCCGATTTTCTTCTTCGTACTTGTGCTCCAACTTCTGAACAAATCCATAGATAGTGACAGTTTCCCCATCCAGAGCACCAGTATGCTTTAGAAGTTCAATGAATGGACTCCATATAGGAGGTAGAGCATCAGCTAAACGTGCAATCATTTCCACATGACTTACAACAACCTTATAAGAACTCATTTCACTTATCAAATGATAGAAACGAGAAGTCAAATCATTTAGATTTTCATTTTCCAAAGATTGAAAAGACTCAAATTCTTTCTTTAAAAGATCATGGCGAATTTTTCTAGAAGCTTCATTTCCTTCTCCTCTTGTTTCCAATGCATCCCATAAAGCTTTTGTGCTCTTACTATAAGAAAATTGATGATAGATGTCTTTATGCAGAGCTTGTGTTAGATAAGCAAACGCCTTCTTCTCTAATTCATAGGCTTTCTTATCTTCTTCAATCATATGAGAAATGCCAGCGGCAGTTGATGCTGCTGCTTCCAATTCCGGACTACATTCAGTAGTGAAACATGTCCAAAGTTCAACGTTTTGCCCTTGAATGTATGTATGAAAACGACCCTTCCAAGTTGGATAGTCGTTCATATGATTTAGCTTTGGCGGGCGATTGTTGCTTCCCGTCTCACTTTCACTGAGCAATAGATTCTGTATGTTTTGATTTTGATTAGAGACCATTGCCCATTGACTTGCATTTGCTGCTTGTTGTTTTTGAGGCAATTGGTTCATCAAATCGGCAAGTGAAGGCTGATTTTCACTTGGTCTTGCTTCTGAACTCCAATCCCACAGACCTTTGCTACCCATGATTTGTGTATATATGTTAGTACCTGCACACACACTTGAAAACAAACAGTAAGCAAACTTTTACAAGTCCTCTGTGTAAATCAGATCTGTTCTCGACGAAACAGATTTCACAAAACAGGTTTGTTTCGTCTAAATGAATGATGACGAAACAGACTTGTGATAATTGTGATTTGTGGCGAAACAGAATTTGTTTCGTCAAAGATGTTGTGGCGAAACAGAATTTGTTTCGTCAAAGATGTTGCGGCGAAACAGATGTGATTCGTCGGCTGCTTGTTTCGTCAAAACTGAGTCTCAGACAGCTGTTTAAGATATTTACAGCTGTTTCAGATATTTAAAATATCTAAACTGACACAAGGTATGTTTTTCTGAGTTAGAGTTCCAATGTTACAAACACAAAAGTCCACTTAATGTATTTTAATGAGTAACACTTTGATTTAAACACAACAAGATCAAATGAACAATTTTATAATGAACTCTATGAAGATATGAAGAACACACACAAGAACAAAGAGTTTCCCGGTAAACTTATGAGTTTTCCGGTGACCGGACAAATTTCCGAAAACACGATAATGCACAAGACTTTCACTAAAAACCCGGTTCAAAGTATAAGCAATAAATCTAACAAGGTTTTTGATAAAACTCTTAGCAAATAACAACAAACAAACAGATTTTATGAATATTTTTCAGAAAAATGATTTTTCAAGAATAAATTTTCAGAAAAACACACACAAAAACTTGATAAAAACCGAACAATGTTTGATTTTAAACAAGGATTAGAGCCAAACGCTCTGATACCAATTGTAGGTCCCGTAATCTGAGGATCGATAACGAACCGAATCACTTGTTTATAGCAAACACGGTTACGCGTGCGGAATCCACGTAACTATGCCAAATCAAACACGTAAAGCAATAATAACAACGGATTAATCAATGATACACACTCGATTGATTAACGGGATGAGAACCGATTACAAACTGATACAAACACAGTTCAGACAGAATTTCGGCAGAGTTTTGTTACTATAGTCTATTTCTCATCTCTGAGTTCAAATGAACACAAAGTGTTGTTTATATAGTCCCTGGGCCACAGATATCGACAAAACACAGAAGTGTTTGACGAATCTGAACATGGGCCAGACATTGGGCCTGGAACAGCCCAATACATGACGAATCAAAGTCTGATTCGTCATGACCTTCAACGAAACAGAAGTCTGTTTCGCCATGAAGTGTTCCGACGAAACAGAAGTCTGTTTCGTCGAGGACTGCAACTGTTGTGTTTGTTCCTGTTATCAGACAGCAACAATCAGCAACACATAAACATAGTAATGACAAAACTACCCTTTAATGCAACATGCATTGTTCATAATACATTACATACCACAAGAGACAAATAAGTTGTACACAAGTAGATAGGAGGATATCTGACTTGGTCAACATAACATACAGACTCGATAATTAATAAAAGACCATACAAATTACATCGTTAAAACAAGACTAGTTACAGACACTAAAAATGCATCAACATTCCTAAATGGGACCGGAAGCGTGATGGTGATCCTATTTACAGAAACTGGTGGTTAACTGAAGGAAGGCATAAAAGACGTATAATGTTAGAAGAAAAGGCAGAAAAGAGGAGACAGAAAGCTCGTGAACGAAGACGCAACAGGAGGAAATAGAAGTCTATGCTGGAAGGAACTACAGCTACATCCGAGGGGGAGTCTGTTAGTACATAACGTCTGTAGCTTCCGTCAGCATGTAGTCATGTTTTATATTTGTGTTCTTTGTTTTGTAAAGTATGTGTGTCAGTCAGGTCGACAGCTCAGGAAACAGTTTTGTCTAGATAATATCCGATAGTGGTTTAAGTGTTATCCGGTCGAATGGCCATTCGACGGGATTGCAATTCGAACGAATGACCACTCGCTCGGATATCATCTTCTTCCTGAGACGTCTATAAATACCCCGTCCGGGTATCACTTTAGTGACTTTTGACTCCTAAGAGAACCTGATCAGTGTCTGTCTTCTACCGGAACTTTGTACTTTCAGAACGATCAATAGAAAGAACAGACCGTGTTTAATCGTTGAATTCTGTGTTGCTTTTCTGTGATTTGTCTTAATGGATTCCGCACATTTAGACAAAGTCGATTCATCTTGTTCCTCACGATCAGATTCTGTGCAACGGGACCTTCATATATGCCTTAGGTAAATTACCAAAATGCCCTTTTTCATGCATAATTGGATTTTAAGCATATGTAACCTAAAAATTTGTCACATAACTGATTATGCAACATAAATAAATATGTTAGGGCATATAATACTTGTCATAGGACTAGTTAGACGTCTCGAACGCGTTATACGCGAACGACGCGTTAAAGTAGCGTAAGCTACCTAAACGGGTCGTAATGGGTCGAAAGCACTTAGGTTAGGTTCCAATTTACAATGTAGGCTTTTTTAAACCATATCACATGAGTTCCTACACTCATTTGGTTTACAAGACCTCATTCTATCCGATCTTCCGATTTAGGTGTCGGTTTATTTACTAGTGATCCGATTAATAGGTACTACTTGAATTTCCTTGGTTTGCCTGAGCTTCGCTAAGTTCTTTAGATCAAGGATACCCTTCTATTCAATGTGAGTACATAGTTCCCCTATTTTACTGTTTTCAATTGTTTTGGGGTGATTCATATGTATTAAAACGATTTCGATATTTAAACGATGGTTTCAAAAACGATAAAGATGGTTTATATTAAACTAATAACGATTTCGATAATGTGAACAAACTTGTTGGACGTAGTTACATAACGAATGACATTCATTAGCATTGATCAAGCCGACCAGTATTAGGTTATGGTACCATAGGATCTGACAAATCCCGTTATAAGACTACACCCATGGTTATGTGTGGGGGTTATGTAGGTAACGACCGAATCTGTTATGATTGTTAACTTACCCTTTAGTGGTTTGTTAATACGAGAAACGAGATAGTCGAGTCACGAAGGTTTGAATGTTATTAGCGAGACAACCAAAAGTAGTTTCACAATTTAAAACGAATACGATTTTGGGACGAGTTAAACGATTTGATTCGACTTTAACGAGATAAAGGATTTGGATAAACGATTGGTTTTGGGTAGTGATTAGATAATGGGACGGGTGTAGCATGATAAAAGCATGGTAGATACGCCGCAGGTACATCTTATATATAAGTGCTTTTATTATACTACATTTCATGTCATTATTTAGTTCACTTGGGAAACGATTTTGAAACGATGTCACACAACGAGGTTTTCAAAATGATATAAACCATACGAGTTTTATTAACGAGTTTTTACGAGATGTTTTACGAGTTGGTTTACTAAAAAAAATGTTTTGGGGTTAAGAATCATGGCTACGAGATTTTATAAAATATAACTAACTTGATTTGAGTTGGTTAATTATGTTGCAATACACTTTTCAAAATGAGGTTTGTACTTTTGACTCTTGTAGTCCAATGAAGTACTGCAACATACAAATGAGCCATGAATCCGATACTCTCACAAAACCTATGTGCTCGCCAGCATTTCTTTGCTGACTTTGTTTTTACATATGTTTCAGGTGATGTTGCGTGATGATTGCTAGGAAGCATGTTCACTTAGGATCTGGACGTGGCCTTAGCGACATAAAAACGATAGTAGACGATGTTTAATTTGTTTGTTTGGTTTTAAGACATTGTAAATTACTTAATGAATCGATAAAACGAAACTTTTAATTACCATGGTTGTTGAAACGATGATTCTGTTACAACACTCCCTGACGTTTCCGTCACGGTTTGTTGTTTTACGTGGTCGGGGTGTGACATAAGAGTTGGTATCAGAGCCAATGGTTATAGGGAATTAGGTTATTAGTAATGCTTTGACATAGACTATAACTTTCTAGGACCCTAACGTGAGTTATCTTGCGTTTAGATTTTAAAACAATACCGTCACCTATCCTTAGGTGATAACCACAACGAGAACACAATAACAAATCCGCTTCGACAATTAATCATCTATCCTTGGATGATTGATTGTAAGGTTTTGAACCCTTTCAGTTTGATTCATTTTCGGCTTTATGCCCTCTGAATTTTCAAAATCTCGTCAAAGTTTGGGTCTAAATAATGTGAACACGTGCAAACTGGAAGAGTGAATGCCTGTACCCTGAGTTTTTTGTCTAAGGCTAGAGTGTTCATACAAATCTGCAGTATCGGACCAGTCACTCTTACCTGGGAACCCTTGTGGTGAGTGTTCACTTATAGGTGAGCATGTCTTCGGTGATACATTATTATGACCTATTTACTTTGATTAGTCACTGCGTATCGTTTTTTTGTTCGAGGTAACGAACGAATGATCACCTCCCTTGTGTTTTGTCGATGTTTTCAATACCTCTTTTGTTTTTCCAATTGTCAACCCCACTCGTTTCTCATGTTTCCTTGTTAGACAATGCCTCCTCGACGTGATGCTCAATCTTTTACTGCTGAAGAAGTCGCAGCCCTTGTCGCTCAGCAAATGGCTGCTGTACTTCCAGGCGTAATGACCCAGATCCATGAGTTATACAACAACAATAATAACAACAATAATGCACAATGTAGTTTCAAAAACTTCAATTTTGCTAAACCGTTGAAGTTTTCTGGGTCGCAAGGAGCAACCGCGCTCCTTCAATGGTTCGAAAGTATCGAGAGCACATTCAGACATGTGCAATGTCCGAATGCGCGTAAGGTTGAATTTGCATCAAGCGTGTTCGAGAAGCGTGCACTTACATGGTGGAACGGAGTGATGCGTGATAGGGGTGCCGAAGTGGCATTAGCACAAACTTGGGAAGAGCTCCGAGCTCTCATGATGAGAGAGTTCTGTCCCCGTCACGAGATTTGAGCTTTGGAACGAGAATTTGATGATTTGAAACAAGACGGGGGAGAACACCGTGCTTATACGGATCGATTTGAGGAGCTCAGTTTGTTGTGTCCCACTATGGTTACCCCACTGGAGAAAGCAATCGAGAGATATATCGATGGTTTACCCGATTCTATACAGGATATTGTGACCGGCGTTAATCCTACTACCGTTCGTCACGTGATCGAGTTGTCTGCTACCCTGACTGAGTCTCAAGTCAGGAAGGGTAAACTTACCTGCAAGGGTGATAAAAAGAAGTCGACCGATTCTGACAAGGAAAAGGGTAAGGGTAAGAAAGGCGAGTCGTCGAAGAAGTCGAGAAAGCGAAAGGGTGCTCAGAATTTTGCAGTAACTGCACAAAATGCTCAGAAGCCTCAGAACCCACCGACTCAACCTCCTGTGAAGAAGCAATATGCTGGTACTGCACCTCACTGTGCTCGATGTAACGGTCACCATGTTGCCCAACAGGCCTGTAAACAGTGTACTACGTGTGGTAGACTTGGGCATCTGGCCAATATTTGTCGTTTGGGTCAAAATCAGGCTGCCCAGGTTCTAGCTCAAGTTCAAGGGAATGCTGCGAGATTCCCACCTGGTTCGTGTTTTAATTGCGGAGAAATGGGTCATTTCCGCTACAATTGCCCGAGGTTAGTAAATGCGAATGTCAACCCGAATGCAATCGCGAATGTGAATCCCGCTCGTGGACGAGCATTCAATCTGAACGCGAATGAGGCGAGGGCGGACAACGAGGTTGTTAACGGTACGTTCCTTGTTAACAATCAACTTGCATCTGTTCTTTTCGATTCTGGTGCCGATAGGAGTTTTGTTTCGTTATCCTTTGAGCCTTTACTTGCGATACCTAGAACTAAACTGAGGAAACCCTTATCTGTCGAAGTTGCTACTGGTAAACCACTCGTACTCAATTCTGTTCTTCGTGGTTGTCAACTGAACCTCGATAACCATCTTTTTCCTATTGACCTCACGCCGATGCAACTTGGGAGTTTCGACATTATCGTGGGGATGGATTGGTTAACCAAACATCATGCTGAAGTTATTTGTTTCGACAAAATCGTCCGTATTCCTCTTTCGTCTGGCGATGTCCTAGAGGTTCGTGGCGAGAAACCATCTGTTGGTTTGAAACTCATGTCGTGTACAAAAGCCCGAAGTTATTTACGAAAGGGATATGTTGCTTTTCTGGCACATGTCACTGAGGAGAAAGGCAAGAACAAGAGTATTCAGGATATTCCGATTGTTCGGGATTACCCAGAGGTGTTTCCTGATGAACTGCCTGGTTTGCCTCCAATTCATCAAGTCGAGCTTCATATTGATCTTGTACCCAATGCCAACCCGATTGCGAAAGCACCTTATCGTCTTGCACCATCTAAGATTCAAGAATTATCGAAACAGCTTCAAGAGTTATCTGATAAAGGATTCATTCGGCCGAGTTATTCACCTTGGGGAGCTCCTGTCCTCTTTATGAAAAAGAAAGATGGATCTTTTTGAATGTGTATCGATTATAGTGAGCTTAATAAGCTTACCATCAAGAATCGATATCCCCTACCTCGAATTGATGATCTCTTTGATCAGCTGCAAGGTGCTACCTGTTTTTCCAAGATCGATCTGCGTTCTGGGTATCATCAGCTTCGTGTATTCGAAGAAGATATTCCCAAAACTGCTTTCCGCACGAGATATGGGCACTACGAGTTTACAGTCATGCCTTTTGGTTTGACAAATGCCCCAGCTATTTTCATGGACTTAATGAATAGGGTCTGTAAACCTTATTTAGACAAGTTCATCATTGTGTTCATCGACGATATTCTTATTTATTCAAAGTCTCGAGTCGATCACGAGCAACACCTTTGTTTGACTCTGAAACTCCTAAAGAAGGAACAACTTTTTGCTAAATTCTCCAAGTGTGAATTTTGGCTTAAAGAAGTTCAGTTTTTGGGACATATAGTCAACGAGCAGGGTATTCATGTGGATCCATCCAAAATAGCTGCTATTAAGGATTGGAATACACCAACGACACCTACAGAGGTTCGTTCTTTTCTTGGTCTTGCTGGATATTATCGTCGATTTATTTCGAACTTCTCAAAGATTGCGGTTCCACTCACTGCTTTGACTCAAAAGAATAAGCCTTTTGAGTGGGGACCCAAACAAGAAGAAGCGTTCCAAATGCTGAAACAGAAGCTATGTGATGCTCCTGTCCTATCTCTGCCTGAGGAAAACGATGATTTCATTGTCTACTATGATGCGTCCAACTTAGGCCTTGGTTGTGTTCTCATGCAACGAGGCAAAGTTATTGCGTATGCGTCTAGACAATTGAAAGTTCACGAGAAGAACTACACGACTCATGATCTTGAGTTAGGCGCTGTAGTTTTTGCTCTCAAAATCTGGAGACACTATCTCTATGGCACGAAGTGTGTGGTTTTCACAGACCACAAAAGTCTCCAGCACATTCTTAATCAGAAGGAGCTGAACATGAGGCAACGACGTTGGGTTGAGCTCTTGAACGACTGCGATTGCGAGATTCGCTACCATCCTGGTAAGGAGAATGTCGTATCCGATGCGCTAAGTCGAAAAGAGCAAGCCAAGCTTCATTCTGTTCGAACTCTATCTGATCTTCAAACTCGTGTTCTTCAAGCTCAACAATTTTGTGTTTCACAAAATTTGATGGGTAAGGAATTACCACGTCAACTTGAGCTTAAACTCGAAGCGAAGGACGATGGTTTGCTCTATTTCAAGGATCGTTTGTGGATTCCGAAACAAGATGATCTTCGCACTTTAGTGATGGACGAGTCTCACAAGTCTCGATATTCTATCCATCCTGGTGCTGATAAAATGTACAAGGATCTTCGTACTCAGTACTGGTGGCCTGGTATGAAGAAAGATGTTGCCTTGTATGTGTCGAAATGCCTAACTTGTCTCAAAGTCAAGGCTGAACATCAACGACCTTCTGGTTTGCTTGTACAACCAGAGATACCGGTTTGGAAGTGGGAGAACATTGCTATGGATCTCATCACTAAGTTACCGCATACATCTAAAGGTCACGATGCGATTTGGGTTGTCATCGATCGATTAACAAAGTCAGCTCATTTCTTTCCGATTCGTGAGGATCTATCTGCTGATAGACTTGCAAAGATTTATGTTGATGAGATTGTATCACGACATGGTGTTCCTTTGGATATCATTTCCGGTCATGATGCCCGATTTTCATCTCATTTTTGGAAGACCATGCAATCTGCTATGGGAACCCAACTAAATCTAAGCACTGCTTATCATCCCCAAACAGATGGACAATCTGAGAGGATGATTCAAACTTTGGAGGATATGCTTAGAGCATGCGTGATTGACTTTGGTGGTAATTGGTATTCTCATCTTCCACTGATCGAGTTCTCTTATAACAATAGTTATCATGCTAGTATTAATATGGCACCATTCGAAGCTCTCTACGGTCGAAAATGTCGTTCACCTGTCTGTTGTAATGAGATCGGTGAAGCTCAGCTTACTGGACCTGAGCTCATTCTGGAAACAACAGACAAAATCAAGAAAATTCGCGATAATCTTGAGACAGCTAGATGCCGTCAAAAGAGTTATGCGGATATGCGACGCAAGCCCCTAGAATTTTAAGTCGGAGACCATGTGCTACTCAAGGTGTCACCTTGGAAGGGAGTGGTGAGATTTGGAAAGAAAGGAAAACTTGCACCACGATATGTTGGACCATTTAAGATTGTTGAAAGGGTTGGAAAGGTTGCCTATCGACTAGAGCTACCTCCAGAGCTTAGAAATATTCATCCGAATTTTCACGTGTCCAATTTGCGAAAGTGTTTAGCTGACGCTGATCTTCACATTCCTCTCGACGAGATTCAAATCGATGAAACGATGCACTTTGTCGAGAAACCTGTGGAGATAGTGGACCGTACATTCAAACAGTTGAAGAACAAACGGATTCGTTTGGTCAAGGTTCGCTGGGAATCCAAACGTGGCCCAGAGTTTACTTGGGAACATGAGGACCAAATTAAGGGGAAATATCCGCAATTTTTCTCACAAGTTTCCTCTAGTTAAAATTTCGGGACGAAATTTCCTAAAGTAGGGGAGACTGTGACAACTGTGCTCTGTAATCGATGTACAATGTAAAACAATGATAATTATTAATAAAACAATGTGTTGTGGTGTTATTATATGTGTAATTGTGTTTGATGATTTCACGATTTGATTCGATTCCAATTTCAAGCTTTAAATCGCTTTCTGGAAGGTTATACACAAACTGGTGCGTAAACACGGTCAGTATAACGCGACAAACACTTCGGAATAGTGAAATAGGCTTAACATACCTTAAATAACCTCCACATAACTTAGAAATAAGTTTTGGATGGTTTGGTGTGTTGAAAACAAGTCTATTCCATCGCAGGGACTATTTGTGTCAAACTGCGAAACTATACCAATTCGTATAGTATCGAACAGTCTGGAACTTGATCATAAGCTAAACATACCATAAATAACCTAAACATAGCTTAGAAATAAGCTTTGAGTGGTTCAGTGTGTGAAAATATGCTTATTTGATCTTACAGGGAATAAAAGTGTCAAAAACGACGTAAGTTTGTATTTACGCGCATATCTTACGTTCTGACCACATCTGGACACCCAAAATTTTTGTTCACACTAAAATATTTTTATTTTAGTGATCAGCATGCAAAAAATACAATTCGTCGCTTAATTTGGATCGTTTTCGCGTCCGTTTGAGTTTCGTCGTAATTTAACGAACAACGCGATCGTACGACCAAACGAACCGACATCCGAGATTTTTTTGAGCATGTTTTGAGTTCCCAATACTTTAACTTCATTTTAGAGCCTTGAAATGAGGTTAACGGGGCTTAAACGTGTCAAAAATGAGCCGAAATGCAAGTTTTACAAGTTCAGGGGCTGAAACTGACAATCTGTCAAAGATACCCAGGCGGGCCGTGTAAGCCCAAGCTGTATGCTACGCGGGCCGCGCCAGAATTGCAGATCAGGAACATTGAACCTGGTCTTCCAGCTCATTTTTGATGGTTTTAATCTCTGGTTTTTCATGCTATGGGCTGGTTTGTGTGGAGAACAAGTCCCCCAATCATTCTTTGACAATTATATGGCCAAGATCATTCCCTCCTTGCCAAGAAATGATCCTAATGGTTTGCGAAAAACTATATAAGGCCATGCCCCCATTCAATTTTCCTCACATTTGATCTGAGATTTTCTCTAAGTGGTTGTGATTATTCACTACCTACCTGAGAAAACTTGGAATCAAATCTATTTGGACCCTTTGTAAGTCCTCTTTCATTCTTTTATTGCTTTCCTAGCTTGAAAGTCAAACAGTGTTTGACTTTCAGCTTTGACCACGAGATGGTCAACGAGAAGTTCGTTTGAACTTCACAACGTGAGCGTAATCACGATGGTTATAGTCCGTAGTGACTATACCTACTGATTACCACGTTGAATAGGCGTAGTGACGAGTCGTAGTTTCGGTCAAAATACGCATTTAAGCGTATTTTGCAACCAAACTACTTTAGGATATCAAAACACTTTGTTTTGATATCAAAACCTGTTTTCTAACTTAGTTAAGCATGTTCTAACATGCTTAGCTCGTCACTTTTAGTTTAGTGCTTGTTTAGAGTCGTAAGTCAAGCGGTCTAACCACTGCTTAGACTTTCGAACTCGACCCGTTTGGTCGATCATTAAGATCCGACCAAGCATGTTTAGTGACCATAGTTGCATAGGGAATAACCTTCCGAGGTTATACCTTATGGTCACGTAGTTTAAGTAGTTGTATGATAGGTAGTTATATGCCTTAGGTAAATTACCAAAATGCCCTTTTCATGCATAATTGGATTTTAAGCATATGTAACCTAAAAATTTGTCACATAACTGATTATGCAACATAAATAAACATGTTAGGGCATATAATACTTGTCATAGGACTAGTTAGACGTCTCGAACGCGTTATACGCGAACGACGCGTTAAAGTAGCGTAAGCTACCTAAACGGGTCGTAACGGGTCGAAAGCACTTAGGTTAGGTTCCGATTTAGAATGTAGGCTTTGTTAAACCATATCACATGAGTTCCTACACTCATTTGGTTTACAAGAACTCATTCTATCTGATCTTCTGATTTAGGTGTCGGTTTATTTACTAGTGAACCGATTACTAGGTACTATTTGAATTTCCTTGGTTTGCCTGAGCTTCGCTAAGTTCTTTAGATCTAGGATACCCTTCTATTCAATGTGAGTACACAGTTCCCCTATTTTATTGTTTTCAATTGTTTTGGGGTGATTCATATGTATTAAAACGATTTCGATATTTAAACGATGGTTTCAAAAACGATAAAGATGGTTTATATTAAACTAATAACAATTTCGAAAATGTGAACAAACTTGTTGGACGTATTTACATAATGAATGACATTCATTAACATTGATCAAGCCGACCAGTATTAGGTTATGGTACCATAGGATCTGACAAATCCCGTTATCAGACTACGCCCATGGTTATGTGTTGGGGTTATGTAGGTAACGACCGAATCTGATGATTGTTAACTTACCCTTTGGTGGTTTGTTTATACGAGAAACGAGATAGTCGAGTCACGAAGGTTTGAATGTTATTAGCGAGACGACCAAAAGTAGTTTCACAATTTAAAACGAATACGATTTTGGGACGAGTTAAACGATTTGATACGACTTTAATGAGATAAACGATTGGTTTTGGGTAGTGATTAGATAATGGGACGGGTGTAGCATGATAAAAGCATGGTAGATACGCCGCAGGTACATCTTATATATAAGTGCTTTTATTATACTACATTTCATGTCATTATTTAGTTCACTTGGGAAACGATTTTGAAACGATGTCACACAACGAAGTTTTCAAAATGATATAAACCGTACGAGTTTTATTAACGAGTTTTTACGAGTTGGTTTACTAAAACAAATGTTTTGGGGTTAAGAATTATGGCTACGAGGTTTTGTAAAATATAACTAACTTGATTTGAGTTGGTTAATTATATTGCAATACACTTTTCAAAATGAGGTTTGTTTTTTTGACTCTTGTAGTCCAATGAAGTACTGCAACATACAAATGAGCCATGAATCCGATACTCTCACAAAACGTATGTGCTCGCCAACATTTCTTTGTTGACTTTGCTTTTACATATGTTTCAGGTGATGTTGCGTGATGATTGCTAGGAAGCATGTTCAGTTAGGATCTGGACGTGGCCTTAGCGACATAAAAACGATAGTAGACGATGTTTAATTTGTTTGTTTGGTTTTAAGACAATGTAAATTACTTAATGAATCAATAAAACGAAACTTTTAATTACCATGGTTGTTGAAACGATGATTCCGTTACAACACTCCCTGACGTTTCTGCCACGGTTTGTTGTTTTACGTGGTCGGGGTGTGACACACATGAACCGCCTTTCCCGCCTTTGTGGTACCTTATCTATATAGGGTGCTAACCAAGATGCCCATTTCCTACAGGTCTTCCCTTTCTCACTTGCAGGCCGCGCAGCCACCTGGCTTGATTCGCAGCCTGTGGGCACATTTACCACGTGGGCCACCCTTCGAGATGCTTTCCTTGCCAAATACTTCCCACCTGCCAAGGCATCTCGACTTCGTGATTAGATCCATTCGTTCCAAATGGAGCCTGACGAGCCTTACCATCTAGCCTGGGAGAGATTCCAAACTTTGCTATCCCGTAGCTCCCAACACGGTCTGTCTGATTGGGAACTTGTAGATAAATTCTACAACGGTCTTAACCCTGAGACTCGAGCCCATTTCAACACATCAGCAGGAGGCCACCTCATGGGTAAGAAAACAATGGCAGAATGCAACGACCTTTTTTAGAGTTTCGCCCATTCCGACATTGATTATCGTGCCATCGGCAGGACTTCCATTCCTGTGTCTAGTACTTCCTCGGCCGGTCGAGGAGTACACCAAGTTAGCTTCGATACATCGATGTTCGCGGCGATGGAAAACCTTGAGAGGAAGCTTACCAATAAGATTAACGAGTTACAAGCGAGGGTAGATAGGTGTGAGGTGTGTAGGGGGTCACGATACCAAAGATAGTCCCACGCTCACTCTTGAGCAGGTCGAGTTCATAGTAAACCGAGGTCCAACGAACCCTTTCAACAATTGAAATTTAGGGTCTAATTGGCGTAGTAACAATAATACCTTCCTTTCTTCCCGTAACCCCCTGGTTTCCACACAGGTTCATATCAAAACAGGGGGCAGGGTTATTATTCTGGTGGGGGTTCAAATTAGCAGGGTCAGTTTGGTAGTTCAGGGTCAGTATTCTGGTGGGGGTTCACAAGGTTAGTTCACTTCAGGGGGTTCAAATAGGCAATATCCTAGTGGGGGGGTCAAACAGTCAAGGTTCAAATAACCAAGACTTGGGTAGTGGTCTAGATGAGATAAAAGCTATGCTATCCTATATACTTGTTAAGGATCAAAAAACCCAAAGAACCTTACAAGCCACTCAAAGAACCCTAGAGGATCATGCCACATTCCTAAAGAACAATCACTCAAATTTCTTGGACCTTCAAAGGCAAGTTGGCGACATAAATCGTCAATTGCAAGAAAGGCCTTCCGGTCAGTTCACAGGTAATACCCAACAAAACCCAAATGGCCAATTGAAGGCGATCACTACTAGGAATGGTAGGTCGTTAGGAGAGATAGCTAGAGAGAGAGACGAGGATGAGGAAAAGGAACAAGTAGATGAGGAGATAGAGATGGAGGCTCCCGGTAAGGTGCACATTAGGCTAGACCTAGCAAGTACCGCACATACCGAGGAGCCTCAAATAGAGAAGAGTGTAGAAAAACGACTGGTAGGGATTAGGCCGTCACAACTAGTTGATCATTCACGCGTCCCATACCCCACCCGCCTTAAGTATCAAAAATACGCTAAGGAATATGAGAAATTTCTTGAGATGTTCAAACAATTAAAAATCAATCTTCCGTTCATAGAAGCCCTTCAGTCCATGCCTAAATATGCAAAATTCCTTAAGGACCTTCTCAAGCATAAGAATAGGATAGGTGAGCTTTCGAAAATTCCTTTGACCGGAGGTTGTTCCGCGGTTGTCTTGAATAAGATACCGGAGAAACTAACCGACCCGGGTACATTCACCATTCCATGCCTATTCGGGGGTGTTGTTACTCCCGTTCATGCTTTAGCCGATCTAAGTGCTAGCATCAACTTGATGCCGTTCTCTCTTTACGAGAAGCTAGGGTTAGGAGAGCTTATGCCCACACGCATGTCATTATCATTGGCCGACCGCTCGGTCAAATATCCTCATGGGATCATAGAGAATTTATTAGTTAAGGTCGATAAGTTCGTTTTTCCTGTAGACTTCGTTGTTCTAGATATGGAGGCCGATGAGAGAGTTCCTATTATTCTAGGCCATCCATTACTTCACACCGCAAAGGCAATCATAGATGTCTTTGAAGGTAAGATTTCACTTCGCGCGAGCGATGAGATTGTCACTACTGAGATCGATAGGGCCATCCAACACCCTAGTGGTAGAGATGAGGATAGTGGGCCGTTTCATTCCATTTACTTTCTAAATTCTTTCATCTCATGCTTCGACAAGTGTCTAGAGTATATTAGTGGGGCCTACTTGGTGAGTGAGGGAGTTGTTGAAGAGGAGCCCTTAGAGGAGGAGGATGAGTTATGGGTTCCCGAGACGTTGGAACTCAAGGAGATTAGTGATGAGAGTACTCCGATAGATATTCCACCGCCTTTAGAGCTTAAGGTCCTTCCATCACATTTAGAGTACGCATTCTTAGGAGAGAAATCGAACATGCCCGTCATCATTTCTTCTAAGTTGACGGAGGAGGAGAAGGTGAAGTTGATTGAGGTGTTGAAAGCTCACAAGGAGACGATTGCATGGAGGTTGTCGGATATAAAGGGGATTAGCCCCACTTTTGCATGCACCAAAGTCTTATGGAGGAGGTTTACAAACCGGTGGTGCAACCGCAAAGATGCCTCAATCCGAACATGCAAGAGGTGGTGAAGAAGGAAGTTATGAAGTTGTTAGAGTCCGGGTTGATATACCTAATTTCCGATTCTGGGTGGGTGAGTCCTACTCAAGTTGTCCTAAAGAAAGGGGGGATGACGTGGGTGATATACCCAATTTCCCATCACGCACGGTCACCGGTTGGCGAGTATGCATTGATTACCGAAAATTAAATGACGCTACCCGGAAGGACCATTTCCCGCTTCCGTTCATTGACCAAATGCTAGAGCGGCTGGAGGGGCAACAATTCTATTGTTTCCTCGACGGATTTTCAGGTTACTTCCAAATCCCCATTGCACCAGAGGATCAAGAGAAGAAGACCTTTACATGTCCATCTGGCACGTACGCGTACCGACGCATGCCGTTTGGATTATGTAACGCTCCAGCTACTTTTCAGCAATGTATGATTGCCATCTTCCAAGATATGGTTGAGAGTTCCATGGAGGTCTTCATGGATGACTTTTCGGTTTATGGCAATTCTTTCGATCAGTGTTTAGGTAATCTAGAGAGGATGATGAAGAGGTGTGTTGAGACGAAGTTGATGTTGAATTGGAAGAAGTGTCACTTCATGGTGACGGAGGGGATTCTTTTAGGTCATAAGATCTCTAGAGCCGGTATAGAGGTGGATAGGGCTAAGATAGACACGATTAGTAGGCTTCCTCCACCGACTACTGTGAAATTGGTCCGAAGTTTTCTTGTTCATGCGGGCTTCTATACGCGCTTCATTAGTGATTTTTCAAAAATTGCACGCCCCATGACCCGACTCTTAGAGAAAGACGTTCCTTTTGTCTTCGACAAGGAATGTCTTCAAGCCTTTGAATTCCTTAAAGATAAACTCGTGAGTGCACCCATTGTTATATCGCCTGATTGAGCGCCTTTTGAGCGCATGTGTGACGCGAGTAATTACGCGGTCGGTGCGGGTTTGGGGCAAAGATGGGAGAAACACTTTCACCCGATCTACTATGCAAGTAAAACCCTCAATGATGCCCAAGAGAACTACACCACCACCAAGAAGGAACTTCTAGCTGTCGTATTTGCATTCGATAAGTTCCGTTCTTACCTCGTGCTTTCAAAGACCATAGTGTTCACCAATCATTCCTCTTTGCGTTACCTCTTCTAAAAGAAGGACGCTAATACCCGTCTCATACGATGGATTCTCCTTCTTTCCGAATTTGACATAGAAATTAAGTATAAGAAAGGAGCGGAGAACATCACGGTGGACCATCTGTCACGATTAGAGGATCCTAATAGGGAGGATATTCATGAGAAGGCGATAGAAGATAGATTCCCTCACGAGTCCATTGATTTTATTGCGGTGGAGAAGGAGGGTTTGCCATGGTTTAGTGATTTGGCAAATTACCTTGCCAATGGGTATGTGATGAAGGATATGAGTGCTCAACAAAAGAGGAGGTTGTTTCGAGATGCGAGGAAGTAAATATGGGACGACCCATACCTCTTAAGGATAGGAGGAGATCGTATACTTAGGAGATGTGTTGCGAAGGAAGAGGGGTTAGACATTCTTAGGCACGTTCATGAGGGATTGACAGGAGGTCACCATGGTCAACACATTACCGCACAAAAAGTCTTTGATTGTGGTTTCTATTGGCCTACGGTAGTTCAAGATGCCTTAGAGTTTGTTAGGTAGTGTGATGCTTGCCAACGTACCGGCAATATCTCATCCAAGGACGAGATGCCCCAAAATCCTATTCAAGTTCTTGAAATCTTTGATGTGCCGGGCATCGAGTTCATGGGACCTTTCCCCTCCTCTAGTGGGAATAGGTACATCCTCATGGCAATCGATTATGTCTCAAAGTGGGTTGAAGCTCAAGCTTTGCCTATAAACGATGCCCGAGTGGTGGTGAGATTCCTTAAAAAGTTGTTCACGTGTTTCGGTAAACTTAAAGCCATTATTAGTGATCGAGGAACGCATTTTTGCAATGCCATGATGGAGAAGGAATTAGAGCATTTTGGAGTTACACACCGTTTGTCCACCGCGTACCATCCACAAACAAACGGTCAAGTTGAGAATGTGAATCAAGGGGTGAAGAGGATTCTAGAGAAAATGGTAGGAAAAAAGTCGCAAGGATTGGTCGGATAAGCTTGATGACGCATTGCAGGCATTTCGTGCCGCCTACAAAAAACCTTTAGGGACCACTCCATTCATGATTGTCTATGTCAAAGCGTGCTATCTTCCGGTAGAATTGGAGCACCGAGTGCTTTGCGCTCTTAAAACCGTAAACTTAGATCTTACCGAAGCGGCTAGGAAATGGTACTTCCAAATTCACGAGTTGGAAGCTCTTATAGATGCGGCCTATGGGCGTTCATGGAGTATTAAGGAAAAAATGAAGGCATTGCATGGTAGGAGGATTTGTAACAATCCATAATAAACCGACACCCTCGAATATTTTCCGACACCCTATTATTTTTTAAAATGTCTCATTATGTCTTTAAATACACCCTGTATGTGAAAACCGAGCCCGAATTACACTATAGCATTAAAAATAAAATTTAAAATTTGATTATTAAGTTGAGGCGGGCCGCATAGGACCCACCCCAACCTTACGCGGGCGGTTTCAAGGTTGAAAACTGATTTCGTTGATTTCTTTAGTTTAGGCGGGCCACGTAAGAATTCCCGTTAGTTTACGTGGGCCGCGTGAGATCAAAATAGTGGCGCAGCCCGGTGATGACACGTGTCATCATCGTGGCAAAGCTAGGCAGTGATCCCGACGAGCTACGCGTTGACCCAGCTTTGACAGGGGCCGCGTAAGCCCCGCTTATGTGTTACGCGGGCCGCGTGAGACCCAGATTCAGCACCTATAAATAGAACGCATCGGATTTCAATTCAGTTCATCCTGTTTTCATTTCTCAGTCACAATTTCTAAATATAGGCTTTATAAGCTGGTATTATACTCCCTAATTAGCGAGGCTCTGCTCCGTTGTAAGTATTATAACCCCAGTTTCGTAGTAGATACGATGCCCGATTGATTTAGGGTTCCATAACAATCGTGGTTCTGCCCGACGTAGTTGTTGGAATGCCGTCTCGGGGAGGGTATCATTAATATTTTCAAAGGGTTATGATACTAACCTATGTACATTTGTGTAAATTATAGATTATTCCCAGGAAACCCTTACGCGAAGTCAAAGATAGCAATGTGAGCTTATCCAATTTTTGTTAAACTTTTTGAAATAGTTTACAAAACCTTAATTGTTTTACAATGTGATTAAGCGGTGATTGAGTCTTTGTAGTTCTTCAATTACTGCCGGTATGTTGGGGTTTTGTGTACAAAATTTACTACATTGTGAGTAGTAAGTCGGGACGACAGTACGTTACCATTGGACAACGAGTTAGCCAATGTGTAATATGACCCACAAGTCAGGATTGACAGTACTGAATGAGTAATTGTGTAGAAATAAACAATGTGATCGCTCTCAATACTGTTTTAATTGATAAAATGTTTCTTGATTAAACTGGGATTCACTCACCAGTATTTCCCACTGACAAATGCTTTTAAAACGCGTTTCAGGTAACACAATGTGACAACCAATTAGTAAAAGGCCAGCTGGAGAGCACTGAAGGCTTGGGAAAAATGTAGCTATAAAAGTTACCTAAAAGACGATGTTTTAAATTCAATAAAATAGGATTTATTCCTATAAACGTATTGTAATAAGAAATTTGGGTTTTACCCATGTGATTATTAATATCAAATGTGGTGGTTTTACTCTGATAAACATTTCCTAACTACGGTCCTGATGTAATTTCCGCTGCCAAATTAACCAACTGATACCACCAAAATTCTGAGTTCGCGTCCGCCCGTTCCTGAGACAGATAAGGGATCGGGGGTTGCGACAGGAGGTGGTATCAGAGCCTAGCCACTGGTCTGAGCCAAAGAAGTGTTCTCCTGACACTTAAATTCTAAATTTTATGTTAGGAAATAATTTATGTGATTATGTGTTTTGTGTTATTTGACTATTTGTTAGTTCACAGTATGGGTGATCAAGGACCCTCAGACATGTGTCGTCAGTTGTCTGATTCACCTAGGAGTGAAGGTACCTCTTCACAGCCTGCCCTTTCTGGGTATTCTGCTGATCAGGAAGAAGGGATGTTTGCCTTTAAAGCTCAGTCAGAAGAGCCATTCCCTCGTAAGAAAAGAGGATGGTTCAGTAAGGAAGCCTTTGCATGTAGGAAAAGAATGCGAAAGTTGCAACAGCAAAGAGCCTTAGTAGCCGTTAAGTGAAAGACAGATGCCCATACACAGGATATGCTTAATAGAAGCCTAGCCAATTTCCATATCCTAGCTACAACTGCTGCTGACCCAAGTCTGGAACAATTAGTAGCCCCACAACCACCAATCCCAGACCAACCCATGGAGATAGAAAACCCTGAAAACCAAGTGGAGATGCATGACTTCAACCCAGAGGAAATCCCTAGGGTACAAGCACCAAATCCCCTAGACCCAAATTACGACCCCTGGTGGGACGATAATAGGGAATTTGTGCAACGTTACCCGATACATGAAGACACGCCCATAAAGAACATAGGAGCCTATCCAGGTATGGACCCTTTAGATCCCTGTTACCATGACGAATACATTAGGGAGATCTTAGAAGATCCTTACCGATTTCAGGCACTTTCACCTCCATATCAGGAACCCGCACCCCAGATTCCGAACCCAGTCCTAGAACCTGCACCCCCAATGAGTGCAGAAAACGTACAAGAACTTATGACATTTGGTGAGGAAATTCTAGAAAGTAGTTAGAGAATGCGACAGGTGGGAGAGCGACTCGTATGGAAATACGATGAGCGCAATATGGATTTTTGGATAAATCCATATCCGTGATGTGATGGAGGAAACGGTAATAGTAATAATAATATAATATAATAAAATAAAAATAAAATAAAATATGTGTGTACGGATGCCTATTACTATTAGTGTGATTCTATTTCTGTTGGTATTGTAATTTTTATTTCAATACTAGTGTGTAATAGATGCATAATAGTATATGGAAATAGAGGAAAAGTCGTAATGATCGACGTTTTTTGCTAGATTGCGTGTCATGTGATTAACTATATTAAATATTATCTTGTGATATTAATATGGGGTAAATGTTTAAAATTCAGATGGCCGATGAAGGAAATCAAGGAAATCTGAATAATGATAACCAAAGTAACATTAACGTGGTTAATGAGAATCCAAGCATCAATAACAATGGAAACCAAATGGATAATAGTGCCGTTCAACGTATAGTGGCACAAGGAATCATAGATGCCATGCCATTTATTATTCAAACGATTCAAGAAGCGAATAATAAAAGTAAGCATAGCAGTAAGCGACCAATCGAACCAGAAAACAGCGTAAACAATGGACCTGTACTTCAAATGCCCATTCCCAAAAGGAGAAGAACCGTGTCATATGGTTGTTCTTATAAAGAATTCTGGTCTTGTAAACCAATGGAATTCTCGGGCAATGAAGGGGCCATTGCAACCCTACGCTGGATAGAGAAGACTGAGGCAGTCTTAAGGATAAGCAAGTGTGCTGAAGAAGATAAGATACTGTTTGCTTCTAATCTGTTTAAGAATTCAGCACTAGAATGGTGGAACACTATCCTCCAATCAAGAGGAAGTGATAGAACTTACAATATGGAATGGGAGGAATTTAAGGACAAGGTAGAAAGGAAATTCTGCCCACCCAATGAGAAGGAACAGATAGCAAACAAATTCCTAAACCTTAGGATGACGGGTGTGGATAGTAAGGGATACACTAAATTATTCTTCGAATATGCTAGAATAGTGCCAACTCTTGCTTCCCCAGAACCAGTGTTAATCTCCCGTTATATCTGGGGATTAATCGGAGAGATTAGACACGCAGTCAAGGCAGCTAGACCTCAAACCATAGAAGAAGTTGTAGAACTAGCAAATACCTTGACAGATGAATTAGTCCGTACCCGAGATGAGGATCAAAGGAGGAACCTAACCCAGAAGCTCACACAAGAATTCTGTTCTGGAAATTTTAATCGTGGGAAAAATATAGGTTCTACCTCTACACCTTACTGTAGAAATTGCAAAAGAAAGCATTCAGGAAAATGCCCCATATACTGTAACTTTTGCAAAATATCAGGACACAAGGAAGAAGACTGTAGGAAGAAAGCTAACAACAGGATATGTTACAACTGTGGAGAACAAGGTCATATCAAGCCTAATTGCCCGAAATTAGCTCCAGCTACAAACAACAAGAATACTAAAAATGCTAGAGCGTTTGTTCTGACTGCAGATGAAGCCAAAATGATTCCAGATGTCATAGCTGGTACGTTTTAAGTTAATGATATTTTTGCTAAAGTATTATTTGACTCTGGTGCAAACCAAAGTTTTATTAATACATCATTTTGCAAATTTCTAAATCAGTCATTAACTAAACTACCACAAGAATGCTTAGTAGAGACAGCTAATGGAGAAACTGTTAGGATTTCTGAAATCTTGCAGGGAGCAAGCATAGAAATTTTAAATCAGAAATTTATTGCAAACCTTTATCCCATGAATCTGGCAGGATTCGATATTGTTTTAGGAATGGATTGGTTAATAGCCAATAAAGCCAGTATTTTATGTGATCAAAACTCAATCCAAGTAAATTCACCAAAAGGTAAAATGATCACAATTAAAGGAGATAAACCATCTAGATCCACAAAATTCATCTCTGTGATGAAAACTGCAAGTTATATAAGAAAAGGATTATTAGTGTATTTGATTTCCATAATCACTAACACTAAAGGAAAGGAAAGGATTTGAAAGATATTCCAGTAGTATCTCAGTTTTCAGATGTATTTCCAGAAGAATTGCCAGGGCAACCTCCAGATAGGGAAGTTGAATTCAGAATCCATTTAATACCAGGAACAACACCGATTGCCAAAGCACCTTACCATTTGGCACCTGCAGAAATGCAAGAATTGAAGAAACAATTAGACGAATTGTTAGAGAAAGGATTCATACAGCCAAGCTCATCGCCATGGGGAGCGCCGATACTGTTCGTTAAAAAGAAAGACGGGTCGATGCGTATGTGCATTGACTACCGTGAATTGAACAAGGTCACGATTAAGAACCGGTACCCATTACCAAGAATTGATGATCTGTTCGATCAACTACAAGGAGCTCGATTTTTCTCTAAAATCGATTTAAGGTAAGGATATCATCAATTAAAGGTACAGGAAGAGGATATTCCTAAGACCGCATTCAGAACAAGATATGGCCATTATGAATTTACTGTCATGCCATTTGGTTTAACCAATGCCCCAGCTGCATTTATGGACATGATGAACCGAATATATAAGCCATATTTGGATAAATTCATAATTGTTTTCATAGATGATATTCTCATTTATTCTAAGAATAAAGAGGATCATGCAAAGCATTTGCACGCACTTTTAAGTTTATTAAGAAAAGAAAAGCTTTACGCTAAATTTTCCAAGTGCGAATTTTGGTTAGAACAGGTACAGTTTCTCGGACACCTAGTCAACCATGAAGGAATTCATGTGGATCCCACAAAGATCTAGGCGATTACTAAATGGAAAACCCCTGAATCACCAACCGAGGTTAGAAGTTTCTTAGGATTGGCCGGTTATTATAGAAGATTTATTCAAGATTTTTCTAGAATAGCCATTCCCTTAACTAAGCTAACCTGTAAATCTGTTAAGTTTGAATGGGGATTAAAACAAGAAGAAGCCTTTAGAATCCTTAAGCAAAGATTAACCCATACACCCATATTAGCGTTACCAGAAGGAACTGAAGACTTTGTAGTCTATTGTGATGCTTCCAAATTAGGTTATGGATTTGTATTGAAGCAACGTCAAAAGGTTATAGCTTACGCATCTAGACAACTTAAAAATCATGAAGAGAATTATTCAACCCATGATTTAGAGTTAGGAGCTATAATTTTTGCTCTTAAGATTTGGAGACATTACCTTTATGGTAGTAAGTTTACCATATTCACTGATCATAAGAGTTTAAGGTATGTTTTCAAGCAAAAGGAGTTGAATATGAGACAAAGACGCTAGATGGAGATGCTTAGTGACTATGATTGTGATATCCAGTATCATGAAGGAAAAGCAAATGTAGTGGCAGATGCTTTAAGCCGAAAGTATCATGAAAAGCCAAAAAGGGTACGTTCTCTTAAATTAAATCTGCAAATAGATTTAAATGATCAAATAAGAGAAGCACAAGAATCAGTAATCATGGATGATACTGAAAAATTAAAAGGTATGCTAAAAGAATTAGAACAAGGAACAGATGGAATTTGGAGATTCTATACAAAGAGAATGTGGATACCTAAATTAAGAAACTTACGTCATCGTATATTAGAAGAAGACCATAAGTCTAAGTATACGATGCATCCAGGAAATGATAAAATGTACCAGGATTTAAGGAAAAATTTCTGGTGGATAGGAATGAAGAAGGACATAGCAGCTTATGTTTCTAAATGTTTAACTTGTTCACAAGTTAAAGCTGAACACCGGAAACCTTCAGGATTTCTACAACAATTAGAAATGCCAGTGTGGAAATGGGAATTGATAACAATGGATTTTGTTACCAAATTACCCAAAACAAAGAAAGGAAATGATACAATCTGGGTGATTGTAGATAGGCTAACCAAGTCAGCTCATTTCCTACCAATGAAGGAAACTTTCAGTTTGGAACAGTTAGCTAAGTTGTATGTAAATGAAATTGTTTCTTTACATGGAATTCCTTTATCAATTGTTTCTGATAGGGATAGTCGATTTACCTCTCATTTTTGGTCAAGTTTCCAAAAAGCTATGGGAACCAAGTTAAAACTAAGCACAGCTTATCATCCTCAAACAGACGGACAAAGTGAAAGGACAATGGAGGACATGCTTAGAGCTTGTGTAATTGATTTTGGAGGTAATTGGGATGATCACTTACCTTTAATAGAATTTTCATATAATAATAGTTATCACACAAGTATCAATGTTGCACCATTCGAAGCACTTTATGGACGAAAGTGCCGAACCCCAGTTTGTGGGGCAGAAATTGGGGAAAAGCAACTATCTGGACCTGAGATAGTGCAAGAAACAACCGACAAGATTATTCAAGTCAAGGAACGATTGAAAGCAGCACGTGGTCGACAGAAGAATTATGCCGATAACCGACGCAAGCCATTGGAATTTCAAGTAGGAGATAAAGTATTATTAAAGGTCTCTCCTTGGAAAGGAGTGGTAAGATTCATCAAAAGGGGAAAGCTAAGTCCCAGGTATATTGGACCTTTTGAGATTATTAGAAGAATAGGACCTGTAGCCTATCAGCTACAACTGCCAGAGGAAATGGCAGGAATACATGATGTATTTCATGTATCTAATCTCAAAAAGTGTTTAGCTGATGAATCACTGATAGTACCTCTTAAGGATATAGAGGTAAACGAACAACTCAAGTTTGTAGAAAGGCCTCTAAAGATTGAAGACAGGAAAGTCAAGAACGTCAAGCATAAGAGACTAGTTCTGGTCAAAGTGAAGTGGGACTCCAAAAGAGGACCTGAATACACATGGGAGCTTGAATCAGAAATAAAAAGGAAATATCCGCACTTGTTCTAGTAGATCTCGAGGACGAGCTCTAAAACAAGGTGGGGAGAATGTAACAATCCTCAATAAACCGACACCCTCAAATATTTTTCGACACCCTATTATATTTTAAAATGTCTCATTATGTCTTTAAATACACCCCGTATGTGAAAACCGAGCCCGAATTACACTATAGCATTAAAAATAAAATTTAAAATTTGATTATTAAGTTAAGGCGGGCCGCGTAGGACCAACCCCAACCTTACGCGGGCGGTTTCAAGGTTGAAAACTGATTTCGTTGATTTCTTTAGTTTAGGCGGGCCGCGTAAGAATTCTCGTTAGTTTACGCGGGCCGCGTGAGATCAAAATAGTGGCGCAGCCCGGTGATGACACGTGTCATCATCGTGGCAAAGCTAGGCAGTGATCCGGACGAGCTACGCGTTGACCCAGATTTGACGCGGGCCGTGTAAGCCCCGCTTATGTGTTACGCGGGCCGCGTGAGACCCAGATTCAGCACCTATAAATAGAACGCATCGGATTTCAATTCAGTTCGTCCCGTTTTCATTTCTCAATCACAATTTCTGAATATAGGCTTTATAAAGCTGGTATTATACTCCCAAATTAGCGAGGCTCTGCTTCGTTGTAAGTATTATAACCCCAGTTTCGTAGTAGATACGATGCCCGATTGATTTAGGTTTCCGTAACAACTGTCGTGGTTCTGCCCGACGTAGTTGTTGGAATGCCGTCTCGGGGAGGGTATCATTAATATTTTCAAAGGGTTATGATACTAACCTATGTACATTTGTGTAAATTATAGATTATTCCCAGGAAACCCTTACGCGAAGTCTAAGATAGCAATGTGAGTTTATCCAATTTTTGTTAAACTTTTTGAAATAGTTTACAAAACCTTAATTGTTTTACAATGTGATTAAGCGGTGATTGAGTCTTTGTAGTTCTTCAATTACTACCGGTGTGTTGGGATTTTGTATACAAAATTTACTACATTGTGAATAGTAAGTCGGGACGACAGTACGTTACCATTGGACAACGAGTTAGCCAATGTGTAATATGACCCACAAGTCAGGATTGACAGTACTGAATGAGTAATTGTGTAGAAATAAACAATGTGATCACTCTCAATACTGTTTTAATTGATAAAATGTTTCTTGATTAAACTGGGATTCACTCACTAGTATTTCCCACTGACAAATGTTTTTAAAACGCGTTTCAGGTAACACAATGTGACAGCCAATTAGTAAAAAGCCAGCTGGAGAGCACTGAAGGCTTGGGAAAAATGTGGCTATAAAAGTTACCTAAAAGACGATGTTTTAAATTCAATAAAATAGGATTTATTCCTATAAACATGTTGTAATAAGAAATTTGGTTTTACCCATGTGATTATTAATATCAAATGTGGTGGTTTTACTCTGATAAACATTTCCTAACTACGGTCCTGATGTAATTTCCGCTGCCAAACTAACCAACTGATACCACCAAAATTCTGAGTTCGCGTCCGCCCGTTCCCGGGACAGATAAGGGATCGGGGGTTGCGACAGGATTAAAGGTTTGAAAGAGTTTAAAACCGGGGATAAAGTGCTTCTTTACAGTTCGAGGTTCAAGTTGTTTCCTGGTAAGTTGAAATCCGAATGGGCAAGGTCGTACGTTGTGAAGGAGGTGTTTCCGTATGGTACCATCGAGTTATTAAATGAAGCCGACAGATGATCTTGGAAAGTGAATGGCCTTAGGTTGAAGCATTACTTAGGAGGGC
Source organism: Helianthus tuberosus (assembly GCA_030545235.1). Taxonomy (NCBI): domain Eukaryota; kingdom Viridiplantae; phylum Streptophyta; class Magnoliopsida; order Asterales; family Asteraceae; genus Helianthus; species Helianthus tuberosus. Next base: position 56,575,557 of record CM060411.1, on the reverse strand, counting down.
CAATCGAGAACTCCGAGAAGAAGGAAACTCCTCTCGAAGACCTCCCAAACACCATCGCTATGAGTCTTGAGAGCATTCTCAAGTGTAGATTGTGTACCATTTGTATCCAGTCGTTGTTTGAGTTATTTTGTAGTTAACGGTAATTTGTCGTAGTTTTTCATGTTTTTGTTTTGTGTGTTTGAGTATTTTGCATGAATCATTACCCACGAGGAGCGATAATTGCAGAGAAAACGGCATTCCAGGTAAATCCAGTGTTAGAAAATATTTGGGGTATGTTTTGGGAAGCTTGGGTAAACACTTGAAAACTTTCTAAGGCACGAAGGCTGCAAAAATTCGAAACTTTCTGTTGAAAACATGCCTTCGCATCACGCCACGAGAAATCAAGTTAACTGTCGCGCTATGCCATGACTCGGTTCAAAATCATGCTGACCCCCTGTCTTCGCGTCGCGTGACCATGAACATGCTTAGCCGTCGTGTAACGCGACGACCCTAAATGACCTGAACGTTTTTGACCCATCCCCTGGCGTGACACGACGAGATATTATGTTAGTGGTCGCGTTGCGTGACAACCTTTATTACGAATTAAAACATGTTACCAGCTTTCATCTTCCCCATTTCAACCAAAACCCTAAGTCACGTATCCACAGCCGTAAACAGCCCTTCAACCACCATATTATCACCAAATCACCACCATTCTTCACAATATTTTCACCCACTTGACCCAAATCAAGTCCCGAACAAAACCCATCATCTGTTTGACCATTTAATCCGCTGATTTGCTCATATTGGGAATTCATCGTCATCAATTAAAGTTTAAATTTTTCTTGCCTTTTCGTCACGAATCTGGTATGTTTCCATTCTTATACTATTTACATTACTTGTCTAAAGTCTTGTTTGAGTATTGTTTCGAGTCATAGTGTCGGTTATTTGTCGGGTCAGGTTTGAGTCATGTCTAGTGTAGGTTGTTTAGTATAGTTATTGGTTGCGGATGGTTTGGTTTGGGGTATTTGAACATTGATTTGATGATTGTTGATTGATATTTGGATATATGCTCATAAAGCTCCAATCTTGCACTTTGAAATTGGACACTTTAATCGGATTAAAACCTCCTTTAATTAGGTGGAATTTTTTAAGTTAAATTTTGTTTCGACACTTAAAAGCTGATGACTTTAAGCAAAGTTGGACTCCATGTTCGTTGTGGTAGGCACTTGATTTTAATCGGGGACAATTAAAGTGTCGGGAGGGGGTAGTGTACATTGAGTCATAGTTGGTGTGTCGTTTTTAGTTTAGTCTAGTTCGGTCTTGGGTTTACTTATGCACGTACAAGTTGATAAAGCTCGCCCATACTCAATCTCCATTCGGGCGAGTTTAGTCATTACTTATGCAATTGTAAAACGGTATCCCACATTTTATTTCAACTTGATTTTCATAATTAACCGCGAATGAAATGCTATATGGTTGTTTCTAATTTTTAGAAAAAAAGTTTAAAAAAACCAAAAAAATTAAAAATATAAAAAATACCAAAAATAGCTTGTGATCACTAATTGTTTGCATGTTTTGCTTTGTTTAAACGTTGTTTGTGCATACATGTCTGGCGAAGATAGTAGTGCTGGGGAATAACGCCCACAGAAAAGGGGTCCGGCGGCTCGTGAACGAGGGGACCCGACATTACAGGTGGATGATCCGAATCCGAGAGGAAGAAAAATAAAGTATCATACTTGTGAAAGGATTCCGATTTGCACGATAAACAATAGGGCTGATCATCCGTTGTTACAGTTTGAGACAGGTACGAAAGAAAGGGGGAAGTACGATAGATTGAAAGATACTGAGTTTCTCGAGCATAGGATTATGGATTGGGAGTGTTTGGAAAGTATAGGTTCGCGACAGCGGGTGGAGCAAATTCTAGGTCCGAAGTTTTGGGATATGATGAGTTGTGTGTGGGATCAATATGAGGAGTTAGTGTTGGAGTTCCACAACACCTGGAAGCATAAGGAGGGTGCTTTCGCTCAAAGCAATGCTATATCTTTTAGTTTGGTTCGGACGGTTTTCGAGTTGGATATGGCTCATTTTGCGGTAGCGTCAGGTTTGTATACTCCTGAGGAGACGCAGTCGCCGGGTTTCTCTACGAGCTTGGGGGAGTATATTCGACTGCTAGAGATGTTAGTGTTGGTGCAGTTTGAGCTAATTTTGGGCTACTATTTCTAACCACTCGTTCGCTACTGCGCACCTTAGCACTTCGGTTCGTGACTCGGTCTATGTTACACCTTGAAAATTCTGTCTACTACCTTAGTTGGTCGGAAGTCGGGGGAAAACAAAGGGAATTGGACTGATATATTTGTTCTGATGTGTCAGGTGGAAAACAGAGATATGAATCTGGCGAGCGTGTTAGCCTGGTTGTTCAGTAGGACTCGTCGTGTGGGTTCACGAGCTACGTTGGACATGGGCCCGTATATCACTCGTCTGGCTTTAAATTAGGGCGTATTTGATAGGTATAGAGCTCAGTTTCTACACAAGGGGCAGACGACGGTTATTTTTGGGATGAAGGAGTTACAGGCTACTGGTATTGCTACTTACACTGAACCGATTATCGGGGAAAACATTAGGCAGGGGCCTCAAGTTCAGCCACCCGAGGGGCATCCAGCTGCGGATGTTATGGTGAAGATTGAGCCGACACACAGACAGCGACCTCGACCTCGACCTCGACCTCGACCTCGACATAGGCATGAGATGCCAGCACCTTAGTACCCGCGTAGACATCCACCCCCTAGCCCCTCACTTTGGAGTCATTATACACACGCATGGATTAGGGGTTCGGTGAGATACACGACTGGGCATCCCAACAGTTTGGGGATATTAGGCAGTGATTCAGAGTGGGCAGGAGAGACAGGATAATGCCTTGAGGTTCATGATGCAGCGGATGAGTATGGGAGTGCCTGATTTTTTCCAGCCAACTACACATCCGAGTCAGCCCGGACCGAGTGGTGCAGGTGGATCGATGCAGTTTGGTAATAGGGATCCGAATCCCCCGTTTACGATTTTTGGGCAGGGTAGTTCTGGTGCTGGTAGAGGCGATGAAGAGGAAGAGGAGAGTGACGAGGAGTAGTGTGGGGATGATGAGGATACAGCAGGAGCCGACTGAAGTATCTTTATTTTATATTTTATGTTGTTTTTATCCTCATATTTTGGTCTGTACTCATATTATAACTACTTTTAAACTGGTTGGTTGGGTTGGGGATGGTTGGTTGTGATGTTTGAACTGATGCACTTATTATATATATTATGTTTTGGTATATTTGTTTATGCTTGTTGATTGGTTTGATGGTTGCTGCCGCTTCTGTTTGCATGTGAGATTTAAAAACTGTTTGCTGAGTGTGTTCGGATTGGAGGGCGTATATGGAATTGACTGGCACATTGACAGTCTCACATATCAGCTAAGTCACTTTCCACTTGTATATTTTGTATTTTTTTAATTATTTGGTATTTAGTTTATTTATTTTAGTGGTAGTTTAGGTAGTTTGAGTCATGTTTTCATCCTAACATTAGGGACAATGCAAATTTTAAGTGTGGGGATGGAACATTTGAGTCGTAGTTCTAGTTTCGTTAGGTTAGTTTCGTTAATTTAGCTTATTGGGTCGATAAAAAAAATGAAAAATACAAAAAAATAAAAAATTGAAAAAATCCAAAAAAAATTTGAAAATTTTGAAAATGTCTCTCGTTTTAAGAAGTTTGCAAAATAAAAAACAGAAAATGATAGAAAAATCAGTTTTTGTTCGGGTTTTAAATAATAATAATAATAAGAGAATAAAAAGTTAAGCATGTGTATAACTTGGGATGTGTGAGTAGGCCTGGCACGGTTTTAGGTTCCTTTAAGCTAAAAATACCTAATTGTTGATTTGCTAGTGGGTTCTCATCTAGGAAAGGTAGGGAAGCCGTAACCGCCAAAAATAGTATAAGGAATGCCATTATAAGCTAAGACTTTTAGAATTTTTTATCAAAGAAAAAATAATAAACAAAAGAGTTAGACCGAAAAAAATTGACAAGGACTACGTAATCTCTGTTGGGGATAGTGACTCAGACTTAGAATGCCTCTAGGATTCTTAAATAAAAATGCAAAAATACTGATACCTATGTTGTCGCTCTCAGGGATGGTGACTCTGGTTGAGACAACATCTGGAATAAGGTATGCACAGTCAAAAGCTCAAAAGAAAAGAAAAAGAAAAAAAAAGAGAAAAATTTGATGTTAAATTCTCTTGATCTTGGTATAAAACGGTTAGGAAATAGTCCAGTAACTGTTCCTTTTGTTCCATAAGCTTGAGGCGTGATTAGGTGAAACGGTCAATTCTAGTGTGAGACCTTAGGTGAATTAACCAAATTTGAATTAAATCTACATGATAAGGGTTTGGAACCGGGTTTGGGTTTAAGAGGATAAACATCCTTGCAATCGCGGTTAACACAGGTTTTAATTTTAATAAAGTAATCTAGCTTTTTGATCCCGAGCATTTATCTGATTCTGATTCCGTTTGCATAATTCTTTTTCAAATCCGTTTGTTCGGTTTTTAGTTAGAACTCGTTACTTTGATTAGTTTTTTGTGTTTTCAGGTCGTTTGTGCTAAATGTGAAGAAAACCAGTGAATAATCGACTGATTATGGAGCTGAAACGAGATTCGGGTTGTCACGATGCTGAACCGGAACTGAAGTTGAAAAATTCTGATAAAAAAGAGCCTTGGGACTACGCGACAAGACCCGGAATCCACCGTGACGTTACGCGAAAAATAAAAAATCAATTTCTGGAATTCTAAGGGCTCGCGCTGCATGACCACAAGTGGACGTATCTGTCGCGTCACGCAATGGGGTTGCAAGTCGGCACAAGCATGTTTGCTGATCAGGGTTACGTATAAATTGATCATAAACTCAAAACAATGAGAACCTACGAACCATTGAGCTTTTGGACGAAAATTTAGTATCTTTGCAAGCGTTTTCGAGTGCTCGGAACTGCCAGTTGAAGATTTGAAGCTTAGGGAATCATTCTTGTCGCAATTCTGCTATTCGTGTGTCTTTTACCTTCGTTTCTTTCTTTGACTATGTTTTGTTTACTTGAAAATACTTTGTTTCTGATGTACTTGATGACTTTGATTGGCTAAATTTCATAAACTACCTAGACGGATGAATGGTTTGTTAAAGTTTCTTTTTTATAAAGGATAATTAATATTTATGGATTGTTTATGAATTATAGGCGACTTGATTATTGATTAGATGTGTTTGCATGCTTAACATTGTTTTAAAACTGTTTATTGCTTCGCACAATTCTTTGTGACGGTCTTTATCACATAATAGAGTCATGCTAGGTTTTAGATTTTGGTGAGTGTCTATATCACATAATAAATCTTTAATCTTTAGGGTTAAATTACGTAATAGACCTTAGAAGTAATATTCGGTAATCAAATAAATTAAGTGTTCTACTAATTCTCAAAGGTTGTGAGGTGCGAGATTATTGTTAGGTCTAAGTCACTAAATCGCAAGGTAGGAGTTTCGTAAGGAGTAACCCTTTTGGCTGCTGTCTAACAAGTCTAATCAGGAAACCAAGTTTACACTAGGTTTAGGTCCTGTGAGGGAGTGAATCTTTTAGGGTACTTTCGTAAACTCATTAGATGTCCTGTGAGGGAGTCTAACCAACCGGTGTCCGTAACAGCCTCTAGGGTGCCATAAGTGTCTCTTGAGAAGGGTTGAGGGTCTTTTTGGTATCTCGAAAGGTTTAGGATTTTACGATCCCGGTTCCATAATAATTAATATCCTAATAAAAATCGTTATTAAAAACAAACCAGGATTCCAGTCTAGATAGTGTCTTCACCATCTGAATAAAAGTCCAAAGTTAGTTCGTTTTAGTTATTTAATTTAATTGCAAATTTTTAGGATTATTTAGAAATCCCCCCCCCCCCAAAAAACATAAAAATACTTAAGTGTTGTGTCAGTGTCAGTTTAAATAGAGTCGTCAACGTAATTAATTAGAGTCTCGTGGTTTCGATATCTGGACTTGCTTTACTTTACTAGAGTCGATCGGTTCACTTGCCGGTTGGTGGTTTAGTCGAGTTTAGAGAGTCTAGAGTATTACTTTGTGTCTAGATTAGATTAATTTCAGTTATTTTTATTAAACTACTTTTAGCACATGAAGAGAGAATGTAATTAAATATTTAATCTAAAAGAGAATTAGTTAACAATTTATCCTTATACCCTTTTCATTTATTTTCTACAGATAAATAATTAGAAATTTGTCATTATTATAAATCTCAAGATCTCCTAAATCAATGGATAATATTTGTTCATATTGTTCACAAAAACAATATGGTTCATTCTTGAACCCTACCGTATATATATATATAGAATCATGAGAAAACTACATCTAAATGAGAAAACTAAAAAACTAACTAAAAAAGCCTTAAAAAAAGCTAAAAAACATACCAATTTGTTTTACAATTTTTTATAAAAAATCGCTATTTTTTATGTATGGAAAAAAATTTTCAAAAAAAAAATTGTTGTACTGCACATGTGCATTATATGTGTACTACACATGTGCATTATATCCGTATTAGTGCACATGTGTAGTGCAACAAAAAAAAATTAAATTTTTTTCCATACATAAAAAATTGTGATTTTTTTATAAAAAGTTGTAAAAAAATTGGTATGTTTTTTAGGCTTTTTTAGTTAGTTTTTTGGTTTTCTTATTTAAACTAATTTTCTCATGATATATATAGGCTAGGAGTTGGCTACAAAGTCCAAATTTCCTAAAAAGTGTAAAAAGTCATAAAACACCATAATGTCAACTATAAAACACATCAAAAACCCACAAGTAACATAATGAAGATTACTAAAACATCATATATGTAGGTTTTGTGTTGTGTTTTGGATGATGAGGCTCTGATTGTAGAATGACGAACATTATTGTGTTTTATGTTGATTAGCATGTTGTGTTTTATATTGATAGTTCTACGATGGCGTGTATGAAGTTTTTATGGACTATTAGGGTTTGAATATGGTGTTTTAGTAATCATCACTCTGTTAATGCGAGAACCGCGAGAACCAATGTGAACACAAAAAAATAACTAAAAAATCCAAAAAACACACAAAAATTTTTTTAATATTTTTCTAATAAAAAATCGCTATATTTCGTTATAAAAAGAAACTTTTTTTTCAGTAACAGTTATGGATGCACATGTGCATTTGTATCATTTTATGGAAAAATTCCGTAATATGTTACTCGTAGTAGAAAGAAGCACTTTCATTTACATTACAATCTGCAATACACTAATTTTTACAATATCAATATTAAGAATGCACATGTGCATCATTATGTATAACCATCATATAACGTGTTTTGGTACTCAAAGTTTGTGATTTGAAATGATGAAGTAGGCCCATATACTTGTTTTTTGGTTAGTTATATCTAGTGGTTGATGGTTTGATTATATTTGTCACTTTATGATTTAATATGTTGTTTGGATGGTATAAAGAGTGTTGATGTACATCTAATAAAGTGAAAATATTGGTAATAGTATTGTATTATGGATGGTAGGAGGCAATGGTATTATATTACTGATGGTATGAGGTAATGGTAGTGTATTATGGATGGTATGATAGATGAAAGGGAATGTGTATTCAAAGTGGTGTACCAAAACACGTTATAACATGTTCATACATATAGATGCAAATGTGCATTTCTGGTGTTGTTAATGTTATAACAAGTTCATACATATAGATGCACATGTGCATTTCTAATATTCTTAATGTAAAAAGTAGAGTATTATAAATGGTAGTGTAAATGAAAGTACAATTAGCTGATATTAGTAATATGTTACAAAATTTGTCAAAGAAATGATGCATATGCATATCCACATGTGCATGGATACTTGTTACACGATTTTTATTTTTTTTTTGTTTTCTGTGACGAAATGTAGCAATTTTTTTTATAAAAAATAGTAAAAAAACATTTTTAGTGTTTTTTGAATTTTTATATATTTTTTGGTTGTGTTCACACTTGGTTCTCGCGGTTCTCGCAAAAAAAAAGGTGGTTCCTAACGGATCCTTCTCCAATATATATATATATAGGGTAGGGTTAGATAGAAAACCCTAAAAATTTGAGAAACAACTAGAAAACCCAACCTCCCGACTTTTTTTTTTTTTTTGAAAAAAATAACATATGTAATATACATGTTTTTAAGAGTTTTGAGCCAAAAAAATCAAAAAAGCGCCGAGTGTTTTTTTTTTTTAAATAAACAAGTTTCAGCAACCTTTTGCCTAACACATGTTAGTGAAAAAGTTGCTGAAACTTGTTTATTTTTTTTTAAAAACCACTCGGCGATTTTTTGATTTTTTGGCTCAAAACTCTTAAAAACATGTATATTACATGTGTTATATTTAAAAAAAAAAAAAGTCGGGAGGTTAGGTTTTCTAGGGTTTTTCTCAAAATGGAGGGTTTTCTCACTAGCATTATCCTATATATATATATATATATATATATATATATATATATATATATATATATATATATATATATATATATATATATATATATGTATATGTATATATATCTGTAGGGATGGGTTAAAATGAAACTACCCCCAGTTACGAAAACCGTATGAACCACTTCTCTACCTTTGATCTTTTGAGATGAACGATTGATACTAAAAGTAACTTTATTTAATATTTAATTATTTTTGTCTTGTTATGTTTTTAAAATTTTATTGTCATAACGGTAATTTTGTCAATTTGTTTTTTTTGCTTATATGTTATTAATATTTATTTTTGTCTTGTTTGGTTTTTTTTACAAATCAGATATTACGCCCTGTTTTTTTCGCCCCGTTTTTTACGCCCCTTTTTTTTACGCCCCGTTTTTTTACGCCCCGTTTTTTGCGCCCCGTTTTTTATGAAACGATTTTTTTAACAAAAACTTTTTTACGAAAAACTTTTTGTGGTTTTAAACTATTTTACAAAAAACAAAAACTTTTTAAAATTTTTGACAAAAAACAAATTTTTTTACGGGTTTAAACTTTTTTACAAAAAACAAAAAAAAATTAACACCAAAACAAAAAAAAAAATTATTTTTCAAAAACTCTTTTACAATTTTTTTTTACTAAAAACAAAATTTTTTACGCCAAATATCTTTTTACGCCCCGACCCCGATTTTCGGGTTTACGAAATTTGAGAATTTTAACAAACGAACTCACCCAAAAATCGCGACTCAATAGATGTATCAGATATGTTGAACTTGTCATCATCGACTGAAAATAAAAATATAAAACCAACAACAAAAATCCAAACGATGTGTGGATCTTGAAAAAAAACAGGGTTTGACTCAAAGTTTCCAATAATCAAGGCTGTAAAGCGGGGTTGCAGGTTCAAAAACCTACCCTCCACCATCCTTGCCGCGCCATCGTCATCAATTGTCGGAAAAAATTGTTTCGAACTATCATTGCCAACTCAACCCAATATCAAAAACACAAATTAATCCAAGATCCAAATAAAAGCAACTCACTTTATGCAAACACAAAACCAACAAAATCCCAGCTTACACAAAAAACAACAAAAACAGAATCAAGATGGTTCAAGATTCAAAAAAACTAACCAGAATCAAGAACATAAACACCCTCTTACAGATCATTCATCAAAGAACACAAACACCCTCTTACAAACTAACCATCAAAGAACACAAAAACCGTTTACAGATCATTCATCCACCTTCAATCCTCCAAAAAACCCCTTATTCCTTCACCCCTCCCTTTCACCTGGACCCCCATCGATTCCCACTTCACAACCCCTTCACCCACCCCTTCACCCATCATTCATCGCCACCACTGCCTTCGACACACATATATTCACGGCAAAGGTTACATAACACTACTCCTAAATTACATCAAATTTTATCCCATGTCAGGAATTGAACTCTAGTCACTCTCCAAGAGATATAAAGCCTCTACCACTCACCAAAGTGATGATGGCCCTTGCATGGTATATGTATGTGAGGAAGAAAAGAGGGATTGAAATAAAAGGCATTGTTTTTAGTTAATTATGAGGGAGTACTTTTCCTATTGGTTAAATTAACCATTGGTGAATATTTGAACTCAATGTGGGTGCTTTTTCTATTGGTTGAATTAACCATTGGTGAATATTCGAACTCATTGTGGAAATTGTTTACATCTGCATGCACGTATAATTTTTTTTTCAAACCAAAATCACCATTATTATCTAAATCAATCAAGGATGATATAAATCACCATTACTATCTAAATCAATCAAGGATGATATTACAATGCGACAAATAGAGACAACCAATCCAATTTAAAGTTACATTTCCCCAACTTGAAGTCCGTTAGAATGAAAGAAGCATAATATCATCACCTGGCGTGTCTTCTCTTGGTGTAACCTCTTTCCTATATATCCAAAGAGCAAATATAGAGCATTAGTGGGTGACATTTGAATAGTATAATAAATATAAAGCATCAGTTGGTTTATGTTAGAATACATGGTCTGACATATAATAATTTCCTAGTACCCAAGGCTAACAACGAAACATGAGCAATTTGAATAGTATAAAATTCTGGAACTTTTTGTTGTATAAAAATTGAACATGAAAAAGACATCCAATCATGATCTATGTTTACATCTATCTATATGGATATAAGGGCTGAAGACTAGGCTTTCTTTAACTAACAATATTAATTACACAACTGAACCTTAACATGTGTAAACTAATATTGGTCATTCATTCATAAAGAATACCATCAAGGTTCCTACCCGATGGTCAATCAGTTGCTTCCGCTTGTGGCCTTATTCGAGTGCCGTGACACCTTAATATCTACTCCCTCCTCTCCACATGTAGGGGGCTCAAAGAAGAGTCGAGTCACGCAAGGACATGGGGTTAGCAAAAAGGTTCTCCCTTTAGGACCGACTACAAGAAGCTCAAAGACTCTAATAGAAAGAGGCCCCTTGTGGGACTTCTTTTTGAAGGGGGGGGGGGGGGGGGTGACGGCTTTCCGGGCCTTCCCCAAGCATGCTTGATCTTGGCTTCTAGATCCATATCCTAAATCCAATTGACTTTGACATCGGTACCGATTTGCACACGATTGTAATTGATTTTGGATGGATTTTGGTAGTTTTAGTTGAAATCATGTGGCACTTGATTTTTGGTTGGTAGTTTTGGTTTATTAATGGTGCCCCTTCACTCTTAGGCTAAATCGCAAATCCCTCCATTCTTCATCACCACATCATCATCTCTTTCATCTTTCAAGACGCTCACCTTCATCCTTCAACGTATGTTATATCCATCCTCAATCTGTCAACCTCTTTTTATATGTATATATTTTTTTAACATTGAATAGAGAGAGGGAGAGAGAGAGATGAAGAAGAAAGAGAGAGACACATCACATGATAAACCCAGTACAACCCTCCATCGTCAGAAAATTTTATGGGATAAAGAGAGTGTCATGAGCCCAACAGACCGGTCAAACCAGCCCAACAGCAGTGGAACACAAATAAATGGCCCAACCCAGTTAAGAAGAAGTGAAAGAGTAACAAATCAGCCAACAAAATACCTTGACTTCATCATGAGTGCCACCTCAGCTAGTGCATAACAGAATTGGTTACTCGCCTATTTAAGTAATTATTTTTATTATCACGAGGCAGGAAAAGTTTGTTAGATCTCTGTGATCATTCTATCTCTCTCATCCCCATTCTTGTATTCTTTTCCCACATGGAATGTCTAATATTTCAATGAAAATTACTATTTCCTGCTCTTATTGTCTCAATTGCAATTGTCAGTAGTTAATTCATTACAATTTGGTGCTTTCCATTGAGCCTCTGATTAGATGGCAGAGGGAACTCGTTCTCATGTGATGGAAGAAACAGTGAAGAATGTTCAAAATGATCAACAAGCTATGAGGCAAGAGCTGACGGTGTGGTGACCGCCATCGCCTCATTGCAACACTCCATCAACGAATTGATCAAGTGTTCTGATGCTGGATCGAATAGTTTGAAGAAACCGTGGGGTGCTAAGCGTCGTATCGTCTGGATGAAGAAGGATCTAGCATTTTGGGCCGCCATAAACCAGCTCCGATCTGTTTAGCCAGATTCAACAGTGAAAATCCGAAACGATGGCTTGCTCATGCGGGTCGTTATTTTGAGTTCTACGTGATTCCGGTACTCGACCGACTCACTATTGCTTCATTTTACCTTGATTAGGGGTGGCAAAATCAACCCATACATTCAATTTTGGGTTAGGATGGGTTTTATTTTTGTAGTAGATGGGTTAAGTTGGGTTAACAAAAATTGTTAAATGGGTTAAGATGGGTAACTTTAAAAAATAACAAAATAACATGTGGGTCAGAATGGGTTTTTTCCTGGGTAAAGTACATTCATTCGTTCTCTGTGCTACCAACATCCTCTCCTCAATTCCACTCAAAACCATGAAGGCTTCATTCAGATTTCAGAGGAAGCTACGACGCCGACAACTCCGACGCCACCGGCTCCGTCGCATTCAACGCCGGCGCCCTCAACTTACGAGCTTCCGTCACCGGCGACACCTTAACCAACACTCCGTCCTTAAACAACCTCACTCTCTCCGTAGAAAACCCCGGTCTCTTCAACATCGACTACAACCTCCCCAAAAAGGTTCACATCACCAATAATCATCAATAATATTTGCTCAATTTCAACTATAAGTCTATAATTCTGTTTCTTTTTAACCTAATATTTCGTTAATTTTTATATATTTTCTTTGTGTAATTAGGATGTGAAGTTTCAGTTTATGAAATTTCAGTGTGTTGAATGAATGCCTACCAGGTGTTCTATGAAATGCTTGAGTGAGTGTTATTTAAAACCAACAATTCAGACCAAAAGTTATCAGTGGTGAATTGATCAAATAGTGGTGATCTGATGCTGAAGGTGTTATTTAAAACTCAGTAAACATTGTTGATGAGTTCACAGAATTGAGCAGTACATCTAAGCCTTGCTTGCTTCTAACTGTTTTAGCAAATTGAAAAATGTTAAATGTCTCGGTCGATTTCAGAAAAATGTGTGCATCTGGGCGCATCATGCGAGCGAGCGCATCAGTAGCGCATTATGCGATTTAAGTCGCATCAACCTCGCATCATGTAATTGCAGCGCATCGCATCACCTGATGCGATCTCATCAGCGCATCGTGCGCATCACGCATTATGTGTGCATTTTAAAACCAAGATAAGAACCAAGCCTTTTAACCCGGAATTTTATTTATCTAGTTTTTCTTTCTGTTACATATTGATACCTCTAAATCTACAATAAATAACACACATGTATATGAAACAATTACGATTAAAGTAAAACCTTATGCTCTTTAACTTTTAAACTTTGATTTGGGAATGTCACTAACTATGCATTGTACAGTTCGGTAGGGGCATTGTGTGTTCCGATGCGGCTGCAGAAGCCGCTCATTTCGGGTACACATCAGTGGACAGACCAGAGGGATTTCTAGTTTTAGCAGTTGCTTCTCTAGGGGACGAAATTACAGAACTGACCTCACCACCTGAGGTACATGAATCCTGAATATTTCGTCGCGTGGTACGCCACTTACCTAACAGTAAGTGTACAATTTCACAGGATACGAAGTCGCTATAAGATAAGAAAGCTGGAGTGATGGGGTTAGGAAGGAAGAAAACCGACGAAAAAGAGCATTTCGTCTGGAAAGATGACATCATATATGTTATTTGACATTAACTGTGCTATTGGTCAATGACATTAACAGATCATTGGGTTCGGGTTTGTCCAACGTGAAGTACTTCTCGGATGCAATGGCAGCGAGCGAACGTATAAGAGAAGTCATCATAAGAGTCCCCGAAATTGATTTTCAGTACAGTTAGACTCTACTGTTTCATGTTAAAGGTGAGATCATGTATGATGTATCTTTCACTGCATAAAAAAGTGCCAAAAATACAAACAGTTGGTTCCAAAGTTTTAATTTTTCCAGTCTTGGTACAGTTCAGTTCAGTCTTGGAACTATTACACATTGACTTTCTTAATTTTTTAAATTTTCTGATGATGGCCTGCAATCCCAAAGTTTTTTTAATTTTTTTTTGATTTTTTTGATTTTTTTAAATTTTTTTGATTTTTTTTGAATTTTTTTTATTTTTTTTATTTTTTTTGAATTTTTTTGATTTTTTTTGAATTTTTTGAATTTTTTTTTATTTTTTTGATTTTTTTGAAATTTTTTGATTTTTTTTTGAATTTTTTGAATTTTTTTATTTTTTTTATTTTTTTGACAAAAACCCATCTTGACCTAAACTCATTCTAACCCATCTTTTAATAAACCCATCTTAACCCAAACCCATTCTAACCCATGCCCATCCTAACCCATTACCCAAACCTACCCAACCCACCCATTTTGCCACCCCTAACCTTGATGATGCCGCTGCCGATTGGTACGACTGGTTATGCCGTCATCATCGGATTACAGATTGGGAGGCGTTTGTTGTGGCTCTGTTAAAGTGGTTTCGTTCGATTGAATTTAAAGAACCAGAAGCGTTACTCACTAAATTGTATCAAGCTTCCACTGTCGCTGATTATCGTTCTAGATTTGAGGCCATTTCTAATCGTACTATGCCATTGCTGGAAGAATTCTTAATCAGCTGCTGGATATCCGGTCTCCAGTCCGATATCAAGCAGTCGGTCATTTTCCATGGGCCTGTTACTCTAGAGGATGCGATGGAAAAGGCCCATTTACATGAAAGACGGGTCTAATTTAAAAAGGGCTTGGGCCGGGTCTCTCTTGGATCTTCTAAACCCTTACTACTTACTCCCAAATCGGTGCCGATGACTACTCAGACGACTCAATTTCCGGCTAAGTCGTCTCCTCCTTCTTCCTCCAAAGTGGGTTTTCGTCATCTATCTTCAACTGAAATATCTCAAAAGCGTTCCCAGGGCCTGTGTTTACGTTGTGACGAGAAATATACTTGAGACCATAAATGTAAATCGGCTCCTCAACTCCTCTTTTTCGATGATGATCCTCCTGATGCGATTGATTCACCGGCTTCTCTATCTTCCGAAGCTAATGATTCTGTCTTAGCTGAAAAGTTACAACTCGACGAGGTAAAAATGCAGTCTGTGATTTCTTATAATGCGTTATCGGGTGGTTGTTCGTCTACCATGTTATGGTTTACTAGGTTAATTCAGGGAAAAGAGGTTTAGATTTTGTTAGATGGGGGGAGCACCCATTGTTTCGTGCAAATCCGAATTGCGAAATTCTTGAATTTGACTATTGAATCAATTGCTCCATTCTCTGTTTTGGTTAGTAATGATGAAAGGTTACCATCTTCAGGGTCGGCTAAGAATATCAAAGTGGTTATCCAGGGTCATACTATTGTCGTCGATTTTTATGTTTTACCGTTGCAAGGTTAGGATATTGTTTTGGGGTTTTCTTGGTTTGCAACCCTCGGGTCGGTTCTCACTGATTATTCGAAATCCATTTTTGAGTTTCTTTAAATGGCCAACAAGTACAGTGGCAAGGTGATGTTACTCAAGCTCAAGAAATACTATTCCATGGGTTTAGGCATCTTATGAACTCTGATGGCATTGGCAACTATACCATTTGAGCCTTTTACCTCAAGATACCACACCACCTACCTACCCTCCCGATTTACAGGACGTTTTAACCAATTTTGCCCCTGTTTTACACCCACTTAATGGATTACCACCCCCTAGATCTCACAAGCACCACATTGACTTATTACCATCTAGCAAACCGGTTTTGGTGCGTCCATACCGTTACCCTCATTTTCAGAAACAAGAGATTGAGCGTTTGGTTCGTGACAAGCTCTAACAAGGTATTATTAGGCCAAGCAAAGGGGCTTTTTCTTCGCCGGTTTTATTGGTTCAGAAGAAGGACGGGACATGGAGATTTTGTGTGGATTATCACGCATTGAACGTGATAATGGTGCGGGATCGTTTTCCTATTCCATCGGTGGATGAATTATTTGATGAGTTACATGGTGCTCACTACTTCTCTAAGCTTGATCTATTAGCTGGTTACCAACAAATTCGGATTGCCAACGGTGATGCTATGAAGACTGGTTTCCGTACACACGATGGTCATTACGAGTTTTTTTGTGATGCCCTTCGGGCTTACCAATGCGCCATCCACCTTTCAACGGCTTATGAATGACGTTTTTCGGCCCTTTCTCCGCCGCTTTATATTGGTATTTTTTGATGATATGTTAATCTATAGCAAATCGTGGCAAGAACACTTACAACATCTCACTGTACACTACAATTATTACTTGTTAATCAGCTGGTTGCTAAGCTATCCATATGTGTTTTGGGGCAATCTCAAGTGGCATATTTGGGCCACATCGTTTCGGCCCAAGGTGTTGCTGTGGACCCAGACAAAATCCGATCCATTCAACATTAGCCAGTCCCTAAAACTGTGAAACGAGTCCGCAGATTTTTTGGGACTTACGGGGTACTACCGCAGATTTATTAAGAACTATGCTTCTGTTGTCGGTCCACTAACGGGCCTCCTCCGAAAGGACTCCTTTTATTGGAATGAGACCACCCTTCAAGCCTTCACCAAACTTAAAGATCTTTTGAGTTCCACCCCAATTTTGGGTCTACCAGAGTTCTCTAAACCATTTACCATAGAAACAGATGCTTCGGGTACCGATGTTGGGGCCGTATTGTCCCATGAAAAACACCCTTTGGCTTACTTTAGCAAGAAGCTTTGCCTCGAATGCTTCCACTTATCACCGAGAAATGTATGCTATCACCCAAGCCATTTCGAAAGGGAGACAATATCTCTTGGGTCACTGCTTCACTATTGTCACCGATCAACAATCTATTAAAGGTTTACAATATCAAGTTATTCAGACTCCTAAGCAACAAAAGTGGTTGGGTAAGCTTTTGGGATTTGATTTGGACATTGTGTACCGACCCGGTTCACAAAACGGCGCTGTAGATGCTTTATCATGTGTTCCTATTCGCCATCTTTTAGCCATTTCTGCATCGGTTCCCACTTTTTTACAGGAATTACATTCAGCTTGCTATTCGGACCCTGAAATTACTTCCTTTCTACAAAAGTATTCTGCTGACCCATCTTCATTTCCAGATTATACACTCCAAAATGGGTTACTGTTGTTTAAAGGATGTTTCTTGGTTCCCAACAACTTGGCCTTACGACACCAACTTCTTTTGGAGTTCCATTCTTCGGCTTTCGGGGGGTCATTCAGGTGTTACACGAACTTTTCAACATTTAGCTGCCACTCTTTATTTGAAGAATATGAAAACTGATGTCAAGGAATTCATCTCCCAATGCCAAATTTGTCAACAGACAAAGCCTTCCTTTTTGTCCCCGGGTAGGTTACTCCAACCTCTTCCCATTCCACAGGCAGTGTTCGAAGATATTGCATTGGATTTTATTACTTGCCTACCTAATTGTCTAGGTAAGACGTTCATTATGGTAGTGGTGGACCGATTATCTAAATAAGGTCATTTTATTGCCTTGCCACCATCATTCACTAGCTTTACGGTTGCTACCGCCTTTATTAATGAAATTATCTGGTTACATGGTATTCCACTTTCAATTGTGACTAACCATGACAACCATTTCATGGCCGAATTTTGGAAAGAATTGCATCGCATGAACGGTACTACCCTCAAGTTTAGTACCGCCTACCACCCCCAAACCGATGGGCAAACCGAGGCTCTTAACCGATGTTTAGAAATGTACCTTCGGTGCTATGTGGCGGGTCATCATAACAGTGGTTACAGTTCTTACCGTGAGTTGAGTTTTGGTATAACACTTCATTCCAAACTTCGTCTCAAATGACACTGTTTGAGGTTTTGTATGGGAGGAAGCCTCCATCTCTTACTCGTTACTTATGAGGTTCAACCCCTAATGTCACATTGGAAGAACAATTGATTGAACGTGACAATGTCTTGGCTTTATTGAAAACGAATCTATCAAAGGCTCAATTCCGAATGAAACTGGCTGTTGATAAACACCTTCGAGACGCGCAGTTTGAGATTGATGATTGGATGTTCATTAAATTACAATCATATCGGGAGGGCTCGGCCCGGTTACAACGACATCATAAGTTGGGTCATCGCTTTTTTGGGCCCTATAAGGTTCTTTCAAAAATTGGATCAGTTGCATATAAACTTGATTAACCCACAACTGCTAAGATTCACCCGGTATTTCATGTTTCCTTGTTACGTAAATGCCTTGGTAAGCCAATTCATCATATTACCCCTTTGCATCTTGTTGATTTTGCGTCCACTATTATCCTACAACTTGGGCTATTCGTCAGAAGCGCTCGGTTTTAAAAGGTACTCAACTAGTTTCTCAAAGCTTGGTTCAGTGGGATGGTCTGCCTCCAGAAGATGCCACCTGGGAGGATGATTATCAGCTAGCCCAACAGTATCCTAATTTTCCACTTGAGGACAAAGTGGGTCTTAATGGGGGCAGTATTGTTATGAGCCTAACAGACCGGTCCAACCAGCCCAACAGCAGTGGAACACAAACAAATGGCCCAGCCCAGTTAAGAAGAAGTGAAATAGTAACAAATCAGCCAACGAAATAACATGACTTCATCATAAGTAGTGGCGCACAAAAAACCCGAACCCGGACCCGGACCCGAAAAAAAAACCCGGAACTGGGTATTATAAAACCCGGGTTTTTTATACCCGAACCCGACCCTACCCGTAGGGTAGGGACCGGGTATGCATATTTGATCTAAAACCCGGAACCGGTTTTTTTATACCCGGTTTATACCCGAAACCCGGTTTTATAAATACCCGGAACCGGGTTTTATAAATACCCGGAACCGGTTTTTAAAAAAACCCGATTTTGATGTAATCTTGTTTAATTATGTATGCATTAAGACTTCTAGTTCTTATGATTTAACAAAATTATGTATGCACTTTGATGTAATCTTGTTTAATTATTAGGTTTCTAATGATGTTTGCCACCACTACTTAATTATTTAGTATATTTCATTACAAGTGGAAACAAATATGCCAATATATGTTGACTCTTCTATTTTCTTTGTTTGTTTAATATCATTATTAGTTTTTGTATTTAATAAATTGTGCATCTGTTTTTAAAGTTCAAGAATAACCACATGAAGAACTATAAATTGTGCCTCTGTTTATAAATTGTGCCTCTGTTTATCAATAGATTTGATGTCTATGTGTGAGAGTTATGTTTGATACATTTTATAAGCATAGTTCCGGTCGGGTTTTTTTAATAACCGGTGCGGGTTTTTTCCCAACCCGATGCATACCCGAACCCTACCCGATGAATACCCGAACCGGACCCAAACCTGGAAATAGGGTATTATAATACCCGGGTTTTATAAAACCCGACCCGAACCCGGGTATATAGGGTATACATTTTTGGTAGAAAACCCGGACCCGGACCCGACCCGGTTTTTAAAAAAACCCGATTTTGTAAAACCCGATCCTACCCGAAACCCGGTTTTTAAAAAAACCCGATTTGTGCACCACTAATCATAAGTGCCACCTCAGCTAGTGCATAACAGAATTGGTTACTCACCTATTTAAGTAATTATTTTATTATTATGAGGCTGGAAAAGTTTGTTAGATCTCTGTGATTATTCTATCCATCCCAATTCTTTTATTCTCTTTCCACCTGGAATGTCTAATCTTTCAATGAAAATTACTATGTTCTGCTCTTATTGTCTCAATTGCAATTGTCAGTAGTTAATTCATTACAGAGAGGAGGTGCGGTGATCCCTTTCTCCCTGCCGGATGTTGTGACAGCCCCATCAACTCCCTCGAGACCATAACATAATACCCTTGCACAAAAAAGAAACATAAGCAATCAAACAGATAATAATTTTCGGTAAGATGTGGTGATAGATTTTGGAGATGAAAACACATGAATACACAATTGTAGTCTTGAGTCGTGTACTTCCGGCTTTTTACTGAAAATATTAAAGAGATTTTAAATTAAGTGCAAAATATATTTTGACTAAAAAAAACGTAAAACGACAAAATCAATTAAAGTAAAAACCCCACAGAATCGGTTACAAACGACCATCGATCTACTAAAGGGTGATAGGGGCAAATGTCACCTATTCCATATTTGTGAAATCATGGTCGTCTCATTGTACAAAAGAGTAGAGCAACTTATGGGTGACAAATATGATTTTATATACACACACCATGACACCAACGAAAATTCCTTTTTTAATCAAAGCTATCAATGATTCTTAGATTAACTAGTTTGAAAAGAGGTATTTTATGGTCTTTTAACGTGGATGTTATATGAAGTCTTATGTGGTGAATATTTTCTGGTTGGGCCAGAGATTTTATCATATGAGGCTTTTTGGTGGTGAGTTTCTTCTGAAATGATGGACGGGCGTGGTCACCAATGATGTTTGTGTTCTTAGAGCGTAGGTGACTTTTCGCCAATAAATTTGCTCGGATGACTTGTATTGTATTCCTTGTGCGTTCAAAAAAAATATATCAAAAGAAGCTCTTAAGGTTCTTACTTAAGAAAATAAAGAAGCTCTAGTATTTTTTATATCGTACTATATAGCGAGTGTCAGTACCGTACCAGTACCATAACGAATCAAACTGATACACCCATCGATGTCGTTATTAGTACTATTACGACTTTTATGGTTTTCGATTGATATAAAACATGTGTTGGCATCTTTTTAAGCATAAAATGACTTTTTATAAGTTTTCTTTGGTTGTTATATCTAGTGTATTGGTGTCGTAACGAACTAAACCGATACCAACATAAACCACATTCCCACTGCAGCGCGCGAGGGAATCCCACCAATATGTAACTAAGTTAAGTTCCATGAAGAAAATTCAAACAAAACTTGTATCTTCTTAAAAACCGTTACTAATCATTATAAAGCTTGGGTTATCATTTAGTAACATGTATGGTTGTAAAAGTCGTTAAGCGCTCCCTAATCGGTCGACCGGGGAATTGAGAGTACTCGGCCTAGGCGGAGAGTACTCAGGAAGTACTCGGACATGTTAAATTGTAAAGAAATTAGTTTTTGGAAATTAAGTATATGTCAAACAACATAAATTTACTAAAGACTATAACAAAATACGTGAAAATGATATTCATTCTTTAATATAATATGCAAAGAAATTATGCTTTATTATTTTTTAAGTCAAACTCGGCCAAGTTGACCTACTAGACACGATTTTGGTCGAGGTTGACCATGTTTGACCGATTCTGAGTAATTAGGCGGAGTCAAAGAAAGTCGTCTCGGCAGCCTACCTTGTAGCGACTACTCAGGGCGTACTCGGGCTTGGAAACCTTGTTTTACAACCATGGTAACATGTATTTTAATGTACTTCAATATGACATTGAATTTCTTTTATGTAAATAAGCGTAGCCTGATCGGTGTGGGGCTGGATGATGGGGAGGTCGAAAGGATGGCGTCCAGGCTTAGTTGTAAGGTTGGTTTTATTTCGTTCAACTTTTTGGGGGTCACCATTGGGGAGAATATGAAACGGGTAAAAACATGGCGACCGACCATTGAGAAGTTGGCAAAAAAAAACTTTCAAGTTGGAATGTAACACCCCAATCGCGTAATACAACATGGCTGGAATATCTGGGAGTCACGTTATAAATTGCTCACAACCACTGGTACTAAATTGTTTCATTACTGTTAACATTGTTTTACAATACAAAGAATACATGTAATTGTCTTTTGATTAAAGTAGTCTAAGGCCCGGATGCTATCCAATGTGCAGCATGCTTGAATAATCAAAACCTGAAACATATGTGAAAATAAGAGTCAGCATAAAAGCTGGCGAGTACATAGGTTTTGTTAGCCAAATAAATGACAAAAAGTTTGGTATTGCAATACTTTGACAACTATGAGAGTCGTCAATTGAAAATGGAATCTTTGAAGCCAAGGAATGGCAAAAAGGTTTAGCATTGCAATACATTATCTTAATTGTGAAACTTCTGACAAAAGAGTTTTGTATATGGCATTATGATTATTACTAGGTAATTTTTATGCCATTGAAAATTGTACTTTGATCTTTGTTATCACATTGAAATCGGTTATAAAACTTGTGAGTGTATCCTATCAAGGATTAATAATAACAATATTGAAATCGATCATAACTTGTGTGAGTATTATTAGAAATCAAGTCAATGATTTATAATAATACTTTGGATATCCTTCTAAGAATCTAACATATGAAAATATGGAAGATTCTACAAGGATTTGGATAGGTGAACATTGGATCAACTAAACACAAAAATTCTAAAGTGATTCAGATAAAGCTACAAGATTAATACAATAAGAACACTTATATATAGAAGTACCAGCGGCGTATCCACCATGTTCTTATGGTATTACACTTGTTTCGTTTTCTAAATCACTACTAATCACATAAACACAAAATCATCAACTTGGTCATCAACTTGTAAACACACATTAAAGTACACAATGAATCCAATCGAGGACTTCAATTTAGTACTTTAAACATCCCACAAGAATCTAACTATGAAGATAGATAGATAGATACTATAAGGACCCGGTTTTGTGTTCTCAATCGGTAGTATATCAAACTATACTTTGGTAAACGATATCACATTGGTAGCATATCAAACTATGATTTGGTAAACAATATCACATTGGTAGCATATCAAACTATGCTTTGGTAGTATATCAAACTATACTTTGGTTTGTGATTTGTTAGTATATCAAACTATACTTTGGTAAACAATATCACATTGGTAGCATATCAAACTATGCTTTGGTAGTATATCGAAATATACTTTGGTTTGTGATTTGGTAATATATCAAACTATACTTAGTAAACACATATATGACATACATTTGAGAAAAGTTGATTACACATATGAATCACCCCAAAACATTCGTAAAAGAGGGGAACTATGTACTCAGTTGGGATTGCGTATATGTCTTGTTCAAATGAATAAACAAAGCTCAAAGGATCAAGAGTTCAAGTTTTGAAGTGGTTCCTAGTGTACAGGATAATTACATGTTAGTGTCGAAACTTGAAAACGGGAGATCGGATATAATGAAGTCTTATAAACCAAATGAGTGTTGGGAATCATATGATATGGCTTAGTAAACTTAACATTCTGATTTGGAATGGATCCTAAGTTCTTTTGACATGTTTTGACTCGTTAAATTAGTTTACGCTACTTTAACAGGTCATTTGTGTAAATGTGTGATCGGATGGTCAAACATGTCCTATGATAAGTCTTAAATGCCAAAACATGTTTAATAAAGTTGTAACATCAGTTTATATGTCAAAAAGTTGGTTACATATGCTTAAAATGGATTTATGCGCAAAAAGGGCATTTTGGTCATTTTTAAAGAACATAAGAAAGACTTATCATAACACAAACCAAACGACGTGACCATAAGGTATAGCCTCAATAGGTTATTCCCTATACAACTATGGTCACTAATATGTGTTTGGTCGGATCCTAAGATCGACCAAACGGGTTGGATTCGAAAGTCAAAGCGGTGGTCAAACCGCTCGACTTACGACCCTAAATAAGCACTAAACTAAAAGTGACAAGTTAGACATGTCAAAACATGTCTAACTAAGTTGCAAAACTGATTTGGTATCAAAACTTAGCGTTTTGATACCTGAAAATAGTTCCGTCGTAAAATGCACAGTATATGCATTTTTTACCAAAACTTTCACTCGTCACTTCGGCTAGTAAACGTGGTAATCAGAAGGTGCAATCGTAGGGATTATAACCTTCATGATTACGATCACGTTGCAAAGTTCAATTGAACTTTGACTTGACCAATTATGGTCATAACTGAAAGTCAAACAGAAAGTCAACTATTTGACTTTTAGCTCAAAATAAACTAAAATAATGAACAATACTAGGAAAGAACACTTGTGTTCTAGGATGACAAGAATACTCAGTAGGAGGCCTCCAATGGGAAGCAAACTCCAAAATAGAGAAGATAGAGAAGAAGAGTGAAAATGAGCAAGTTGTGATGTTGAGGAAGCTTGCTATTTATAGTAATTGAGGATGACTAGGATCATTCCACATGTCCCAAGCATGAAAGGGGATTAAAACAAGTTTCCAAAGTAGGTTTAACCTTGGGGAATACTCAAACTTGGGCTAGTATGAATAAATCAACTGCTGGTCAAAATCTGGTTGCTGGGCATGGTTTACGGACCGCAAGGGGTCCTGCCATACGGTCCGTATGGGTCTGGCAAGGGCAGCACTTTCCATTTTTGGCAAGTTTAGCCCCTGGACTTGTTTCGTCGCGTTTTGTCACCTCTAACATCGGTTAACCTAATTTTTAGCCTCTATAAGGATGTTAAGGCATATGTAACTTGAATTATGCCCAAAAATGTCATGGATGTCGGTTCGTTCGGTTGTACGATTGCATTTTTCTCTTAATTACGACGGCGATTTAACAAACACAAAAATGATCGAAATTGCGCAACGATTGATATTTTTGCATTCTTATCAATAAAATACAGGATTTTAATGATTATAAATTTTTTTTGGATGTATGTACGTGGTCCGTATTCAAATATACGAGAATCGACAGACTTTCGCAGTTTGTAGCAAATAGTCCCTGAGCTAGAATAAGCATGTGTTTGCCATACCAAACCCCTCAAAACTTATTTCTAAGTTATGTAAAGGGTATTTTAGCTTATGTCCTTGTTCCGGAGTGTACGTTGCATTAAATTGATTACGTTAACGTAACAGTTTAAGATTTCACTTCTAGAAAAAGTTTGAGTGAACGAAATTGTACAAGTACTAAAACGTGCAAATGTCACATGTAAATATACAAACCCGGAAATGAAACACAAGATTTCATTCGATTCGAAATTGTTCAGGATTGTACAATGGTTGAAAAGGTGCAAATGTCACATGGAAGGCTAAGTATCTCTATATGGGAGGTAGAATTACCTTAGCAAAAGCAGTCCTCGGGAATCTTCCTTCGTATTACCTCTCAATCTTTAAAGCGCCGGAAAATGTTATCCGCACCCTTGAAGGTCTAAGGCGTGCTTTCATTTGGGGAAAAATAGGAAATAAAACAATTTAAGGTGGGTTGCGTGGCAAAAAAAAATTCAGGCTCCTACAAGGCTGGGTGGCATAGTCTAAACTAGATCTTACTAATGAAGTGGAAATGGAAGTACGGACACAACGCGTCCAAACTGTGGGCGGGGTTTCATGCGATACATGACAGCGACAGCTAGGGATGGGTTTTTTTTCCCAAATGCCTGTACTCGTACCTGTACCGTACCCTTACCTGTACCCGTACCGATTTTAGGTATGTAGTACATGTATCGGTATCCAGTTTTATTGATTTTGTTATTCGGTACTTTCGATATTGGTACTGGTATAGGTAGGGTAAAAACGAGAACTGGTACCGAATTTTATGTAGACCTTTAAAAGTTTATTTGTATTATGTTTTATTTCATATTATGGTATTTATAGTACTTGTACCAATTTTACCTATTTTGTACTCGTACTATATTGGTACTCATGTCAATTTTATCTATTTAGTACTTGTACAAGTGCTCAAAAACTAAATAAAAACAAAATGGTGTCAAAGCGGGAACCGTACCGAAAATACCTGTACCGTACCTATATATTTGGTACCCAGTTTTGTTCAAATTCGGTACCGATATTTTTGGTGCCGGTACGAGTATGGGTACGGGTACTGTACCAATCCCATCCCTAGCGACGGCGTTGTTCCGCATACCCCTCCTCTCTGTACAAATATTGTTGAAATAAGGAAGGATATAATTCAAGTTAAGCGCAACATTCAAAAGGATGTAATTACAGATACTCATACTTTGGGGTTGGAAGTTGGAGGCGACTCGGGTAATGGGTTTTCTATGGCAAAGTTTCGGGACGAGGTGGTGGAAAAGAATGGCACGAGGATGGAGCTAGGCAGGTTCAAATGCAATGCTTGGGTGCCAAATAAGGTTCTCTTTTTTTGACGAAAACTTTGTCTGGAAAGCATCCCTACGGAAGCGGCTCTTGCTCATAGGGGCGTAAACATTTATGAAGTGCATTGTAAGTTATGCGGTTGCCGGATCAAAACGACGAATCATTTGACAGTGGGGTGTGTAACAGTGAAAGCCATTTGGTGGCACATATGTGTTCGGCTTAAAATTCAAGCCCTCATTGATGCGGCTTCCTTCCTTGAGCTACTGGAACACATCGACAGACATAAGGGATCTCAGTAGTGGACACAACAATCTTTTTTTCGGTTGTTTGGAGAGTGTGGAATACCAAAAATGAAAAAATATTCGACAACAAATCACTTCAGTTGGGGACATTGTTTGGGGGAAATGGCGAGACTTAAGTTTGCGAAACATAGTTGTTTAATGTATTTTTTTCGGTACTCCCAATTTTCTAGCCATTCGTATCTAATTATAATAAAAAGTATATCTAATGCCACATGACATCTAATCTAATAAAAAATTTCATCTAATGCCATATGGCATTTTCTCTATCAATTTAATAATAATATTAATAATATCTAATCTAATATTTTTAAACATATAATAACAAATAAATATAATATAATATAATATAAATTAATATGTACTTATTAGTATCTAGTATATAAATATGTTTATTTGATATATTCATCATCATATGTTAGTAATAAATCAAATTTGAATTATTAATATGTATCGTACTACAAAATAATATTAAATAATTACTAGATTATATTTTTAAAAATAATGATCAAATTTTCCTTGGTAACTATGATCGTATGTGGTCTCAAGTTGCACGAAATATATTTAAATAAAGCGATTAAATTTTCCTTGGTTATTTTATTGTTTCATGAAAATAATGTATAAAATGTATTTTCTATCTTGTACATGGTTAGTCTGGTTTACACGGTAAATTTCATGTAAACAGGCCAGATGTCTACGGGTTGAACGGTTTGGTTTATACGCTTTGAACATAATGTTTAAAGTTTAGCAATAGAAGATTTCCCATGTGTATCTTTTCATTTCAAATTATCAATAATTCAAGTTGTGTAAATGGTAAATCTTAACTTTATGTATTTATTGATAATTAGCAATAATTCTCTATGATAAATTGACCTTTTAATTTGTGTAAATTTAAAATTTATTTCAAAATTTATTATGTTGTCTTTTAAATTTTAAGGAAAGAAATTGACATTTTTCTGATTATGGGTTGCTTTAAACAATATTTATGTCATATACACATGTTTTACTTACCTGATAATATTTCCTTTATTCGATCTTTTATAAAAATGCCAGATGTTAAAAATATGTAATTAGGAATATGAATTATCATTTCTCATTTGCATACAAACATATTTTGAGGAGTAAGATGTGTTTAAGAGTCTATTAAAAATAAAATTCATTATATGTATTAGTTGGACTACTCCAATTATGGGCACGGGTTTCAATAAATATTGCTAGTTGTCTGGTATTTTTTTTTTTTTCTATATATTTTAGAGTGCCTTTTTAGTTTTCTCAAAAGTATAAATATTATCTTCAATATATTTACAGATTCATTTAAACTTCGCTTTGATAACTTTAGAAAACTAACTATTTAACTGTTAGTAATTACTTTTATATTTGTTAAAAACATCAAGTCATTATATAACCAATTTCATGTATATTTTTTATGAATGGCAAACAATTTCATGTAAATAACTATCACTCACTACATTATATAAAATACATTCAAATAATGTTAACCTAGTTTCTATTTATATAAGTTTTGTAATGAACCTTAATATTACACATATACATATGTAAACACACGCGTACTTCAAGTATTAGTTAAATTCAAATTTGTAATCTATCTTAAAATGATGACAACAGGTTGTATAAATTGTGTTTTATACAATCCGCCCTCTAATGTTATGAATAATTGTAGTTTCGTTTAGAACACCACCAATGCAACAAAAACGGAGAGTTTTTTCTTAAACTAGTGTTGGTGGAAAAACTATTTGCCAAAATAATGTTTCATGAAAACTATTTACCAAATTAGTATTCATTGTTTGTTTTGTGTTTGTCTTTTCTTTTTTAACCAACATATTAAGCTTTTTTTATATTTCTATTAAATTAATCAAGTATCTTTTTTATTCTTTAATAATTTATATTTTTTAATAAATCTAATATTTTTTATTCGATATTATTCAGTTTTTTTCTTATACAAAATATGATGGGATTTTTTTTTTTTGTTTTTAGATGGAATTGTAGGTAATTCGTTGAATTGTTTTGTTTCATACAATTTCCGTTGTTTAATATGTTAAATTTGTTGAATTTGTTGAATTGTTTTGTTTCATACAATTTCCGTTGTTTAATATGTAACTAGTTTTTTTTACGTCGCGCGTTGCGGCGAAACCGAGCAAATGATAATGTAAAACAAACGTGATTCGAAAATAAAGCATGTTGTCTAGAAAGTCAAACCATTAGAACGGTTTAGTTTATCATTGTACCGTTTTGTGATACCAAATAAATACTTTATTTTGAGTACAACTTCATTTTTAACAAAACTTCTAATGGAATGTTGAGGAGAAAAATCAAGCACAACTACGTTCTTAAGTTTTTAGAAAAAAGTTATATAAATAAATTACTAAAGAACTATCAAATTAATTGATAAATTAATATATATTCTAAAAAAAGAATTATTAAAAAATAGAAAATGAAATGTATGTATTTAGAAAGAGAAAAAAATTAAAAATCTGTTATTAAAAGCAAATATAATAATAAACTATTATAATATACTAAATAAAAATAATAATAAAAAGCTATATATTATTATAAAAATAAAGTTACTATTCATCGAGCTTTATCAACAATATATATATAATTGTTCTGCTTAGAAATTTAAAATCATTATCATACTTCTTTAAAACTAAATAAATAGTTTAATAGTAATCCAATAAAAAAGAACTACACATAATATTTCGTTAAAGAAACCATATTGAATTGATTAAAAGAATATAGAGCATTAAAGAATGAAAACAAAATAAACCATTCCACGAATAATTGGATTGGATATTTATTCTGCATAGAAATTCAAAGAACTGAACGTAATATGTAATAAAAAAATTGAATTGATTAGAAAATAAATTATTAAAGAAAAAAATAGATACTTGATTAATTTAATAAAAAAATAAAAAGGTTAATAAGTTGGTTAAAAAAGAAAAATGCAATCACAAAACAAACAAATAATACTATTTTGGTAAATAGTATTTATGGAACACCATTTAGATAAATAGTTTTTCCACTAACACTAACTAATATGAGAAAAAAACTCCAAAAACGGATACTTTGGTAACATACGGAAAGGGGATGCCCCATTGGAGGAGCTGTTTGCTTTGGTGTACATTTCTTGCCACACCTGGTATTCCAAACGAAAGGGAATGGAATGATGTGTCACTCTCACACACAAACCATATATTTGATATATATAATTTACATACATAGGTGTGTATTAGTTTAACTATGGTGATTGAAAGTGGACATTACCTGAGCGTCCAACATTCTACAAAATCAGGCAAGGGAGAACATCGATCAGTTTTTGGGATTCAAGTGGGGATGCGAGCAATAATTAGGAACATGAAAGGAAGAAACTAGGCAGTTACCTCCTAAGTAATGAAACTTGCTTTTAGACATGAAATTGTGTCGGATAAACATGTATATATATACACATATACATCGCGTTTTGGCTTTCGATTTTACATGCATAGAAGATATAATATATAATTTTTGTGTGTTGATGTAATATGCAAAATACGTAAGGTGTATGTTATGTGCACATTTGAAAAATATAGAGGGACAGAGAAATAAACATTTCTTACGTACGGTTTTACTCTTTTTGCACAATATGAATTAATGTTTTAGAAAACAATAGTGTTTATTAGTTCTTAAAATTAGTTTTATGTCTGTAGGAAGACAGTTGTCTCATTTATTGTATAGTTCAAGTGTGTGTATATGTGTATATATATTGGTAAAATGGTATTTTAAAGGGTTGTATTATTGGCACACCTGAGCCCTTAAATCGACACCCTTGATACGCGTCGTATACGCCTATACGATCTGTATTACTTTTTCAATTTCCAATAAAGACTAATGTGTCAGATTTTGTCTATTTGACTAGACCTATACGGGTCGTATAGGCCTATACGGGTCGTATTGGTTAAGTTTTTTTTTACAAATTTTTTTATACATTTGTTAATGGTTCTAACAAAGTTTTATAAAAAATATTTATTTATTTTTAAATAAAAACTTCCTTAATTTTTTTAAGAATACTATGTACAATGTAGTATAGTATAGATAAGGTATAGGTCCTGTATGAGTACGGGTCGTATTGGTTAAGCCTTTTTTTACAAATTTTTTTATACATTTGTTTATGGTTTTAAAAAAAATTCTAAAAAAAAATTATTTTTTTAAATAAAAACTTCCTTATTTTTTTTAAGAATACCATGTACAACGTAGCATAGTATAGATGAGGTATAGGTCATGTATGAGCATGTGTCGTATCGGTTAAGTCTTTTTTTTTACAATTTTTTATAAATTTGTTTATGGTTTTAACAAAGTTTTCTAAAAAATATTTATTTCTTTAAATAAAAGCTTCCTTAATTTTTTTTAAGAATACCATGTATAATGTAGTATAGTATAGATGATGTGAGTGAGGTTCGGCTACAAAGTCCATTTTTCCTACAAAGTGTACAAAGTCATAAAACAACACAATTTCAGCCATAAAACACACTCAAAACTCACAAATAAGAGAGTGAAGATCACTAAAACACAATATCAAAACCCTAACATTCTATAAAAACTTCAAACACATCATTGTAGAACTATGAATATAAAACACAACAAGATATCAAAATAAAACACACTAATGTTAGTCATTCGGTAATCAAAGCCTTATCATCCAAAACACAACACAAAATCCACGAATATGGCGTTTTAGTAATATTCACTTTGTTATTTATGAGTTTTGAGTGTATTATATGGCTGAAATTATAGTGTTTTATGACTTTTTACACTTTGTAGGAAAAATAAACTTTGTAGCCAACTCCAACCCTAGATGAGGTACGGGTCCTGTATGAGCACGGCTCGTATTGGTTAGGTATTTTTTTTACAGTTTTTTTATACATTTGTTTATGGTTTTCACAAAGTTTTCTAAAAAATATTTATTTTTTTTAAATAAAAACTTCTTTAACTTTTTTTAAAATACCATGTACAATGCAGTATAGTATAGATGAGGTATAGGTCATGTATGAGCATATATAGGTGTAATAAATGTCCCGTATATTTTTTTTTAACTTTTTTAAAAATACCATGTATAACGTGTAATCCAGAGGTCGGTCTCGGTTGGGCATAAGATCCAGGCCCTATTATCGGATCAGTGACTCCATGGAAGATGTGATTAATGTAAGCCTGCCGTAAAGTTGCATCTTTTAGAGAGAGACCTTTAAAATATGCTAAAATACGCCGAAATACGTTAAAATACTCCAAACTACGTTAAAATAGGTCAAAATACGCTAAAATATGCGAAAATACCCTAAAATACTCTAAAGTACGCTAAAATATGTCAAAATACGCTAAAATACTCTAAAGTATGCTAAAATATGCGAAAATACGCTAAAATACTCTAAAATGCGCAAAAATATGTTAAAATACATGAAAATATGCTAAAATACGTTGCAATACACTAAAATACGTCTAATTAAGATAAAATACGTTAAAATACGCCGAAATACGTTAAAATACGTGAGAATACGCCCAAATATGTCAAAATACTCTAAAATACGCAACAATACGATAAAATACGTCAAAATATGCAAAAATACGTCAAAATACGCAAATAATGATATTTCCATGCGCGTATACATATAACACAGCACTATACAATACAAGTGGTTTTCAAACAAAACTGTACGTAATCATAGAATACGATAATCGCACGCAACCGAACGTCACCGAAACGACGCATGTTGAAGGTATACGTCATAAAATGACAAAATATGCGAAAGTTCGTCAAAAAACAACACGTATACGCGTCGAACCGAGTAAAACACGATAAAAACAAATTTTCTTATTATGCCATATACGATCGTATAGGCCTCTGTTGTATCGTATAGCAGATTAATACGCATCGTATAGGCCTATATGATGCGTATTAAACACTGAATTTCTCAAAAATACCCCTGAATTTATCAAAAACAGGGGTATTTCAGTAATTTCGGAGATATAATACGTATCATATTGGCCTATACGGGTCGTATTGGTTAAGGTTTTTTTTACAAATTTTTTTATACATTTGTTTATGGTTTTAACAAAGTTTTCTAAAAAATATTTATTTTTTTAAATAAAAAATTCCTTATTTTTTTTTAAGAATACCATATACAATATAGTATAGTATAGATGAGGTATAGGTCCTGTATGAGCACGGGTCGTATTGGTTAAGAGTTTTTTTTTTTTACAAATTTTTTATACATTTGTTTATGGTTTTAACAAAGTTTTCTAAAAAATACTTATTTTTTAAATAAAAATTTCCTTAATTTTTTTAAGAATACCATGTATAATGTAGCATAGTATAGATGAGGTATAGGTCCTGTATGAGCACGGGTCGTATTGGTTAAGTCTTTTTTTTATACATTTGTTTATGGTTTTGAAAAAGTTTTCTAAAAAAAATATTTATTATTTTTAAATAAAAACTTTCTTAATTTTTTTTAAGAATACCATGTACAATGTAGTATAGTATAGATGATGTATAGGTGTAGTAAAGGTCTCGTATACGTATCGAATAGGTTAATTTGTAATTTTCACGTATTTAATCATTTTATGAATTATACCTTCAACATGCGTCGTTTCGGTGATGTTCGGTTGCGTGTGATTATCGTATTCTATGATTACGTACAATTTTATTTGAAATCCACTTGTATTGTGTAATGTCGTGTTATATGTATACGCGTCTTAGAATATCATTAGTTGCATACTTTGATGAAATACGTTAAAATAACGCCGAAATACGTTAAAATAACCTAAAAATAGGTTAAAACAAGCTAAAATACGTCAGAATACGCTCAAATATGTCAAAATACTCTAAAATACGCAACAATACGATAAAATACGTCAAAATACACAAAAATACGTCAAAATACGCAACTAATGATATTTCCACACGCGTATACATATAACACGACACTATACAATACAAGTGGATTTCAAACAAAACTGCACGTAATCATAGAATACGATAATCGCACGCAACCGAACGTCACCGAAACGACGCATGTTGAATGTATACGTCATAAAATGACAAAATATGCGAAAGTTCGTCAAAAAACGACACGTATACGCGTTGAACCGAGGAAAACACGATAAAAACAAATTTTCTTATTAGGCCATATATGATCGTATAGGCCTATGTTGTATCGTATAGCAGATTAATACGCATGGCCTATACGATGCGTATTAACCTCTGATTTTCTCAAAAAAAATACCTCTAAATTTATCAAAAAAAAACAAGGGCATTTCAGTAATTTCAGGGATATAATACGAATCGTACAGGTCTACACGATGCGTATCAGATGGTTCGATACGATGCGTATGGCCCTAAACGCATCATATTGATTCAAAATTCATGTTTTTTTCTGTTTTATAAAGTATAAAAAATGTTTTATATCTTAGTTTTTTTTAAATGTTTTACTTGTAAGTACAAATTAAAAAAAATGTAGTATATAATACGGTTATAACATATATAGTATAGTATAATAAACATGTACCAAACTATACGCATGATAAATTTTTAAAATGTTTTTTGTTTAAAAAATAAAAGAATTCTTTTATTAAAATTTGTTAAAACTATGATTAAATGTTTACAAAGATATGAAAAAAAAAATGTAGTATATAATACGGTTATAACATAGATAGTATAGTATAATAAACATGTACCAAACCTATACAAGATGATAAATTTTTAAAAATGTTTTTTGTTTAAAAAATATAAGAGTTCTTTTATTAAACTTTGCTAAAACTATGATTAAATATATACAAAAATTTGTAAAAAAAAACGCAAAGCAGTACGACCCGTACAGGCCTATACGATGCTTTTTGAACAAATACGCATCGTATAGGCCTATACGATGCGTATTGAAAAAAAGTCAGTCACCAGACAAGAACCGACACATGCAGATTTAACCTTTGACTTTTGAACAAATACGCATCGTATAGACCTATACGATGCATTTTGAAAAAATAAGGTGTGTAAATTGAAAAGGGGGTGTGCGAATAGATTTTCCCATTTTAAAAAGTTGGAAGATCGTTTGTTAACTTTTATGGACCCAAAATACAAACAAAAGTAAAGGTATGGACAAAATACATAAACAGTATCAATGACGGATGATACTACTGTTTTTTGGGCCAATCAACGGTGATAATTTATGTAATTTACTGTATCTTTTAGGTTAGTTTTAAGTTAGATTATAAATTTAACCTATTACGTGAGCAGCTTTATTAGTGCTTCAAATGGAAAAAAAGTGGCGTTAGGTAGATTCTAGGTAAGCAACCATCATTCACCTTTTTCGAATAACGTCCCCTATTGTAGTGAACACGTCTATTGGCGGAACTAGCCCAAAAAGTTAGGGGTATTCTATTTTTTTTAGGATCAAGAGTATCCTTTATATAACGGAAACGGAGTTGAGGGGTATTTTTACACTACGGAAATATAGCTAAGGGTATTTTTAAACTATGGAGACATGGTTGAGGGGTAGCCCGTGCTACCCCTACTAACACTCTAAGTCCGCCCCTGAACACGCCCCTTGACGCCCTTCTTGTTGCAACCACATTCAACCACCAATGAGTGTCCCTCCTCCATTCCCCATGCTCGCGATTCTAGCCAAGCCTCCGCCCCACGCCTTTGATAGAGCCCCTCCGTGGTGGTGTGCACGCCTAGCGCCCCGCTGCCGTGGAATGGTTGGCGCCCCCAATACATCCCACAACACATCACCCAACTAATAGTATATACTTTTACCTTTTTCCCATATTTATGCAATTACGGATAACCTTGCTAATGTTTATTATTATTAATATCAAAACGTGATATACATGCAGCTGATCTTATGCCAACGGAGAAACAAATTATGGTCAGATTCACAGATGTGATCTGCTAAGTAAAATCATTGAAACGAAATTTGAATATTTACATTCTAATTACCTTAATCATATAGAGAAATATTTTGGTTAGTTTTAGGGGGAAGATTAGCTTACATTACTAATGTATTTTCCCTTAGTGTGTGTACTATCACTTATTGCCTAATTTATTTCCACTTGTAAACAAATAATTGGAGTATCTAATAATAATATAATTATTTTGCATATGGTTGCTAACTAAATATTTGTAAATATCACATTGGCAAGTTGTTAATCAGTGATGATGTATACCGGAAGAAAAGATGAAGTTAAAGAAATATTTTTAAGATCTGAAGATCTTGCTCCAGAAGATGACAAGCATAATTTTATTTGGATTATAGCGTCGATACATTAGGGCACAACAACTGCAACATACCTGATGACAGCCTACTAGTCTAGGTCTTTACTGTTTATGCCTGTATCAGATCTATTAACTTTAACATTAATTTCATAAGTTACTAGATTTCCAAATGGAGTATGCTTTTATGTTTTATAAGATCAGGATTGATAAATAAAAAGGGTATGAATTGATTAAGTCAAGAAACTTACAACCAAGACTCCAAGAGAATAGATTCACTCATGTGGAACCAGAGTCTACTCCTCCCTTTGTAGCTTTCTTCTTCTTTTTATAAGGGATTCCTCTAGCTTTTGCTTGACAGTCCTTCACTTCTCTAAGGTAAACCCGAATCACACTCGTAGCAAAAGGGTTTGATTCGGGTGACCCTCCATTTTCCTCATAGGCTGCTCGAAGCCGACCTATGAGGGAGTCAAGGCTTCCCCAAGCCTGTCTAAGTGGACAGGCGCAAGGAGCCGGTGGCTCAGGCTGCCCATAAAAGATACAGCCTTGCAAGTGAACTTTAGTCTTTCCAAATTGATCCAAGTACCTGAGGAACTCAAGCACATGGTTGCTGTTGCACTGAAAGACGTGCAC
This sequence comes from Helianthus tuberosus, assembly GCA_030545235.1. Classification (NCBI taxonomy): domain Eukaryota; kingdom Viridiplantae; phylum Streptophyta; class Magnoliopsida; order Asterales; family Asteraceae; genus Helianthus; species Helianthus tuberosus. The sequence continues at coordinate 56,539,439 of CM060411.1, read as the reverse complement.
AGGAGGCCTTAGGTTCCTCAGGTATTGTACGAAGGTATTCCAGTCTCTTCGTTTTTGAGACTCGTAGCGGCTGGGAGAAGGTGGTGGATCCCCTGATGATCCATGATCAGCAGGCTCCTTTCCTCTATCAAATGACATATATAATTAGATCAACAAAGAGTGTGGAGTTATTTTGATAAGTTTGGTAACAAGGAAATGAATCTAAAGTTGAGGAGGTCAGGGGGGATGAAAAGGGAGGTGTATTGGTGAAACATTTCGATCACATCAATATGACACTTGAGGTTTGATGAGATGGTAATGGGGCCATCTGCATCAAGTGCCCTCTCTCACCCTCCAAGTTTGATCAGTAGGTTTACATTTCTATGTAGACAAGATGCGTCTTTGATTCACCTTGCACTCCTATTGGTTTAACCACGTATTATATTTACTCAAATCAATGTGTGACGTGACTAAACCACGATATTATATGTACCCAAATACATTTCGTACACAAGAAACATTGCTCTATATATAGAAAGTATATGTAAAAACCGTTCGTGTATAAAATAAATAAAACACTTGTATAAAAAATTACAATACAATAATCAAAGAAAAGCAATAAATCACATAACTGTTACAACTGAAATATAACAAGAACAAAATACTAAACAAAAAACTTCTTGATTGAGAATCATGTTAGACATAGGTCCCTTAAAATAAACTTCGAGTCTACTAAGAGCACTCGTTTGTTGTCAGAATACAACACTCTAAACAGTTGCACTGTCGGAGTGAGCTTGAAAACCTGAAGATATACCTGATATGAAATATTAGAAAAGATAGAGAGAGTTGGAATTGTATTTTATAGATGTTAGTGCCTCAATGTGTGTTTTGATACTAAGGATCACTTATTATTTATACTCAAAACGAGATGAAACTAAGTTTTTAAGAATTAAGCGAAAAATAAGTGTCATTGAATATATAAATATAAATAATTTTTTTTAAACAATAAATTTGAATCACTGACGGACCACTGGAGTATCATTATGACACCAGCGGAACCACCCGATCGATCATATCCATCTCTACTAGGCAATAATGCATATACACTAATTCAGGAGGAAACCCAATAAGTATAAGAAAAAAACTCCTTGTGAGAATCGAACGTATGACCTAATGGTCATAAACCTTATCACATCCTCAAAATGACAACTTTTTAGAAAATTATAGATATCAATTGGTGAAAAAAAACTGTCATTTCCATCTATTTTTTTTCAAGAGTATAAAGCATTTGTCACCGTTGTACAAGTAAATGAAACATGCATTTTTATGTGTAATACAATTTATTTTATTCGTATAAAGCGTCTCGGCTTGATGATTTGGTTTATTCCCTATTGGATAGAGTGGGGAGGCGGGGGCTCCTAGGGGATATTGCAGGAGGGAGGAAGACAAAGAAAGGGACTCTAATATTAAGCAATGTCTTCGAAAAGTCAGGGATGGACATTTCACGACTGCGGTTAAGGTCCAATGCTCTAATGGAGTTTCCCCTCTAGGTGATTCGACCTTGAAAGCTCTCATTTATAAATACCCAGTAGTGTCGCCCCTGTCCTTGCCTTCCAACCCTTTGGCCCAACCCACTCTTATTGTTAATGGAGAGTGTGTGCTCAAATGTATCCAATCCTTTCCTAAAGGGACGTCTTGTGGTAGGAACGGGATGCGGGCCCAACACCTGTTAGATGCTATTGGTGGCGAGGGCTAGGTGACTTCCTCGGGTTTGCTTACGAGCATTACTGAAGTCGTCAACTTATGGCTTGGAGGATCCTGCCCTAAGGTGCTTGTTGAGTTTGTTGCCTCGGCCCCCTTACCCCCTTATTGAAGCCCCATAAAAGAATTCGGCCTATTGTTGTGGGGGTATTTAGCGAAGGTTGGTTTCCAAGGTGGTGATAAAGAAGGTCGGGAAATACATGGCCCAATACTTGGGGGACTTTCAATTTTGGGGTGGGGATGGCAGATGGGGCAGAGGCGGTGCTCCACAGTGCGAACAAGTTTCTCAACTCCTTTCATTTAGATAGTTCCTTGGCCTTGCTTACTGTGGACTTCTCCAATGCTTTCAACACGGTCAACCGCATAGCTTTCCTCCAAGAGGTTTATCAACGTTGCACGTCAATCTATAGGTGGGTCCAATTCCTTTACGCCCAGCCTGGTAGGTTATAGATTGGTAACGAGTGTATTGGTGCTACTACCGAAGTGCAACATGGAGATCCCTTGGGGCTTCTTCTCTTTGCCCTTGCCTTACACCTTCGTGTCCAGGACCACTGTAACCTCCTGTTTCATGCTTGGTACTTGGATGTTGGGATGATTATTGGCAAGACGTATGAGTAGGGCTGCAAACGAACCAAACGTTCGGCGAACAGTTCGTGAACTGTTCGGCGGGAAGTTCGTTTGTGTTCGTTTGTTTATTAAACAAACGAACACAAACAAGAAATTCCGTTCATTTAGTTAAATTAACAAACATGAACAGAGGGCTCGTTCGTTCATTTATGTTCGTGAACGTTCGGTAACATGTTCGTTTGTGTTCAATAGTTCATTAGTGTTTTTAGCTTTTATATTTTATTTAAATACTTCAAAATTCTGACAAATCAAAGATTTAGTAAGTGTCAATGTATTATATATTTTATTCATGAACGTTTGTTACCATTTGTGTTAATGTACATTAGTTTATGCTCATTTGTGTTATCATCTATCATTTTCATTCATTGCCTAAAATTAACAAACAAACACAAACGAACACGAACGAGTTGCTTTCCTTAACAAACAAACACGAACATAAAATCTAGTTCGGTAAGCGTTCATGAATAGTTCGTAAACACATATATTTCTTAACAAACGAACACGAACAAGGACGTGTTCGTGTTCGTTCGGTTCGTTTGCAGCCCTACGTATGAGGTTTCTAAGGCTTTAGACATCATCAAAGAGTAGGAGCCATCTCTAGGGCTTTATCTCAACATTAAGAAAACAGGGGTTTTTGGGCCGACTTGCGACGGGCAGAAAGTTCAGAATGGGCTTTTCCCGAGAGGGATGGTAGACCAAAGAGGGGGGGTTAAGCTCCTTGGTAGAGTTGTCAGCCGTGATCCTAGCTTTATTGGGGAGTTGGAAGGGCGATGGGCCTCGGGGGCGGTTAACCTCATGAAACTCTTGCCCTGCCTTAGGGATCCTGAATGTGAACTCATTCTGCTAAGGTCGTGCATGGGGGTTGCTAAGTTACTTTTTGGGTTGCAGACTTGTCAACCCCATTTGATGGTGGATGCGATATCTCGGTTCGATTATGGCCTCCGAGAGGCTATAGTAGACATAATCGTGTGTGGCTGATGTGTGTGTAGCGTGATATGTTTTTAAGTATAATTTTCGCCCTTTTTAACACGTTAGTCAAGTTTTAAATTTATAAAACACGATATTTTACTAACACTAACACACATATGGGCAAGTGCACCCATCGTGAGCGTAGTATAGCGTTGGTAAGATACCGAGGTCGTCCAAGGACATAAGAGCTTTTAGTACCGGTTTATCCTCAACGTCTAATCAAATCAAAATTTTAGAAAAAGGTTTAAATATGAAAATGAAAACTAAAAATGTTGAAATTAAAAATAAAAATAAAACAGATAGACAAGAAGAATCACTTGGATCCGACTCGCCTAGAGTGTAACCTTTTATTATTTCCGCACTTTTTAAGAGATTATCTTAGTTATAGTAGTAGGCCCCTCTTTTGAAGGTGACGTTAACCTGTAACACCTCGAAAATTTACGTCCAATAATGTACTGACACGTGTCATAGGCTTTGAATATGTGAAAAAGTACTTTAGAGGGACTAAAGTTGACAAACAGTGAAACTATGTGAATATAAGGGTCCAAAGTGTCAACAATAGATAAATAGGCTCTACAATAACCCTACATGGTGTTTATAATCTTAAACGATTAAATCATGGATCATACAAAGAGGAAAATGAAAGAAAGTGAGAAATTACAAACTACAGGGGCTAAATGTGTCAACATGTTGAAAGTATACCTCTGAGTGACCTTTTGGCAAACCCGAAGCTTTGTAATGGTAAAATATACTCACTAGAACATGTGGTAAAAATTTCATAAAGTTTCGTTATCGTATGAGAAAGTTATGATTAAAACCGTGCACGAAGGGTTAAATGCGTTAACATTGAAATTCGTGACTTTTCGGGTGAGCACAAAGTTAACCAAGGACCTACCCAAGTTTGTAGATGTCCTAAGGCCCTTAAAAATCAGGTTTGACGGTCAAGAATGCAAGATAAATAGCCAAAACCACGTAACAAGGGACCAAGGACTGAATTGCAAATGTTAGAAACTTGTTTGGCTGGTTGCCAACTTGTACGCGGCCCGCGTAAGGCCTCTCGCGGCCCGCCTACAAGCTGCCAGCGACAAACAGCGAATAGATGTCAGTTTTCAGGTCTGTTTCGATTGTTAACAGCTGTTGTCTGATACCTGGGGCTCTCCAATGGTTTTACATGCATAGAGGGGCACTTGGACACATCTGATAACACTTATAGACCCTTGTGGCAGCATCAAATGAGATCAAAGTGGTTATAAAAGGAACTTGAAGTGTAGCAACATTGTTCTTGCATTTACAAAAATTCACAAGTCCACTTTTGGAGCTTCTCTGATCAACCTCAGGCTTTCTAGTGATCTCTAAGCATAATTAGGACTCTTGTAAGTATTCCTAACCCTCTCTAATTCGTTCTAGCTTAGTTAATTAACCAAAAGTCAAACCATCGTAATTTAAGTTTGACTTTGAGATTAAATGAAATTTGCTCAGTCATTTCTCGAATTGAAAGTACCTACAAGTAGGTATTTATGTGGGTAACAAACCCTTAAAAGGGTACTTTCAGTTTCCCACTCTAACTATGTTAATTGTCGAGTCAAAGCTTACTTTAAAAAGTCAACAGAATGTGTATTTTCAAAATTAAGCATAATTAGCAATGTAGGGTACATGCAATCTGTTTGATCATTAAAATAACATGGTAACTAATGTAAGAACATGTCTCAACATGTTCAACTCGACAATTTTCAGTTTAAACCCGGATCGGACCCGAAAGTCGCATAATTTGACTTTTGCTTTGACTATCAGTTCTGATCCGTTTATGCATGTTAAAGATCTGTCTTAGAGTTTATTTTGGACCAGGTTTCATATATGTATAACTCCCTGAGATTATGCAACTTGGTTCAATACTTATCCGATTCATATGCATGTTTCCGATTAATGCTTAAATGTTGACTATAATGCCCTTTTGACTATAAAACGTGATTTTTGAAAAAGTGAAAGAGTAGAAACATTAGTTACAGATTTATAAACTTGCACCGAAAATTTGACATCAGTTTGAGGTCTAGATTAAGAGTTATGCTCATTAGCGTAATTTGAAAGCCTTATGTTACTTAAACGGCGTAATTAGCGTATAACCTATTTAAACCCACTTTTTAATATCAAAATTTTTACCCACTGATGTAATATAATATTTTGGGTTTTTTGAAGATTTTTATTTAATTTTTGGCTGAGCATAACATAGGTCTCTAAGTTTAATTCGGTTAATACCGATTTTGCCCTTTTAAGCCATAAAATGAGTTTTACAAATCCTTTTGACCCCAAACCTTTTTCTACTGATTTTATTTGATAAATAAAATATTTTGAGCATTCTGGAAATATAAAAATATCAGCTTTCTTTTAAAAACCCGGAAACGGCTCCAAATCGCCTTTTTAAGCGTTTTTAACGCATAGTATGTACTATAACCATATTAAACATATAAGGTTGATACCTACTGATGTTTTTAGTATATTTTGAGATAATAACAGTAAGTAAAAGTTTTTGAACTCAGGTTTCCAGTTTTGACCCTTTAGCCCTTGTAAAATTACCAAAATACCCCTAAGGAACATAGTTTGGTTTTAAATGATAAATTTCACATATAGGTCATACCCTACTGTTATAACATGTAAAATTAAGTGTATTTACTGTATGAATCAGACCTGTAACTCAGATTACAAATGAAACACTTTTATAATCTTTTAAATGACCAAAATGCCCTTATGAGGCATAAGTTGAGTTTAAATTCATTTGGGGCATAATAGAAGATATCTTACTGATATTATAACATATTTAAGGCATTTTAACTCAGGGAACTTTCATATGACTCTTTTGGTTACCCGTGACGCCCTTTTCGCGCTCGGTTCGGTTTATGTAACTAGTTTGCATAAATTGACCGAAACGGGTCAAACATTATCATTTTTGTCTCAAAATCCAGAATGTATTTAGTATACCCATATTATACAAGTATTCAAACTTGTCGGGTCTAAATCACATTCTATCCGGTCTTCGCTTAATCGTGCGTTTGAACCGTATCGTCCTTAAAACTAGCCGGTCTAAGCTTAGGCTTAAATAAAGATCCGTTAGAAATCTAATAGGTTATTATAAACCTTTGTTCCAGAATAAGAAGAACCAGTAAAAGCTACCTTCACTCGCTAATTGTGATTTATACTTACCAAGGTAAATACTTTTAACTTATTTTCCCTATACGGGCTTGGGGTACGGTATATAAAATACCGCTTGGTCTGGCATTGAATTCTTTAATCGAATAGAGGTTAAATTTATTGATATGCTATGTTTTGAATGTGTTTTGTTTGCTTAAAGCCTTTGGGGGGTTAATGACCATGTCCCGGATATCCTTGGCATCATCTTACGAGATGGCCACGACCTGAGCACGGGGTGTAGGCGTACACCTTTCAGTGCATAACTCAATATTGTGGTGTGTCTATTAATCTTTAACCCGGTCTACGGATCGGGCTACTGAACGCATAAGTAACATGTAAATCCCTTACAAGATTATTTTCACATAATTATCCCAAGTTATAAAATATTTTTGTGCCACGTGCATTCAAATCAATTTTCAACCTTTTCAAAATGAGTCAGTTAAATTGTATTTACCAGTGTAAACTGACGTATTTTTCCAAAAGGTTAAGTGCAGGTACTACTCGTACTAGGCTGGCTGTCTTCTAAGCGTCCACAATAAGTCTCGCAAGCTTGGATGTCAATAAAGCTGTTGAACAATATCTTCTTTTATTTTGATCCGCCTGTGGATCCGTTTCAACTATTTGTGATATTTCATATTACATTTTATTAAAGTTGAAATGAATCTATCTTTGCTTCCGCTGTGCATTTATATATTGTGTTGTTTGACTTATTATGTTACCAACCACGTCACGATACTCCCCCACCGGGCCCACCGACGACACGTGGAAAATAGGGGTGTGACATAACCTCAACCCAGTAGTTTGAGTCAGCAAGGATACAATCCTAAAGGGTTGGATTATTGAAAGATAATTAATTAAGTTATTAATGCGTAATGTGGTAGGCCCCTCTTTTGAAGGTGACGTTACCCTCGGCTAAGTAGTTTGAGTCAGCAAGGATACAATCCTAAGTAGCCGAGTTAATGTTTTAATAGTAGTTTACATATGAGGGGATCAAGAAATTCGAACCCCCACCATCAAATACCAGTGAGTATTGAAGGAGGTCCTGCTAAGCTTGACCCAGGTCCTTGCAGGATCTATACACTGAACAAGGTAAGACGCTTACCAAACCATTCTCTTAACCCCCGACCAGGTAGCCAACATATCTCCATATAGACTGTAGAGATATGAATGGTGTAAATCTTTTATTTTATATAGACAGTAAAATAACGCCAAGACACCACGGACAAATGATAAGGTAGTTTCACCTTCAACATAAGAAACTAGTTATTAAAGTCATTAATACATAACCAAATAAAAAGTGCGAAAAGATTAAAAATAAAAAGTATTACACTAAATACTTGTCTTCACCAAGTGATGTAAGAGACTTAGGCAAACATGGCCTTTGATTGTCAAGAACTCTTACGATCAATCTTGGATCCCGAGCCTACTACATACACTCTATGATGGATGATGGTGGTGGATGTGGGTTGTGATGGTGGTGGTGGGTGGGTGAAGTATGAGAGAGGTGGTTTGCCAAAAGATGATTTGCAAGTGAGCCGAGCACCCCTATTTATAGCCTGCACAGAAGCCCTGACACGGCCCCGTGTCCACCCGTCTTCTCTTTCTTCATTAATTGCAGTTTGTCTGTATTAGTTGACCACGCCCCCGTGTACGCTAGGCACGGCCCCGTGTGCAGAAGCGTATCTGTACTATCAAGATTTGCTCAGATTCTACGAATCTTTGCGTTGACCACGGCCCCGTGCCCGCTGGGCATGCCCCCGTGTTGGGAAATAGAAGCTTCCACCACTTTGTCTTTTCTACGGACACTTGGGCACGCCCCCGTGTTCAATGAACACGGGGCGTGTTCATGCTTCTGTTGTCTTGTTTTTGCTTGGGAAGATGTTGTCGAGGGGTCGGGCATGCCACGTTTATTCCTTTTCTTGTATTTATGTTTAATTTGGCTGTCTTTTTGCTTCTTTTGTTTATTTAAGCTCATTTAACCCTGAAAATACAAAAAGAAGACAAAAGCACACTTTTTCCAACATTAGTACTAGAAAATGGTTAGTTTTATGCCTTATTTGATGTAATTTATATGTTGCATTTTACACACATCACTGGCGGCCCCTTCTTTGGTGACCTCTAGTGGCGTCTGGCATCTCTGCCAATGCATCTAGGTTGTTTGGGCCTCCTCTCAGCTCGAGATGTTGGGGCTTATTCCTTTGTGGCATCTAGATCTCAGTCTTGGGAACTACAAGATCATATCCTTCAAAACAGTTGGGTCGTCGGGCTTAACCCGGACTATCAACAGGCGCTCAAACGCTTAAATGGCTCTCTCCCTGACTTTGATATTGGTGGTTTCTCTAAAAAGGACACCGCCCCCTCGAAGCCACATAAAACTTTGGCGAATGCTTTGTTAAACAAAATCGCTCAAATCCTGGGGGAAGTTTTTGATTTGTCATCCCGCCAGAAGGCGGTATTTGAGTGCCCGAAGGATCCCCAATGGTTAGGATTTTTTTGACCGTTATCCCGATTGAGGGGTTGGGACAATGCATGTCTGTAGTAGAATACAAAGCCATTCTCAAATACCGGTTGATGATGTCTATGTACTTGGAAGATGAAACCTGCACGATATGTCGTAAAGCTTGTTTGGATAAATATAGGGAGCACGCAGTTCATTGTAAAAAGCTTCATAGGTTCAAATATCAGCATGATTGGGTGCGGGATGTTTTGTGGGACATCCTGAGAAGAGCTGGGATTTCTTCTTGTTGATACATATTATGTGGATACGGCTCGGCTCGGTTCGACTCGTCTGCAAAGTGAAGGCCGTAGTCAAGACAACCTCCTGTCTTGACTCGGTTTGTTATTTACTTGTATTGTTCGATGTACATGTAACTGCGTGTGTGCAGTATACATGTTAGTATTGTTTAGGTGTTATCTGTTTGTTATTTGTTTGTTGTTTGGTCCATTGAAGCAGCCCAACAACATGCCAAAGTCCAAGCCCAAGTCTGAGGCCCATACATATGATGAAAACACCTTGTGGTGAAAACCCTTTTGGTGAAAACCCTTTTGGTGAAAACCAAATGGGACAAAAACACATGGGACGAAATCAAGGGATTTCGTCCAGATATTGGATTTCGTCAATGGGTTTTCGTCAAGAACTGGTTTTCGTCGATCATGATACTATATAAGCACAGACATTAGACAGAAACAAAAAGAGGAAGTCTGAATAGATTTCACAGAGCGAACACACTGTAAACACACACACACTGAGAGTTTATAAGGATATCTTGTAAACATTGCTTTGTAATCGTTTCATACGCATTAATACAATGGAGTGTTAATCCTTGAATCTTTGTGTTTGTGTTCGTAACTTGGTTTAACTTACCCGTTTGGATTCCGCACTTTCGGGTTTGTCGGAAAACAGGGAATAGAGGTTACTCGGTCCTCCGGGTGGACCTACAATTGGTATCAGAGCATTGGCTCGATTCCTTGTTAAAACCAAGTTTGTTTATCTTGTGTTTTGAAAGATTTTCATGCATTTTCAGAAATTGTTCTTAAGTTTTGAGCTTTGAATATCATCTTTTCTGAAAAATCAAGCATTAAAGTCTTGAAAATCTTGTGTTTTGCTAGTAGTTTTTACAAAACCTTGTTATATTTTATGTATCCATGCTAAAACTTGGTTTTGTGTAAACTTTTGTGAGCAAAAATTGTTGTTCGGAATCTTCGCATCTTCATCCAGTTCATCACACCTTCAAACTATTCTTGATAATATCTCTATTTGATCCATTTGTGATTGAATTATTGTGTTGTTGCATATTATATTAGTTGTTTGAAATTGGTGTACACAAACAATCATGAGTTGTTGAAAAAGAAGTCTGCAAGTATGGTGAGTTTGACAATTAAGCCACTAGAAAGTCTTTGTGTCAGATAAAAGATAAGGTTTGGTTTGATAATATCTTGCAAGTGGACGAAATCTCACTTATTGTCAACGAAATCACATTGGTCAACAATATCAAGCTGGACGAAAACCCAATTTCAACGAAATTAGATTATTTTCTTCAATCAGCGACGAAAACAGATCAGCGACGAAATCACTTTTGGCATTCTGGACGAAATCCTATTTTCGTCAAAGGCATTTCTGGACGAAATCACCTTTCGCGACGAAATCACCTTTCAGCGACGAAATCACCTTTCGCGACGAAATCACCTTTCAGCGACGAAATCACCTTTCGCGACGAAATCACCCTTTCAGCGACGAAATCACCATTTCAGCGACGAAATCAAATATATCAGCGACGAAAACCCCTATTTTCATCACATATCTTTTCATTTTATTAACAGAAGCTTTTTAAAACATTCTAAACTGTTTGATTTGAGTGTTTTGAGCAGGTATTCGTCATTATACATTCAAAATGAATCCGGCTTGGTCTGGTAGTCCGTCAAATACGGAGAGTAAGTATAGAAGCACGGGTTTGTCGCCATCATGGGCCGAACCTCCCACACCACCTCGAATTACGGCAGAACAATGGGCATCAGTTACTAATCAAAAGCAAAGTGAACCGAAAATGACAACAGATTTATATGGCAATCTGATACAAGTTCCTGTAAAGCCAGCTCCAACCACAGACTTTTATGGAAATCCATTACCACCAGTTGCTTCACAGCGCCATCGTTCTACTGTAGCACCATCATCTCTTGATCCAAGGAACTGTAGTCAAACAAAAATGACGTTTTATGCTAAAATTGTCAAAGATGCCAGCAATGGTGAATCATCGCGAAACGATGACAGTTCTGAACATGACAGTAGTTCAGTTGAAGACGTTTCAACTTCAGTTGAAGATGTTACAACTTCAAGTTCAAGCGAGGATGGATCTGAATGTAAATCATCAAGGGAGGTTGTTGATTCTGATGCAGATAGGTCAACATCTGAGAGTGATTCCAGTCAGGTACGTGTCGATGAATCAAAATCTGATAGTTGTGATAGATGTGATAGGTGTGTTGGATTAAATGCTAATATGTCTGAATTGCAAAGCAAACATGATGCTTTAAATGCTGAATTGTCTGACTTGCAAAACAAACATGTTTCTTTTGATGCTAAGTGGTGTGACTTGCAAAGCAAACATGAGGCTTTGCAAAACAAATTTGAAGTGACAAATATGCACAATCAAAAGTTGATAGTGGATCTTTCAAAATGCACAAAGGCCAACATGTTTCGTGAAAATTATGAAAAGGAATTTAAGAAAATAATTGAAACATTAAAAGAAGATAAGACCGAGCTAACAAAAATGGTTTCAAGAAAACAAACTGGAATAAACCTTTACATCAATAGGCTCGAGTTAATGCAAAAATAATTGGCCTGTGCTAAGTGTGAAAGTGAGGCGATCCAGCTTAAGCTGAATAGTTATTCAAACTCTAGGTATGTGCTGGATCACATCATTGACATACAGAAAAAGAAAAATGATGTCACGTGCATAGGTTATAAGAAATGTCCACCACCTATTAAACACGATTATTCTTCGATGCCTGATGAGGAAAATAAACCTCATTTTGAGCCCTCGGTTTCATTGAACCTTGAGGAATTCACATTTGGGCTAGGTTACAAAAAGGAAGTATCCTTAGATTCGGATGAATCAGTAGATGCGAAAGTGTCAACAGCTGAACGAAATCAGGATCCTCCAGTCATTGTTGAGGATGTTGATTCGTCAGATGATGAATCCGAGGATACTAACTCTGAACAGTCAGAAACAGTAACAAAAGAGGAAAACATACCTCTCGAAAATCACATTCTTTGTGATCCACATGCAAAACCGTTTGTGACTGCTAAAGCCAAGTCTGTTAAATCCTCATCTTGAAGCTGTGAAAGCGTGAACTTGCTTTACACGTTGATTGGATCTGATAAAATATACTCAGACAATGATTTTCCAATCAAGAATGTCAATAAATCTTTAATTGATAAAGTTTTCGAAGATTCTACCAGTAAGTTTTTGGGAAAGTCGAGCCCAGGAGTTGTAGTAACTCAGTTTGCTCCTATCCCAAAATCCGAAGTTAGAAAGAAATATGGGAATCAAAAATTTCAACCACAAAACAATCAACGAAAGCAAGGTCACGTTCACCAAGGAAAGGGAAAAGGCAAACAAAGCCAAAACAAGAAGACGATTCAGAAGGTAAACTTCGTGAAATCCAAAGGGACTGATAAAATTGAAACTTTCGAAAACAAATCCAACACGGATTTTGTTAAACAAAGTAAAATTTTGAAAAGAAACAGTCAAAACAACTATACACAACACACAAACGGTTGTGATGTAGGACCAAGTACCTCAAGATCACGAAGTTCATCATCAAGCTCTTACAGTTATGATACTCCGAGGTTTGTTGAGCGGAGATCATGTTTTGAATGTAGTGAGTATGGGCACATTGTCAGAAACTGTCCATATCTCACAAGAGGAAAGGCAAAGGGTGATGCCCCCATGGTAACAGGTACCATAAAAGATCTGTTTCACCAAAACAGGACCCTCATCTTGTTAAACAACAAGAAGTGAAACAGATAAAGAAACAACGGAAAAATGTTGAAAAGGTTTTAAAACCGGAGGTTGTCCAAACAAAATCTGTTAAATCAAATGTTAAACATGAAAAACAAAAACATATTTGGAAACCAAAATCGAAAATTGTTTCAGGGGGAGCTACATCAATTCTGAATCATCGTGAAATGGATGTCACAATTCTCGATGATGACGGACGACCCAAGTCTGTGAAGGCATGGGTCCCCCTCTCCAACTAATCTCTGAATGAGTGTGTAGGATGTTCCAGGAGGAACTATTGATAGTCTTAGGATTGTTGATAGTGGAGCGTCCATGCACAAGATCGGCGACATAAGGCTCCGAAATATTGTTACATCTAGGAGAATATTGTTGCCATTGATGAAAAAAAAGGAAAGAAGACAAAAATGTCCGGTGAAAGAATGTGGTTGAATGAAGTTAAAAAATTTGACAAGATGAAAAATGTGCCAAAATTTGGTTGTTATGGTTTTTGATCGGGTCGACAGGAAAGATTCCAATGAAAAGTACGCGCCTGCAGCACGTCTGAAGCCTTTTTAAGATTCATGGATTTTTCTTCCACAAGAAGTTCAAAGTCCACAAGATGAACGTGTAGGGTACTTTTCTCTACGGTGTGATTAAAGAAAATGTGTTTGTTGAACAAACCAACCGGGTGTGCGGATGCCTTGGCGTGGATTGAACAACCGCACACTACTTCTCAAAGAGAAAGACAAAGACCTTCGCTGGTACAATGTGGAAGGCCAACCGGACCCAGAGGTTTATGATCTTGTTGCTGTGAAGAGATTTCTCAGTAGCTGCAAAATCGACCTTGAAATCCACACCGAGTGGATATTTAGTTTGGGAGAGCACTCAGATTCCTGCCAATGCACGAAGAAGTTGCAGGATTATGATTTTAAATTTCTAATCCCTCCTATTCTTGTCGATATTTAAGCTGCTTTATGATTTAGTAACATCTCGTATAAGCACTCTTTGACCTGACACATTGAACTCGAATATCACTTCACATGTGATTGTTTCACTATGAAACTCGTAAATGTTGTCATGGTCCGCACCGATTACCGAAATGCCCAACTGATTTTTCCAAAATTAGATAAATCAATTCTGATTAAAATTAATTTTGGTAAACGGCATTAAGGTCAAGCAAGAGTAATCCACATCGGAAAATCGTTTTTGTAAATATCTTTGTGTTTTTAAAATTATTGTAAGTTTGTTGATTTTAGGGGGAATAAATCCAAATTTGAAAAATTCAAAAACATCGAAAAATTTCAAAACTAAAAAACAATATAAAACAAAAATGAGTTTCCTGGCGAGCAAAAGAGAAAATGATAGTACATCAGTAGTGGTCTGTTGAAACATCTTTAAACTGAAATGCAAAATGAAAGATGTTAAGCAGCTCTATATAAGATGTATCGGTAGGCTCACAATCATCTTAAAGTGTGCAGGGTGATATAAACTTAAATCGACTGAAGACCAGGTGGGAACCACTCATTGGCATATGGTCTTAGTACCGAAATTTCGTTTGAGAGATTGCCGAGGTTCTGAGATATGTGGTCTTTATGTTGTTTATCATCTGGGTATCATGGTTGTTTCTTTTACCGAAATAAACGGAGACGAAGTCTAGATCTTCCATGATATCATACATACGTGTACATACTGCATACGGCCTCAATAAGTGATCAACAATCACATGTCCACAAAACAAGTGATAATATATCACATTTATCCGGGAGTCAAGTTCGTCTCTTTGATGTACGAAAGTACTGACCTGTTCACGGACTTGCTCTTGTGCCCTTCATGCATCTGAAAATCAAGTTCCTCATCAATAAGTGATTTTATCACATAGGGCTTGTTTTCAATCAAAATAAGTGAGTTTCTCACATTTTCTTATACGTCAAAATAGATGATAAATGGTATACTCACCAGTAAGATGAACTCTCGTGCATACCTTGATACGGGAATGTGTCGTGATGTGGATGAACACCGGTCGGTAAGTATAAATCATACCTTAACGTATCCCCTCGCCATGATTACATCTGATAAGTTGAGCTTATGTGGATAACAATACCAATAATCGTTATAGGATGTTTATCTAAATGTTAACAAAAAGAACAACAAGAGCGTTTTGGCGTGAGCGTACACTGATATGATTCTCTTACCCTCGAAACTCGCAAAAAGAATGTTTGTATATATTTACTTTTCTTAGTTTCTGCAACTCTGTATATATTTATTTACTGCTTTCAGTCTTTAAGTTTGAAATATTCAAAATGCCAAAAAGATTTTAGGTGTGTTTTAATATAAACTTTATAAAAGTCAAAAAGATTTTATTTCTGCTTTAGTTTTGATTAACCGATGTTGGAACTCAAGTCTTCGTTGCCTGAAATCTGATTGAAAACCAAAACGACTGAATTTTCATAAACGGTCAGAGTTTGCAAGTTTTGAAAGTTAATAATCAAAATTGAAAAATCTGTTAACTTTTCAAACTAATTGTCGGACGGTAGTTGAATGAGAATTGGTCTCATATGCGTCATTTGTTTAAATGTTAACTGTATTCCAAGCGTTTGTTCTCATTACGCGTTTAGCTTTCTTGCATGTGCAGATGTTGAAAGTGAAGAGAACATGTTCGATGATAAGCTTCGGAATGAAGACACGATGTGAAGGCACTCAAATGATAAAGATGATCGAGTTACCGCTGATCAATCATCAACACCACAAGGATCTAAAGTATCGAAAATCAAAAGATTCACGAGCATAATCAAATGGGGAGTTTATTGATACACTTCCTACATAAAAGCGGGAGTTTGTTAATACACTTTCTATGTGTGACACGTGAAGACTTTGAAGATCCTTTTCGAGAAAAAGAACCATCAAGAGATGGAGAACGAGATTACGAACCTCACGAGCAGCATCCAAGAGGGAGTTTGTTGATACATATTATGTGGATACGGCTCGGTTCGACTCGTCTACAAAGTGAAGGCCGTAGTCAAGACAACATCCTGTCTTGACTCGATTTGTTATTTACTTGTATTGTTCGATGTACATGTAACTGCGTGTGTGCAGTATACATGTTAGTATTGTTTAGGTGTTATCTGTTTGTTATTTGTTTGTTGTTTGGTCCATTGAAGCAGCCCAACAACATGCCAAAGTCCAAGCCCAGGTCTGAGGCCCATACATATGACGAAAACACCTTGTGGTGAAAACCCTTTTGGTGAAAACCAAATGGGACAAAAACACATGGGACGAAATCAAGGGATTTCGTCCAGATATTGGATTTCGTCAATGGGTTTTCGTCAAGAACTGGTTTTCGTCGATCATGATACTATATAAGCACAGACATTAGACAGAAACAAAAAGAAGAAGTCTGAATAGATTTCACAGAGCGAACACACTGTAAACACACACACACTGAGAGTTTATAAGGATATCTTGTAAACATTGCTTTGTAATCGTTTCATACGCATTAATACAATGGAGTGTTAATCGTTGAATCTTTGTGTTTGTGTTCGTAACTTGGTTTAACTTACCCGTTTGGATTCCGCACTTTCGGGTTTGTCGGAAAACAGGGAATAGAGGTTACTCGATCCTCCGGGTGGACCTACACTTCTAAGAAGGAGGCCCTTGCGAATTTCCTCACGGACCCTATGAAAGGGAGATCTACTCTACGACCATCGGATCTACTCTTGGGCTGGGCTGGGGGGAAACATGCTTGTGTGGATCTCACTGGGGTTTCCCCTTTGGTTGGTTTAAGAGAAAATGGGTTTGTAGCTAGACAAGCTGCAAAAAAAGCAGAATCAAAGAAAGTGGATAAGCACGCTAAAACTTACGTAGAGAACCAATATGTCTTTGTCCCTTTTACCTTTGATACATTTGGCTCTCTAGCGCCAGAAGCTATCCACTTCTTGACCAGCGTCAAACGGGTCATCCATAGTAATTGTTCAGCCCCGGGGGCAAGGGTTTGTTTTTGGAAAGTTAGGGTTTGCAATTTAGAAAGGGGTAACGGCGCAGCTTGTTGGTCGTCTACCCTCTGTTTTGATATAACTTGTCAGGTGTTTTTTAATGAAATGCAAAGTTTTATTTATGGGTAAAAAAAAAGAGAGAGACATCACAGTCATCAAAATCGTATATTATTAATATTGGTGTCATATATATTACACAAGTTTGATCAAATCTACTAATCCCATCAAACTTAAAGATCGAGATTTACCCACTGAACTTTTATATTATGTTTTTTATATATTTTAACTAATAGTTTGTTAAACATCTTATAATGAAAGTAGAAAATTATTTTTCATAATATATAGTCGGCAAAGATCTGATCAAGATCGAGCTATAAGGCTGAGAGGGGCACTCCCCTCTTAGGGGAGTCTCCTCTCTTACGCACACCCAATCAGGTTATGCCACGTCAACTCCCCTCTTAAACTCCCCTCACACCCCAATTTGATGGCGGCACTCCCCTCTTAGGGGACTTTTTTTTTATTTTTTTTTGTTTTTTTTATTTGTTGTTATTATGCATGTTTATAAATTAAAAAAATATTAATAAAAATTAAATAAAATTTAATAAAAGACATTTCATTAAATTAAAAATAAAAATTACATTTAAACTAGAAAAATAAAAATTACATTCAAACTAGAAAAATATAAAAACAAACTACTCGTCGTCGGAACTCACTTCAAGGTGAGGTAGATCTAAACGTCCGAGATGCTCAACGAGATCGTGTTTTAGTCTCCAATGCGTTTCTTCGTCAATGAGCTCGCTATAAGCTGTATCATCAAAGACGGGTTCGACTGGAGGATCTTGAATGTGTACCGGTGCTATCGCCCTTCCGTCGTCTTTTATAATCATGTTATGTAAAATAATGCACGTATACACGATGAACCTTATCTTTTTCACCGTTTTGGAACGCATTGGACGATTTAGTATTCCCCACTTCGCCTTTAACACACCAAACGCCCGTTCCACATCTTTTCTTGCGGCCTCGTGTTGCCTCTTGAACTTTTTTTCATTCGGGATGTGAGGATATGGAAAAGACTTCACAAACACGGACCAGCTAGGGTAGATCCCATCAGTAAGATAATACCCGCGCTTGTATAAGTGGTCGTTCACCTGAAATGGACAATTTGGCGCCGTTCCGTTTCGTTGAGTAAGAAATAACGGAGATTGTTGGAGCACGTTGATGTCGTTTTGTGAACCCGCCGGGCCACAAAAAGCATGCCAAATCCACAAATCTTGAGACGCCACCGCCTCTAACATATTGTCCACGCAATTCTGTGGGGCACATTCTCCAGACGAAGTGTGTACAATCCAGACTACCCAACATACCAGGTAGGTGATGTCTCTCCTCATGAGCCTGATACAATAGCGCAACATCGTGGCTCGTTGGTCTACGTAAGAATTCACCGGCATACATTGTACAGACCGTCTCGCAGAAATATTCAAGGCACTCACGAGAGGTCCTTTCAGCCATATTTAAATACTCGTCGTTTTCGTCTGGTGGGTTACCGGTTGCAAGTTGTTTAATCGCAGAAGTAACCTTTTGCAACGGCGTGAAACTTTTCTTCATTCTCCCGTCCAAGCCCTCTTGAAACCACTCGTTATTCGCTTCCACGTCACTAACAATTTTTAGGAACAAAGACTTGGACATACGAAACCTCTGACGAAAAATATCGGCATTAAATTTTGGATTTTCTACAAAATAATCGGCCATGAGTGTTTCGTGGCCACCCTCACGATCTCGACGGTCAATTTTTTTTTACTAGACGATGCCGTGTCTAGTAGCTCCGCTTGTTGGATGAGATTTTGGAAGAAAATTAAACTACTATCGTTTGACGGAGAATCTTCATCGTCGAGAAAGTCGGGTAGGGGAGAAAAAAACGGGAACTTGGAATCCATTTTTTTAAAGATTGGTTTGGCTTTGTGTTGTATTTGATAGATTTTTAGAGTGAGTTTGAGAATGGGTGTGGTAAAAAATTAGATTAAGTTGGTTATTTATATTGTTAAAATTGAATTTTTTTTTTTAAATGACCGTTGCCCAACGTATACATCATCGATCCTTGTGCTTCTTCTTCGGTGAAACCTCCCCGCACCCCCTCCCCGCACCGATGGCGGCGGTGTTCCCGATCGGGGAATTGGGTCACCGATCCCCCTCCCCGAGAGTGCCCCGTATACACTAAGAAAAAGTACATAATTTAATATAATACTTATTTTATTCTCCCTACCCAATTATGAAAGAGATGTGCAACTCTTAAATACTTTAATATTTAATATATATGTTGAATAGTAAAAGCCGTAACATATTGTGTAATATTTATCAGTCATTTATGATTTATATGTATACAATGAAAATAATTAGAAAAGAAAACCATTTATAGGTGCAAAACGAAATAATTAGAAAAGAACACTAATTTAACAATAACTCATATTTATGATAAAGATATTTTTATTTTTAATATATTTATGAGCATATTTTATCCTGCTCATAAATTTCCATCTAGTACTCCATTGCAGTTGAAGTGAGAGGGAATCGAGCCCCAAACTAGAGCGCAAAACAACAAAGATGTATCAAAGCCGTAACATACAATCTCATTAACATAAAAAAAAAATAATAGAAAACTTTATTGCGAAACATACAGTGACAAGTTAATGTAAAGGCCATAATGGTGGCGACAAGAGGCATGACATTAGGGAAATGACCGGGGCTATCACTGCCTCGGCATAATGGTGACATGAGAAATATAAATGACGCATAATCTATATGTGTGTAATATGCGTCCTTGGAGCAAGATAAGAGGGATAATAAGAGAAGGTATTTTGTCATACAAGGCGGCGGTGGAAGAAGAGGAGCCACAACCAATCAAGATCCGGTGACAAAAGCAGGGAGATGTGTAAATAGAGAAAAAATAAAAGGTCAAGAACACTAAGGCATTGTGTATTATTGAATAAGTTTTTAAACCATGTTGAATCATAAAAACTTCAAAAAAAGTTGTGTATTATTGAATATAAGTTTTTATAGTAATATGATGTGTTACCTACGTATTCTAATAACCTAAAGTCTCAAACCCTTAAAATTATGCACTAAGGGTGTACGGGGCGTTCGCGGGGCGGGGAGCGGTGACCCTTGTCCCCGATCGGGAACACCGCCGCCATCAAAGCGGGGACCCGAATCGGGGGGGGGGGGGGTCGATCGGTGTGGACTTACCGCTTGCTTTGGCACGATTTTCGGAATAAGACCGTTGTCAAACGGTCACTTTTATAAAAAAAAAAAAAATTCAACTTTTTTAAACAATATATATCTAACCTACCTAAATCAATTTTTTTACCACACTCACCACTCTCAAACTCACACCAAAACTCTCAAACTCAAATCTTTCAAATACAAAATGGATCCCAGGCTTCCGTTTCTTTCTACCCTACCCGACTTTCCGGACGATGGAGATGCATCGTCAAACGATACTAGCTTAATTTTCTTCCAAAATCTCATCCAACAAGCGGAGCTACTAGACACGGCATCGTCTAGTAAAAAAAAATTTATCCGTCGAGATCGTGAGGGAGGCCATGAGACACTCATGGCCGATTATTTTGATGAAAATCCAAAATTTAATGACGATACTTTTCGTCACAGATTTCGTATGTCCAAGTCTTTGTTCCTAAAAATTGTTAGTGACGTGGAAGCGTATGCCGAGTGGTTTAAAGAAGGCTTAGACGGGAGAATGAAGAAAAGTTTCACGCCGTTGCAAAAGGTTACTTCGGCGATTAAACAACTTGCAACCGGTAACACACCAGACGAAAACGACGAGTATTTAAAGATGTCTGACAGGACCTCTCGTGAGTGCCTTGAATATTTCTGCTAGACGGTCTATGCAATGTATGCCGGTGAATTCTTACGTAGACCAACGAGCCACGACGTTGCGCTATTGTATCAGGCTCATGAGGAGAGACATCATCTACCTGGTATGTTGGGTAGTCTGGATTGTACACACTTCGTCTGGAGAATGTGCCCCACAGAATTGCGTGGACAATATATGAGAGGCGATCATCAATACCCGACGGTTATGTTAGAGGCGGTGGCGTCTCAAGATTTGTGGATTTGGCATGCTTTTTGTGGCCCGGCGGGTTCACAAAACGACATCAACGTGCTCCAACAATCTCCGTTATTTCTTGCTCAACGAAACGGAACGGCGCCATATTGTCCATTTCAGGTGAACGACCACTTATACAAACGCGGGTATTATCTTACTGATGGGATCTACCCTACCTGGTCCGTGTTTGTGAAGTCTTTTCCATATCCTCACATCCCGAATGAAAAAAAGTTCAAGAGGCAACACGAGGCCGCAAGAAAAGATGTGGAACGGGCGTTTGGTGTGTTAAAGGCGAAGTGGGGAATACTAAATCGTCCAATGCGTTCGAAAACGGTGAAAAAGATAAGGTACATCGTGTATACGTGCATTATTTTACATAACATGATTTTAAAAGACGACGGAAGGGCGATAACACCGGTACACATTCAAGATCCTCCAGTCGAACCCGTCTTCGCTGAAACAGCTTATAGCGAGCTCATTGACGACGAAACGCATTGGAGACTAAAACACGATCTCGTTGAGCATCTCGGACGTTTAGATCTGCCTCACCTTGAAGTTGATTCGGACGACGAGTAGTTTGTTTTTATATTTTTCTAGTTTGAATGTAATTTTTATTTTTTTTTAATTTAATGAAATGTCTTTTATTTAATGAAATGTCTTTTATTTAATTTTTATTTTTATTAATATTTTTTTAATTTATAAACATGCATAATTTATAAAAAAAAATAAAAATCCAACTCCCCTCAGAGGGGAGTGCCGCCATCAAAATGGGGTGTTAGGGGAGTCTAAGAGGGGAGTTGACGTGGCACTAGTTGGTTGGTTGGGCGTAAGAGAGGGGACTCACCTCTTAGGTGAGTGCCCCTTACACCCTAAGCGATATTTGTGGAATTTATAGATTTGCTAAACAACCCGACACCCGAGGTATATTACGCACATAATATACATATCTAATTCATTACATAATGCAATTTTAGCTTGCCGACATAAACCGACAAAAATCACCACCTTTAAGGCCACAACAATCTTATATATGCTTTTTTTTTTCTTTACCATCCTTTTCAATCAACCTTCAGTTACAGCTTTTATGAAATAATTAACCAAGGAAATGTAGGGCATGAGGTGAAATTATCACTGTTGCAGGTGTTATATGTAACTAGGTTATTCACAGCGCCGGCTCTACAGGCTTGGCAACCTAGGCACGGGCCTAGGGCCACCAAAAATTAAGGGCCTCTAAGTTTTTAATTTTTTTTTATATATATACTATATGTATGTATTAGGCCCAAATAAATACGTTTATTTCAAAACTAAACTGATTTTTCATTCA
This sequence comes from Helianthus tuberosus, assembly GCA_030545235.1. Taxonomy (NCBI): domain Eukaryota; kingdom Viridiplantae; phylum Streptophyta; class Magnoliopsida; order Asterales; family Asteraceae; genus Helianthus; species Helianthus tuberosus. Next base: position 56,516,990 of record CM060411.1, on the reverse strand, counting down.
AGGAGTCCAAAATAAATATTGTTTAGCAAACAAAGGTCAACTTTCAAAACCCATTTCGCCTTGATTTCCAACTATCACAACACATCAAACATCGACCTAATAATCAATATTTAGCGGCCTAAAGCCCCTAAATATAGCGGCAATCATCGTTCCTACTTCTCATCGCAACCTGCTATCAATTTTTAGGGTAGCGGCCAATGGCGGACCTAGAAGACAAATTCAGGGGTATCCCAAAAAAGCTTTTACCTAGACCCGTCCCTTAGAATTCAAGGGCCCTGTGTGGCTAGTAAAAATGGGCCCTTAAATTCTTTTTTTACCTAGGTCATCCATGAGAATTTAAGAGCCCTTAGAGGGCCTATGCGACTATATATATATATATATATATGTATGTATACTTACTATGTTATATGGAACAGGGTAGCAGTTAGGCCAGCTATGCTATATGGAACAGACTGTTGGGCTATCAAGAAGACACAAGCGCGCAAGATGGAGGTAGCAGAGATGAGGATGCTGAGGTGGATGTGTGGACACACAAGGTTAGATCGGATAAGAAATGAGGTTTTTAGGGATAGACTAGGAGTGGCTAGTATATCGGAGAAGATTAAGGAGGGGAGATTGAGATGGTTTGGGCATGTGAAGCGGAGGGAAGCGACAGCACCGGTTAGAGTAGTGGAAACTCTTACTGTGGAGGGGAGGAGAGGAAGAGGCAGACCCAAACTGACATGGGATGAGCAGATTAGACATGATTTACTAGAGTTGCATCTTTCTGAGGACATGGTCCACGATAGGACTTCGTGGAGGCGTAGGATTAGGGTTAAGGACTTCTAGAGGGTATTGTAGAAAGGTCTTAGGTGTTTTTCATGGACGTAGGCTTTTCCTTTTCTTTAAGGGACTTTTCCGATGATTGCCTTCTTGTGTCTATGATGTTGTATGCTATTATACATGATTTACATTATGTGTACGCCCAAAATGATGTTACATGTCATTATACATGATTCACATTATATTGTCCCACTCTTATCACTTTCTTAGTATGGCCGACTTCTTATTTCTGTATTCTTTGACTTGGTATGTTGGTTTGCTGTTCGCTTTCGAGCCGAGGGTCTCTCTGGAAGCAGCCTCTCTATCCCTATGGATAGAGGCAAGGTCTGTCTACATCCCACCCTCCCCAGACCCTACAAATAGCTCTGCTATCTGTGGGATATACTGGGTATGGTTGTTGTTGTTGTTGTATACTTACTATGTTATAAAGACTTGTGTATCATACAAGTTAAATAAAAAATTATTAAAAAGTTAGAAATAAGATTTAGAAATTATAATATGATGTTTTGAGATAAGATAAGATAAGATACAATTGAAATTATGTATTAAATAAAAAATATTAAACAGTTACTAATAAGATTCAAATATTATTTACAAGTTTTATAAATAATATTTAGTTTGTAATAAAAAAAATCTTCACAACAAAAAGAACCAAAACTCATTGTCTTTGAATGTGTACTAAAGTTTGTAGTCCTTTATGACTTTTCAATATTAAAAATTCTAAGTTTTAATATGAATCGTAAGATCTTTAATTTCATATAACCGCATTTTAAAAAATTTGCTTAATCGTATATCCATAGAAACATAAAGATTAAACATTCAAATTTTCTTCATGTTTATATAATATTTCTTTACATTTAAAAAAAAATCTATTAAATCATATATATTTCAAAAAAACTATTTTAATGTTTTTTTCTATATTATTGACTTTTAACTTGTTAAAAAAGAACCATCATACATACAATGAAAAAGAAAATAAACTAAATGGTTGAAGTTTTTGCTTAATTGTGACTTTTGTGTTTTCTAAATTTTTTTTAATAATTGAATCACTCGAGAAGGGAAAACCCTTTTGACCATTAGGCCATGCCTCATTGACATATGTTATCTAGATTTACTATTTCCTTTTCATTTATTGTCCCAACTTCCAAGTCCCAACTCTTATTATTATATTATTAATATTAATAGAGTAAAATGCACGGATAGTCCCTGTGGTTTTGCAAAATAACATCTATAGTCCTCAACTTTTGAAAATTACAGCGGTGCTCCCTGTGGTTTGACAGTTTGTTACTCGGATAGTCCCTGGAGTGGATGGCGGTTAGTTTTCTCCGTTAAATGGATGTGAAATGACAAATTTACCCTTTATCTTCTCCACTATATAAAAATAAAACAACCCAACTCCGACCAACTTCCAGAGCCACCCAACTCCGGCGATCACAACGGTACGACGTCGTTTCCATATCTCAATCCCACCTTTCTCCCCTATTAGGGTATCCGGGGCACTCTCGGTGACCCCTTTCGGTGACCGAAGTCCCCGCTCGGGAACACCGGCGCCATCAAGGCGGTGAGGCAAATCGGGGAGGGGAATCGGGGGTTGTTCACCGATGAAAAATGAAGAGAGAGGGTGTCAGGTCCATGTTTCCCACCAATCAAATTGTTTTTTTTTTTTTTTTGAATAAAAAAACAATTCCCCTAAGAGGGGAGTGCCGCCATCAAATTGGGGTGTGAGGGGAGTTTAAGAGGGGAGTTGACGTGGCATAACCTGATTGGGTGTGCGTAAGAGAGGGGACTCCCCTAAGAGGGGAGTGCCCCTCTCACCCTTACAATCTTTAACAACACTCTTTTCAAATCATAAAACATCCACATCAGATCTCAAAAAATCTGATCATATTAATGGCAAATGCACATTAGTCAACATTAGCAAACATAGAGAATCTAGATCCACAATTCCCTGCACAATAATTCTAGTTTGAAATTTACAATTACGATTAGAAATTAAACAACAATGAAATGAAATGATGATTTACCAACGCCGTTTGAAGAACAAAACCCAAATTCTAGTTTCAAAACCCCATTTTGACTCTCTCAAGTTATTCAAACAAAACCCAAATTCAACCTTCAAAACCCCATTTTGACTCTCTCAAATTCTTCAAATAAAACCCAAATTCAACCTTCAAACAGATTTACCATCTGCATCTCTAACTCAACTCACATGCGTATGTGCCTGATGTGAGAAAAAGAGAATGAGAACTTCACCACCAAGTGTAGCTCCACTGAGCAATTGTAAGTACCAGCTGCAATACGAGCTGTACTCTTGGTGTTGGTAGTGACGACGAACACCGGAGGAATTTCGATAACTCAGTCAGTGCGGTGTCGTTTGGACTCGCTACTACTGCTATTCTCATTTGTATGTTTCTTGTCATGGCTCTTTTCGAAAGGTTTCTCCCTTATTAAATAATAAATACTCTATATTGGTTTTTTATTTTTTATAGGAGGGGTAAATTTGTCATTTCACATTCACTTAATGGAGAAAACTAACCGTCATCCACTTCAGGGACTATCTGAGTAACAAAGTGTCAAACCACAGGGAGCACTGCTGTAATTTTCAAAAGTTGGGGACTATAGGTGTTATTTTGCAAAACCACAAGGACTATCCGTGCATTTTACTCATATTAATAATACTTCATCTTCTTCATTCTTATATGACCTGCAACTTTAGAAGTTTCCATTATCCTAAAATTTCCTTTCATTCGACCATAAAACTTCATTTTATTTTATCCTCACATTCACTTAGGGGTGTCCTAATATTTGTTTAGAGGTATCCCCATTAATAAAACAGAGATTAAAAATAAAGATTGCACTGCGCCAAGAAAGTTGAGGGGTATCCCGGGCCACCCCTCACCAATGTATAGATCCGCCCCTGCTAGCGGCTATCACTAGACGAAAAAAGTAAGGGCAATCACCCACTGAGGAGAGTTTATCGGCGAAATTAGGGTCCCTACTTCATAGTTCGCTTAGGGTCTCTAAAAACTTAGGAACGACCCTGGTTATTCAGTCAATCTAGAGGATTTAATTGGAAATAAAAATGGAAAAGAGAGTTTGTAAATTTATGTTTGAGTTCTGGTGTAAATCATTGTTGGGTTTCATTTAGATACTAATAAGATTAAAGATGGTTAGTGCAAATTTACAAAAACTTAAAAGTTATGTGACATAATCAGCAACCCAGATGATAAATCAGTGTATATAAAAAGTGCAAGAGACCAGCTAGTTTAGATCAGTTTAACCAACATCCACATTGCCCTGCTAACCTGCATTACAACGAACTAGCCGGTTTGGTTAAAACCCGATTCAACCAGATACCGGCTTGAAACTACTTGGACCAGACCTAAGGAAGTAAAATCATGTTTCAGTCTTAAGATATATAGGGACAACTTTAAGCTGTGATGCTGCAGCCATGTGGGACTGGAAGTTCTTTATTTATAATTGTAACGGTGTAGAAGTCCATATTTTTAAGATATTAGCGATTGTGGGACAGAACACTAATTTAAGAACAAAGCTTTAAAATGGGAACCGGTTTAAGGACTAAGCAAATTCACAATTCATGGCCCTTGGTTTCTTACTCCACAACTCACACAAAGCATATAGAATTTAGATATAGTAACTCATCCAAAACTTTATTGTTTATAGATATAGTTGTATTAACTTAAGTTAGTTAAATAAGTTCATGAAAACTCTAATTCAACTACTACATGTCATGAAAACTCACACAAACAAATAAATGCGGTATACGTGGTTGCAAACAACACCAACAAACCTAAAATGATATATAACTAGTAGAAATAAGTTGCGCGTTGCAGCTGAAAGTTTGTACGTACAAAACTGAAAATAAATTAAATTCGATTACTTAAAATTCTTATAACAAAAAAAAAAAAAAAAAAAAAAAAAAACAGTGTATAACCTGTCTGTAGGTCCATTTGGAGGATCAAGAAACCTACTTTCTTGTTGTTAGAACACACTTACAAGTGCGGAATCCTTGTAAGAATGCAACCAAAGCAAAGTAAAACACGCACAAGTAACCAAAGATTCCCTATCTTGATTAAATGGAAGAGAACAATTACAAACACATACACACAGTGTTTACAGACTCACTAAAGCTCTCTTACTCTGTTCAGCACAACATAAGCTGTTATATATAGGACCCAGCCCAGTAACATTCAGTAACATCACGAAGAATGTTACTGGGCCCACGAAGAACCTAAGCCCACGAAGAACTAGGTTCTTCGTTGACCAGTCCATGAAAAACCATACAATGCACGAAGAAGGTTCTTCTTGATAACCATATCCCACGAAGAATAGGCTCTTCGTGGGAGGCTGCAAACAACAAACTTTTGACAGAAGATGTGCAGAGACAGTTAAGATATAAGCCAAACACTTGTAGACTGAACATTGCAGTTGCATTACAAACAAAACTATATAACTGTCGTACCAAGTCAAGATAGGAGGATATCTTGACTTGGTCGACTCAACCAAAAAAAAAAAAAAAAACAGACACAATAATCCAAAAGACCGTACATTACATTACATCGTAAACGTAATAAGAACAAGCGACAGACACAAAAACTGCATCAACAAACTCCCCCTTGGCTGTTGCTTGGTCTTCGGTCTTCAGTCTTAATGAGCCGCTTCCGACCACGAACTTCCAGCATGAATTCCCCGATAGTAACAATAACAAGCAACGTGTTGAAAGCGTAAAGCCTGACTTGCATCCTTGTCTTCATAAAATATGTCATGACGAAAAAGTCTATCGATATCAGCAGCCGACATGTTGACTATCCACATCGGATCGAGAATACGGAAGTTTTCTTTGTCATTTCTGAAGACGATAACTGCCTCGTGCGTATCTGAATCATAACACCAAAGAGCCATGTTCGCGAGTATGTCTTGTTCCATCGGCATTAGTGGAATCTTATCCAAAACCTTCACCGGCTTGTACACGAGCCTGTATCGAGCCGTGTTGGTTGCTGGATCCAATGTGAACTTGATCTGCTCATACATAGGGAACTGTGGCTTGTATAATTCATCTTTCCAACCCTTTCTTCGTTCAATCCTCAACTTTCGAGCAAACAGCTTAACACCTTCAAAGTTTGATCGATTAATCAGCTCCAGCTTTCCTAACACTGCTACATCGTAAAATGGTAAAGTAAGAATACTCAGAAGCAACTTGAAATACTGAATTCCATATTCTCGCTTCACAGCAACACAATGAATCCCTTTAACGAACATCCAGCTGAGTATTCTTCCCTGAGGACAATCCTTTTCATACTTCATGTAGTCAGCTTGCACAACAGGAGGGGCTGGTTTTGCAGTCTTTGAGAGGAAGTTCTTTCTCCATTCTTCAAATGAATCAGCTGGAACATTAGATAAATCTCGATTCTTCAATCTTTCATCGATCTCATCCATGTTGTATTTCAACCAGTCTTCATCAAATGGATTAAACTCAGTACCGTCTTCTCTTACGTATTTTGATTTCTCGGCATCGCCTTCGAACACTATTTCATCAAGACCATCCAAGTTTGTTGCTTCGAGTTCACTTGGAGTCTCGTCAATTGTAGCATCATCGACTACTTTCATATCAGTTAACCTCAAAATCTATTCATCTGTCATTTCGGAAATGAACTCTCCGTCTTCTAAGTCTTCTCGATTAACAGTAGGGCATGCTTGCAAGGTAATATCAGCTGAGCTTGACTCTACATTCTCACCAGCTGTAGAACTTTCAGGAGGACACACTTGCAGAGCAATACCACTCGAAGTGCCTTGAGTTGTTTCAATCTACTAAGGATGATAAACAATAATCTGAGTTGAAGTAGATGCCGCTTATGAGGCTGACGCATCAGGGTTGCCTTGGTCTTCGCTATCGTGATCACGCTTTCGCTGAATATCTTGTTCTTTGCATCGATCAGACCATAAGATGTTCACCCTTTTTCTTCTTATCTCAAAGGCATCCTTAATAGACTTGAAACCATCCACCAGTGTGGTGTTCCTGATATCATACCAATTCTTCATGAAGTCATGCCTTTCAGCCAGTCGATCTGCAGATTGTTTCACGGCAATACTTTGTTCTTTCACTCTGTTCAGCTCAATACCTCGAGCATTGTCAGCAGCTCGCATCTGTAATAACTGCCTTTCCCGTTCATCATCGGCAACTTTTAGACGTTCATTCTCAGCTCGGAGTTGCGTGATTTCGGCTTGTTGTCTTCCAACAGTTTCCTTTAACATGTTAATCTCCAGCTGTTGTTTGAGCACAGTATTTCTATTTTCCGACATAAATTCTGAATGCCAATTGATTTGACCTGCAGTAGCTTGTAATTGCGAAAATAGAGATTCTACCTTTTCATCCTGTGCCATTTCTGAGAACAATCTTCCACGACGCTCTGAGCTTCTCTGATGCGTTTCAGATCGTTGTTGTTGAACAAATGAAGTTGCTTATTGAGGTTCGGCTGGTGGTGTCACAACCGGTGTCTCAGCTGCAGTTGTAGCCGTTGGAGGTGGTGTAGTTGCTGTAGATGGTGAGGTCATCATAGCTGTAGTTTCCTCCGCAGTGAAGGCAAACTCAGGATTGACCTCTGCTTCGTGAAAAGGTTCAGCAACGGTTTCCTGTTGTGCAGTGGCAGGCTCTGATGAAGATGTACCAATAGTCTTCTTCATCTTCTTCTTTCTACGTATAGCAGTCTGCTTCTTTTTCCGACGCTCTGCCTCTGTATTAGAAGGCACGTAGTCTTCATCCTGATCAGTACGGATCCTCCACACTTGTCTAATGCCACGCTCGTCTATATAGTGTTCATAACCTGGTTCAGGTGGATTATCGTTTGAATCAGAATCAACATTATCACCACCACGAGCACTCGTTCCACTTGCACCAACATTTCCGCCATCACCACCTTCATCATCACCTCCATCATCATCATCTTCATCATCCGTATCACCGAATATATCTAATTTCTTCCATCCAAACTTATCCTCTATCATCTTCGTTAAAGTAGGCTCTTCATCATCAGATTGACTTTCATCAAGGCGCCATTTATCGTTTGCTAGTGCCACGTAATTCTTATCCCCCAGTGCCCCAAGCATCTTCCGAGGTATAGTTTCTGGGTAACGTTTAGCAGCTACACCTTTAAATATCTTCAATGAATGTTCTATCTTCACATCAATCTTTAGAACATCATTTGCAGCCTTCAGAAGATCAGGATGTTGCACGTTCATAATCATTTGCAGGAATCTTGGATACATCTAAAACTTGTTACCACTAGCTCCTATTCTCAGATTTTCCTTCATATTCGAGAAAAGATACTTAGGAATACTGAACGGTTTGTTCAATACCAAAGCGACCATCAAGCCAATCAAGTCATTACTCGCCATGTCGTAACCGCTTCGTCTATTGCTCAAACACTGAATGAGGACATGTAACAGGAACTTGTAACGCATCGGCAACTTTGTTTTGTTGATCTGTCCTCCGAAGATATCATCAATACGTTTCATTCATAGCAAACAACCACGCCGACACATAATCGAAATAGAATACGGACCTTCTGGATTGTCATTGAGTTGTAGAACGCTGTTGAGAATATCAGCAGACACATCCACATTATGGAGATTAACTTGCCCGTGAATAACCTCCTTTCCGTCAACCTCTATCACGCTCGCCGAATCCCAGAATTCTTTCACTAACGTCTTGTATACCGGCGTTTGATGAGTAATGACCTCGTTTTTCCTCGATTCGCGTAACCACCTTGTAATTTCATTGAAATCAGTCATCTTTCCTTCTGGTTCCAAGTACGCGACCTTATTGTGGCAAGGTTCATACATTATCTATTCCTGGGTTTTATCTATCTTCTTCATAGCAGGCTTCCGCTTTTGTTCTTTAGGAGCCATTCTACACATGAAAACGTCCACAATAAGAAAGGTAAACAAGCACACTTGATACATAAATTTTACATGTGAACAGTAAACAGTGGGCAGAACATACTGAGAAAAACCAAAAATTTTCTAAGTGTTGAACCCATGAAGAACCCATTGTTCACTAAGTGCTATGTGGACAAAGAACCTTTATTTGGACGAAGAACCTGTTTACACGAAGAATCAGGTTCTTCGTAACCATCTCTCACAAAAAACCTTAGTCAACTTAGTCTCTATTTTTCGTTGACCAGAAGGGTTCTTCGTCTGCTCTCAAGGAAGAAAGGTTCTTCGTTCACAAGAAAAGGGGTTTTTCGTCTTATTCTAGTTCTTCTTCCCCAATCATTTTAACTGTTCAAGATTTTAATTCAAGTGTTTACCCAAACTGACAAGAATCATTTAAAACCAACTGACAAACTAAATCAAAACAAAAACACATTTTACACAACCACTTTAACAGACATAAAAACTGCATACAAACATCAAAACCAAATCCCTATTTATTCAAGCAAAAATTCCAACAAAAAAATTTCATTCAACATCTCAAAGCATTAGAATAGATCAAAACCACCAAGTTATATATCTGATTTTGATTTTAAACAAATGCAGATCTCACACATCAATCAGAAAACGTTGTTGTTGTACAAGAATAAACAGATGGATTCATTTCTTTGCTTAGACATACTCCGAATTTTTTTTTAACCCATTAAACATGAACAGTTGATTCAAGGGTTTCATAATTATTTCATGTCTGATGTTCGAATTTGCTCGATGTGTTGATGTATTGAACAAAACTCATTATACCTAAGAATATCACACAATAACACCAAACAAGTATGATTCAGTTCTGAGTCGGTTATGGTTTTGAAGAAAAAGATGAACACGGTTTTGCAGAGAGAGAAAATGAAAAAGTGATTTTGAAATTGTGATAAAGTAAACTGACACTGGACCGCCTTTTTATACACCGGCCTCCACGAAGAACCCTCACCCCACGAAGAACCCTCATGGGCCGATGAAGAACCTTGATGGGCTAACACAGTGCAGCCAAATTAACTTGATCCACGAAGAACCTATGGTTGTTCGTGAAGATCTAAAATAGCGAAGAATAGCCACGAAGAATGGTTCTTCGTTGACCAACACTATTCTTCGTTGACCAATTTGGTTCTTCGTTGATCAATTGGTTCTTCATTGATCATATGGTTCTTCGTTGTTCATTTGGTTCTTCGTGGACTTTCCAAACACAAGAGTCACCAACATATGAAGAACCATGAACAAATTGAACATACTTTGTTTTATGTTTCCCAATTTTGCAGAAAGGGTTTTTATGAAGTTGTGATATTAAAAACAGGTTGGTTTTGGGCTTTTTCCAGGTAGAAAACATTCGAGTATCCACTTCGGCTAATCGAGAGCAAATTATAAACAAAAACAAAACTAAAAATATAATTTAAACAAGGAGGTAAACTAAACCGAACATTAACCGACATTAACTAACTGTACACTAATTACCAAGCTTTTTCGAGTTTCAAGGTAAGAGAATCATACCAGCTTACGGTCTTATCAAAAACAGTTTTTGTTTCTTGTAAATATTAAGATAAGTATCCTACCACGATTATCGGTATTATTGTCCACATAAGCTCAACTTATCATATGTAATCACGATTAGGAGATAAATTTAATGTATGATTTATACTACTCGCCGGTGTTGATCCACTCACGACACATTCCCGTATCAAGACATGCATGAGAATTCATCTTACAGGTGAGTATACCGTTTATCATCTGTTTGAACGTATAGATTGTGAAATACTCACTTATTCTTGATTGAAAACAAGCCCTATGTGATTAAATCACTTATTGATGAGGAACTTGATTTTCAGATGCATGCAGGGCACATGAGCAAGTCCGTGAACATGTTAGTACCATCGTACCGACAAAGAGACGAACTTGACTCCCACATAAACTGTGATATTTTATCACTTATTCATAGGGACATATGATTGTTTATCACTTATTGAGGTCGTATGCAAAATTTACACGTATGTATGGTATCATGGAAGATCTTGACTTGCGTCCCCGTTATTTTTCGGTAAAAGATTCAACCATGATACCCAGATGATAAATCAGCATAAAGACCGCATATCTCAGAACCTCGGCATACTATCAAACGAAATTTCGGTACCAAGACCATATGCCAATGAATGGTTCCCACCTGGTTTGCATTTCGTTATATTTATATCAACCTGCATGTTTTAATTTGATTGTGAGCCTACCAATACATCATTAGTAGAGCTACTTATCGTTTTTCATTTTGCATTTTGACCGTATTTGACAGACCACTGGTGTATCATCATCTTCTCTTATCTTTCCAAGAAACTCATTTTTGGGTTTTTTTTAATGTTTTTGTATTTTTGAAATTTTTAATGTTTTTGGATTTTTCTGAAATTCTCCCCCTTAAATGCAGAAAGTAAATAACTAAAAGACATGTTTTTGGATTTTTGAAATTTTCTGAGGTTTTTCATTTTTCAAACTTAACGACGAAAAGCAGTAAATGGATTTTTGAATTTTTCTGATGTTTTTGCATTTTTCATTTTTCAAACTTAACGACGAAAAGCAGTAAATAAATAAAAGACATATTTTTGGATTTTTTAAATTTTCTAATGTTTTTGTATTTTCTTAAGATTTCTCCCCCTAAAATGAAAAAAGTTAATAAATTGGAAATCTTTTTGTATTTTTAGATTTTAAGAAAATATTTACAAAAATGATTTGCCGAAGATGATTTACTCGGGTTTCACCTTGATGCCATTGACCAAAAGAAGATAATCAAAACGTGATTTATCAAAAGCTTTTGTAAACAGGTCGGCACGTTGGTGATCCGTGTGGATTTTCACAACATCGATGAGTTTCTTTTCATAACAATCTCGTATGAAATGATACTTAATCTCGATGTGTTTGGTCTTTGAGTGCTGTACAGGATTACGAGTGATCTGTAAAGCAGCTTCAGTATCAACTTAAATAGGAGTAGTTAGGAATTCAATACCGTAGTCACGCATTTGCTTTTGGATCCATAAAACCTAGGAGCAGCAACTAGAAGCCGAAATGTACTCAGCCTCACATGTTAAAGTGGCCACATAGGTATGCTTTTTTACATTGCCACGTGACTAGGAGATTCCCAAGAAACTAACATCCCGCTGATGTTGACTTTGCATCAATCTTGCAGCAACCATGATCAGAATCACTGAATGCTATCAAATCAAAGTTATCATCCTTAGGATACCAAAGACCGATGTTTGGACAACCCTTTAGATAATGAAATATCCTTTTAACAGCCATCATATGAGAAACTTTTGGATTGGGCTAGTAACGAATAAGAAGACATGCCAGATACATAATGTCGGGCCTTGAAGCGGTAAGATACATAAGAGATCCGATCATAGCACGATAGAGAGATGGTTCCAAATGTTCACCCGCTTCGTCAGGAGTAATCCCATGATTTTGAGCCAGAGGAGTTCCCGCAAGCTTCGAGTCTTCCATCTGAAATTGTTTCAAGATATCCCCAACATACTTGGTCTGATGAATGAAGATTCCTTTCTCAGACTGATGAACCTGCAAACCCAAAAAGAAATTCATTTTTCCCATAGCGCTCATCTCGAACTTCTCTTGCATCACCCGCTCGAATTCCTTGCACATTTCATCATTTGTAGACCCGAAAATGATATCATTAACATACATTTGAACCAACAATAAATCCTCATTTCTTTCCTTGATGAAGGGAGTACAGTCGATCAACCCACATCGAAAACTATTCTGCAATAGATAAGAAGACAACGTTTCATACCAAGCCCTTGGAGCTTGATGTAAACCATACAATGCCTTGTTCAGAAGCCAAACTCTGTCAGGATGAATTGAATCTTCAAAACCAGGCGGTTGCTCAACATAGACTTCTTCTTCGACCACACCATGAAGAAACGCACTTTTCACATCCATTTGATAAATAATAAACTTCTTGTAGGACGCATAAGCCAAGAAATCCTTATTGCCTCAAGACGTGCCACTGGTGCATAAACTTCATTATAATCAATACCTTCTACCTGATTAAAGCCCTGGACAACCAATCTCGCTTTATTTCTCACAACAACACCTCGATCATCCTTCTTGCGCTCGTAAACCCATCGAGTACCAATCTTCTTATAGTTCGGGGGCCTGTCAACCAATTTCCACACGCCCAATTTCTAAAATTGCTGAAGTTCCTCTTGCATAGCTTCAACCCATTACTCGTCTTTCATCGCCTCCTTCCATGATTTTGGTTCAACTTGACAAACATAACAGGCAAAAGACCAATCATTTTGTTCCCCGAATTCTCTAATTGCCAAATACAAACCAGCATTCTGGTTGTTTCGAAGCTGATTACGTGTCTGCACACCACTTTAGACACCTCCTATGATATTCTGCCGAGGATGAGTCTCATGAATTCGAGTTTCAAGAACATCAGGAACCCGAGCATTAATACCCAAATTGTTGATATTCAAATCAACAACCAAATCGATGCCTGGAGACGCCGTAGATGTGGATGCATTTCCTTTAGCATTGTCTTGATTCTGCACCTGAGAAGTTGCTTCAGAAACACCTTGAACAGGAGCTTGGACAAGAGCTAAAGTGGCTTCATTTGCATCATGAAACTCTTCATCTTCCGACGAAACATTATAATCAGCTACATCTTCAAATTCCTCATTTTGAACAACATTATTAACCAAAGTAGACTCTTTTCGGTTAACAATAATTGGTCGCACTAATGATGAATCAATTACAGTATCACCCTCAAGTAACATTTGTGCTGCTGCAGACGCGTCATCAAAAGTTGGCAGATTAAAGGAATCAAACAGTCCATCATAATCAAACATCCAATTAGCACCCGGAGCTCTCACAGATTCAGTGTATCTTTGAACCTTAACTTCACCCCATTCTTCAATTATTTTCGTTGTCAGATTCCACACACTGAAATTTGGAGTAGCATATCCAAGAAAGAAACCTTCGATAGCCCTTGGACCAAACTTGCCATGTGGATCAATCATAGTGCATGGAGCTCCAAAAGGTTCTAAGTACGACACATCCGGTTTCCTTTTGTGTAACAATTCGAAACATGTTTTCCCATGCCTTTTAATAGTAAGAACTCTGTTCAAAGTATAACACACAGTAGCCATAGCCTCCCCCCAAAACTGAACAGGAAGCTCCGACTCTACCAACATAGTTCTTGCTGTCTCGATAAGCGTTCTATTCTTCCTCTCAACGACACCATTTTGTTGAGGAGTATAGCAAGAACTGTATTCATGCAGAATTCCGTTAAAAGTACAGAACTCGTCAATAACCTGATTCTTGAATTTTGTGCCGTTGTCACTTCTGATTCGCTTTACTTTCAAAGGGTACAAATTCTCAAGTAAAGTAAGAAGATTTTTGAGGATTCCTGGAGTCTCACTCTTGTGTGCCATCACCGCTACCCATGAAAATCTTGAATAGTCATCATTAACAACCAAACAATAAGCATCTCCAAACGTAGTCTTGTGCTTCATAGGTCCAAAGAGGTCCATATGAAGACGTTCAAGAGGCATGTTGACGGTGTTGATTTTCTTGATCGGATGGGACTTCTTCGCTAGCTTTCCTTTTCGGCACGATACACAAACGTCTTGTAAATGAAAACTCTTGACTGGTACACCATTCACAAGATTATTTCACACCAAATGGTTCATTTTCCTCAAGTGAATGTGTCCCATACGTCTGTGCCAAGAAATGGACTCCTTTTTAGTGGCCTTTGAGACAAAACATACAACTTGTGCAGACGATGTAATAGCTTGGCTCATGTCAAGAATATACAAATCATTAATTCTTGGAGCCGTCAACAGAATCCATTCTTTGGGGATTTTGAAATCGGGTTTCAGCACATAACAACCGGTATCATCAAAATGAACCGTGAACTTCTTGTCACAGATTTGCGAAACACTAAAAAGATTGTGATCAATTTGATGAACATAATTGGTCTTATCAAAACTAACACCATTGGAAATCATTCCTTCTCCAGTGATGTAACCACCTTTATCTCCAGCAAAGGCAACATAACCTCCCCTAATGCTTTTCACATCATATAGGAGCCTTAAGTAGCCTGTCATATGCCGGGATGCTCCATTGTCAACAATCCAAAGACTATTCATAGTTCCTCCTAGAACACCCTGCACAATACATTACACGATCAATTTGAGATGGGGACCCAAGCCTTAGTGGTCTTGGGTCGACCCTTATATCAAGAAAAGTGATTTCTATTTCTTGATGATTTGGAAATGGTGTGCCTGCCCCTGAAACTGTACCGGTTTTAGGTTTCCAAAATTGTTGTCGTTTACCAGATTGATTATTATTTACAGATTTAGACACTTCTGGTTTTAACGCATTTGATGAACTTGGTTCCTTTTCTACAACATCCAATTTTAACGCTTTCTCGATTACCTTGACATTTTTACATCTTTGTTTTGCTTCTTGTTCCTTAACAGCATGTTTGTCTTGTTTAGGTGACACGGAACGACGTTGGTAATCCTTTTCAGGAGGGGCATTTTCAACAAACTTTGGTTTTGGTGGGTTTGTACAATTTTTTATTATATGACCAAACTCCCCACATTTAAAACATGATCTCCTTTCAACGAATTTAGGAGATTCCGTTGGATGTCCCGATGTTGAACTTGTAGGCCATGAGGTACTTGTTACATTATCACACCCATTTGTATGTTGAGTGTAATTATTATCACTGTTACATTTCAAAATCTTGACTTGTTGAACAAAATCAGTATTTGATTTATTTTCAAAAGTCTCAACTTTATCTGTACCGCTTGAGGCCACAAATTTAACATCCTTCCCCTTTTTCTTGTTTTGAGCTCCTTTTGACTCAAACTTAGGTTTTTGAGCTCGTTTTTCTGTTGTTTACTTTTAGAGGCGATTGGTTGTTCCTCGATTGGTAGTTTTTGATTCCCATATTGTTTTCTAACTTCAGATTTTGGAATAGGAGCCCACCGAGTTACTGTAACTCTCGCGATCGACTTACCCAAAAACTTACTGGTATAATCTTCCAAGACTTTATCAATAAATGATGGATTGACGTTTTTAATTGGGAAATCTTTGTTTGAGTAAATTTTATCATCACCAATCAAAGTGTACAACACATTATCGCTTTTAAAAGTAGAAACAGGTTCTTTGACAGATTTGTTTGAATCAATCTCTTGTGTTGCAACTGGTTGTATTGCAGAAGTAGGAGGATCACATAAGATATGATTCTCAATTGGAATTTCTACTCCTTTCTTCTTGTCAAGATATTGATCTAGATCACTCACATCTAATTCATCATCTGACGAATCATAATCCTCAACTACGGGAGGACTTTGTTCCGTAACAGGTGATGAATTTTCTGTCTTTTCAGATTCTTTGGAGGGATCTTCCAGTTTGAACCCTAATCCTGCTGCAAACTCTTTGGGATTAAGAGGTACAGATGGTTCAAAACGTGGCATTTCCTCCTCGTCAGGTAACTTGGTATAATTGTGTCTCAGCGGAGATGGACACGATTTATAACCAATACACTTAACATCCCCTTTCAGCTTTTGAACTTCGATGATATGATCAAGCACATATCGGGAGTTAGAATAACTCTCCAATTTAAGCTTGATTGCATCATGCTCGCATTTATTAATGGCTAACTCCTTTCTTGTTTCTTCAATGATATTAATGTAATTATTAATACCTGTTTGTTTGTTCAAAACTGTTTTAGTTAACCCAGACACACTTTTCTTAAGAGTTTCTATTACAGATTTGAATTCCTTTTCATTATGAGTTAAAGACATATTTGCCTCCTTGCACTTCGAAATATCAACCACCAACCCTTGATTGTGACTAGTAACTACCTCAAGCTTACGTTTCAATTCTACACAATCATTGCATACACTAGTAGTTTCAGTGTGTACTTGACTAGTCGAGGCAGCAACATTTTCCATAAAGGCAGTTTGATAAGAAAAAGATCCATCCTCGGTGAAGAACTTTTCCATTTCCTTGGATGCAACTTCAGCTTTTCTTATCAACACAGATTTCTGGATCTTCAGCTCATTGGCTTTTTTCAGCTCCTGAGCTTCTTTCAGTAAACTATCAACTTCAGCATCAAGGTTTTCCTTTACATCTGAATCTGAATCTGAACCATAACCACCCGCACTTGAGCTTTCCTCATCCGAACTACTACCGCTATACCCACAATTGTCATCATCCTCAGAAAACTCCTCTCTGTGGACATGCTTGATATACTTGATGATCTTAGCATAACATGGAGTTCCTCCATTTCCTTCATTTCCTTCATTTTCCAGTTGGACGGACCAATCGCATCCTTCATCAGCATGAACTACTAAAGCTCTTTTTGAATTAGAAGGCCCATGCTGGTTTGAGTTACTCGGGTCGTTAACTGCTACGATTCTCCTTTCATTGTTTACTTAATTTGCGTTGGATGAGCTTGATTGGTTTCGGAAAGGATTTTGATTTCCTTGTTTGATGGGTCGAGTGCATTCTCGTTTGAAGCGACCTTTCTTACCACAATTGAAGCACGTAACTGCATCCTTATCAAAACCATACTTAGTATCCCGTTTGCTCTCCAAGCTTGTTCTTCCCGTTCTTCTCATGTAATCCTTAGCTCTTCTCACTGCACTTGCAAACGCCCATTTTATATCCATCAGTTCCATCTCCCCCGTGTCTATTTGTTGATAGTCTTCATCTGTCAAATTAATGTTCCCAATTTGACCGGTGACTAATCCACAATAGGCACTCACCATTGTGTTTAGAAGCTCTATATGTTCCCGGGCACCTTCCACACTAACTTTGGTGAAGTTTTAGGTATCAAATCTGACGGTGTTGGGGTTTGATTGTTGAGAGTTGTTGTTACCATAGAAGACTGGCTGAGGGGCTGGTTGAGAAGGTTGTTGTTGGGTTTGTTGAGGAGCAGCTTGTGGGAAAGGAAGATAAGCTTTTGGATCAAATGGTTCGCCATATGGGTTTGTAAGAGGACCAAACGATGGAGCTGGCTTGGGTGGTGGTAGATAGGTTTTTGGATCAAACGGTTGCCCATAAGGGTTCGTATTTGACATAAATGTGGTTTGAAGCTTAGGTTGCTGATTGGTACTAACAGTGGTGTTAATACCTCCAAAGTACATCTCGGGGTTTTTTGGAACTGGAATTCATTTTGCCTTTCGTATTTCTTCTTCATTCTTGTTCTCAAGCTTTTGAACGAATTCATAAATAGTGATCGTATCTAGAACACCGGTATGCTTTAGCAAGTCAATGAATTGACTCCATTTAGGTGGTAAAGCATCAGCAAAATGTTGGATCATCTCTTGTTGTGTTGCATTAACCCGGTATGAGTGCATCTCACTAAGAAGATGATAGTACCGAGTAGACATGTCGTTGAGCGTTTCATTTTCCATAAACAAGAATCCTTCAAACTCCTTCTTCAAAAGATCGTGCCGCATCTTTCTTGTTGCAGCATTCCCTTATCCTCTAGCTACCAAGACATCCCACAAATTATTTGTAGTTGTACACTAGGCGAATTGATGATAGATATCTCTATGAAGTGCTTGAGTAAGAATGGCAAAGGCTTTCTTCTCAAGATGATATGCTTTCTTATCATTGTCGCTCATTCCCGCCAAAGTAAGTGGATTTGAACCGGATTCTTCGAGAGCTTCATTGTACGGTGTAGTAAAACATGTCCACAACTCGGTATTTTTCCCTAGAACGCACATATGAAAACGACTTTTCCATGATGGATAATCGTTCATGTGATTCAGTTTTGGTGGACGATTATTGCTTCTCGTTTCACTCTCGCTTAAAATAAGATTTTGAATGCTCTGATTTTGATTAGCAACACAAGCCCATTGATGTGCAGTAATCTCTTGTTTGGGCATTAATCCCTTGATCCATTGTGAAGGATCTTGGCTTGTACTTGAGTTATCGCTCCAATCCCAAGGATTTGTACTCATTTTTTATTGTTGTTTTAAGATAAGTGCTTGAAAATTTGAAATAACTAACAATGATTGAAATATAAACCTTCTGTGAAAAATGTCCAACTTTTGGTGTCACGAAGAACCAACTACACGAAGAACTAGTTCATGAAGAATGGACTCCATGAAGAACCTATTTCAACTAAAAACCAGGGTTCTTCGTTGACAATGATTCTTCGCAGGGATGGGTTCTTCATCGGAGACCAACTCACGAAGAATAGTTCTTCGTCGGAGGCCAACTCACGAAGAATGGATTCTTCGCCCTTAGGTTCTTCGTCGATGAGGTTTTCCCCAGCAAGGTTTTTCGTAGATTGGTAGGTGAAAAGTTACTTTAAAAAGCAGAATCTTATCCCTGAAACTTAGAAAGTGGTTTGGTGAATGACTCAAAATGGTTAACAGACAAACATTCGAAAACTTCAATTTTATGAAAAAGTACAAGAATATCCTAAAACAAAAGGAATATTCCGGTGACTTCTCCAGTCAAACCCTTTCCGGAAAAGTTGTCGAGCCAAAGATTTGTAAAAAAATTCAAGAAAAACCGTATTTTAGGATGTTTCCATGTATTTTAACAAGGTTTTTGTAAAAGTTTTTAGCAAAAAAACAAGATTTCTTAAGTTTTCAGGCCATTTTTCTCACAAAAACTCAAATATCATGTTTTAAGCTCAAGAACACTTCCAAGATGCTTCACAACTTGTTCAAACAACTCACTATGCTTAGTTTTCAACAAGAAAGATAGCCAAAGCTCTGATACCACTTGTAGGTCCATTTGGAGGATCAAGAAACCTACTTTCTTGTTGTTAGAACACACTTACAAGTGCGGAATCCTTATAAGAATGCAACCAAAGCAAAGTAAAACACGCAGTAACCAAAGATTCACTATCTTGATTAAATGGAAGAGAACAATTACAAACACATACACACAGTGTTTACAGACTCACCAAAGCTCTCTTACTCTGTTCAGCACAACATAAGCTGTTATATATAGGCCCTAGCCCAGTAACATCATGAAGAATGTTACTGGGCCCACGAAGAACTAGGTTCTTCGTTGATCAGTCCATGAAAAACCATACAGTGCACGAAGAAGGTTCTTCGTGATAACCATATCCCACGAAGAATAGGTTCTTCGTGGGAGGCTGCAAACAACAAGCTATTGACAGAACATGTGTAGAGACAGTTAAGATATAAGCCAAACACTTGTAGACTGCACATTGCAGTTGCATTACAAGCAAAACTATATACCTGTCATACTAAGTTAAGATAGGAGGATATCTTGACTTGGTCGACTCGACCAAAACAAACAGACACGATAATCCAAAAGACCGTACATTACATTACATCGTAAACGTAATAATAACAAGCGACAGACACAAAAACTGCATCAATACCGTCACCTAAATCTAGTTTAGATATCATATTTTAATTAAGAAATGAGTTTAATAACTAATGAAAGTATGTGCATAAAACAAAAAGTTAATTAAACCTGACACTCAAAAAAATTATATAATCAACAGATAGAAGTGTGTAAAACAATGAGCAATGCAAATATAAAACTAATTAAAATATTATATACATATTATATACACAATGGAATGAACAGTGATGAAGGGCATTTCAGGGATTTAACAGAAACACGTGGTTGTCTCCCCAACCTCCACCGCTTCCCATCCCATTAATTGACACGGTATTAAATTTCAGGAGAGAGAGAGAGACAAATTTGAGGGAGCAGTGATGGAGGATCCAACCGTCGTCTCCGGCCGACCACCCTCGGGTTAAACCGGTGGTGATGGTCTGGTGGTTTTGACGCAACAAACAACGATGGTAGTTGATGGCGACCGTGACCGCTGTGTATTCTAGGGTTTCGGGGGGAAGAAAGAGAGAAAGGGAAAGCTCATGGGGTTGCGGCGACGCCATGGCGGCCCTACGGCACGTCACCTCCTCTGTTTCTTTACCTTTTAGTTTACAAGAACCACGCTACAGACCCCATCTCTCACACAGCTTGCTCTTCTTTTGCTCGGTGTTCAACGACTTTTGTGAACGACGTTAATGGCACTTCATGGCGACGATGGTTACGCGTAGGTAACTTTCCCTTTTATATTTTATCGTTTTTGTCATTCGGAATTCTGTTCATCTTCTCCGGCCTGATTGTGTTGTTCCCCTTTTCACTCTGTGCTTTTTCTCTCTCAAATCTCCGGCGGCCAGGTGCGGTTTTGCGCTTTAATCATTCTTTGGTCTTAGTCTTCTTGGTTTGAACCTTTGAAGTTGTAGTTGCAGGTGTTGTTGATGGTGGTGCTTTCTTATTTTCTGGTTTGTCACTGCTTAGGTTTATTCCGACGGTGAGGTATACCGTATCGGTGTCTTATTTTACTTATTCCTCGGTCTTCGTCTTCTCTGTTTTGATCTTTGATTGTGTAATTGCAGGTATTCTTGTCTTACGAGTTTTGATTGTGTAATTGCAGGTGTTCTTGCCTGAGGAGTTTTCTTAATTAATGGTGTATTTGATACTTCTTTTCTCTACGTGTTTATATGATCAGCTTTACAAGTTCTTATCCCTGGTTTAAAATTTCATTGACGAAACATATCCTTGCTTTATTTTTTTAGTGATCTCTTGAGAACAAAAGAATGCCTTCAATTTTTTATCCCTTATTACACAAATGGGGCTGGTAAACACTCTTTTATTGCAAATTAAACAAGGTCAGTCAATTTAATCATTTTTTGGTTTTAGTTGTTTTTTTCCAATTTCAGTTACGGTTTTATGTTTGTTGTTCAAATTGAGAAGCATAATTTGATATAAATTGATGTTTCTACTGTAATTATGAGCTTGTATGTGATTATTTGGTCAATAATCGATGGTTTTAAAGTAGATTTGAATGTGTTTTTTGAGGAAATCGAGTGGTTGATCTACAAATAATGCCGACAATAACTCAATATGAAGAGCGGAACAATGAAGATGGAGTGAGGATTGTTGCTCAATCGTCTGCTTATACGCAACCTTGGTGTCATAGAACTAAAGATGGTGTTGTGTCGTCTTTTGGTGAATCTAATTGTGTCGGTGGTGATACGGATTCATCTACAGCTCCACAATCTGGTATATGTTGATGAGGTTTATCTAATTAGATGGTTTTAAAGATGGTTTTGGTATGATTTCTTTATTAGATGTTTTTGTGTTTAAGTAGATATTTGTTCTATGGGTATGATGAACAAAACCCTAAATTCAACCGTGATTTCAATGGTTTTCTGCAGGAATTTGTTCATGTGGTTCTGGCAGACCACTTATGCTTCTCCTTGGTGCGATATATTATCAGGTAAGGTGGTTTTTTGCTGTATCATGTGTTAGTTTTTGCATTTAGGCATTTGGATAGTTTTGATGACCCTAAGTAAATGTTTTTCAGTTACATGAGTTTGATTTGTGTACTTTGAAAAATGAAAGACGCTCTGCTGATTAATTAGAAATTTACTGAGTACTATGGGAATATGGCCAATGCTTGGAAGGTGATTTGCATCTCTAGTTTTTTTTTTTGTATATGTTGTTTGAGCAGGGTGAACATAAATAGTGTGTTTTGATCTTACAGGAATAAAGGAATATTGATGTTGTTATTCGTTACTGTTTGGTTGCTATTGAGGTATGTTATGCTCTCAAGCGGGAAAAAGACATTTCAGAACAGAGTTGACCAATTACCATCAGCCGATAGTGGACCGAAACAGGTAGCAATTTTTCTGCATTAACCCCGTGTTTCGCGGCGGGCTGACCCGTTTACTAAAGAGTCCATGTTTGGGTTCATCATTTACCTGTGCTGTTGGTATTTCTATTTGTTAATGAAATATGCAATATGCAATTACAAATATGGTATTCGACTGTTCATGGGCCATCTTTTATTATCTGTAAAAAATATACAGATTTTTACTTTAGAAGAAATGAACTGTTAAACTAAACTAATTACACCATACAACTTTTTTATATTGTGAACTTCATATAATTTTAAATGTGTTGTCATTAGGGTGGGTTATGATCTGGCTACAATAATTACATTGTATTGTAGAGGAATGACTAAATAATGAAACATATAGTTGAGATGATGTAGTTTTTATTAAAATTTTTGAAACTTCAATGATAATAATAAAATGTTGTAGTACACTTTCAGTTTGCAAGTCTTTTAATTTATTTATAGAGATAATGCAATAATTGGTTCCAGAGCACCATTAAAGGGCAACCGCTTAAGTGGAGGTGGATTGTAAAATAGGATTAAATTCTATAAAAGTTAACTATCTGATATGAAGGGTCGTTCATGATAGAATACCAACAAAGGCATCGCTAAAAAAGAGAGGCTCGAGCAATTTAGAAGATGGTTAAAAAGACTATCGCATATGGTGTAGCTCATGAAAAGACGAATAGAACACATTTTTGTTGGCTGCCATCTAGCGAAATTCACTAGGGCTTTAGTAACAAATTGGTGCATACTACATCATCTCAGATTAAAGCATCGTATTCAAGGTCTAATCAAAACAGGGGATAGAGGATGGGTGTCTTAAGGCTAAAAGGAAGGTAATCTCAGCTATACTCTTAACTTCAATATGGGTGCTTTGGCTCAAAAGGAATAAAAAAGATTTCAAAGGGAAATAGGTTTATATTCAAAATGTAATTGAGGACATTAAAGCTCTTTGTTCCTCTGGGTTACAAACATATCGTCTCTACAAAACATTTCTTAGGAGTAACGGTGCACGTTTTATTTTGATGTATACTTTTTAGGTGATGACTTCTTTATGGATGTTTTGGTGTTATATTTAGGGTTCTCTTTCGGTGACTCTAGCGAGTACCGACGCTGTAACGAATCAAACGGATACCGAACTTCTATGATATATGGATGTCAACCCAGCCGCAACACGACGGGGGTTACATCTAGGTAAGTTTGATAAGTAAGAGAAAACTTAAAATTAATAACTAAAAACGATATTAAATTCAACATTTTAAGATTATTTAGTTAAATAATAAAAAAAAGGTAGTTACACAATAAAAGAAATAAAAAAATAAACTTAAAGTTAATATATTAGATTTTTTAGTTAAATAATAAAAGAAACTAAAAAAGGAGGAAAAAACATAAAAACTGTTGTAAAACTAGCATATTAACACATAAATATGAGAAGAATTATAGGTAGAAAAGAACTAATATTTAATTGATAGGTTTGAGTTACAATAATATAGAATAGTTGTATATATTGGAGTACAAAACTTAGAGATAAAGCTAATCTATTTTTAGTGTTGATAACAACAATAATAATAATAATAGTTTATAACACTCCTCATTGGTTATCAACTTCATACGCTTAGAGATGCTACCTCGTCAAAAACCTTGCCAGGAAAACCCATTGGGACAAAACCTCAGCTAAGGGAAAAAGATGCAGCGCGTATTTTCTTCTCTGATTACTTCTGGATCAAGTATGTTGCCTCATTAAAAATCTTACTAAGAAAACCCAATGAGACCAAACTTAGTGAAGGGAAAAAGAGTGCAACTTATATTATACTCCCCCTCATTTAAACATGTATTCTTTAAGTGACTAGTGTTCATTTTTCTTGAAAGTTGCTCAAAGTTTTTGTAGCCAATAATTTGCCGCTTGATCATTTAATGTTCAATTCTTTATATTCACAATGTTGTATATCTTCATATAAGTCTTCCAGTGCCTTTTCTTGTAAACAAATGTCACAAGATCCACAACTGTGTTTTGTTATATTCTCTGCATTTACAAAACTAACCAAACTTGTTTCGATAGGTTAGTAAAATATAAGTTCATATTTTACATACCTTAGATGTATTGAAATAGATGTTTTTCCCATTTCAGTATTTCCTCGCTGGACAAGCAATACCATATCGATAAATTTAGATAAGATATATATATATATATATATATATATATATATATATATATATATATATATATATATATATATATATATATATATATATATATATATATATATATATATATATATAGGGAGCCGCTAGAATGAGAACCACCTCCAGTTATGAGAACCATGAGAACCAGTCTCCCCAATCAGATTTTGACAACAATAAGGGTATATTAGTCATTTACACCAAATATCATATCATTCCTCTCTCTCATCTGTCTTTCATTTAATGTTTCATCTCTCTCTCTTTCCTTTATATTCATAGTTGCAGACTCTCTCTCTTGAAAATCCAAACCCCACTCCCATCTCCATTAGCATCTCTCATTCTCTCTCTCTCTTGTCTCATGTAAATCGAAGATGATGATGACGACGATTGAACCCACCTTGTTTTCCGAGGGCAACCACCAAGCAAAACACCCCTCCGTCTCCCAAAGAAATCGCCGGCCACCCCAACTGTGGTGGCGGCTCATGACGCCGGTGGCCCCAAACAGAGGCGGAAGGCGGTGGTGGGGCGGTGGTTTGGTGGGAGTTCGGCAGATGCGGAAGGCGGTGGTGGTTTGTGGGAGACCGATGGGGGTTTTGGGCAGAGATCGGTGATGGCGGTGGTTTGTTACGAATGTGTAAGTAAAGGTGTATATCGTTTAGTTCTTTGTAGATCTGAACTTCTGGACCTTTGTCACCACTTGTTGGTTTTATCTGCTTCAATCATTTTTTTGGTAACTGTTTTTTGTTGCGGGTTTTGATTCTGTTGAATCTGGGGTTGGATCTTTGTGGTTTTGACCTTCTTGATGGTTTGTTTTTACCTGCTTCAATCTTGGGTTTTGATTCTGTTTGATTCTGGTGCTTTTTGAATCTGTTGAATATTTTGAATCTGATTAAATATGTCTGAATGATGTTCATGGTGGTTTTGGATGTTTAAATCGGTTGTACATGGTGCCTTTTTGAATGTTTTTGAATATGGTGCTTTTTGATAGGTTTCAAACAGTGATATGGTTGTTGGTGCTTTTTGATCTTGATCTGGATATTTGTTTTGATTCTGGGTTTAGTATGTTGGGGATTTTTGATCTGTGGGTTTTGATTTGTGATATTTAAATCTGTGGGTTTTGATACGATCGACGGGGTGGCGATGATGCAAAAAAAAAACCCCGTAGATTTTGATGACGATGGCGCGGCAAGGACGGCGGAGGGTAGGGTTTTTGATCCTGCAACCCCACTTTTGCAGCCTCTTGATTATCGGATAATCTGAGCCAAACCCCGTTTTTTTTTCGAGATACCCTTTGTTTTTTATGTTTGTTGGGTTTTTATATTTTTTTTGAGGCGTCGATGATGATAACAATATATCTGAGACACCTCCCGAGTTTGCGATTTCTGAGTGCGTTCGTTTTTGCGTAAAAAAAATTTGTAAAAAAAAAAATAACCCGTAAACTTTTTTAACGTAAAACGTAAAAACGTGAAGCGTAAAAAGTTTTACATAAAACGTAAATCGTAAAAAGTTTTACGTAAAACGTAAAACGTTTTACGTAAAACGTAAAAAGTAAAAAGTTCTACGTAAAACGTAAAACGTAATTTTTTTTTACTAAAACGAAAAAAACGTTAACGTAAAAACGTTAACGTAAAAAACCGTTAACGTAAAAAAACCGTTAACGTAAAAAACCTGAATTAAAAAATGTTAACGTAAAAAACGTTAACGTAAAAACCCGGTGCGTAAAATGTAAAAACGTAAAAAACGTTAACGTAAAAAACCGGCGCGTAAAACGTAAAGGGTTTTACGTAAAACGTAAAAGGTTTTTCGTAAAACGTAAAATGGTTTAGGTAAAACGTAAACGTAAAAATGTTAACGTAAAAAACCGGCGCGTAAAACGTAAAAAAAACATTAACGTAAAAAACCGGCGCGTAAAACGTAAAAAAACGTTAACGTAAAAAACCGGCGCGTAAAACGTAAAAAAATGGCGTTAAAAAACGATGCGTCAAAAACGGCGCGTTAAAAAAACGGCGCGTAAAAAACGACGCGTTAAAAAAAACGGCGTGTTAAAAAAACGTCGCTTGAAAAAGTCGGGCGTAAGACGGGTCGTAAAACGGCGTGAAAAAACGGAGCGTAAAAAAAAAAAAACTGATTTTAGAAAAAAAAAAACTGATTTTAGAAAAAAAAAAACTGATGTTTGTTTAATATAAAAAAAAAACTGATTTAAGAAAAAAAAACATTTAATGTAATAGGACAAAATTGTAATAAAAAACAATAAACTTAATAAGACAAAAAAAAACAAAATTACTTAAATACCCCTTTGGATTATAATATTAAAGACATAATAAGACAAAAACCATTTAATATTAATTTTTGTTACTTTTAATCTCATCCATCCATCAAGTTGATCTAAGGGCTAATAAGTGGTTCTCATGGTTTTCATAAATAGAGGTGGTTTTCATTTTAGCGGTCCCCTATATATATATAGGGGAATGTTCATTTGAGAAGAAATTTAATGTGAGAAGAAAAAGAAGAAAGGGCATATTAGTAAAATACTATTTCATTTATAACTCATATCATTAATGTTTCTCTCTTTAATTAATTAGTCAACTAATCATTAATTATCATACATATAATCTACAAAACTACACATATCAAAATTTTCCTACATATACCCTACACATTATAGAATTTTATCCTACACATCTCGAAATATATCCTACACAACTCGTAATTTATCCTACACAACTAGTAATTTATTCTACATTTTAAGTTAAGTTGTTTTTTTTATTTGGAAAAATATATATTTTGAAAAGGAGTTACAAATTTAATTTAGTTAGTTATTAAAAGGGAAGAATACAAATTAATGATTTATGTAAGTTTACCAATATACCCTTATATTAAAATTAAATGCAATTATTAAATGAAGTAAAATGAAGCATTCTTATTGGTTGAAACTTCTTCTTTTTTATTCTTACAAAAAATTTTTCTCATTTGAACCTTCCACTATATATATATATATATTTGATAGGAGATGATAACGGTCATTTTCTATATCAAGTAATTGGGCAACCTTTAATGTACGTTGAAGATGTGCCTTATCAATGGTAAATGTCCCAACATATTTTGGATGTACTTTGATGGATTGATAAAAATAAGATCACAAATATACTTAAACTGCAGGTCGAATAATAACTAGATTGGGTTGGGTCATCCAAAACCCTCCCTAAAAGCTCGACAGTTTCTCTCGATGATGCTTAGACATCATCACTGTAAGCTGCGATTATAGTCAACCTTTAGGAGAGGACTTTTGATAAAGATGGATAATATTATCAAACTTATATTGCTATTTATCATAATATCTCATGAGTTGTACAACACTCAACCCGATAATTTTAGTCCATACTGTCTTTTTAACTTTATAAAGACATTCCTAAGGTTTTCAAGTCAATGTTATAGGCATTTATAATTATTCACGTACTTCTTTCCACTTTGTACAACAATGTTTGTGCATACAAACTTTAGGAGTTCTGTTACTTAAACCTCCTCATTGATATATATAATATGCAAGGATGTCTTAAACACTTGCTTCATTTGTAAAATCAATATTGTATCATGCTTGTACATTGTACATTGAGATGCCATAATCATCATGTACAAGTTTTCTCTGTATGTTTATTGATGCACAAGATTACATCCATTTGATGTTTCAATTAACCTTTTGAGCACTCAAATGCTTTAGGATACTCATCAAGAGTTCCTATTATATTCAACATATTCAGATATGAATCTGTATACAACGATTATATTGTTCTTGAGAAGTTATTTTACATGATTTTGATAATTTAAATCCTCGAGGGACTTTCATGTAAACTTTTAATAACAATTGATTCATAAACATTCATAAGACGACTGTCAATTCTCTCTTTATATATTGCCAGACTAATAAGATATTGGAAAGTTAATACATCCACCATTGGAGAATACATCTCCTCATAATCAGTCATATGACTTTGCAAAAATTCCCGTGCAACAAAATTTTCCTTATATCACTTAATCTAATGTTCACATGATTCGCATAAGATACCCATTTGTATCCAACATATTTTGCAACTTCAGTTGTATGGACTGTTGGTCTAGAAACTTTCGATGTTATTAGAGAATTCAACTCTGCCTTATTTGCATCTTTACATTTTGGCCAATCATTTCTATGTTTACATTCATAGGCAGATCTCATATCTTGATCCTCGTCATTTAATCATTTTAAGTGCTATATTATATACAAAAGTATAACGACGTCGATTTTATTTCGATTCCATACATATCTTAGACATGATACAACTTATCGAGATCTCTTTATTTTCAGGTACCTGAGGTTTTTCTTGGACCATCATGTCTACTGTTTTTTAGGAGATTTTATTACTATAACCTCGACTTGACCATCTTAATTACTTGCTCCAATTTTCGAAAAATTTATTATTGGAATTAACTAGTCTACCACGTTTTAGGCATGTAATAGACTTATTACAAAAATATGTGGTTGTCCGCTTGGGACACAAATATAACTGGAGCATAAGAAGTTGATTATGTGACTTACTTGGTTACTCTATTTAGGTCAATGAACTTGTCTCGTAATTTGTTCTTTAATATTGGTAAATAAATTATACTTTAAACTTCTAGTTCATAGTTTATAGTCTGAGGTCAAGATGATATGATAATTTATTTCACTTTTCACTTTCCAACTGCTTGTTATCTCCCCCTAATGTTGGGAACATTCATTCACTAAAGTAAAAAACAATGAGCCATAAACAAATTTCTCACTAATGGCTTTAAGTATTCAATTTTAGAAGTCCCATCTTTATGCGTTGTGGTGGATGAGTTTCAATATATGTCGCATAACCAAAATCTTTGATGAGACATCTTTGGTTCCTGACCAAAAACCAACTGTATGGGGAGAACTATAACTTATTGGCTTGATGTGAATTAATGGTACTACATGTAAAATTACATGTACCTAAATGAACTTTTGCTCCTCTCATGATCATTGGCTTTGTAATCAGACGTTTAGGGATCATCTCAACAGTAAAACTTATTCCAATGATCGTTAATAACTTGGGAATCAAATTCATTATTACCAAATAAATATACTAATCTAGATTAATATGTTTGCTATCACATTAGCTAAGCCACAATCACACAAACTTCAGGTTGTGGATTTTATAACCATTTAAACGATGCATCGATTTAAAACACTAAATGGTATCATGTTAGGATATGCATATCTTTAAATCACTTCCAGAATATTTAGGGATACACATCATCCTTTATTTTAAAATAGATAATTTCCCTTGAGAGTAAATATTACATGCTAATTATTAGCTTGAAGAATCTTCCTGTTCTTCATTATGTTTCACATCATCATTGACTCGGTGTGGTCTAACCGGTCATGCCAACTAAATAAATAATTATGATCCATAAACTTCTAGTTTATGATCGTATATGTATTACCTGCACTTATGTAATACAAAATGTTAGATACGAAAGAGTGTCTTGTAACTTTAAAGTCAACCATCATGTTATATATATGACCATCATTATAATTCTAAAGGATCGATCTCATCATAACAATTTTCTCAATTATGTATATGATGACCACCTTTACAATGATCAATTTAGAGAATGGGATAGAATCTGAAAACTTTCATAGTTTTTCATTTTACTTAGTCACAAGGGTATGAAATCATTTCAATATTTTCATATTCTATTATTGATATTGCAACTTAGGACATATCTCACTTGTGACAAATGAAAAATTTTTATCAACATTTTCCTCATAAATAATATTCTCTTGGCAATACACCAATTGATAAATAAATAAATGTCCAAGTCTAATAACATTTATCGGTCTTACATCTTACGATCTTTTATCTATAATACTATATAATACATTTCCAACGTACTAAATTGTAATTTTCCCACACAATTTTAAGACGCTCATCCAAACTCATGCTTTGTCTCCCTAATTTTTCGTCTACACTCCCAAATCTACCCCCCATTAAATGTCATCTCAACCTGTGTAAATTGAAGACGCATATGAAACGGTCCAACCACCTTCTCCTCTTCCACATCCCCTCATCGCCCTTATCAATTGCAGGACTTTGAAGGCGAATTTTAATATCTGATTGAATGCTACAATGAAGGGTCGTGCTTTTATGAATGCGAGTATTAATATCTGTTGTTCCATTTTAAGATGTTGAAGGAGTCCCAAGGTTTCCTGCTCCTAAAACAACCCCTCTTCATCTCGCCAAAACCCTAATCGGATTCGTCAACCACCACATCAGCAGATTTCTCTTTCCCTCTCTGCTGGTTTTGTTTATAATTTCTTGTAACACCACACCATCTTTTGTTTATATTTTTTTGGATTCTGATGATTTTAGTTCAATGGATTTATGTGATCAATTTGGGTTTGGTGGTCCATAATGGGGTTGGTCATTTGGAGCAACAAGAGCTAACCCTACATTTTCTGACCCGTTGTACAAGTATCTTGGATAAGTTTTTTAGCATGCTCATCTTGGAAGAAGATGCTGGGTGAGCTCATCATAAATAGTCTTGTGTAAGCATCTTCCTTTTGTGAATCTAATTTTAGGTAAATTGGGATTTTTTTTTAAATTTAATGGTGTTTGGTTATGATTTTAGGTTGATTCTTGATTATGCATATCCAGCTTTTGAGTGTTTTAAAACCATTGAGAAGCATAGTGCAGCAAATCGTTTGTGCTTCCCACACACATATACAAGATTCTCTGCCTCTCTTCGTTTTCAATTTGACGATAACTGAGCATATTGATCAAGTAGGTTACAAAATCGCAGATTTTTAGGGTTCATGTCGGTCGAAGGTTTCATGGTAAGTCAATTCTATGCCTGAAATTGATTTTCGATATTTCACGTTTTTGTTTGTGTGCAACTGTTTTGCTCTCATTTATCACTATTATATGCATCAGTCATTATAGGTTTGGTACACATCTTGGAGATACAGGCATTATAATATTGCATGAATGAACCAGAGAATGATGAGGAGCTTCGTGAGTATAGCTTGCAAGTATAATTTTTGTACACATCATTCTTTGAGTTGAATTCCCACATTTGCGAGTCCACATGGTAATTATTAGATCTTAGTTTTTTCCCACTGCTCTAGAAAGTAAGATACATAAATATGTCATCACATGGACAAGCAAATTGATAGAAAAACACTAATTGGGAGTTATGTTTGTGCCGAACAACCAGGTGAGTTTAGGTGCATACTGGTTCCCTTACTCCGGTTTGTTATTCTCTTTTAGATTATTTACTTTTTCTTTGATAGAAGTCAATATCTCGGTTCTTGATTACATGCTTTTGTTATCAGTAGGCTATTCTTAATAGACTTTTGGTGTGAAATTCCCTTAACCAAATATGTTCTTGATTACGTGCTTCTGTTATCAGCAGGCTATTCTTAATAGACTTTTGGTGTGAAATCCCCTTAACTAAATATGCATGCCACCTGTTTGATGAAAGTCCCCACTGTATAAATAGTCTCATATACCATTGTCATGTTTCCATCGATGATCTTGTGTTGAAATATGAGTACTTATAACCCGAAATATATCTATTACTATATGTAATGGATATAAGAGAAAGAAAGTTGGGATGTTGAAAATTTAAGAGGTTTATACGACTTTATCTATGATACATTGCACAACTCTCAATTATCACCTTTGATGGATAACATTTGGCTCCATCTTCTTGACCATTTGAATTTTGAATGTACATTTGGCTCCATCATCTTGAACATTTGAATTTTGAATGTACATTTCTTTCGATCTGTCATTTTTATGTTTTTGTGTAACAGAGCCGTCACCATACCGTCTAAAGCTATCGCAACCACCACGAACGAGCGGTAGGAATGGGAGATTGATCATTCTAAGATCTTAATCAAAGGGGTTTTTTTTGTTAAAGGTTAGTTTGTTTCCTCCTTTAACAAGATTAGGTTTATTTGCTATTGAACATTTGTTTTGCAAGTGTTTGTATAGATGTATTTTCTTTTCCCCTCTTTTTTTTTACGGAAGCTTGCATAGAATTGATGTATGTAAAGTTGGGCTATTTTCATTGATTTTGTTTGAAATATAAATTGATTAATTCCTAGATAATTTATTTTGTAAAAATGCCAGGGTGAGGATTCTCCTTTGGTTGCCGTCAAATTCAAAATAACCCATTGTGGTTGTTTTCTGTCATCCGATAGCTCATGTCTTTATGAGATTTTAGTGTTGTTTTTCTATTTTGTTTTGGACCTTTTGATCTTATTATCTTGTTTCCCAAATACAAATTACAATTTGTGTGAATTAAATATGTATGTTTAAACCAATGTTTTTTGAGTTTTTTTAAAATGAACATACCAGGAAACAACAACACATTGGTTTATTCTATTTAAAAAAACATACCAAACCAGATAAAAATGAATCGGTTTGGTGATCTTATAGGCCACTGAGTTTGGGTTGAAACTGTTACTAGCTACATTTCAGTTTCAGGTTGGTTTGGTTCATAACCGAGATGGGAGGATTAGCTCAAAGGGGTGGGGTTGGTGTAGGCTAACTCTTTGGACTGTACTCTACCTGCAGGATTGAAGTCAAACGGGCAAGACGTGCTTGATGACTGCACGTATCAAAACGATTATGACAAACAATGGGTACGAATCAAAACGGGTTGTTTTGAAAATGGTCAAAAGGTGTTGTAAAAGAGCTTAATCATCGGACTGTTCAGCCTTCTATCCTTTCTTTGACTCGTTGCGGATGCAGTGACTCGATTTTCTTTTAAATGGTTACATGGTTTTGAATCTGGATTATGGACTATGGAAAAAAATTAGATCAACTTTTTTAACCGCCAACTTTGTGTTCTTGATTTTCTTATGATTTTATTTTCAATCAAGAAACTTTTAGTTACATCGAAGTATGTTGGGTTGTGGATCAGACTGAGCTGCATTGAAAGCCAGCCTTTAATTGATGTGGTCATGGGACAACATGTGTACTTGACTGTTGGGGATTGCTTCATAAAAGCTTTGTGATAATGCCTTGATGCATCTTTTTTAAAAGAGATTGTTTGGACTTTGAGGAATATCAAAGGGAAAATAAATTCCATATGATTACAAGTTATTCACTTAAACTCCCCAACAATGATATGTTGTTTGGCCTGTTTTGTGAAACGTTGAGCGAGTAAATTATATATATTAATATAAACTATTATTTTTTTTGTTTGGCCTCCCGTATTGTCACCCCGCCGCAACGCGCGGGTTCCCCACTAGTAACTTGATAATGTGTCACACACCAACCGATGGCAGAAACATCGGGATGAGACAAAAACGAGATTGCAAAAGACTTCATAAAACTATGTGACAATAATAATTAAATTCCCATTTCATTTCAAAACTAGATTGTCATACAAGATTCAAATAAAAGTAAACAACATTGTCTAAAAAATAAACGTAACATCATAATTGATAAATTAATCTAGGTGTGTATCTAAGTCCACCTAAATCTTGTTTCATCATCTCAACAATCAACCTGCAACATGTATTAAAATAGAGCTCAATGCAAAAGCAAAGTCGAGTATACAAGTTTTGTTACATAGCATAATATAGCATAAAATAGTTTAAGTGCTCATATCAAACATGAATCATATTAAGCAAGTTTACTAGCATGCCGAAACGGTGTACTTATATGTTCAAACCCAAGATTTCAACGCATTAAAATAGCCTATCCCAAATAGAATAAAGGGAGGTTAACATGTTTAACTTAACAATACCCCAAGTTTCGTGGGCGGTGCGTTAATCCTATAGTGCTATAATTGTTAAGGTAGGCTAGCAAAGTTAATGAAGCATATAATCGACACAAATAGTTTACATTAGCATACAAGACTAAACAAGCATCATATAGTTTCATGTTAAGCATGGATAGAGTTTAAAATAGTTTCATGTGAAGTGTAATTTTGTATAACATACATGTTGCATCCCAAAAGTGATAAAAAGGAAAGCGGGATCGAGTATACTCATGGTTTTGCAAGCTTTCCTACTTGGTAATCCTACGAGTGACGTTGGTGGATGGATTAGTTTGGAGCACCTTCTACACGAGGAAAACATAGGTGTGTGAGTTTGGGGAATAACGGAAGATTTGAGAATTTGGAACTTAAATAACGTGAACATAGACATGTGAAAATAATCATCCATTACATATGATGCTTAGATGATGCACTTACTAACTTAACAATGTCCACTTATTCATCATCAAGAGTTCGGTTTGTTGAACATATTACATAAGTGTTACATAGAGTCTACTATATCATATATATCAAGCATGAGGTAGAAGATCACAGTCACCATTTAGGCACCTCTTTGTGTCATATAATTCATACATGAGGTAGGAAGAACCAAGCTTCCATTTAGGTACCTCTATTGTTCACCACTACACTTGTTGTTATAAACAACAAGGAGGGTCATCAACTTATAGGAAATAATGATATAACAACAACTAATCTATGGAAAAACATCAAGCAATGTGTGAATTTTCAAGTAGGATAGCCCAAGCTAATCCTAAACCACCCAATCATCAAACCTTAGGCTGGAACATCACTTGTGGGTTAAACCATTGAACAAAACAGAAAGTTTGTGAGGTTTTAACCTCTGATTTAACATGTCTCAACATTGTTTTTCAGCCTAACTAACTATAGATGAGGTTATAAGCATAAGGACATAGGTTTGAGATGAGTTAGACTTAAGTTCAACTAAGATTAACAAGTTTAGATGAAAACAGAAACAAACAGTCCACTTTGGAGCCTCTTTGGTGACATTCCAGAGCTTGGTTTTTCATGGAAAACCTCTGGAAATGTTCCTAAGATTGTTCCAAGAAAGTGGGAAAAAGAATGGATGAAAAACGTTAAGAAATGAGAATGTTATGCATACTTTTGTGAAAGATGATGAATTTGCTCAAACTTGTGATTAACAACTGACTAGAGGAAGATTTGAGAGTGTTTTTGATCTTGCAAAGTGTAAAATGCTTGGATTATGTTTGGGTTTTATAGGGAAAAGTTAGGTTAGGTTATGGTTGAGTAATAAATATTAAAACAAGTTTAAAACCGAAAACAAATCACCAATCCCGCTAAAAAAGTGAGCCGAATGGGTTCTGGTCGCGCTGATCAGGCCCTTTGAACGAGTGTATAAATATTTTAGTGGCTGGGTTTGTTCGATGTGAAGACATAGCTCAGCTGGTTGTGCGCGCGTTTGGGTTGTGGGTGTACCCGAATTCGAGTCCTGTCAGCCCCCTTTTTATTGTTTTTAACCTTTAATAAGTTTCATGATATTATAAAACTGGTCCCTCAAGTTTAGGGATTAATTACTAGGTGATTTAACTTAGTTTACTAACTAGATTAGCTTATATTACTTCAAACTAACTTTGAATTCTAACAAAACTAACTAGTTTTTATTATTATTTATTTATTTATTATTTTTATTTTATAAAAACAAACAAAAACTTTTTATCGTAATATTAATTAATTTAATTAATTAAATAAAATAGGATAGATAAATAACCATATTTATAAACGAATTTAAATTAGGATAAAAATCTTTAAACGATTATTCATTTCACGAAGCTTTCGAGTTTTGAGAATTAGGATCCGAATTTCATTATTTTGAGAGTTTTAATTAGTATAACGACTATCAAGTGTCGATAAAAAAAAATCAAGAATCTTTGAATAATATTTCGTTCAAACGAGAATTTGATTATCAGTTGCACATAAGACTAATTATAAATATATAAACATGATTAAAATAGCTTCGTTTCCATTATGATCAATAGTCTCGAATTACAAATGAAACGAAAGTAGATTACAAAGAGAGTACAAGTGTCTTAATATGGAAGGTACAACATGACTTGCTAAAATAAGAATGTGCGGAAATGTGGAGCGTTACAGTATCCCATCCTTTAGGAAATTTCGTCCCAAAATTTAGGAAGAAGTAACGAAAAGATGCGGATACTTGGTCTTCATATCACTCTCAAGTTCCGAAGTAAATTCAGCCCCACGTTTTCCTTCCCATCGAACCTTGACGATAGGAATTTGACTGCGCCTCAGTTTCTTGACACCTCGGTCCATGATTTCGACGGGTTTCCCCACAAAGTTGAAGGTGTCGTTGATTTGGAGATCTTCGAGAGGAACTTGAAGTCCTTCTTCAGCGAGACACTTCTTGAGATTAGAGACATGAAACGTTGGATGAATGTTGTTAAGTTCTTGAGGTAAATCAAGTTGATAGGCCACCTTGCCAATCCTTTCGAGTATCTTGAAAGGACCAATATGGGGAGGGGCAAGTTTTCCCTTTTTACAAAAACGAACTACTCCTTTCCAAGGAGATACTTTGAGTAGAACCTGATCACCTACGTTAAATTCCAAGGGTTTGCGTCTCTTATTAGCGTAGCACTTTTGTCGACTTCAAGCCTTGAGTAGATTATCACGGATTTGAAGAATCTGATCCGTTGTTTCTTGTATGATCTTAGGACTAGTGAAGGGGTAAGGTCCCAAAAACCTTGTAACAAGTACTTAGAATCATACCACAACCTTGTCTTTTAGCCCTTTTTGACCCTGTGCGGCCGCGCATTGGTCCTACAAAGGAGGCTTAAGAGACAGATAACAGACAACACTTGCGCGCCAAAAGGAAATCATAAATCCTTGCGCTTTCCTCCATAAACAAAGGATGAAAATCCTAAGTTAAACACTTCCGCCTAATAATATCCAGACTTGGATATTATTTACCCAACTGGTGCCACACGATAAAGAGTCACACAGGATTATGGCAATAACCTTCTAGAAGGACCCAATCGTGCACCACTAAACGGTTACAACTGTCTGGACACGTGCCATCACCTCAGGCATCCCTAAAATCACGATGATAGCATGAAATTGGAGAGAAAACCTCCACTTGATCACTTTCCACGTGGCAAACCCCCAGCCATAGATCTAAATAGCAATCCGTGTGCACTCACGTGGGATCGAGAAGCTTAACGGAAGGAAATGTAACCGCTTACAGGGTTAGCATCTTCCGTCAGCATTTCACCAACAAGTTTTCCCGCCCAAAACTCTCGGCTATAAATATGAGAACAATTCAGGTATGAAATTCAAGTTACACACACGTCGTCAATACCTCTTCTTCTTCTTCATAAACACATACTTATTCTCACGCCGGAGTCGGGTCAAGGAGAGAACCCCTCTTCTCCCCTTGACGAGGCTAATGGTGCTTTGTTTTGCAGAGTTTACATGAGAAGAAGGTCAGTTGCATCGAGTCAAATGAGAGAGAACAACCCCCTTTTATGCAGATCCAAACCCCCTAGATAATTCGATTCCGGTCAATTATCTAGTGTTTCTTCAACTAGTAAATTGTTTGTTACCAATCTCGTGCCAGCTTAGAGGAGATCGGCATTTGTGACCATATAATGCCTCAAAAGGATCCATTTGAATACTGGAGTGGTAGCTATTATTGTACGAGAACTCAATCAATGGTAAATATACATCCCAACTACCACCAAAGTCGATGACACAAGAACGGAGCATGTTCTCTAGTGTTTGGACAGTGCATTCAGTCTATCCATCCGTTTGAGGATGAAAGGCCGTACTGAAATTCAGATGAGAACCCATAGCGGACTGGAAAGTTTGCCAAAGACGCGAAGTGAAATGACCATCACGATCAGAAATGTTGTCGAGAGGAATACCATGATGACATATGATTTGTTCAGTGTAGAGTCGAGCAAGTCGTTCAACCTTGAAATCTTCACGAATAGGAAGGAAGTGAGTGGTTTTGGTCAAACGATCGATAATCACCCAAATGCTATCGTGGCCGGAAGGTGTACGAGGAAGTTTGGTTATGAAGTCCATAGCGATGTTATCCCATTTCTAAACGGGAATTTCAGGTTGTTCGAGTAGACCAGAGGGTCGTTGATGCTCGGCTTTGACTTTCGAATAGGTAAGGTACTTAGAAACGTACATGGCAATGTTTCTCTTCATACCAGGCCACCAATAGGATGCACGAAGATCGTGGTACATCTTATCAGCATCAGGTTGAATCGAGTACTTGGATTTGTGTGCCTCGTTCATGATGAGTTCACGAAGATTGTCGCGATCTGGCACCCAAATGCGATCATGACAGTATTGAAGACCATCAGATTTCGTAACAAGTAGGTCTTCAGTAGCACCACGTATTTCGACGAACAAGGTTCCTTCGTTGGCGGACGAATATTGAGCTTCACGAATGCAAGTGTGAAGATCGCTAGAGATGTGAAAACAACGAATACTACTAACATGAGCCTTACGACTAAGTGCATTGGCCACAACATTCCCCTTGCCAGGGTGGTAGCGAATCTTGCAGTCGTAGTCGTGAAGTAATTCCACCCAACGTCGCTGACGCTTATTAAGCTCTTTTTGGTTAAAGATGTGTTGTAGGCTCTTATGGTTAGTGAAAACCACACACTTAGTACCATATAGGTAGTGTCGCCAAATCTTTAACACAAAAACAACTGCGCCAAGCTCAAGATCGTGGGTAGTATAGTTTTTCTCATGTATTTTGAGTTGACGAGAGGCATAAGCGATGACTTTGTCTCGTTGCATGAGAACACAACCAAGACCACGATTCGAGGCATCGCAATACACCACGAAATCATCATTCCCATCAGGAAGAGCGAGAATAGTAGCGTTACAAAGAAAATTCTTTAGAGTTTGGAAAGATTCCTCTTGCTCAGGACCCCAAGTAAAAGGTCTCTCTTTTTGGGTCAACGAAGTGAGAGGAACGGCGATCTTTGAAAAGTTAGAGATGAATCGGTGGTAATAACCCGCCAATCCTAAGAAAGAACGGATTTCAGAAGGTGATTTAGGCGCGGTCCAATTCTGCACAACTTCAATTTTGGAAGGATCAACATGGATTCCTTTTTCACTAACAACGTGTCCAAGGAATTGCACTTCTTTGATCCAAAACTCGCATTTAGAAAACTTAGCATATAAGCGTTCAACAGGTAAAAGCTCAAGTATAAGGCATAGATGACGTTCGTGATTGGCTTGAGATTTAGAATAAATGAGGATATTATCAATGAAGACGATAACAAAACGATCTAAATAAGGCTTACAAATGCGATTCATGAGATCCATGAACACAACGGGTGCGTTGGTCAACCCAAAAGGCATAACCACAAACTCATAGTGTCCATAGCGAGTGTGAAAAGCGGTTTTGGGGATGTCCTCTTAGAGAACACCAAGCTGGTGGTAACCAGATTGAAGATCGATCTTGGATAAACAAGTAGCGCATTGAAGTTGTTCAAAAAGATCATCGATGCGTGGGAGAGGATAACGATTCTTGACAATGAGTTTGTTAAGCTCATGATAGTCGATACACATGTAGAACGAGCCATCCTTCTTTTTGACGAAGAGTACAGGAGTACCCCAAGGTGAGGTACTTGGACGAATAAAACCCTTTTCAAGAAGTTCTTGGAGTTGACTAGATAACTGTTGCATTTCGGAGGGAGAAAGACGATAAGGAGGTTTGGCAACAGGAGTTGCTCCAGGTACGAGATCAATATGAAAGTCGACAAATCGAGGCAGAGGAGGACCAGGCAGATCTTAAGGAAAGACGTCGGGGAAGTCGCGCACCACTAGAACATCATTTACGCTCTTTCCCTTGCCCCTTTCTTCCACAATGTGGGCAAAAAAGGCAAAGTATTGTTTGTGTAAATATTTGTTCGCTTGTGTGCAGGACATCAATCTTAGTCCTTTTGAAGGTCGGTCTCCATAAACACGTAAAGTATCACCAGACGGAAGAGGCAAACAGACATACTTCTCGTAGCAAGCTATTTCAGCATGGTTTTCACGAAGCCAATCCATGCCTACTATGATATCGAAGCTACCCAATTGCATGGGTATAAGGTTGATAGTGAAGGTGTGTTCGTTGAGAGTAAGAAGACAATCACGAAGGACAGAATCGACTAAAACGGATTTGCCATTGGCAACTTTGACGGAAAATGACTTAGGAAGCTTAGAGCGTGTAGCATTTAACAAAGGTTCAAATTCAATGGACACAAAGCTTTTGTCCACACCAGTATCAAATAACTACGAAGCATAAAGGTTATTAACAAGAAACGTACCGTTTAGGAATTCATTATTGTTGCACGCCTGGTTTGCGTTAATGTTGAAGGCTTGTCCTCGAGGTGGTTGTTGTTGTTCCTGGTTGAGTTGAGGACACTGCGGACGGAGATGAGTTGTGTCACCACATTTGTAGCAGGCTCGTGCTGGTTTGGCATTTTGTTGAGTGGCTTAAGCTGCTTGCTGAGCTTGCGGTGTGGGGTTATTTTTGTAGTAGGAGGTGTTATGGCCAAAACAGTTGCAATGGGTACAATGGCGAAAATTGGCATTGGTAGGATGGTGAAAATTGCAAGTAGTACACTTAGGATGAATCCCAGTGTATGGCTTTCATTCGTTTGCAGGTGATGCAGGGTTAGATTGTAAAGCTGGAGGGTTTGGCGGAGTAACAACCGCATATTTTTGACTAGAAGCCTTCCGCTTCTTGTTCTGGTTCTTTTTGGTGGACGAGGATGGTTCCACAGTGGCTTGGTGCATGTTCTTCGAGGAAGCCTTTTCAGAGTTCCTACGAAGGATAATGTTGCTGTTAAGGCGAGCGGCTAAACGATAGGTTTCTTCTATGGTTGCTGGAAGAGCAGCTTCCATAAGGTTCATGAAGGAGTCAGGGAAGCAGTGGATGTATTTATCTATTTGCTTTTCAGGCATATCGACCCGGCTAGGACAGAGAATACTAATTTGCTCGAAACGGGTGGTTAAGCCATCGTTATCATCGCCAACTTGTTTCAGAAACCAGAATTCATGCTCCAACTTTCTGAGTTCATGCAGAGGGCAGAATTCCTCCCTCATGATTTTCTTTAGTTCCGCCCATGGCAGAGCGTGGGTGGCATCTTCTCCTCTTATGCCTCGCTCAGAGGTCCACCAATCCAAGGCCCTTAAGCGAAACACTCTAGTAGCATTTTGAGTGCGTAATTCGTCAGGGCAACCACTCTGACGGAAAGCGATTTCCATGGCATCAAAAAAAGTGAGCAGTGCGGTGGCACCATCATTACCTAAAAATTACAGGGGTTTACAAGCCATAAATTGCTTGAAGAGGAATGGTGGGCTTGGTTTCTCTACCTTGGAGTCCATAGAGCCTTGGGGCGAGTCTGAATTAGGTTGGATGCGACTAACGATGTCAGGTATCACTCGAGCCATTTGATCGACCATTTGTTCAGCGATGAGTCTGACCAATTCTTATATGGAGATGGAGTCGTGGTTGGAACCTCTCTTGGATTTGGTCTTCTTTGATGACCTTGGAGATGCCATCTAGACGTTCGAAAGAAAAGGAAAGGATGAGACTTGATCATAATGTTTTAAGAAAAACCGTTTTCATGAAATGATTCACATAGCATAAAAGTGTTCAAATTAATTCACATAGCATATAAGATTCAAATTGTATCACATAGCATAATCATGAATTCAACATAGCATAACATGAAAAATGAAAGCATCGTAAATTTAGTTTGTTCACGAGGGATTATTTTTGTTTTTGGTTGCGATAAACGTGCGAAATGAGTAAAAAGTTTGAAATGAACGAAGAAACGAGTATAAAAATCACATATAAATTGAGGTCCACCAATCCAAGGCCCTTAAGCGAAACACTCTAGTAGCGTTTTGAGTGCGTAATTCGTCAGGGCAACCACTCTGACGGAAAGCGATTTCCATGGCATCAAACAAAGTGAGCAGTGCGGTGGCACCATCATTGCTTAAAAATTCCAGGGGTTTACAAGCCATAAATTGCTTGAAGAGGAATGGTGGCCTTGGTTTCTCCACCTTGGAGTCCATAGAGCCACGGGGCGAGTCCGAATTAGGTTGGATGCGACTAACGATGTCAGGTATCACTCGAGCCATTTGATTGACCATTTGTTCAGCGATAAGTCCGACCAATTCTTATTTGGAGATGGAGTCATGGTTGGAACCTCTCTTGGATTTGGTCTTCTTTGATGAGCTTGGAGATGCCATCTAGACGTTCGAAAGAAAAGGAAAGGATGAGACTTGATCATAATGTTTTAAGAAAAACCGTTTTCATGAAATGA
The DNA here is from genome assembly GCA_030545235.1 of Helianthus tuberosus. Taxonomy (NCBI): domain Eukaryota; kingdom Viridiplantae; phylum Streptophyta; class Magnoliopsida; order Asterales; family Asteraceae; genus Helianthus; species Helianthus tuberosus. Next base: position 56,474,099 of record CM060411.1, on the reverse strand, counting down.
TTCACATTGCATAAAAGTGTTCAAATTAATTCACATAGCATATAAGATTCAAATTGTATCACATAGCATAATCATGAATTCCACATAGCATAACATGAAAAATGAAAGCATCGTAAATTTAGTTTGTTCACGAGGGATTATTTTTGTTTTTGATTGCGATAAACGTGCGAAATGAGTAAAAAGTTTGAAATGAATGAAGAAACGAGTATAAAAATCACATATAAATTGAGATAACATAAAAGAGAGGCTCAATAAAACATTGGATTGTTTCGGGTAGAGAAACGTCGACTATTCCAAAGTGGGTCGAAAGTCCTTTCGAATTAGAGAAAACGTGCTTTGCCCTATAGGTAAGATACTCTCGTCCAGAAGCGATTAACAGTATCTTACCCTTCCAGTTATTACACGTCTCTAATCGATTGAAACAATTGGGACCTTGGCAAGATTGAAAATCTTGGAATGGGACTTAGTCGACAAGATGCGGGTTTCACCCCTAACTTGACGATTTCGTACCCTAAATGGGGTTGGTACTCGTTGGTTCAAAATATAATTTTGGTACTTTGACGAGTCCATTAGGGTTGAAATGGAAATTACCATTAAGTTGTGGATTTCACTCCTATCTTAATAGTGTAATTTCATGCAAAAATAGTTTAAGGTGGGATGAGAGTCGTTTACCAAATTGTGGGTTTCATGCCTATTTTGGTAAAGTTGTCTCGTTTATTTTACGAGTGTCTTCAAAATCAAAGTGTATTCATGTTAGCCTTAGGAAAGGCATGTAAGTTTAACAAACAAGAAGTATTGCTAGGAAGCATGTAAGGTAGAATGCATAAGTTTTAAACAACAAATAAGAGACAAAGTTACTAAAAACTATAGACTAGGGTAAAGCATTTCTACTTATTCCTAATTCCCTATAGTTATGGCTCTGATACCAATCTGTCACACCCCAACCGATGGCGGAAACATCGGGATGAGACGAAAACGAGATTGAAAGAGACTTCATAACACTATGTGCCAATAATAATTAAATTCCCATTTCATTTCAAAACTAGATTGTCATACAAGATTCAAATAAAAGTAAACAACATTGTCTAAAAAATAAACATAACATCATAATTGATAAATTAATCTAGGTGTGTATCTAAGTCCACCTAAATCTTGTTTCATCTTGTATCATCATCTCAACAATCAACCTTCAACATATATTAAAATAGAGTTCAATGCAAAAGCAAAGCCAAGTATACAAGTTTTGTTACATAGCATAATATAGCATAAAATAGTTTAAGTGCTCATATCCAACATGAATCATATTAAGCAAGTTTACTAGCATGCCGAAACGGTGTACTTATATGTTCAAATCCAAGATTCCAATGCGTTAAAGTAGCCTATCCCAAATAGAAGAAAGAGAGGTTAACATGTTTAACTTAACAATACCCCAAGTTTCATGGGCGGTGCGTTAATCCTATAGCACTATAATTGTTAAGGTAGGCTAGCAAAGTTAATGAAGCATATAATCGACACAAATAGTTTACATTAGCATACAAGACTAAACAAACATCATATAGTTTCATGTTAAGAATGGATAGAGTTTAAAATAGTTTCATGTGAAGTGTAATTTTGTATAACATACATGTTGCATCCCAAAAGTGATAAAAAGGAAAGCGGGATCGAGTATACTCACGGTTTTGCAAGCTTTTCTACTTGGTAATCCCGCGAGTGATGTTGGTGGATGGATTAGTTTGGAGCACCTTGTCCTTCTACACGAGGAAAACATAGGGGTGTGAGTTTGGGGAATAACGAAAGATTTTAGAATTCGGAATTTAAATAACGTGAACATAGACATATGAAAATAATCATCCATCACATTTGATGTTTAGATGATGCACTTACTAACTTAAAAATGTCCACTTGTTCATCATCAAGAGTTCGGTTTGTTGAACATATTACATAAGTGTTACATAGAGTCTACTATATCATATATATCAACCATGAGGTAGAAGATCAAAGTCTCCATTTAGGCACCTCTTTGTGTCATATAATTCATACATGAGGTAGGAAGAACCAAGCTAATCCTAAATCACACAATCATCAAACCTTAGGCTTGAACATCACTTGAGGGTTAAACCCTTGAACAAAAAAGAAAGTTTGTGAGGTTTTATCCTCTGATTTAACATGTCTCAACCTTGTTTTTAATCCTAACTAACCATAGATGAGGTTATAAGCATAAGGACATAGGTTTGAAATGAGTTAGACTCAAGTTCAACTAAGATTAACAAGTTTAGATGAAAACAAAAACAAACAGTCCACTTTGGAGCATTTTTGGTGACATTCCAGAGTTTGGTTTTCCATGGAAAACCTCTGGAAATGTTCCTAAGGTTGTTCCAAGCAAGTGGGAAAAAGAATGGATGAAAAACGTTAAGAAATGAGAAAGTTATGCATACTTTTGAGAAAGATGATGAATCTGCTCAAACTTGTGATTAACAGCTGATTAGAGGAAGATTTGAGAGTGTTTTTGATGATTTGCAAAGTGTAAAATGCTTGGATTATGTTTGGGTTTTATAGGGAAAAGTTAGGTTAGGTTATGGTTGAGTAATAAATGTTAAAACAAGTTTAAAACCTAAAAAAATCACCAGTCCCGCTCAAAAAGCGAGCTGAATGGGTTCTGGTCGCGCTGATCAGGCCCTTTGAACGAGCGTATAAATATTTTAGGGGCTGGGTTTGTTCGATGTGGAGACATAGCTCAGCTGGTTGTGCACGCGTTTGGGCTATGGGTGTACCCGAGTTCGAGTCCTGGCTGCCCCCTTTTTATTATTTTTAACCTTTAATAAGTTTCATTATATTACAAAACTGGTCCCTCAAGTTTAGGGATTAATTACTAGGTGATTTAACTTGGTTTACTAACTAGACTAACTTATATTACTTCAAACTAACTTTGAATTCTAACAAAATTAACTAGTTTTTATTATTATTTTATTTATTTATTTATTATATTTATTTTATAAAAACAAACAAAAACGTTTTATCGTAATATTAATTAATTTAGTTAATTAAATAAAATAGGATAGATAAATAACCATATTTATAAACGAATTTAAATTAGGATAAAAATCTGTAAACGATTATTCATTGCACGAAGCTTTCGAGTTTCGAGAATTAGGATCCGAATTGCATTATTTTAAGAGTTTTAATTTGTTTAATGAGTATCAAGTGTCGAAAAATAAAAAATCAAGACTCTTTGAATAATATTGTCACGGCCCTCGACCAGTTTTGCCGGTTCGGAAGCCGCGGGACAGAAACCCTGTGGTATTGGTGTTTATTTGGCAGCGGAAACTTTTAACATGATCGTTTAAAATGGAAAACACCAGATTACTTTATTATTAATATCGGGACAAACCCCGTATTTTACAGTAAAGGAATTTCACTGGGAAATTCCCTGATTATAGAAAACATGTTTATTTATTTACTGAGCCACTTCATTTAAGCTGGAGTGCTACGCGGCACTTTTCCTTGTTCACAGTAAATCACCTGAAACATGTTTTAAAAAGATTTTATCAGCGGGAAATACTGGCGAGTGCATTCTATTTTATACAAAAAGACTCGTTGCTATAATTTACAGTATTAAGAGCGATTACAATTGCCCCTATCTTATAATTATCTGGTCCAGTTGTCACTCAACCGGATCTGTGACTGTGGTCATATCACTATTGGGTCCTGTCACCCAAAAGTGACGTGTATCATGAATTAGGTGCCCCCACCGAAAATTGATACTACAACAGTAATGTATACAAAACCCCACTTACTGCCACTAATTAAAGATTTGCAAAGACTTAATCCCTGTAATTATAACTGGAAAATAATTTGAGGTTTTGTAAAACAGTTTGATAAAAAGAGAATGACTCACATTGCAGATTTAAACGATCACAGGTAGCCTACTGATTAAGCCGGTAACCTAGTTATATAAAATGCAAACGAAACTAGTTCAGTAACTTAATTCAACATTTACGATAATTTCACAAGATCGAAACCCTCACGACAAATGACAAAGTATAGCCCAATATGGGCAGCACTTAAAGATCCATCAGATCGGTTTTAATCGATCAGACATTGTATCGTAGCAGTGATCGAGTTATTACCCTGTTATCGTAGCAGCGTCTCGATACTCTAAATTGTTATTTTGTGAAGAAAGAAAGCAGGTTTAGTGAAAATTTTCAAGCAAGGTGAACTGGCCATGCAACGTCCCATTTATAGCTGAAATATGACTTTCTCGCGGCCCGCGATGGCTGAAGGGAGATCCTTCGCGCCCCTCGAGGGCCACCTTAGCTACGGCTAGGGTTGCCGTGTCATAGCCTAGGTTCGCCACATGTGTGATATGTAGCCCTGATCGTTATCCGGAGATTCTCAGGCTCTCGCGCCCCGCGAAGACTCCTCTTGACTCTGTCGCGCCCCGTGAAAAACTAAATTTTCTTCTTTTCTTGGGATTTCGTAAATAGGAAAGATGTACGGGTTTGGGTTTTAACTTACGGAGCATTTTAGGACATTTTCGTGCAAGTCGTTACATCCTCCCCTCCTTGTTTAAAATCTCATCCTCGAGATTTACTGGAACAAGTAAGGATATTTCCTTTTCATCCCCGATTCCAGTTCCCGTGTGTACTCAGGTCCTCTTTTTGAATCCCACTTTACTTTGACCAACACCAATATCTTATGTTTGAGGTGCTTGATCTTTCTGCCTTCTATCTGAAGAGGTTTCTCAACAAACTTTAATTTTTCATTTACCTTTATATATTGGAGAGGTACTACCAGTGATTCGTCAGACAAACATTTCTTAAGATTAGACACATGAAATACATCATGTACACCGGCTAACTTTTCTGGCAGTTGTAATTGATAGGCAACCGGTCCTATTCGTTGGATAACTGTAAATGGTCCTACATACCTGGGACTCAGTTTTCCCTTCTTACCGAATCGAGCTATCCCTTTCAAAGGAGAAACTTTTAATAGTGCTTTGTCCCTAACTTGAAATTCTAACGGCTTACGTCGATCGTTGGCATAACTCTTCTGGCTGTCTCGAGCCGTCTTTAGCCTTTCTTTAATTTGAGTTATCTTGTCGGTGGTTTCCTGTACAATTTCGGGGCCTGATAACTGACTTTCTCCTATTTCTGCCCAACACACTGGAGTTTGGCACTTTCATCCATAAAGTGCTTCGAATGGGGCAGCATTGATGTTCGTGTGGTAACTATTGTTATAGGAGAATTCTATTAATGGTAAGTGGTCGTCCCAGCTTCCACCAAAGTCTATAACACATGCCTTGAGCATGTCTTCTAAGGTTTGGATTGTCCTTTCACTTTGTCCATCCGGCTGGGGATGGTATGCTGTACTTAATTTCAAGCGAGTTCCCATTGCTTGTTGGAAACTTGTCCAGAAATGTGAAGTGAAACGACTATCCATATCCGATACTATGGAGAGTGGAACTCCATGCAGTGATGCTACTTCGTCTACGTATAGCTTAGCTAGTCTTTCCATGCTAAAGGTTTCCTTCATTGGTAGAAAATGAGCTGATTTGGTTAATCTATCTACAATTACCCAGATTACATCGTTACCTTTCCTGGTTTTGGGTAGCTTAGTAACAAAATCCATTGTTATTAGTTCCCATTTCCATACAGGCATTTCTAATTGTTGAAGTAAACCTGAAGGTTTCTGATGTTCTGCCTTAACTTATGAATAAGTTAAGCACTTAGAAACATAAATAGCTATGTCCTTTTTCATTCCTATCCACCAAAAAATATTCCTCAAATCTAGATACATCTTGTTATTACCAGAATGCATCGTATACCTAGATTTATGGGCTTCTTCTAATATCTTATTTCTTAGGTTTCCTTGTCTAGGTACCCAAATTCTTTTCTGATGGAATCTCCAAATTCCATCAGTTCCTTGCTCTAATTCCTTGATTCTTCCTTTCATTCCTTCAGCATTATCCTTGATTGCTGTTTCTTGAACACTTTTCAGTTGTTCCATTAAATCTAACTGCAGATTTAATCTAAGAGCACGAACTTGACTTTGGTTCTCATGATAATTACGACTTAAGGCATCTGCTACTACAATTGCTTTTCCTTCGTGATATTGAATATCACAGTCGTAATCACTTAGGATTTCCATCCATCTTCTTTGCCTCATGTTCAATTCTTTTTGCCCAAATATATATTTTAATCTATTATGATCTGTAAAGATAGTAAACTTACTACCATACAGATAATGTCTCCAAATCTTGAGGGCAAAAATTATTGCGAGTAACTCTAAATCATGAGTCGTGTAATTTTCCTCGTGCTTTTTCAATTGCCTTGATGCATATGCGATTACTTTCTTACGTTGCATTAACACACAGCCTAATCCTAGCTTAGAAGCATCGCAGTAGACTTCAAAATCTTCTGTTCCTTCTGGTAGAGCAAGAATTGGGGCGTTTCTTAACCTTTGTTTTAGAGTTCTAAAAGCTTCCTCTTACTTAGGTCCCCATTCAAATGTAACAGTTTTACAAGTTAGCTTAGTTAAGGGAACAACTATCTTGAAAAAGTCTCGGATGAAATGCCTATAGTATCCAGCTAATCCTAGAAAACTTCTGACTTCTGTAGCTGATTGCGGGACTTTCCAACTTGTGATAGCTTCTATCTTGGAAGGATCTACGTGAATGCATTCGTGATTAACCATGTGTCCTAAAAATTGTACCTCTTGTAACCAAAATTCACATTTAGAAAGTTTGGCGTAAAGCTTTTCTTTTCTTAACAGAGTTAAGAGTGTATGTAGGTGCTCACAATGTTCGTCCTGGCTTTTGGAATAAATAAGTATATCGTCGATGAAGACAATCACGAATTTATCCAAATACGGCTTACAGATTCTATTCATCATATCCATGAATGCTGCTGGAGCATTTGTCAGCCCAAATGGCATGACTGTAAACTCGTAGTGGTCGTACCTAGTCCTGAAAGCCGTTTTAGGAATGTCCTCTTCCTGTACTTTCAGTTAATGGTATCCGGAGCGTAAACCTATCTTAGAGAAGTATCTAGCCCCTTGAAGTTGATCAAAAAGATCATCAATCCTAGGTAATGGGTATCAATTCTTAATAGTAACCTTATTCAATTCTCTATAATCGATACACATTCGCATCGAACCGTCCTTCTTTTTCACGAACAACACCGGCGCTCCCCAAGGGGATGAACTGGGTTGTATGAATCCTTTACCTAACAATTCATCTATCTGCTTTTTCAGTTCTAACATTTCTGTTGCTTCTAACCGATAGGGTGTCTTAGCTATTGGTACAGTTCCAGGTATAATATGAATTCTAAACTCAACTTCCCTATCGGGTGGTACTCCAGGTAGATCTTCTAGGAATACATCTGGTTATTCGAATACTACTGGAATTTCTTTAAGTTCTTTTCCTTTGTTAGTTCATGCGTCTGTAGCTTCCGTCAGCATTTAGTCGTATTTTGTATGTTTATGTCCTTTGTGAACAATTATGTTATGTATGTATGTTAGATAGAACGACAGATCAGGAAATGGCACTTGGAAGTAAAAGTGTTTGACCTAAGAATGACTTGTGTAGTCCGATCGGATGGGCCATCCGATTGGACAGCAGTGTCGTTCGATCGGTCAGCACCTACCATGCTCCTGAGTCTGCCTATAAATACCCCATCAGGGTATGTCATTTAGAACTTTTGACTTCTGCTGATTCTGTTATAGAACTCTGTCAAGTCTGACTTCTACTGGCACTTATGTACTTTCATATCAGTTGAATAGAAAGATCAGACGGTGTTTAAGCGTTGAATACTTTGTCGTACATCTGTGATTTGATCCAATGGATTCCGCACATTGATCAAAGTCTATTCATCTAAGTTCCTGACGAACAAATCCTTTACGAGGGACCCAACAAGTGGTATCAGAGCATCCAGGGAGCTGAATCGAGATCTACGACAGCGAATTCACCAGAATTCAAGCTATTCTTGCCGACCAGAGTCAAATTTCATCAGCATTTCTTACATTGTTCTTCACTTTTATACCTTAAAAACCAGAAAAATGTAAAATTGAACGTGAATCTACGGTTAAATTTTGATAAAACTGATATCAATCGACTCGCAATCAATCATAGTACAAATCTTCAAAATTTCATAAGAAAATTCCATCAAAAACTGAATCAAAAACATCAAAAACATCAAAAACTATGTTGAACTGTTCTTGCATGCTGATGTCATCTATCCGTTCGAACAGCTGTACGGATGACTTGGCTTAGCTGTTCTTAGATATTATTTGCTGACATCATCAATTCGTTCAAACAGCTGTACGAACGACTTGGATTAGATTGTTCTAAAAAACCTTGTTGCTAACATCATCAGTGTTACCCGATCGAATAGCAGGTCGATCGGACATCATTGATTGATTCTTATTCCTGGTGCTTACGTCATCCTACCACTCGATCGAACAGTCATCCGATCGGTGAAGGGTTGAAAAGTCAAAAGTCTGTCTGCTACTCGTTCGGACAACCACTCGTTCGGACAACCATTCTTTCGAGTTGCATTCTGATTTGTGTACACCAATTGATACCTGACTGTGACACTCGATCGGACAGCCATCCGATTCAAGTGCACAAGTGTGAAACTTTTCGAAAAATCATAAAAATTTGTCTAAGTGTTTGTAAACTATTTCAGGTACTCTAAAATGGGGGACGATTTCCTAAACCCTTTTAGTGACATATTTGCTTACACCAGCAACACGGGAGACGCCTCGTCAAGCAACACAAACAACACTACTCCAAACCCGAATCTTAAGAAAGCCATTGCTGACTCACTAAGCGTGGATAATGCTTATGGCACATACAACAAACCGCCTAAGCTCATGGCTATCGAAGATTATAATAGATGGGTGAGTAGGTTCGAGGACTGGTTGAAGGCTTTCGCCTACCAAAGTTGGAAGTGTTTGAAGAATGGGTTTGACATTGGAAGAAGTGACTATGAAAATCTAATCGATAATGAACAAGAAAATTTCATTGCTAAACAGAAATGTATCGCATTGCTACAACAATCAGTGAGGGATATCATATCTTTGATCGATTATAAAAATTCCAAAGATTTATGGGGAAAATTAGAGAAGAAGTGTGTGGGTGGAGAAGAAATTGTTAAGAACAAAAGAAAATTGTTGAAAAAGGAATTTGATCTTTTCGGTTGTATGAAGAATGAATCGGTCTCAAAGATGATAGAACGGTTTTGTCACTTAAAGATCGAGCTTTCTAGACATGGGATTACATTTACCAAGGAATAATTAGTTGATAAGTTGATGGATTCACTGTCTGATGAAAAGGATTGGATGTACTTTGCTTTGTTGTTGAAAAACACTGTGGAGAAGAAGAACCTGACAGTTGATTTCCTGATTGAGAGGTTTGAAAGTCACGAGCTGGAGATTAGGAAAACAAATAAAGTCAACAATACTCAGTACCAGCAAAATGTCGATCTGTACTATCGAGGAAGCATGATTCCAAAGACTGTGTCACCAAAGACTGTGTTCTCAGCAGAGAACTCAAGCTTGCCAAATCAAGAGAATCATAATAGCAGTCCTGCTCCAAGCAGCGGATATCATGGAGGATCGTCTTCATCGACTCCATGTCAATAGCAACAATCTGTTCTGAAAAACATTTTCCAGTGCAACATTGCTGTAAATCTCAACAACGCACAAAACTTTAGCGAAGAAGCAGCCAAACAGTAGATGGTATTTCTGGCATCCATCTTGGAATCTTATGAAAGTTTAGTAGCCGGAAAAATCGGGAACACTAACCTCACCAAGGAAGACTATGATCAAATCGACCCCGAAAAAATGGAGTTGATTGACATTAGAGGGTGTATGGCGAGTGTCGTTCGAAGGGCTCAGAGGTTCATGGAGATAACCGGTAAACACTCCATTGGTGGACCTTCAACAAAATCGGGATTTGATAAATTGAAGGTTACATGTTTTAAGTGCAAGCAAAAGGGGCACTTTAAACGAGAATGTCGAAACACAGCTTCTGATGAAACGGCTAATCCATTCCGTGATGATTATTATAAGAAGGCCATTTATCATCAAAACAAAGCAGAACCTCCAAGAATGAAGCAGCTAGAAGAAGCTCCAAAAGAAAAGTCAAGAGCCTTAGCAGTTATTCACGATGATGAGGCTTTTGACTGGAGTGATCTGTTACCTGAAGAAGATGCTGTGGGATATGCCTTCATGGCAAAGATTGTGCCATTCAAAGACACCCGTACTGAGGAAGAAAAATATGTCAACAGAAAGGTGTTAGCACAAACCATGAAAGATAGACATTATCGTGCCTGGAAAGAGGCAAAAAGTGCCAAGAGATGGGATGCTGACAGAGAATGTTATTTGGATCCTAAGGGAAATATACTTGTTGAACCATCAACGCTTTTTGTTGAAACTCTTATCGAACAAATAGCCGAATAGGAGGAAGAGAGACAGAGAATGTGGGCAAGAGAAGCTGAGGAAGAGAAGTTAAAATCGCAAAAGGTCGATGATGGGATTATCGACACGACGAAAGAGATGAACGCAGAGAACCTAAAGAAAATGGCAGATAAAGTGCTCGCAGCAAAGGAATTAGAGGTAGATTCTAAGTCTGGAACTGAGTCAAAGAGCAAGGTCAGTTCTAATGATTCAACAAATGGGTCAGGTAAGACTGATAAAGCCAAGATTGATAGTGACTGCAAAAATTGCATGAAAGACTGCAAGATTTGTAGTACACATGCATATCTCAGTGCTAAAAAGACTGAAGAACTGACTGAAAGAGTCAGAGAAGTTGAAAATCAAATCTTAAGTCGTGACAAATTGGTGAAAGCTTCAAATGATCGAATTAAGGAATTAACTGAGAAACTTGAAAAAGATAAAATTGAAGTAGACCAAGTAAGAAAAGAAAATGAAAAGTTAATTCATGAAAATCGACAACGTTCTGAAAATCATAAGAAGTTAAAAAGAACGATAAAAGATTCTGATGAGAGAAATAGTAAAACAAGCAAAGAAAATTTTCAATTGTCAGGAGTCCTTCAGTCAAAAGAAAAGCAAATCAACCAACAGTTGGATGAGATTGCTAATCTGAAGCTTCAGTTTCAGGAAGCTAAGATTGAAAATGAACGCATCAATCTGAAACTCAACAGTTACAACTCCGCAAGTTTTGTTCTTCAACACATAGTTCCCAAACCCATTGGGAAGAACAAAGCCGGCGAAGATGTATACTCTGATGGAACTGGGGTTGGGTATCATCAAGTTCCACCGCCTGTGTTGAATAATTTTTCAAAGAAAAAATCTGGGTTGGTTAACAATGATGAAACAAATGAAATTAAACTTCCAGAAACAATTGACATCACATTCATTTCATCATCTGATGAAGACAGTGTTCAGTCTGAAGTTGTTAAAAATGTAGTTGAAAACGTTTTGATATCTGACAAGTGATTCAACTGAAGACGAAGAATGCTTTTTGAATAGTTACATTCCGAAATCAATATCCAAAAACAACTTAAGTGAAAAACCTACTCTTGTGATGTACAAGATGACGGGTTCGGATAAGTTGTATTCGGATCTTGAGTTTCCATAAGAGAATGTGAATGTCGACAAATTGAAAAATGTTTTTAAACTGGCTGAGATTGATGTTTGTGAAATTGAAGGTTTGAAACGTTTCGAAAGAAAATTGAACTTTGAAAAAGATAAGTCTTACTACAAAAATCCTGTAGTACCGCCGCGTTTTTCTAACAATAACCAAAATAAATGGTCGGGTGGTTATCAGGGTGGTAAGAATAATCAAAGAAGGAACTTTTAAAACAAGAAATTTGTTGAGAAAAAGGTGTTTGTGAAAAGCTTGAGTTCACACTCCGAGCAAGAATCTGAGATTTTTTTGAAAACCAATGAAGAATTCTTTGAGAAGAAAGCCTCGCAGCCTCAAACCGAAGGCACAAGTCGGGTAGTTGACACCCAAACATGCTTCAAATGCAATCAAGTTAGACACATTGCACGAAAGTGCACCAACTCGAAGCCTAAGTCTGTGGTTGTCGAGAATCCAAAAAGAAAAGATGATGTAAAAGGAAAAGCTCCAATGTTTGTATAGAAAAAGATTTTAAAGAAGGAAAATGCCAAAGTTAAAATTGAATCTGCAAAAGAGTCAGTTAAGAAAACTGAACCCGTAAAGAAGTTGGTAACTAAAAATGACAAATTTTACAAGCGGGTTGCCTCATCTCAACAAACATGGAAGCCAAAATCTGTTGAAAAGAAAGCAAGTTCTTCAAAACCAAAGGTTTCAGAGTTTGCAAAACAATCATCTTCAACCACACCGGTAAAGATGAATGTTCCTTTGGATTACTATGAGAAACTTGAGAAACAAACTTCTACTTCACCAGAGAAGAAGTATGTTTCGAAGAAAGACCAACCATCTAGTCAACCTCAGAAAGACGAATTTTTCTTATACAAAGAGGTTGAGGTTGGGACTGAAGAAAATTTAAAAATGAATGACAAAAATTTCCCGCCATTGTACACCAAAACCACAATTCTAAACGTCAAGCTTCCTGAGTTGAAAGAGGCTTGGGTTGCTTCAAAATCTCACTAAATGTTTTTGAAATGTGCAGGAGCTTCCGAGATCCATCTCACGTTGGATAATGGATAGTGGAGCTTCTCGGCACATGACGGGGAAGAAAACCCTTCTGTATGATGTTCGAGGGTTTAATGGAGGATATGTGGGATTTGCAGGCAATCAAGGTGGTCGTATAATTGGTGAGGGAACTTTATCGAATGGTATCATCACGTTTGAAAGAGTAAATTACATCGCCGAGCTGGAAAACAATCTTCTGAGCATTTCTCAGATTTGTGATCGTATGTATTCGACGCACTTCACAGACAAAGCATGTTTGATATTGAAGCCGGGGTTTGTCGTCCCTGAAGAGTGGGTCATCATGAGAGCACCAAGAGTCGACGATCTATACGTGTTGGACATGAGTGTAGCAACTACTACCACGGGTAAGGCTCACTGCTTCATGTCAAGAGCCACTGAAAAGGAGTCACAACTATGGCATCGAAAGATGGGCCACATTCATTTACGAAAAATGAACTACCTGGTATACAACGACTTAGTAAATGGTGTTCATCTGAAAGGTTTTCATCTTGAGGGGGAGTGCATTAGTTGTATCAAAGGTAAACAGCGAAAGAAATCTCACCCTGGAAAGAAGATGAACCCAGTCTCGAGGCCGTTGGAGAGACTTCACATGGATCTCTTTGGTCCTGTGAATGTCAAAAGTATAACTGGTGATCTCTACTGCTTAGTAGTCACAGACGACTTTTCGAGATTTTCGTGGGTAACGTTTCAGAAGACAAAAGATGAAACATTTGAGAGTTTGATGACAATGTTCAGAAAGATTGAAAACTTGTACCGAACTCGAATTAGAAGAATAAGAAGTGACAACGGTACAGAGTTTAAGAACAACAAAATGGAAGAATATTGTGATGAAAGAGGTATACTGCAAGAATTCAGCGCGCCTTACACACCACAGCAAAATGGAGTAGCAGAAAGAAAGAATAGGACGCTGATTGAGACGGCCAGGACGATGCTTGCTGATTCAAAACTACCTGTCAATTTCTAGGCAGAAGCAGTGTCAGCCGCTTGCTATACGGTCAACTGGGTTCTTACGGTGAAGAAGTTCAATAAGACGTGTTTCGAGCTAATTAACAACCGCAAACCTAACCTGAAGTATTTGGAACCGTTCGGGTTTCCCAGCACAGTTCTAGAACCTTATGGTAAATTTGGTCCAAAGAGCATTGAAGGTATATTTGTGGGATATGCAAGCTTGAAGCGGATCATCGAAGCACATAATGTTGAGTGTCAAGGTTATACTATGCCACCTCAGAAACCTGCCGACTCATGGCGTTTCAATTACGACACTCTGTGGGACTCATTTGACATAGAGGAAGAACCAGAGTTCTTTGATGAGTTGGATATTCTAAGAGAATATGAAGCATCACAAGAAAGATTCCCAGCAGAACCTTATAGTCGTTAACGACAAGCTTCGAACGATGATGAAGCGGGTCCAATCAATGCTGGAGAGAATGATGATGTTATGCAAACCCCGACATCTTCAGAACGTGAACAAGCTCGTAACAATCAGACGGCAATCAATGATAATTCAGAATCTGATGAAAGGCCAACATTCGATCGTGGTGATTCAGAATCTGAGGGGGAGCAAATCCAGTCTCCAGATCAAACTATTCCTGTCAATGAACAAGTCGCTAACCAGAACATTACGAATTTGGAAAGTGAGGTAGATGTTCCAGGCGAGGTGATGCCAAGAACTCTTTCATACCATCCAGAAGAGTTAATCATTGGAGAGTTGCAATCAGGCGTCCGCACCAGACGACAAATTGACCAAGGCCTTACTTGTTTTTATTCTACAGCTGCTCCTTTACAAATAGAGTTTTCACTTAGTTGTTTCATTTCGCAGATTGAGCCATGAATGTACAAGGAAGCACTAACCGAAGACTCATGGGTTAATGCTATGCAGGAGGAGCTAAGTCAGTTTGAGAAGTTGGGTGTATGGAAATTGGTGGACTTGCCTGATGGTCACAGGAAGATAAACACCAAGTGCGTGTTTAAGTGCAAAAGGGATGATCGAGGGGTTATTGTTCGCAACAAAGCTCGACTCGTTGTCCAGGGATTCAGTCAGCAGGAGGGTATAGATTTTACCGAAGTATATGCTCCGGTTTCTCGACTTGAAGCGATCAGAATCTTCCTAGCATTTGCATCTTGGAAAGGATTTAAAGTGTTTTAGCTAGATGTGAAGTCGGCATTTCTCTATGGCATGGTGAAAGAGGAGGTATATGTCGGACAGCCACCGGGCTTCACTGACCCAATTCACAAAGATAAAGTTTATCTCTTGGATAAGGCATTATACGGCTTACATCAGGCCCCGAGAGCCTGGTATGAGACCCTGTCTCAACATCTGTTAGCCAACAACTTCTTCCGAGGAAAGGTAGACGCCACTCTGTTCAAAAAAGAAGTCGACGGCCATCTTCTAATAGTCCAAATCTATGTGGATGACATAATTTTCGGGTCAACAAATGAACAACTCTACAAAGATTTTGAAAAAGTTATGAACCATAAGTTTGAAATGTCATTAATGGGTGAGATGAAGTTCTTCTTGGGGCTTCAGGTTGATCAACTACCCGAGGGAACGTTCATACATCAGACGAAGTATGTTCATGATGTTCTAGAGAAATTCGGGATGTCGGGAATGTCCCCAATGTCCACCCCGTTAGCGACAAACCATGGGATAAACCCTGATCTCACTGAAGATAAGGTGGATGAAACGTTGTATCGCTCCCTGATCGGATCGCTGATGTATTTGACAGCATCAAGAACGAATATTATGTATCCAACCTGCCTTGCAGCATGGTTTCAGTCAAGTCCCAGTGCCTCGCATATGATAATTGTGAAAAGGATTCTACGCTACCTGAAAGAAACTCCATCACTGGGGTTGTGGTATCCAAAAGAAGGCGAATTTACGCTTGAGGGATATTCTGATTCCGATTTCGGATGCTGCAAAGTGAACGCTAAGTCAACAACAGCGGGATGCCAGTTTTTTGGACCACGATTGGTCACCTGGCAATGTAAGAAGCAGACCTCTGTCGCTTTATCCACATGTGAAGCCGAATATGTATTTGCTAGCAGCTGCTGCTCTCAGATCCTGTGGATCTAGCAACAGATGCGAGACTACAGTTTGCAATTTCTTAACTCCCCTATCTTTGTTGATAATGAGGCATCTATTAACATAACAAAAAATCTTGTTCATCACGCTAAAACCAAACACATTGAAATTCGTCATCTCTTCATCCGAGACTGTTTCGAGAAGAAGTTGATACGAATAGAAAAAATCCACACCGATGAACAAAAAGCAGACTTACATACCAAAGCATTTGACAAAACTCGTTTTCAATATCTTTTGAAACTTAATGGTATGAAGTTACTATCGGTTGCGGAGGGGATTCTTGGCGTAGATGAAGGTACCACTGTAGATGATGTTGAAAAGCAATCTGCAATGGTTTGTAGATTTTTTACTTGTTTTGGTATTTAGGGGGAGATAGGTTATATTTTCAGAAAATACAAAAACAATAAAAATTTCAAAAATCCAAAAACAATAGAAAATCGAAAAAGAGCTTGTGTAAAAAGGGAAAATGATAGTACATAAGCTAGACAGTTGCAGTACGCTAAAGAAATGTAAAGTTTAAAAGTGTTAAGCAGTCTCGCTGATGATATACCGATTGGTTTTTACACATTTAGTAAGTTTGTCCGGGATATAAACCTAAATCATTACTTGCTTATTACGTGGGGAACATCTCTCGGATATATAGGTAACCCCTGAAATCATGTTTGAAAGACTCAATTTCTGACATACTAGGTCTTTGTACGTGATGATATCTGGGGTATTATACCAGGACTTCTAATTTTGTGGGAGCAATAGCCTAGTCCTCGTATAGTACTCTGCACTGCTTTATTCATAAAGCCCACCCTCAACATAAAAAATGATGAAACATTGAAAAATGCTAATCATGTGCTGTTGAAAAGAAGATCCCCAAGGGGGACACACCTAAAGTCGAGCCATCATCTCTCTGACTGAACGGAAGTTCTAACCTGAGCTCTCATGGCCTCGCATTTACCCATTACAGATATCATTAGTGTGCACTCACCTGTAAGACTGAATATAGGAGTCTGGATACGGGAGTATATTCTGAGGTGGGACACGCATATAAGTTAAGATCTTAAAACACTAAATTCGTATCCTGAATAGATTGAAATTTGTGTGAAAGCTTAAGAGGATCAGTATATCGGGAATCTAAGTGAATTGTTTAATTCTGAGTATGAAATCAAAGCTTAACGGTACTTGTAGCTTGTCGGTAGCTGATATGATTCCCTAACACGCTCTCCAAAAATATGTTTGTTAATAGTTTACTTGTAAATAGTTTACATTTACTGTATTTCATTTCATTTCAGTTTAACATTTAAAACCCAAAAAGATTTCATAGCTTCCTAGTCTAGAAACTTTCTTAAAATCCCAAAAAGATTTTACATTTCTGCTTTGTTTTTATCGACAAACCAAAGTGGAAAGCTGATCTTCAGACTCGCAGTTTGAGGCAGATGCAGGAAGTTTCTGAGCTGGACAGATGGGTTGGGAGCTTATCATGTTAAACCTGATAAAATGAAAAGTCAAAACAAGTTTATTAAGTTGAAACTTGTAACTTTAAGTTTGAAAATGTTTGAACAAAACGTCAGTGTGCTTTGTTTCGGGTCAACCAAGGTCATTAAGTTGGACTTGGTAGGTAAATTAAGTACCCAGGGTCATTAACTTGGACTTGGATACTTAAGTGGATTCTTAAAACTGATAAAAACAACAAAAAGTCAAAAAGTCAAAAAGATCAAAAGGTCAAAGATTAAAAGTCAAAGAGGTGAACTTGGCTCGGGCGACAAGTCGATCGAACGGCTGTTTGATCGGACAGCTCTCCGATTCAAGACACACTATAAATAGGGAGTCAACATATCAGTCAAACTTTTCACTTGTTCGACCGATTGACCGCCTTATTCTCTCTCAAACTTTATCTCTCTGATCTTTGATTTTCATATCTTCTTTGCACAAGAACATTGGATCGTTGGTTAGCACAACCTTTACAATGGCAAAGGTAAGTTTTTCATGCTCTAATTTGTAGAAATTTGATGTTTTTCTAATGATTCTTCATGATGACGTCACTATCGGAGCTAAATTGATAGATCTAGGGAGATTTAGGCTGAATTGACGAAATCTAAGCTTTAGGTTGTGTTCGCAATGGTTATATCTACAGATTTACCGGTTCAATTTGTATCATATCTTGTTAAAATCTAGCAGATCTAAGATTAAAACGTGTCGGCAGTCGGTACTGTTTTTGTTAAATTAATCCTTGATTAGGCCGAGTTAGAACTTGATGAACATAGGGTTGTGATCGCCTCTGTATTCTCTACAAGGATCTATGTTCAATTTGATGATTTGACTGAGAAAATTTTCATGTTCAAGTTTGTTCTTGAAATGAGGTGCTGACCGATCGGACAACAGTTCGATCGGGCGACCACCTAATTCTATACATGATGTTTTGGTAAACTTCTAAGTGTTTTTGCCTAGAAATATGCGCCTAAACTGTTAGAATGTTTGATGCTTTGTAACATGTGTCTTTGTCCATCAATCATGCCATGAATAGGATGGAAATCCGATCGAACAGCATTTGCAATCCGATCAGACAGCCATCTTATTGACATCTCTATGTTGAAATTTGTGCACTCATGTCAAAATTGGCAATCCGAATGGACAGCACATGCAATCCGATCGGACAGCCACTATATGACAAAATCCTTCATCATGCGGCAAGTCGTTCGGACAGCAATGTCATCTGATCGAGCAGCCCTGTTATTCAAATAGTCATGTCTTAAAAACTGTGTAAAGTGGCAATCCATTCGGACAACTTTTGCAATCCGATCAGACAGCTACTAAACGACAAAAACTCTTCAACTGTTTCATGTTTGCCAAAAGTCTTATGGCAACCCGATCGGACAGCACTCCGATCAAGTAGTCATCCAATTCAAAAACACAATCTCATCTAGTTGATTGGTCAAAGGGAATTCTTTTGCATGTCACATGAATCGAGTGGCAACTCGGACGGGTAGCAATCCGATCGAGTGGTCATCCAATTCAAATGTTGTTGACCATGTTGACTTTATTCATTGCACAAGATAGGCCATCTGATCGGACATCAATGTCATCCGATCGGACAGCCATCTGATCTCTCAGTACTATCACGTAGAGAGTATCCCAAGTGTTAGAAAAATTTTTGAATTTTTCAAAAATTTTCATCATCTCTCTTTATGTCCCGAACCTTGTGCATAATGATTTAAAATAAATATTTTGGCAGGGAAAAGGAAAAGACTGGGACAAGGGTCATAACGTCTATTGCTTGCTAGATACAACAAATACAGAGAATACTGTGGTTGAAGAGATAGCTAAGTTTTTAAGAGAGAACGGGATTGGGAAAGCATTAACTGATAAAACCATTGTGTATGAATCTCATGTGAGAACTTTCTGGAACTCAGCTAGATACGAAGAATCTGATAAGTCAATTTATTCTGCTGTAAGAAAGAAGGATGAGAATGGAAAGGATGTGGATTTGGAGATGAAGTTTAATGTTGAAGATCTTAGACGAGTCTTAGACTTAGGTGATAGTGACAATGATCCGACCATCATTCCCGAACGTCTAGCTAAAGGATTATGGTGCAGAATGGGATTCACGGGGAGTATCAATGGAAAGATGATAAAAACGATGTTCTCTAGTGCTTACAGGTTCATGATTCACTGTGTGATACATGCTCTATCTCATAGGAAAGGAGCATACGACGAAGCATCTGATTACATCATGAACACAATCGCATGTCTGATACTGAATAGACCTTACAATGTTTCACAAGTAATTTTTGAATACATGAAAGAAAATATCAAAGTTGGAAGTGAAAAATATATCATGTATCCACGATTCATCATGATGATGATTAATGATCAGTTCAAGGATATTCCAAAGTATAATAGTGATATTTTGGGACTGCGAAACATGACACCTGAAACCATCACTAGACTGACCAAAGGAACTGATGAAAGATTTAAGGGAATGATATGTAAAATCAGCAGGCCAGCATATGTTGCTCCAGAGGATGATAAATGGAGACATGAGAAGAGTGGTTCGGATAATGAAGATCAAAGAATGAGTGAGATGGTTGAAAAGAAAACCAGATGGTGGTTTGTAAGAGATGGAAAGAGAAAGAGAATGCCAAAGACGTCTCCTGCAGTTTCTATTCCAAAGATTGTAGTAAAGGGTATAATGAAAGGGGGGGGGGGGTCATAAGGCAGTTAGAATTTTAAATTGTTACATGTTTCTAATAAATTTGTCAATGCTTGGTTTTGCAGGGCCTTCTGCAGAGCCACAACAAAGATTGGTGGATGAACCAGTGTAGATCCATCAAGCATACCACAAGAAAGAATTGATCTGGCAAAGGTGACATTTGAACAATTTGTACAGCTCAATGAAGTTGCAGGTGCTAATCAGAAAGATCAAAGTTCGAGTGTTCAAGCTGAAGTTGTCAAAGTTGCAGAGCCTGAAGGTGAGGTTCAAGATGATTCTAGTGAAGCAGATTCTGAGGCTACTGAGTCAGAATCAGAATTGGATCCTACAACACTTGGTAGAGGCAAAGCACAGTTAAAGAAGAAGCCAACCAAGAAGCAGAAAGCATCCGATGAGGAGGATTCTACTTATGTTCCACCTAAGGAAAAGAAACTTAGAGCAAAGCGTAAAGCAGTCCAAGCTGGGGTTGTTCCAAGAAGAGTCCGTGCAAGGAAAGGGAGTGCTTATGTACCTGAAAGTCAAGAGGGAAAGAAAGAAAAACATGTTGAAAAGTCAAAGGTTACTGAAGCAGAAAAAAGTCAAAGTGTTGAGATTCCAGAGGTGCAAAGTGTTGCAGTACCTTAGTTTGAAGTTCAAAAGAAGACAGGTGGTGATGATTATGTAGAAATCACGGGGTATAAAGCAGCTACACCACCTCCACCACAAGATCAGCCGATTCCAGATTTTCCTGAATCTTCTCAACAAAGAAATACAGATTTTGAAAATCTGTTTGGAGGTCTTCCACCTGCAACTGGAGTATATAGAGAAGATATTCCAGATGAAGATTACGACATGTTTAACAACGAAGCTGTAAAAGAATTGACGAAGAAAATTGCTGAACTCGAAAAAGAGAAAGCTAAAGCTGAAGCAGAGCGTGACGCTTTAAAGAAGCAGGTTGTAGTGCTGATGAAAACAAGTGATGAAATTAGAATGGTTTTGATAGATCAAGAAGAAAAGTTGGAAAAGATGGAAGATGATAACGCAAAGCTCTTTGATATCATGCAACAAGAAATCTCAGATTTGAATAAAAAGCTGCTAAAGATGAACGATATCGACCAGACATTGAATCAATTGATCAGTGAACTTACTGAAGCATCAGCGAATGAAATGAAAGCTATGAAGCTGGAAATCGAAGCCATGAAAGCTGATAAAGTGATGAAAGATAATCAGCTCAACATGCTATATGCTGTCATGGAAAGTCACCTGAAAATCGATGTTCATGCTGCCTTTAATGATCTTGAAGTCAAAAGAGCTGAGGAACGGAGAATTGAAAGAGAAAGGCGCCTGGCTAAAGAAGCCACACAAAAGAACAAAAGTGTTATTGAGGAAACTCAAGAAGCTGGTGGGTCTTCAAGCCAAATTGATGTGGAAATGGTTGATGCAGAAGCAGATCCTAAGGGATTCATGCTGGTCGGTGAGTCTTCTACTCTGTCCTTTGATCTTAATGAAGTTATTCGTCGAGTACATGTTTTGCAAAAGAAGAAGAAGGCGAAGGAAGTATTGATGTTGAAATGGAAAGAAGAGGAAGAAGTAGAGGAAGAGACACCGAATTTTGTTCTTATTGGTAAAGCGGTTTCAGTTCCTTACAATGTTAAGGAGATTGTACGTCAAATCAAAATTAAAGAAAGGGGAAGAAAAGCTAAGTTAGCTCGAGGAGAAATTGTTGATGATGATTCTGACAAAGAATTGTTTGGTGATGAAGAAGAAGATGAAGATGACAATGAAAATGATGACAAGTCTGATCAGAAAGATGATAAAGATGATAAGGATGATAAAGATGATAAGGGTAATGATGATGATGATCAAGGCTCGTCTGGATTGTTGGTTGAGAATCCTAATGTTGAGCAAAGAATTGATGATTTTCTGAATGATGAAATCAACGAACAAGAGGATGATGATCAGCAAGAAGCCTCCTCATCTAGAAAACAGCACGTTGACCAGGTACTCCTCACAAATCCAACTGTTATTTACTTACATACTCAACATGAGGGGAAGCTCGAGGTTCGGAGGTCCAGAGCAGAAATGTTGGAGGAACTGGGTTTGAATGATGGAAAATTTAAGTTCGACATTGAAGATGAGATACCTCAGTCATCTGAAAATGTATTTGAGACTAGGTACGCTCAGGAAGCTGATCACTACAATGATGTTATTGTTGAAGATGCTTCAGATTCATCCGATGAAGAAACTGATTTTCATTATTTTGGAATTGATGAAACATTTCCTTCTTTCGCGGAAACGTTCAAGGATCGAAACAAAGATGATATTAGGAGAAGAATTGTGGAGAAAGTTTCAACTGAGGGTGTTCCAAAGACAATCCCAAGAGAAAACCTAGCTGAGGAAAGGAAAAAGTGGTTTAAAGTGATGCCGAAAGAAAGGAAGACTCTTAGGGCACTTCAGTTCTTCACTCACAACAAAGACATCTTATGGGGTGACATTTTATCGTTGGGATATCTGGAAGATCTGCAGGTTTATGCAATTCGACGTGAGCAAGGTGTTCAGTACTTCGAATTCCTGTCAGATATCAAAACACTTCTATGGTGGGATGTAGATGAACTTGTGCAGATGAAGAATATAAAGCAATTTTATTGTGGTCTGGATGTGAAAGTACATGATCAACATTTGTGGGATTACATAAAGCAGTAGGCCAAGGTTGGATATCCTGACTGGAAGCCTCAACGACCAAAGCAAATTGTCACAATGTTGGAGAACGGAGAGAAAGATATAACGTTAGATATCAAGCCTCCAAGATGTTTGAAGAACATGCCTCTCAGAGCAATTGAGCAAGATTTTCATGATTTATTCGAAGGGTGGCTGTACAATGAAACGATGGCTGAGGCAGTAATCTCATTGTTCGACAAGTCCACTGGAAAGTCACGAAGAATCAGTATTCTGGATCCGATGTAGCTTGTTAACTGTTCGAAGAAAGACATCGACTGCTTGTTCTACAACAAGATTGTATATGAGAAGAGAAACAAAGAACAAGCATTGCAGTATCAAACAATCGTGGATGTGTGTTTTACCCAAGACATCAACTCAGGAAGATATTGGAAGACGAAATGGAGAGATCTTGAGATTGATGAATTCCTGAAAAGATACAAGCGCAACCAGAAGTTTAAAGAGATTGCTGAAAGAGCAGCTGAGCTTGGCAAGCGCAAGTTGGGAAAACCGATACCAATGGATCAAATGCCAATCGAGAAAGAGGAAAACAAGATTCCCAAATGGGATCGGAAGCGTGATGGTGATCCAGTATATAGAAAATGGTGGATCGAAGAGGGAAGGCATATATGACGAAGAATGTTAGAAGAAAAGGCTGAGCAAAGAAGACAGAGGGCCAAAGAACGAAGGCGTAACAGGAAAGAATGAAGACTATGCTGGAAGGAACTGCAGCTACATCCGAGGGGGAGTCTGTTAGTTCATGCGTCTGTAGCTTCCGCCAGCATTTAGTCGTATTTTGTATGTTTATGCCCTTTGTAGATCAGGAAATGGAACTTGGATGTAAAAGTGTTTGACCTAAGATTGACTTGTTTCGTCCGAACGGATGGACCATCCGATCGGACAGCAGTGTCGTTCGATCGGTCAGCACCTACCATGCTCCTGAGTCTGCCTATAAATACCCCATCAGGGTATGTCATTTAGAACTTTTAACTTCTGCTGATTCTGTTAGAGAACTCTGTCAAGTCTGACTTCTACTGGCACTTGTGTATTTTCATATCAGTTGAATAGAAAGATTAGACGGTGTTTAAGCGTTGAATACTTTGTCGTACATCTGTGATTTGATCCAATGGATTCCGCACATTGATCAAAGTCGATTCATCTAAGTTCTTGACGAACAGATCCTTTACGAGGGACCCAACAACCTTTAGTGTTAATGATTACTGAAATCATATACACTATACCTTGCTTTCGTTCATAACTAGCAACTTTCAATACTGAAATGAATTTCAGTGTCATGCGTGGTTTATCTCCTGTAATCAGAATTATTTCTCCTGTTGGCATACGAATTTCTAAGGAATTCTGGCCACATAGGATTCGAGCATGGTTGGCTATTAACCAATCTATTCCTAACACAACATCGAATCCTGCTAGATTCATAGGTAAAAGGTTTGCTGAGAACTTATGTCCTGAGAGTTCTATTTTTCCTTCCTGCAATACTCTATACTCACAGAGTTTCCGTCTGTCATTTCTACCGTATAAACGTGCCTAAGTTTGGTTAAGGGTTGCTTAAGAGCTTGGCAGAATGAAGTATTTATAAACCTTTGGGTTGCACCAGAGTCAAATAATACTTTTGCGTAAACATCATGCACAAGGAACGTACCAGCTATCACGTCTGGTATCAGATCTGCCTCTTGCGTTGTCAGCTGAAAGGCCCTTGCATTCTTCTTATTAGTTCCATCAGAAGCTTTTGCTTTGTTGTCAGTTGCTTTGACCAATTTAGGGCAATTTGGCTTAAAATGCCTGGCTTCTCCGCAGTTGTAGCAGATCGTCGCTTTCCTCCTGCAGTCCTCTTCTCGGTGCCCCGGTCTTTTGCAGAAATTACAATATTCCTTACAATTTCCGAAATGTTTCCTTTTACAATTTCCGAAATGTTTCCTTTTACAATTTCCGCAAAATGGCAGGGTGGAGGACTGCCCGACTCCCTTTTTCTTGAAGTTACTATTATTATTCACCCGGAAACCTTAGGTAATCTTTTGAGCCAATTCTTTCTTCCTGTTTTCTTCTCTTGTACGAACCAACCCGTCGGTTAAGGTATTGGCTAACTCGACTTCATCGTCGATCGTCCGGGGTCTCGCAGCCTTGACTATGTCGTGAATCTCGCTAATTAATCCCCAATTATAGCGAGAAATAAGTACGGGTTCTGTCGAAGCCAGAGTCGGTACAATTCTAGCATACTCGAAAAATTTCGAAGTATACTCACGACAATTAACATCCACCATTCGGTGGTTCAGGAATTGATTTGTCATCTGTTCCTTTTCATAGGAAGGAAAAAATTTCCTTTCTACCAATTCTTTAAACTCCTCCCAACTAATGTCATAGGCCACGTCACTTCTTTTAGCTTGCAGCACTGTGTTCCACCATTCTAAAGCTTCTTCTTTGAAAAGATGGGATGCATACATGACCCGGTCTTCTTCTGCGCACTTACTTATTTTGATCACAGCTTCCGTCTTTTCTAACCAATGAAGTGCAGCAGTGGCTCCTTCATTTCCTGCAAATTCGTTTGGTTTGCAGGCGAGGAATTCTTTATAAGTGCAACCAATTGTCATTACTTTCATTTTCTTAAGTACTGGGGCTTGAATTACATTATTATTATTGTTGTCTTCGTTTACACTATAACTGAAATTATCGTCGCGAGAGCATTTGCTATTATGGGTTTTGGAAGGTTCTACGGGATTTTTAGCAGCAGCCACAATTGCTAGGATAGCATTGGCTATACCTTGAGCAACTATATTTTCTATATCCTCTCTATTGAGAAAACCTTCTTGATTATTTGTTTCGGATTGATTAACTTTATTTTCTGGTTGGTTTACTGCGTCGGCCATCTGAATTATTAACAATATACACGGATTATTGTCACAAAATAGATAGCAACTAAACACAATAGGGCAATCACAACCATAATTAAGTCAGCACATATAACCAAAATCGTCGACAATGCGACATTTATATTTTTATATATGTTTATGCATCCATACAAACCAGATATTTACAGATGTTTTATTTTAGTATTATTATACAATATTATATATTATTTTATTATTATTATTATTGTTATTGTTATATATATAAATATATATATATATATTATTTTTTCCACATATTAGTATTACACAGACTAACTATACTATGGTTAATTGTCTTAAAAAACGAAACTCCCGTTCGTCGTACTTCCAGGAGAGGTTTTCTCCTACAGCCCGGATCCGGTTTCCTGCATCCATCAGCTCTTCACCGTAACGGCGTAGTTCAGCAACATTTTCTGGGTTCATGGGTGGAAAGGAGCAGGGGTTGGGTCAGGCTGTGGGAAGTACACATTTGGATTATTCATGAAGTTTTGGAAGTGCCAGTCGCTAGTCCACCATTCTTCCATTTGACCTGAAAGAGGTTGGGGGTTAACAATAGGTTCAGGGATGGCAGGTTCCAAGTTGACAGGGAGTTCCGATTGAGCAGGAAAATTCAGAAGGGTTTCATCAGCTGGGCCGAAAAGGTCACAGTTTGCCAGTTTTCTATCTAGCTCCTCCCAGAGTGGTAAAGTTGGAGCTTGGCCAAAACTCTCTCCCACTTCTTTCTCTTTTCCCTTTGGATCACCAGTTTTCTTCACTTTTTGAGCCGCAGGTTTCTTCCTTCTCCCTCTTTTCCAATCTAAAAGCCTTCTTCTTTTCTTGGGTTTGGGCTTTTCCTGGGATTGAAACACTAGTGGCTCATCTGCATCAATGTGATATCCGGCTTGGTTCCCGGTAGCTTCCATTTCAGTGCAATGTATTGAGAGGTTTTGGGGAGCCTCAGATAACTCACTCATGCTGTTAGTCACACATAAGGAAACACAAAAGTCCAAATTAAATTTTAAATTATTGCAATTAAATATTCACAAAAGCACAAAAATTCGTATTTAAAAAAAATTAAGTATTTTTCAAATACTTAAATGGGCTTAAACCAGTGGCTCAGATACCACCTTTTTCTGTCACGGCCCTCGACCCGTTTTGCCGGTTCGGAAGCCGCGGGACAGAAACCCTATGGTATTGGTGTTTATTTGGCAACGAAAACTTTTAACAGGATCGTTTAAAATGGAAAACACCTGATTATTTTATTATTAATATCGGGACAAACTCCGTATTTTAGAGTAAAGGAATTTCACTGGGAAATTCCCTGATTACAGAAAACATGTTTATTTGTTTACTGAGCAACTTCATTCAAGCTGGAGTGCTACGCGGCAGTTTTCCTTGTTCACAGTAAATCACCTGAAACATGTTTTAAAAAGATTTTATCAGCGGTAAATACTGGCGAGTGCATTCTATTTTATACAAAAAGACTCGTTGCTATAATTTACAGTATTAAGAGCGATTACAATTGTGTCGCAACCCCCGAACCCTGCCTCGGGAGGCGGGCGACTGCGGCCTACTCAGATATGGTGGTATCGGTGTTTTTCATTATTTGGTAGCGGAATTTTTCATCAGGACCGTAGTTAGGAAATATTTTATCAGAGTAAAACACCACATTTTTATAATAATAACCATCTTGGGATAAAACCCAGTTTTCATTACAAAAAGGTTTATAGGGATAAACCCTAATTTATTGAATAAAACATCTTTCTTTATTAGGTAACTTTTATAGTCACATTTTTCCAAGCCTTCAGTGCTCTCCAGCTGGCTTCTATTTGCCTTTCACATTTTGTTACCTGAAACGCGTTTAAAAACATTTTGTCAGTGGGAAATACTGGTGAGTGAATTCCAATTTAATCAAGACAGGTTTTATCCTTGTACAGTATTGAGGGCAATCAGCAATTACATTTTTTTATTATTCTACCTTAATTACCACCCACGGTACTGTCGACCCGACTTGTGGTCATGTTACTACTCACAGTGTAGTAACAAATTTTGTATACAAAACCCCAACATACCGACGATAATTGTAGAATTACAAATACTCAATCACTGTTTAATTTAAATGTAAAGCATTGAGGTTTTGTAAAACAATTTGCAAAAAGGTTTGCACAAAAGGAGATTACTCACATTGCTAGTTTAGACTTTTCCTGGTGTTTTTCCTAGCTATAATCTATTAATTAAACAATGCACACACGTTAGTATAATAACCCAATATTTACATTAGTTATACCCTCCCCGGGACAGAACTCCAACGACTACGTCGGGCAGAACCTCGACAGTTGTTACAGAGCACTAGATCAATCGGGCGGCGTATCTAATACATAACCGGGGGTTATAATACTTACAACGAGGCAGAACTACGCTATTTATGAGGTATTTCACCCGAATATTATGTCTATTCTATAGAAATTGAGAGAGATTCACGAGATTTGAGCGACGAAAATGAACTGCCGATGCTCCCAATTTATAGGAGCTGATTTTGGTTTGCCACGCCTCGCGTAAGCCGAAGGCTTAGCCTTCGCGGCCCGCGACGTAGACTATGTAGGGCCTAGCTTGGTCGACTCAGTATACTAGACCCAACACGTTTGTGATACGTGGCGGCACCGGGTGCGCTTTGATCTTGAGCTGTCGCGGCCCGCGTAAGACGAAGAGGTGGTCTTCGCGGCCCGCCAGAAAACATTAAAAATTGTTTTTATTTGTTTTAATTAAATAAAATTAAAGGTATTTAGGGCTGTTATACGTATACGGGGTGTATTTTAAGGCGTATAGGGATATTCTAATTTTTTTAGGAGTGTCGGTAAATAATTTAGGAGGTTTGTTATATCCTCCCCACCTTGTTTTCGAACTCGTCCTCGAGGTCTACTGGAACAGGTGTGGATATTTCCTCTGCATTTCAGATTCAAGCTCCCAAGTGTACTTGGTCCTCTTTTAGAATCCCATTTTACTTTGACTAGAACTAATCTCTTGTGTTTGAGATTCTTGACTTTCCTGTCTTCAATCTGTAGAGGCTTCTCTACAAACTTAAGTTTTTCATTTACCTCTATATCCTTAAGAGGTACCACTAATGATTCATCGGCTAAACACTTTTTGAGATTACATACATGAAATACATCATGTATTCCTGCCATTTCTTCTGGCAGTTGTAGCTGATAGGATACTAGTCCTATTCTTCTGATAATCTTAAAAGGTCCAACATACCTGGGGCTTAGCTTTCCCCTTTTGATGAATCTGACTACTCCTTTCCAAGGAGAGACTTTCAATAACACCTTGTCGCCTACCTGGAATTCCAACGGCTTTCGCCTGTTGTCAGCATAACTCTTCTGTCGATCACGTGCTGCTTTCAGTCATTCCTTGACTTGAATTATTTTGTTTTTTGTTTCTTGTACTATTTCTGGCCCAGACAGTTGCTTTTCTCCAATTTCTGCCCAACAAACTGGAGTTCAGCACTTTCGTCCATAAAGTGCTTCGAATGGCGCAGCATTGATACTGGTATGATAGCTGTTATTGTAGGAAAATTCTATTAATGGTAAGTGATCGTCACAATTTCCTCCGAAATCAATTACACAAGCTCTAAGCATATCTTCCATTGTCTGAATTGTCCTTTCGTTTTGTCCGTCCGTTTGTGGATGATAAGCGGTGCTTAGATTCAGTTTGGTTCCCATTGCTTTTTGAAAACTTGTCCAAAAATGAGAGGTAAAACGGCTATCTCTATCAGAAACAATTGATAAAGGAATTCCATGTAATGAAACTATTTCATTTACATATGATTTGGCTAACTGTCCCATACCAAATGTTTCCTTCATTGGTAGGAAATGAGCAGACTTGGTTAGTCTATCCACAATCACCCAGATTGTGTCATTACCTTTTCGTGTCTTGGGTAATTTGGTAACAAAGTCCATTGTTATCAATTCTCATTTCCATACAGGCATTTCCAATTGCTGTAATAAACCTGAGGGTTTCTGATGTTCAGCTTTGACCTGTGAACATGTTAGACACTTAGCAACATAGGCTGCTATATCCTTTTTCATTCCAATCCACCAGAAATTCTTTCTTAAGTCTTGATACATTTTATCACTTCCAGGATGTATCGTATATTTAGACTTATGGGCTTCTTCTAATATTCAGTGGCGTAGGTTTCCTAGTTTAGGTATCCACATTCTTTTCTTATGGAATCTCCAAATTCCATCTGTTCCTTGTTCTAATTCCTTAATCATACCTTTTAATATTTCAGTATCATCCTTGATAACTGATTCTTGTACTTCTCTAATATGTTCATTTAAATCTATCTGCAGATTTAATTTAAGAGAACGTACTCTTTTTGGCTTTTATGATACTTTTGACTTAAATCATCGGCTACTACGTTGGCCTTTCCTTCATGATACTGGATATTACAATCATAATCGCTAAGAAATTCCATCCAGCGTCTTTGTCTCATATTCAGCTCTTTTTCCCAAAAATGTACCTTAAACTCTTATGATCAGTGAAGACAATGAATTTATTTCCATATAAATAGTGTCTCCAAATCTTAAGGGCAAAAATTATAGCTCTTAACTCTAAATCATGTGTTGTATAATTTTCTTCATGATTCTTAAGTTGTCTAGAAGCGTATGCTATAACCTTTTGGCGTTGCATCAACACACATCTATAACCTAACTTAGAAGCGTCACAATAGACTTCAAAGTCTTCCGTTCCTTCTGGTAATGCTAGTATGGGTGCGTTGGTTAATTTTTGCTTAAGAATTCTAAAGGCTTCTTCTTGTTTTGGTCCATATTCAAACTTAACAGACTTACAGGTTAGCTTAGTCAAGGGAATGGCTATTCTGGAAAAATCTCGGATGAATCGTCTATTATAACCGGCCAATCCTAGAAAACTTCTAACCTCTGTTGGTGACTCAGGGACTTCCCATTTAGTAATTGCCTCAATCTTTGTGGAATCCACATGAATTCCTTCATGATTGACTAAATGTCCAAGAAATTGCACTTCTTCTAACCAAAATTCACATTTCAAAAATTTAGCGTAAAGCTTTTCTTTTCTCAGTAATTTTAAAAGTGTATGCAGATGCGCTGCATGTTCCTCTTGACTCTTAGAGTAAATTAGAATATCATCTATAAACACAATTATGAATTTATCCAAATATGGCTTACATATTCGGTTCATCATGTCCATAAATGCGGCTGGGGCATTGGTTAAACCAAATGGCATGACAGTAAATTCATAATGGCCATACCTTGTTCTGAATGCAGTCTTAGGAATGTCCTCTTCCTATACCTTTAATTGATGATATCCTGAGCGTAAATCGATCTTTGAGAAAAATCGAGCTCCTGGTAGTTGATCAAACAGATCATCGATTCTCGGTAATGGGTACTGATTTTTAATCGTGACCTTATTCAATTCACGGTAATTAATGCACATACGCATTGATCAGTCTTTCTTTTTGACGAACAAGATCGGTGCTCCCCATGGCGATGAGCTTGGCTGTATGAATCCTTTCTCCAACAGTTCGTCTAACTGTTTCTTTAATTCTTGCATTTCTGCAGGTGCCAAACGGTAAGGTGCTTTGGCAATTAGTGCTGTTCCTGGTAGCAGATGAATTCTGAATTCGACTTCTCTGTCTGGCGGTAGTCCTTGTAATTCTTCTGGAAATATATCTGAAAATTGAGATACTACGAGAATATCTTTTAATTCTTTTCCTTTAGTGTGAATGATTATGGAAATCATATACACTATTGACACTTTTCTTGCACAGCTTGCAGTTTTCATCACAGAGATGAATTTTGTGTGTCTAGTTGGCTTATCTCCTTTAATTGTGATCTTTTCACCTTTTGGTGAATTTACTTGAATTCACTTTTGATCACATAGAATACTGGCCTTGTTGGCTCTTAACCAATCCATTCCTAATACAACATCAAATCCTGCCAGATTCATTGGGTAAAGATTTGCAATAAACTTTTGATTTAACATTTCTATTCTTGCTCCCTGCAAGAGTTCAGAAATTTTAATGGTTTTTCCATTTGCTGTTTCTACCAAACATTCTTATTGGAGTTTAGTTAACGGTTGGTTGAGAAGTATGCAAAATGAAGTATTAATAAAACTTTGGTTTGCACCAGAGTCAAATAATACTTTAGCAAAAACGTCATTAACTAAAAACGTACCGGCAATCACATCAGGGATCATCTTTGCTTCTTCTGCAGTTAGAACAAATTCTCTAGCATTCTTAGTACTCTTGTTGTTCATGACTAGCGCTAGTTTAGGACAGTTTGGCTTAATATGCCTTTTTTCTCCACAGTTGAAGCATACTCCATTACTAGGTTTCTTCCTACAATCTTCTTCCTTGTGTCCTGGTATCCTGCAGTAGTTGCAGTAAGTGGAGCATCTCCTGAATGCTTTTTCTTACAGGCTTTATAGTAAGGTGTAGAGGTAGAACCTATGTTTTTCCCACAGTTGGAATTATCGTAGCAAAATTCCTGGGAAGCCTTTGAGCTAGGTTCCTTCTCTGGTTTTCTTCTTGTGTACGTACCAGTTCGTCAGTCAAGGTATTTGCTAGTTCTACAGCTTCTTCTATAGTTAGTGGTCTAGCTGCCTTGACTACATGTCTAATTTCACTGATTAATCCCCAGATGTAATGAGAGATTAATACTGGTTCTTGTGATGCTAGGGTTGGCACTATTCTAGCATATTCAAAAAATGTAGTAGTGTAACCCTTACTATCTACTCTAGTCATTCTAAGGTTTAAGAATGTATTAGCTATTTTCTCCTTTTCATTGGGTTGACAGAATTTCCTTTCCACCATATTCTTAAACTCAGTCCATTCCATGTTATAGACTCTGTCACTTCCTCTAGATTGGAGGATAGTGTTCCACCATTCTAAGGCTGAATTCTTAAACATATTGTAGGCAAACATGATTTTATCTTCTTCTGCACACTTGCTTATTTTCAAGACTGCCTCAGTCTTTTCTAACCAGCGTAGAGCTACAATGGCTCCTTCATTGCCCAAGAATTCCATTGGTTTACAGGACCAGAATTCTTTATAAGAGCAACCATAAGACATGGTTCTTCTTCTTTTTGGAATGGGCACTTGAAGTATTGGTCCATTGTTTACGCTGTGTTCTGGTTCAGTAGGTGGTCGTTTACTTCCGCTATTACTGTTATTATTATCCGCTTTTCTAACATGTTGGATAATAGATGGCAGAGCATCTCTAATTCCTTGGGTTACTATGTGTCGAATGGCACTGTTATTTATCTGATTTTCATTATTCTGGTTTTCCCGATTTGCATCGTTGGCCATCTGGATTTTAAACATTTACCAAGTATTAATATCACGAAACAATCTTAAATGCGAATAATCACACAACAACACATTGATCCAAAATCGTCGTCATTGCGACCTTTACTCTATTTTATATTATGCATCTATATCTATTACAAATACAACCAAAATTTAAATTACAATACTAGTATGCATCAATAATTATAAGATTATCTATTCTAGTTTGATTTTATTATTATTATTATTATTTTTATATATTTATATATATATATATATATATATATATATATATATATCTTTTCAAACATACACACATACATATATTTAATTATTATTATTATTACTACTGATAGGGGTTCATCCGGTATTGCATGTTACGCTCGTCATATTTTCAGACGAGTCTTTCCCCTATCTGTCTCATCCTTTCACTTCCTTCTAATATCTCCTCACCAAAGGTGAGGAGTTCCTGTATGTTCTCAGTACTCATGGGTGGGGCTGGGGCTGGTATTGGGTCAGGAAACTGGGGCATCGGTTCTTCATTAGGGTATGGGTTCTCTAGAATTTCCCATATGTATTGATCATTATCAAAGTATGGGTCTAGAGGGTCAAGGTCTGGGTAGGGGCCTACTAGGTTTTGCATAGGTTCGTCTTGTGGGTAGAGTGCTATTTGGTTTGGCATGGGCTCCTCCTCTAGTGGGTAGCGTTGTTGGTAATCCCTATGGTCGTCAAACCACGGGTCATAGTCTGGAGGATGGGGTGCTGGTATTCTAGGGATTTCAGCTGGGTCTAGGTCAGGAAGTAGGTTCTGGTCAGCTGGGTCAATCTCTACTTCCATGGATTGTGTTGGGAACAATTGTAGTGGCTGTGGTGCTATGAGTTGTTCTAGGTTTGGGTCGGCAGCTGTGGTTGCTAGTAAGTGGAAGTTGGTCAGTCTCCTATTGATTATATCCCGTGTTTGAGCGTTCATTTCCCTATTCGCGGCTGCTAAAGCTCGCTGCTGCTGAAGTTTTCTCATCCTCTTTCTACGCTCATGAGCTCCTCTGCTGAACCATCCTCTCTTCTTCGGAGGGAATGGTTCTTCAGATTGTGCCTTGAACACGAAAATCCCTTCTTCGGTATCAGCCGAATACCCCGAGGGGGTAGGCTGCGAAGAGGTTCCTTCCTCCCTAGGAGAGTTGGACAGTTGACGGTAAGCATCCGAGGGTCCTTGATCACTCATACTGTAAACTAACAAATTGTCAAATAACACAAAATAATAATCTACACGTATGCACATAGTGTCATTGATTATTTCTTAACAAAATTTATAATTTCAATGTCAGCAGAACACCTCTTTGGCAAAAATCAGTGGCTAAGCTCTGATACAACCTTCTGTCGCAACCCCCGACCCCTGCCTCAGGAGGCGGGCGGCCGCGGCCTACTCAGAGATGGTGGTATCGGTGTTTAACATTATTTGGCAGCGGAATTTTTCATCAGCACGGTAGTTAGGAAATATTTTACCAGAGTAAAACACCACATTTTCATAATAATAACCATCTTGGGACAAAACCCGGTTTTCATTACAAACAGGTTTATAGGGATAAACCCTAATTTATTGAATAAAACATCTTTCTTTATTAGGTAACTTTTATAGCCACATTTTTCCAAGCCTTCAGTGCTCTCCAGCTGGCTTCTATTTGGCTTTCACATTTTGTTACCTAGAACGTGTTTAAAAACATTTTTTCAGTGGAAAATACTGGTGAGTGAATCCCAATTTAATCAAGACAGGTTTTATCCTTGTACAGTATTGAGGGCAATCAACAATTACATTTGTTTATTATTCTACCTTAATTACCACCCACGGTACTGTCGACCCGACTTGTGGTCATGTTACTACTCACAGTGTAGTAACAAATTTTGTATACAAAACCCCAACATACCGACGATAATTGTAGAATTACAAATACTCAATCACTGTTTAATTTAAATGTAAAGCATTGAGGTTTTGTAAAACAGTTTGCAAAAAGGTTTGCACAAAAGGAGATTACTCACATTGCTAGTTTAGACTTTTCCTGATTATAATATATTAATTAAACAATGCACACGCGTTAGTATAATAACCCAATATTTACATTAGTTATACCCTCCCCGAGACAGAACTCCAACGACTACGTTGGGCAGAACCTCGACAGCCGTTACAGAGCACTAGATCAATCGGACAGTGTATCTAATACGTAACCGGGGGTTATAATACTTACAACGAAGCAGAACTTCGCTATTTAGGGAGGTATTTCACCTGAATATTATATCTATTCTACAGAAATTGAGAGAGATTCACGAGATTTGAGCGACAGAAATGAACTGCCGATGCTCCCAATTTATAGGAGCTGATTTTGGGTTTGTCGCGCCCCGCGTAAGCCGAAGGCTTAGCCTTCGCGGCCCGCGACGTAGACTATCTAGGGCCTAGCTTGGTCTACTCAGTATACTAGACCCAATTCGTTTGTGACACGTGGCGGCACCGGGTGCGCTCTGATCTTGAGCTGTCGCGGCCCGCGTAAGACGAAGAGGTGGTCTTCGCAGCCCGCCAGAAAACATTAAAAATTGTTTTTATTTATTTTAGTTAAATAAAATTAAAGGTATTTAGGGTTGTTATACGTATACGGGGTGTATTTTAAGGCGTATAGGGATATTCTAATTATTTTTAGGAGTGTCGGTAAATAATTTAGGAGGTTTGTTATAAATTGCCCCTATCTTATAATTATCTGGTCCAGTTGTCACTCGACCGGATCTGTGACTGTGGTCATATCACTATTAGGTATTGTCACCCAAAAGTGACGTGTATCATGAATTAGGCGCCCCCACCTAAAATTGATACTATAGCAGTAATGTATAAAAAAACCCCACTTACTGCCAATAATTAAAGATTTGCAAAGACTTAATCCCTGTAATTATAACTGGAAAATAATTTGAGGTTTTGTAAAACAGTTTGATAAAAAGAGAATGACTCACATTGCAGATTTAAACGATCACGGGTAGCCTATTGATTAAGTCGGTAACCTAGTTATATAAAATCCAAACGAAACTAGGTCAGTAATTTAATTCAACATTTACGATAATTTCACGAGATCGAAACCCTCACGACGCATGACAAAGTAAAGCCCAATATGGGCAGCACTTAAACATCCATTAGATCGGTTTTAATCGATCGGACATTGTATCGTAGTAGTGATCGAGTTATTACCCCGTTATCATAGCAGTGTCTCGATACTCTAAATTGTTATTTTGTGCAGAAAGAAAGCAGTTTTAGTGAAAATTTTCGAGCAAGGTGAACTGGCCAAGCAACGTCCCATTTATAGCTGAAATATGACTTTCTCGCGGCCCGCGACGGCTGAAGGGAGATCCTTTGCGCCCCGCGAGGGCCACCCTAGCTACGGCTAGGGCTGCCGTGTCATAGCCTAGGTTCGTCACGTGTGTGACATGTAGCCCTGATCGTTATCCGGAGATTCTCAGGCTCTCGCGCCCCGCGAAGATTCCTCTTGACTCTGTCGCGCCCCGCGACAAACTAAAAGTAATTGTTTACCACTCCCCATGTGTTTGAGCACCCCTAGTGTTTGAGTGCAAAATGGGGAGTGAATGGGGAAGTTGACATAGCATGATATTATTGGTTAGAGGAAAAGTTTACCACTCCCCATTTGGGGAGCACCCCTTCAACCCTAAGTTTTAAAATCTTTTGTTCATTAATGTCATTCCTATTTTTCTATAACCCAAGCTAACTCGAACATTGTAGTTGTGATATCATTGTCTTTTGTAAAAACCAATCCTATAGATCATAATTTGAGTACTTGGAAAAATATGTTAACCTACTAACAAAATTCAATGGTGATTACAGAATCACAGTACTCTATGCTAATATCCAAAATTTCTTTGGAATAGCAACACGTTAAGAGTTGATAGTATTGATGAGACAACCCTTGAAAGTCGATAAATTCATCTAGGAGCCCAATCGAGGTGGGGTATCATAACAAGATTCGTCACTAGTCTACCCCATCATTAGTGTTTGATTTTTGATTTTTGTTCTAACAACCCAAATTTTCTAACTTAAATATTGAAATAGATCTATTATGAAAAGCCCATTATGAAAAAAAGTGTGTTAGGCCTTTTGGTATATAAACATATTATTATGAATCTACCTAAAGAGAAGGAAACCCTAGACACACCCACAACATTCTCTCATTCTCACCTTCATCATCTTCTATGTTAAAGAGCAAAACAAAAAAGAGAATGTGATTGTTCTAGCCAAAAATCATCATTTAAGCCATGATTCTTGAATGGAAAGATCATGGATTTGTGTTTGGTCATCATCAGAACCATTTGCGACGGTTGTCAAGGTGTTCAACATCAAAAGGAGGCACAACCGGAGTTGTTTATCCGAGATCTGAGTGTAAGCACGGTTCCAAGATAAAAACTCGCATAAAGTTTGAGATTTCACTAATCGTGATGCATGGAAACATGGTAAATGTCAAGTTTAAAGCATTTAAGAATCTTGATGTATTTTCAAATCTAGAATGATGTGTGGAATCAAAACATGTTTTTTATGGAGAATTTACTCATGTTTGTTATTGTTTTTGTTGCAAATCTGATAGAAATTTATTATTAACTGATATTTTTGTGGTTTGTAGGTTTTTAACTAGAAACTAAGGATTTTAGAGGTGTTGGAGATCAAGAGCTGAAAGAAAGAAGAAAAAGAAAAGAATTGACTTGAGTATACGACCTAAGGAGGTATGGCCCGTACCTATGTGCCAACACTATTCTCAAGAAACCTATGTGCCAACATTATTCTCGAGATACCCTAATCCAGGCCCATTCAACCTATGTACAAACCGTACTCATATACTTGGTACAACCTGTACTGGCCTCATGAAACCCAAAAAGGCATATTTAAGGATATTATAATACTCGAAAGGGGGTTGTAAGCGATTGTTGAGAAGGAGACTCAAGGCTAAGAAGCAGGGGCGGATCTTAGTGGACTAGTGGCAGGGCCACGGCCCTGGCAAGTTTTTCGGTCGTAGTGCTAATTTTCCGCATTTCGATCGAAATTTTGTATATATACTATGTTCGGCCCTGGCAAGTTTTTCGGCCGTAGTGCTAATTTTAGTGCCCGTGTCTTTTGGCCCTGGCAGGTTCAACGGGCAAGATCCGCCACTGCTAAGAAGGTTTGGGATGTGAAGATCTAACATTCGGTTAGAGAGGAAGCTTGCTATTTGGTTTATTCATTCTTGTTTTTCTTTTTTTCTTCAATTTTAACCTTAATTACTCTTTGTTTTGATGATTTGGACTTGAACATGGCCGGCTAACCACTTTACAGCTGGTTAGGCGTGATGAATCTTTGTATTTAGTTTGTTTTGATGATGTTTTGCTTATGAATGTGTGACTATAGTGTAGTTCATTATTTCAAACAGGTGATGCATGTGGTTGCATGTTATTATTAATCCTTTTGTGTGGTTGAATCAGTCTATCAATGAAGTAATAGACAAATTGATTACTAGGTTAGCTAAATGTATGAACTACCTACGGGAAAAGTCTAAATAAATACATCTAGAAACTAGTTAGGGATTTTTTTTTTTTTTTTTTTTTTCAAAATTGATCTTATATGTGTTGTAATTCGCAAGTTGTTAACCTGTAAGAACCCAATTAAGAAACACTAAATCACAAGGGATCGGTAAAGTAAACTTGCTTCTTAAAATTGGATTGCTTATGTGTGTCTATAACATAGGTTTTGTGATTAACTTAGTCGAGCTCTAATCTACCTAGCACTTCACACACTATTAATAAAATATCTTTAAAACAACTTTCATAAGTAATTCATCTAAAAACATTCTTTTCACTTGGAGGATTCTAATGTCTAACTTGTAATCTTTCTAAATCTTAATTA
This sequence comes from Helianthus tuberosus, assembly GCA_030545235.1. NCBI lineage: Eukaryota > Viridiplantae > Streptophyta > Magnoliopsida > Asterales > Asteraceae > Helianthus > Helianthus tuberosus. The sequence goes on along the minus strand of CM060411.1, from coordinate 56,435,338 downwards.
CAACTTCCTAAAAATTTGAACTTATTTTCTGTAATTTCAAATATAAATCACTGTCATCAAATATTGATATAGGGTTTTAGTAAGAGTTATTGTGTCCAAGTATTAATTTTGGTATCTTACCATTGCTATACTATATAGTAATAGGTACACTTACATGTTTACGTGTGTAGTTTATAGTTTTTTTTCTTGGTATTTACTACTGTTTCTACATGTCATGCAACGTCACAATCGACATAACAGCTCGATTATGGTTCTTGTGCGAAGAAGGTACATTTTGCACGACTTTTCACACCATTTATGTTACTAAATAAGGATTATGATCAAGGGTGAAAGTTGGAAGATACAAAAGAAGAATCCATAAGTCAATACCTCTTCTAATTTATGATATGTAGAAATATTAACTTTAATAAGAGTGTGCCTATTGGCACACTCATGTGCCTATTGGCACACCAAACCCTAGCAAAATTAGGGTTTGTCTACGTTGCGTATTGGTCAATACGTAGCGTATTGACCAATACGCAACGTAGATAGACCATAGATCTCAGTGCCTGATAACCAATCATTGCACAGAAAACAATGTGTTTATACGCTGCGTATTGCGTATATAAAACAACTGCAAATTTGGGGTCATTTTAGTAGGTTTGAAGTGTCAAATTTTTGCCAGGTTTATATACGCTGCGTATAGGTCAATACACAGCGTATATAAAACAGCTGCAAATTTGGGGTCCTTTTGGTAGTATTAAAGTGTCAAATTTTTTCCCGGTTTATATACTTATAATTATAATTATTATTATTAACGTAACTTTTTTTTAGCGTTTCATATCTCTAACTGATTTGAAGAATTGGGTACAAGAAACGGGAAAGAAGTATGGTTACGTAACTGTTACCCGCCGATCAGGGACCGTTTTTGTAGATTTTCGAAAATTCAGGGACCGTTTTTGTAAATTTTCGAAACTTCAGGGACCATTTTTGTAAATTTTCAAAACTTCAGGGATCATTTTTGTCAATTTTCGAAACTTAAGGGACCGTTTTTGTAAATTTTCGAAACACCAGGGACCATTTTTGTAAATTTACGAAACTTCAGGGACCATTTGTGTCAATTTTCGAAACTCTAGGGACCATTTTGTAAAAATTGAAACTTCAGGGACCAAAAGTGTAAATATATCAAAAATCTGTAAAAAGGGGGTCTTCTTTAAAGAACCGGCCCTTGTATGGATCGAACCCGTGACCTATCGTTTAGAACCGCAACGCCTTAACCAGTTTATCCTCCGTCTCGGAGCTGTTAGGATATGAAACTTAATACCTTATATATACTAGTCAGCGTATACGCTGCGTATTGACCTATACGCAGCGTATACTAAACCATATATACGCTGCGTATAGGTCAATACGAAGCGTATATAACCTTTCTGAATTTTATATGCACACAGAATATGTTAAACTTCCAGAACTTTATCTATACAACAGAACAAGTTAAATAACCTGCCAGAATTTTATATGTACACCATAGTATATAACATTTCAGAATATGTTAAACCGTTTACACCAAAAGTTTGATATATACAAGACAAAGTTTGTGCATACATAACAAAATGATAAAATACTACTGCTGCTGCTGCTGCTACTGCTGATGTTGATCCCATTCCGCATCCGTAATGAAGGGTAGTGGAGGTAACCCGTCATGTTGTCGCTGCTGCTGCAGCGCCGCAGCCACCCACTCCAACAGATAGTTGTTCCTTTCAGCTAACCGAAGCTGCCGCTGATGTGATGGGTCAGGACCGGACCAAACATGGCGTGGGAACTGAGGCGCCCCTGGTGGTCCAGGCGGCGGTGGTGGCTGCGGAATGACGACGGCCGGCTCATGCGGCTCCGGCGCCTCCGGATCGTGCGGGGGATATACCGGAGGGAACTCTTCCGGCAGCTGTGTAAGCTTGTATTGCGTGCCGTCCTTTTTCTTGAACCGCTTCCCGCATGGGAAGTCTTTGGTAATATGCATTCCGTTTACTGTGTTCATCCCCATCCGCTTCGGCAGTGTCGCCGGGCCTACACGGCCGCGGTCATTCCCCGGATTATAGCCCAACGAAAGGGCTATCTTGGTCACGTAGGTGCCGCCGAATAACAGTCCGCGCTCCTGTCGATGATGCGCGGAGGCGAAGTACTGCGCCAACCCGTAGGCGGGAGCGCACGGCCTCTTGTATAAGAGGCAATATAAAAAAAACAAGTCACCACTCGTACACCACTCCCGGCTTTTGTTTCGAGCAGTGATCGAAGTGGAAATCATTTTGTGTAAATACCTGCATAAAATGGAAACCAGTCAGTAAATAATAATCAGACGACATCGACTAAATAATAAGGCGCGTACGGTCCTAACGAGCGTCGAAACTAAGTTCCTCGTTAAAATATTTTTTTTATTATTTAGTCGAAGTCGAACCGTAAGGCGCGTAAGTCTCTAACGAGCGTCGAAATAAGATCGTCGTTAAAATATTTTAACGACGATCTTATTTCGACGCTCGTTAGGGACCTACGCGCCTTACGGTTCGACTTAGACTAAATAATAAAAAAAATCTGTTTAAAAAAAATATGTTTAAAAATAAATTATGTTTAAAAAAAAAATTCTGTTTAAAAAAAAAACTGTTGAAAAAAAACAGTTTTCTGTTTAAATTATATTTATTTTCTTATTTAGTCCATGTCGAACCGTAAGTCGTGTAGGTCCCTAACGAGCGTCAAAATAAGTTCGTCGTTAAAATATAAAACAACGAACTTAGTTTCGACTCTCGTTAGAGACCGTACGCGCCTTACGGACGACGTCGACTAAAATTATTATTTAGTCGACGTCGTCCGTAATGCGCGTACGGTCCTAACGAGCGTCGAAACTAGGTTCGTCGTTAATTTTTTTTTTAATTATTTAGTTGAAGTCGAACCGTAAGGCGCGTAGGTCCCTAACGAGCGTCGAAACTAAGATCGAAGTTAAAATATAAAACTTCGATCTTAGTTTCGACGCTCGTTAGGGACCTACGCGCCTCACGGTTCGACTTCGACTAAATAATAAAAAAAATATTTTAAGGACGAACTTAGTTTCGACGCTCGTTAGGACCGTACGCGCCTTACGAGCGTCAAAACTAAGATCGTCGTTAAATTATATTTTTTTATTATTTAGTCAATGTCGAACCGTAAGGCGCGTAGATCCCTAACGAGCGTCGAAATAAGATCGTCGTTAAAATATCGTCATTAAAATATATTTTAACGACGATCTTATTTCGACGCTCGCTAGGGACCTACGTGCCTTACGGTTCGACATGGACTAAATAATTAAAAAAAATTATGTTTAAAAAAAAAACTGTTTAAAAAAAACAGTTTTCTGTTTAAATTATATTTATTTTCTTATTTAGTCCATGTCGAACCGTAAGTCGCGTAGGTCCCTAACGAGCGTCAAAATAAGTTCGTCGTTAAAATATAAAACGACGAACTTAGTTTCGAAGCTCGTTAGAGACCGTACGCGCCTTACGGACGACGTCGACTAAAATTATTATTTAGTCGACGTCGTCCGTAAGGCGCGTACGGTCCTAACGAGCGTCGAAACATAGTTCGTCGTTAAATTTTTTTTTTTATTATTTAGTCGAAGTCGAACCGTAAGGCGCGTAGGTCCCTAACGAGCGTCGAAACTAAGATCGAAGTTAAAATATAAAACTTCGATCATAGTTTCGACGCTCGTTAGGGACCTATGCGCCTCACGGTTCGACTTCGACTAAATAATATAAAAAATATATTAACGACGAACTTAGTTTCGACGCTCGTTAGGAGCGTACGCGCCTTACGAGCGTCAAAACTAAGATCGTCGTTAAATTATATTTTTTTTATTATTTAGTCCATGTCGAACCGTAAGGCGCGTAGATCCCTAACGAGCGTCGAAATAAGATCGTCGTTTCGAAATAAGATCGTCGTTAAAATATATTTTAACGACGATCTTATTTCGACGCTCGTTAGGGAACTACGCGCCTTACGGTTCGACATGGACTAAATAATTAAAAAAAAAATTTGTTTAAAAAAAATATGTTTAAAAAGAAATTCTGTTTAAGAAAAAAAAAACTGTTTAAAAAAACAGTTTTCCGTTTAAATTATATTTATTTTCTTATTTAGTCCATGTCGAACCGTAAGTCGCGTAGGTCCCTAACGAGCGTCAAAATAAGTTCGTCGTTAAAATATAAAACGACGAACTTAGTTTCGACGCTCGTTAGAGACCGTACGCGCCTTACGGACGACGTCGACTAAAATTATTATTTAGTCGACGTCGTCCGTAAGGCGCGTACGGTCCTAACGAGCGTCGAAACTTTGTTCGTCGTTAAATTATTATTTTTTTATTATTTAGTCGAAGTCGAACCGTAAGGCGCGTAGGTCCCTAACGAGCGTCGAAACTAAGATCCAAGTTAAAATATAAAACTTCGATCTTAGTTTCGACGCTCGTTAGGGACCTACGCGCCTCACGGTTCGACTTCGACTAAATAATAAAAAAAGTATTTTAACGACGAACTTAGTTTCGACGCTCGTTAGGACCGTACGCGCCTTACGAGCGTCAAAACTAAGATCGTCGTTAAATTATATTTTTTTTATTATTTAGTCCATGTCGAACCGTAAGGCGCGTAGATCCCTAACGAGCGTCGAAATAAAATCGTCGTTTCGAAATAAGATCGTCGTTAAAATATATTTTAACGACGATCTTATTTCGACGCTCGTTAGGGACCTACGCGCCTTACGGTTCGACATGCACTAAATAATTAAAAAAAAATTATGTTTAAAAAAAAAATGTTTAAAAAGAAATTCTGTTTAAAAAAAAAATTCTGTTTAAAAAAAAACTGTTTAAAAAAAACAGTTTTCTGTTTAAATTATATTTATTTTCTTATTTAGTCTATGTCGAACCGTAAGTCGCGTAGGTCCCTAACGAGTGTCAAAATAAGTTCGTCGTTAAAATATAAAACGACGAACTTAGTTTCGACGCTCGTTAGAGACCGTAAGCGCCTTACGGACGACGTCGACTAAAATTATTATTTAGTCGACGTCGTCCGTAAGGCGCGTACGGTCCTAACGAGCGTCGAAACTTAGTTCGTCGTTAAAATATTTTTTTTTATTTAGTCGAAGTCGAACCGTAAGGCGCGTAGGTCCCTAACGAGCGTCGAAACTAGGATCGAAGTTAAAATATAAAACTTCGATCTTAGTTTCGACGCTCGTTAGGGACCTACGCGCCTCACGGTTCGACTTTGACTAAATAATAAAAAAAATATTTTAACGACGAACTTAGTTTCGACGCTCGTTAGGACCGTACGCGCCTTACGAGCGTCAAAACTAAGATCGTCGTTAAATTATATTTTTTTATTATTTAGTCCATGTCGAACCGTAAGGCGCGTAGATCCCTAACGAGCGTCGAAATAAGATCGTCGTTTCGAAATAAGATCGTCGTTAAAATATATTTTAACGACGATCTTTTTTCGACGCTCGTTAGGGAACTACGCGCCTTACGGTTCGACATGGACTAAATAATTAAAAAAAATTCTGTTTAAAAAAAAATATGTTTAAAAAGAAATTCTGTTTAAAAAAAAATTCTGTTTAAAAAAAAAACTGTTTAAAAAAAACAGTTTTCTGTTTAAATTATATTTATTTTCTTATTTAGTCCATGTCGAACCGTAAGTCGCGTAGGTCCCTAACGAGCGTCAAAATAAGTTTGTCGTTAAAATATAAAACGACGAACTTAGTTTCGACGCTCGTTAGGACCGTACGCGCCTTACGGACGACGTCGACTATTATTTAGTCGACGTCGTCCGTAAGGCGCGTACGGTCCTAACGAGCGTCGAAACTTAGTTCGTCGTTAAAATTTTTTTTTTTTATTATTTAGTCGAAGTCGAACCGTAAGGCGCGTAGGTCCCTAACGAGCGTCGAAACTAGGATCGAAGTTAAAATATAAAACTTCGATCTTAGTTTCGACGCTCATTAGGGACCTACGCGCCTCACGGTTCGACTTCGACTAAATAATAAAAAAAATATATTTTAACGACGAACTTAGTTTTGACGCTCGTTAGGACCGTACGCGCCTTACGAGCGTCAAAACTAAGATCGTCGTTAAATTATTTATTTTTTTATTATTTAGTCCATGTCGAACCGTAAGGCTCGTAGATCCCTAACGAGCGTCGAAATGAGATTGTCGTTTCGAAATAAGATCGTCGTTAAAATATATTTTAACGACGATCTTATTTCGACGCTCGTTAGGGACCTACGCGCCTTACGGTTCGACAGGGACTAAATAATTAAAAAAAAATTCTGTTTAAAAAAAAATCTGTTTAAAAAGAAATTCTGTTTAAAAAAAATTTTGTTTAAAAAAACTGTTTAAATAAACAGTTTTCTGTTTAAATTATATTTTTTTATTATTTAGTCCATGTCGAACCGTAAGTCGCGTAGGTCCCTAACGAGCGTCAAAATAAGTTCGTCGTTAAAATATAAAACGACGAACTTAGTTTCGACGCTCGTTAGAGACCGTACGCGCCTTACGGACGACGTCGACTAAAATTATTATTTAGTCGACGTCGTCCGTAAGGCGCGTACGGTCCTAACGAGCGTCGAAACTTTGTTCGTCGTTAAATTATTATTTTTTTATTATTTAGTCGAAGTCGAACCGTAAGGCGCGTAGGTCCCTAACGAGCGTCGAAACTAAGATCCAAGTTAAAATATAAAACTTCGATCTTAGTTTCGACGCTCGTTAGGGACCTACGCGCCTCACGGTTCGACTTCGACTAAATAATAAAAAAAGTATTTTAACGACGAACTTAGTTTCGACGCTCGTTAGGACCGTACGCGCCTTACGAGCGTCAAAACTAAGATCGTCGTTAAATTATATTTTTTTTATTATTTAGTCCATGTCGAACCGTAAGGCGCGTAGATCCCTAACGAGCGTCGAAATAAAATCGTCGTTTCGAAATAAGATCGTCGTTAAAATATATTTTAACGACGATCTTATTTCGACGCTCGTTAGGGACCTACGCGCCTTACGGTTCGACATGCACTAAATAATTAAAAAAAAATTATGTTTAAAAAAAATATGTTTAAAAAGAAATTCTGTTTAAAAAAAAAATTCTGTTTAAAAAAAAACTGTTTAAAAAAAACAGTTTTCTGTTTAAATTATATTTATTTTCTTATTTAGTCTATGTCGAACCGTAAGTCGCGTAGGTCCCTAACGAGTGTCAAAATAAGTTCGTCGTTAAAATATAAAACGACGAACTTAGTTTCGACGCTCGTTAGAGACCGTACGCGCCTTACGGACGACGTCGACTAAAATTATTATTTAGTCGACGTCGTCCGTAAGGCGCGTACGGTCCTAACGAGCGTCGAAACTTAGTTCGTCGTTAAAATATTTTTTTTTATTTAGTCGAAGTCGAACCGTAAGGCGCGTAGGTCCCTAACGAGCGTCGAAACTAGGATCGAAGTTAAAATATAAAACTTCGATCTTAGTTTCGACGCTCGTTAGGGACCTACGCGCCTCACGGTTCGACTTTGACTAAATAATAAAAAAAATATTTTAACGACGAACTTAGTTTCGACGCTCGTTAGGACCGTACGCGCCTTACGAGCGTCAAAACTAAGATCGTCGTTAAATTATATTTTTTTATTATTTAGTCCATGTCGAACCGTAAGGCGCGTAGATCCCTAACGAGCGTCGAAATAAGATCGTCGTTTCGAAATAAGATCGTCGTTAAAATATATTTTAACGACGATCTTTTTTCGACGCTCGTTAGGGAACTACGCGCCTTACGGTTCGACATGGACTAAATAATTAAAAAAAATTCTGTTTAAAAAAAAATATGTTTAAAAAGAAATTCTGTTTAAAAAAAAATTCTGTTTAAAAAAAAAACTGTTTAAAAAAAACAGTTTTCTGTTTAAATTATATTTATTTTCTTATTTAGTCCATGTCGAACCGTAAGTCGCGTAGGTCCCTAACGAGCGTCAAAATAAGTTTGTCGTTAAAATATAAAACGACGAACTTAGTTTCGACGCTCGTTAGGACCGTACGCGCCTTACGGACGACGTCGACTATTATTTAGTCGACGTCGTCCGTAAGGCGCGTACGGTCCTAACGAGCGTCGAAACTTAGTTCGTCGTTAATTTTTTTTTTTTTTATTATTTAGTCGAAGTCGAACCGTAAGGCGCGTAGGTCCCTAACGAGCGTCGAAACTAGGATCGAAGTTAAAATATAAAACTTCGATCTTAGTTTCGACGCTCATTAGGGACCTACGCGCCTCACGGTTCGACTTCGACTAAATAATAAAAAAAATATATTTTAACGACGAACTTAGTTTTGACGCTCGTTAGGACCGTACGCGCCTTACGAGCGTCAAAACTAAGATCGTCGTTAAATTATTTATTTTTTTATTATTTAGTCCATGTCGAACCGTAAGGCTCGTAGATCCCTAACGAGCGTCGAAATGAGATTGTCGTTTCGAAATAAGATCGTCGTTAAAATATATTTTAACGACGATCTTATTTCGACGCTCGTTAGGGACCTACGCGCCTTACGGTTCGACAGGGACTAAATAATTAAAAAAAAATTCTGTTTAAAAAAAAATCTGTTTAAAAAGAAATTCTGTTTAAAAAAAATTTTGTTTAAAAAAACTGTTTAAATAAACAGTTTTCTGTTTAAATTATATTTTTTTATTATTTAGTCCATGTCGAACCGTAAGTCGCGTAGGTCCCTAACGAGCGTCAAAATAAGTTCGTCGTTAAAATATAAAACGACGAACTTAGTTTCGACGCTCGTTAGAGACCGTACGCGCCTTACGGACGACGTCGACTAAAATTATTATTTAGTACCTGAAGAGCGGATCTTCAATCATCGTAACCCTCCCCTTGGATTGTCGGTGGTCCCATTGACTCATGTCCGCGATCGTCGCCCAAAACCCTAAAAGCGTGGGTTTATCAATCATTACCAACCCCTGTTTACACGAATGTTTATTAAACGTTAAATTAATATTAAATCTTATATGTTATATATTACAATAATAATAATAACAATACAAAATTTGTGTTAAACGTACCGTCGTATAAAGATCCGTAGTGATCTCAGCCTCCGTATACAAACCGCTATGCACCGCAAACTGTGCAAGTGACATAGAACGCGCCTGGCCAGCCATGCGAAACGAAACCTCGGCCGGGGGAGGGGGCTGCGCGGGGTCCACAGCCTCATTTGGCTGACGAGGATGAAACTCGAACGACGACAGAAACTCGATCAGTATCTCCCTGTAGCTCGGCGTAAAGGATAGCTCAAACAGCCGATCCCACGGTGAATCACGGGGAACAAACCCCCGCGCCCAATCTTCAACATCGAGCTTCCGGAGGGTTTTCCAAGAAACCGCAAAATGTTCACCGATATGCATCTTCCGAAGCTTCTCGCAACGGAGAGCAGTGTCGGACTCCGGAGGAAACTCCAAATACGGGTGATTCTCGAGAGGATCCAGCGGTGGACGCGCCCGCCGCTTCCGCTGCGCCTGCTCCGGATTAGTGTCTTCTATATCCATTTCCTCCATTTTTCTGTTTAAAAAAAAACAATTTAAGTTTAAAAAAATATATATTTTCTGTTTAAAAAGGCGTTTAAACGGCTGCAAACGCAGCCGCAAACGGCAGCGAAAAGCCTAAAATGCAGACGTGTCAAACAGACTATATGGGTCAAAATACGGCCAGAGTGCTATCAAATGCTTAAATCCATTTCAGTTTAAATAAGATTATTGTTTAACAAAATAACGTTTATAATCTTGTTTGGCGCATTATTTATTTACAAAACTAAAAAAAAGTGGACAAAAAAGTGTTGACAGGTCAGCAACCAACCCGACCCGTCTATCCTGCTTTCTCTAACATCAAATTTTTACTTGCAGGACTTTATCAACGTTGACCAAGTCTGCTAACCCTGATGACCCAATAGATTGTTTCGATCAGTTACTCGAGTTCCATAACCAAATTGTTCAGGCCATAACCAACATGGTATCAATCAAAGCAGCAACCGAAACAACTAACAAAGAGTTAAAAGACACCCATATCTTGCATGATATCAAGAACAACAACAAGAACAAACTACTGTTTGGTTCACCACTATTTGGTGTTTTGAACAATGAGAGCAATGAGCACCAGATTCCTAGACATGTAAAGCAACTAGACACAACAATCAAACAAACAATCAAACGACCCCTAATTCACTGTAAACCCTAATTCATTGTAAACCCCTAATTCACTGTAAACCCTAGACATTTAAAGCAACTAAACACAACAATCAAACAAATAAAACAAACACCCCTAATTCACTGTAAACCCTAATTTACCTAAGATACACCCCTGATTTATGGATAAAATACTAAAAAAAATCAAACTTAGTTAAATACGTTGAGTATATACCTCGTTTATACTTCGAATTCGCGTGTATACGGTCGTAAATACATAGTCGCCTTCGTATGTCTCTGTATTGTGTGTGTGTGCAATTTGGGGAAGAACAGAGCTGCGTAGGGGTTTTCCTGATGTAAATCAGAACCTATACGCATCGTAGAGGTCCCTACGAAGCGTATACCAAAGTCAAAAGGTCGTTTGACTATTGAAATTACCATTTTGCCCTTCTTCTAGGGCTATATAAGGCCTATTACAAGGGCAAAACCGTCATTTACTGACCTTCGTATACGATACGTATGGCTCTCTACGAATCGTATATATAGGTCAGGAGAATGACCTTTATACCCTTATTTTGAGCCTATACGAAGCATGGATAGAAGGGTATAAAGGTCATTCTCATGACCTTGGTATACACGACGTAGAGAGCCATACGCAGCTTAGATAAAGGTCCGAAAATGACCTTTTTGCCCTTGTAGTCAGCCCCGTATAGCCCTAAAAGAAGGGCAAAAAAGTAATTTAAGATATTTATATTTTGAAACTTTGATTTGGGGGGAAAATTGTCCGCCTTTGACATACGCTGCGTATGGATCAATACGCTGCGTATATCGTTTGTCATTTTACCTTTTTACCCTTGTTCTGAGGCTAAACGAAGCCAAAAACAGGGGCTTTTTTGTCATTTGCTTCTCATACGATGCGTAGGGATCCCTACGCGGCGTATACAGAGTTCCCTTTTTTTTTATTTTTTTGTGTTTTCCTTTGTTTATATTTACAGAAATAACAAAATTATTTGATAAATAATACAAATATAATTTAGAAAAGCTAAAAATAATACAAAAATTATGAATTATAAAAATTAAAAATTAAAAATGATACAAACTTTATAAATTAAATAAATTCTACAATTTACAAAAATACAAGTTTCCGGTTAATCTTCGATATCATTTATACTCGGTTCTCTGTCTTTGTCTGAGTCTGCTTTAGGATTGATTAACTCGTAGTAGTGCTGTAACCGCGGTCTATACATTTCTTCCCACCGTTCCGCAGCTATTGATCGATGTGTCGACCACAACGGGGTCACTAAAGGCATGTGGTAGTCTCCTTCCAACTTAGCATGTATGAAGTGTCCCCCCTCAACATGTACGAGCGTTATCGCTTGAGGTCGTGGATCTAGTGGGGCATCCGCTAATGGGAAGATGGTAGTGCTCCATTCGATGCTTAGCACGTGGAGGACAATATTATACCTTTGCGCTACGAGAAGCCCTACCTGGGGCATTTCCATCCAGTGACTTGGACCGCACCCTTTCACTGAATTCCATTCGATGCTGTTACGTATTCGTTTAAAGTCTCCTTCGTTATATGTTTCGAATATATGCTTCCAACGCGGCTTGTTATGGTCAATCTCCAGTATTAAATCACTTCGAATACGGTGCCATGCGTGTTCCGTAAAACCTAACCCGACAGCCACAGACCTGTTCCCACAATGACCGTCTGGGGTCACATCTTGTATACGCGATATGTAAGAGTGAAACTCTGATGGAATTTGATTCTTAAACATCTTAATGCTTAACAAGTGCTCATCCCCCTTCATTAATGGAAAACCCTGATCATCCCGCGTCTCCTTCTTTTTAGAACTCGTTGAACTGTTTTGTCGCATTTTAGGTTTTTCAGACTTTACAACCGAACCAGTTCCACGAGAGCCCTCTGACGGTACGTATGAGCTGTGTCGGGGTAAATCGTACCTATGTTTGGGGGAAGCGGTATATACGTTGCTGTCCTCGCCATAGGAGCTGTGTCTCGCAGCTTCGTCTAACCTCGCAGCTTCATCTAACCTTTCTTGTACTTTCTTTGATGTAGGCCGACCGCGAGTATTTTGCTGGACGATCGGTGGTTTCTTGGTTGACGATTTCTGGGTGAAAACCGCTTTTATCTTTGAAAGCAAACTCTTTTGCTGAACGGGGGACTGCGCCCCTAAATGTTGCCCTACATTATTTAGCTCTGCTACAACATCGACTTCCTCATCTACCAGTTTACACGGGCGCAAGTCAAGCTTACGCCAGAATACATCTATGTCGTCGAGTTGTATCATACGCCCTGTACAGTTAAGTTAATACGGTGTAAGAAACAGCTAAATCGTACAAGATAACAAAAGGTTTGTGGTTTTAATATTTTTACCTGTACTTTTGTAGTTTTCCAGCCTACAAGCACACGGCAATCCACAGCTAAGCCACATATGGCAACCACATGATGCGTTAAGTTTCCGCAACACCTCCATCTTCCTTAGTAGCTCTTTTGCCAGCGAATCAAGTGCTTCATGGGAAACGTTTCCACGTAGGTTGTCCAACAGTCGGTGTCTGTGGTGGTTCATCGTTTTTTCGATGCTCTCAGTGAAACTTTTTTGTATTTCATTGTACTGAGTTTCAACTATAACAATGACGCATCTTGCTATTCGCTCCAATGAACTCCCGCGCGTAATGTATCTTTTTAAATTTGCGTGCTGGCTCTCAACTCTGTTGGTGGTGCGCTGACCAAAGTTGCGACACTTATCGGTCCACGCATAAACGAACATTTCTTTATAGTCTTTGAGCCAGTTTTCGTAGACGTAATCATAGACACCTGCAAAAATAAAATAATGAAATGTAAAAGCGTGTGTAAAATATAATAGATTGGGTGAGTCGTTTGTTGAAGGAACACTTACTTTCTCGGTTGGCAACCACGAGTCGGTTATACATTTTATCCAAGTTGTACTTCTACATGGGCTCTGAAGAAGATTTGCACAATCTCCGCCAGTACGACATAAATTTCCCCCAATCTTCTTTATCGAACCCTTCCTTGCACTTTCTAGCTATATTTTGTTGGATGTGAAAGTGGCATAGAAGCCTGGTTGCGTTCGGGAATACTTTAGAACACGCGTTAATTAGGGCAAGCTCCCTATCCGATTCATGCAATATTGACTTGATCCGCTTAAGCACCCACACGTAGTTACCCCTTCGTTCTTTACAAATAACGGCATGTGCAATACAAAAAGACTTCCCAGTCGACGTCATACCCACAACCTGGACAAATAGCATGTTGTAGAGGTTTGTTTTGTAGGTCGCGTCGATCAACATCACGTGCGGGAATGCACGCCACATAGTGATTGAATAAGGATGAACAAAGAAAATCTCTGTTACGACATCTGTTTTGGGTTCCTGTCGGGTTTCGTAAATGAATCGGTGGTCATGCAGCAGGCTTTCCAGTGCCTGCATAGGAGTCTTTCCGTCCATTATTGTCGCTCTAATTTTTTGTACCACATTTTGCACGTCTTTCTGAACATGCAGGCTGTCGGGGAACTGCTTTCTTAGGGTTTGAAATATGATACGTGGCTCCATGTTTTGAGCAGTTAGCTGCTCCACTAGCTTGTATTCGGCTTCAGTAAATCTTCGCACAAAAGCGTGGCCCAACAGACTCGTCATAGGTTCGTGGTTATGGTTCGCGTCTTCCACTTTTAACTCCCACGTGTCATTCGTCACGTCCCGGATGGCGAGTAATGAAAAGGGGCAACCGATTTTTTTGCTACCAGCTTTCCTAACTGTTGCTTTACTACGGTGCTCACCACTACGGTCGCACACAAGCCATACCATCACAGTAGTACCGCCAATATTTTTCGATCGGCGGGTAACAATTACGTAACCATACGCCTTTCCCGTTTCTTGTACCCAATTCTTCAAATCAGTTAGAGACATGAAACACTAAAAAAAAGTTACGTTAATAATAATAATAATATTAATAACAATTATAATTATAGTATTTTAACAATAATAACAATAGTAATAATAATTATAATTATAATTATAATATTTTTAACAATAATAATAATAATTATTTTAATGTGATACCTCATTTATTTGAAACGGATTGCCCGTGGTAGATGGTTCATAAAGTGATGTGTTACAGGGCTCATAAGCATATCCACCATGTTCTTCGTATCCACTGTAACCACCTTCACCCCCATATCTATCGTATCCACTGTATCCACCTTCACCCCCGTATCCACTGTATCCACCTTCACCCTCGTATCCACCTTCACCCCCGTATCCACTGTAACATCCGTATCCACCTTCACCCCCGTATACCCCGTAACCCGGATACGATTGCTGCGTCGGGTAATATGGTTCATCAACAGGTGCATTCTCAGCACCGTATCCACTTTGTTGCACGTACGGAGATTCATACCCGTATCCGTAATCCGGATACACTTGATGCGCCGGGTAATTTAGTTCATCAACAGGTGGAGTGGGAGTCTTGTTCAAGTCTGGCAACTGTGTTTTTTGATCAACAGGGACTCCAGACACAACCTCCTCCTCCTCCTCCTCATTGGCATCATTTGCTCCCCTTGTGTCGTTAGAATAGCGATTACCGAAATAATTATCGGTCCAAAATGATGACATTTTAACAAGATTGAGCAAAAAACAGAATAAATGATTTTGGTTTGGAGTGTAAACTGTTTACTGAAGAACAAATGAAATGAGAATGAAAGAAGCAAGCCAAGAAAGCAGTGATAAATGGAATGGAAGATGAAAAGACAACACTCTACTTTATTCACGTGCCTGACAACATCGCATCAGTGTCAAATCAGTCTTACATACGCTGCGTATTGATCCATACGCAGCGTATAGGCTAACACTATATACGTTGCGTATTGATCAATACGCAGCGTATACCCTAACTAGTGTATATAAGGATTAAGTTTCATATTCTAACAGCTCCGAGACGGAGGATAAACTGGTTAAGGCGTTGCGGTTCTAAACGATAGGTCACGAGTTCGATCCATGCAAGGGCCGGTTCTTTAAAGAAGACCCCCTTTTAACCGATTTTTGATATATTTACACTTTGGTCCCTGAAGTTTCATTTTTTACAAAAATGGTCCCTAGAGTTTCGAAAATTGACCCAAATGGTCCCTGAAGTTTCGTAAATTTACAAAAATGGTCCCTGGTTTTTCGAAAATTTACAAAATTGGTCCCTGAAGTTTCCAAAACTGACAAAAATGGTCCCTGAAGTTTCGAAAATTTACAAAACGGTCCCTGAAGTTTGGAAAATTTACAAAAATGGTCCCTGAAGTTTTGAAAATTTACAAAAACGGTCCCTGATAGGCGGGTAACAATTACGTAACCATACTTCTTTCCCGTTTCTTGTACCCAATTCTTCAAATCAGTTAGAGACATGAAACGCTAAAAATAAGTATATAAACCGGGAAAAATTTTGACACTTCAAACCTACGCAAACCTACCAATAGGAACCCAAATTTGCTGCTGTTTTATATACGCTGCGTATTGACCAATACGCAGCAGCGTATATAAACCTTGCAAAAATTTGACACTTCAAACCTACCAAAATGACCCAAAATTTGCAGCTCTTTTATATACGCTGCGTATTGACCAATACGCAGCATATACACACCTTGTTTTCTGTGCAATGATTGGTTATCAGGCATTAGGATCTATCGTCTATCTAGGCTGCGTATTGGTCAATACGCAGCGTATAGGGTTAACCCTATACGCTGCGTATTGACCAATATGCAGCGTATTTAAACCCTAAGTGTGCAGATAGGCAAACTGAGTGTGCAGATAGTGAGAGCAATAACCGAGTTAATTGACGATAGCACTCCTAGCTTTTGATTTGCACTCCTAGCTTTTGGGATATTGAATTTAAATATACTTAACTTTTACTAATTGGACGATAGCACTCCTAGCTTTTGATTTGCACCACAAACACACCCAACTTTCAACTTGTTTTCCTCTATTACTCTCAAACTAACCGAACCTTAACCGAGTTAGTTGTTATCATATGCCACGTCAACAAAAAGCCACGTCTGATGCCACATCAGATACCACGTCAGCAAAAGGTGTCATGTTAGATGCAATGTCAGCAAAAATTCCACGTTAGCAAAAAACTAACCGCTTTAGGGTTCAGTTAGTTTGGAAGTGACAGAGAAAAATAAGTTGAAAGTCGGGAGTGCTGTTGTATAAATCGAAAGTTGTGAGTGCTATTGGCCAATTGATGAAAATTGAGGTTAGCTAAATCCAATATATTTTTTTTATTCTTCAAGACATCATATAATGTTTTAATTTTTTACAATATGAGAGAAACGTAATATACCCAAACTATCAATTCGTTTTTTTTAGGTCTGGTTATTTTAATACTAATAATAGAATCGTCCCCTTAATCCCCTATTTTTTTATATGACAAAAAAATGTTTGAAGCCCACTATTTTTAGAAATCACATGTACCAGAGCATTTCTTTATGTGAAATAGATAACAATAGAGGTGCATGGAGTTGAACTATGTGACGATGGGGAGAAGAATGATCAGTTGAAAATACGAATAGTGAACCTTATGTGGGGTGAATGGAATTATAGTAAGGACACGATAGCACATGACTTTGTCCCTTGTTTGAATAACACATGCCTACACTTCTATTTGTCAACTTAAAGCATAACTACAAGACATACACGCATATATATACTTGAGTTTAATTGTGACCTCAAAAAAGTAAGAAAACGAAGAGCGGTACATTTACATTTTAAATATATCATAAAAAATTTAATGCAATATAAAAAATTAATTTTCTTTTCAAAAAAAAATTAAGAAACTTTTCCATATAAATGCACATAGAAGTTTTTATAATAAGAAAATTCAAAAACTAAAAAAGTTATAAAAAATGCTTAAAACTAGTTAAAAAAGGTAAAAAAAAAAAAAAAAAAAAACCTTACAAAATTAATTTTTTTTTAGAATGGCTTCTGCATATTTTTAAAATTAACTTTTTACAGTTAAATTGATTTTTTATTATATATTTAATATGTTAAGTGCATAGTTCCTGATTTACCATTGAACCTCAATATATATATATGGTAGGATTCATTTGAGAACCATTCTTATTGCGAGAACCACAATAACCAATGTGAACACAAAAAAATACATAAAAAACACACAAAATTTTGTTTTTAATAATTTTTTTTAAATCGCTATATTTTGTTGCTAAAATTTTTTTCGAGTAGCAATTATTGATCCACATGTGCATATGTATCATTTCTTTGACAAATTCCGTAATACATTACCCGTATTAGACAATTGCACTTCCATTTACATTACCATATGTAATACACTACTTTTTACATAAGTAATATATAAAATGCGCATTTGCATCTGTGTGTATGGACATGATATAACGTATTTTGGTAAAAAAAGTTTGTGATTTTGAATGATGAAGTAGGCCTATATATATGTTTTGGTTACTTATATCTAGTGGTTAATGGTTTGGTTATATTTGTCTCTTTATGTTATATGTTGTTTGTTATGGTATGAATGGTGTTGATGTTCAAAAAGTGAAAATATTATACATATTGGTAATGGTAGTGTCTTATGGATAGTAGGAGGTAATAGTAGAGTATTATGGATGGTATGATAGATGAAAAGGAAAGTGTATTCAAAGTAGTGTACCAAAACACATTATATCATGTTCATACAAATAAATGCACATGTGCATTTCTAATATTGATAATGTAAAAAGTAGTGTATTACGGATGGTAGCGTAAAGGAAAGTGCAATTGTCTGATACTGGTAATGTATTACAAAATTTGTTAAAGAAATGATACATATGCACACGTGCATAGATAATTGTTACTCGAATTTTTTTTAAGAATAGACTATAGCGATTTTTTTTACATATTAAATAAAAACTGTGTGTTTTTTAGTTATTTTTTATTGTGTTCACATTGGTTCTCGCGGTTCTCGCAATAAAGGGTGGTTCCTAACCGATCCTTATCATATATATATATAGGATCCGGTTCAAGGGAAAACCACTCCTGTAATGCCATGCTTTTTCGTACTTTTTATATTTGGAAACCCATGCTTGTAATTCTATTTTTGGAAACTTTGTATTCGTCTAATCGTCGTTTCATTGTAATCCTTGTAAAATCCGAGACTTGAATCATAATGGAAATTCGTATTTCTTCACCTACTTGTTATGCACATCTCATACATGCTTATACGATCAAACTTGTTAATCATATGACACTATAATCGCAACTTGTGCAAATTACGTCAAACTTGTAAACATGTGTCTTGTGTGCTAAGTTACACAAATTCGATACTATTTCTCGACAAATAAACATGGTTATACTCGTTTTATGTTTAATTTATGATATAAATACATTCCATACTTTTAACTATGGTAATTGTGCTTAAAACACTCTGAAAATGACTTAAAACATGCAAAATAGGAAGTTTAAGGGTGAAAATTGTCAAAAAAAAAACCAAACATGTGAACAGGCCCGAGCTCTGGCGGCCCGCGACCCGGCCCACCTCCATGTTCACGGCCCGCAAGGCCGTGTATTCGAGAAATAGCTAAGCAGGTTTGTTTTAGGCGCGACTTTGAGTGTTATTTTTAGTTTTTAAACTTGTTTTAGCATTTAATACACACCAACTTCAACCCTAAACACTTCCCTATAAGAACCCATCATTCTCCAAGCATTTTTCACTTTGCAACTTGTCCAAAACACTCTAAAATTAGTCTATAATCCGCTGTGAATCAAGAACATAATCAGAATCATTCCAAGTTCTTCAAGTGAGCATAACTCACCCATTACTTAGTCTTTTTCATCCATTCTTCTTCTCAAACACTTGGATCGACTAAGGAACATTTCCACAGTTTTTTCATGGAAAACCAAGGTCTGGAATGTCACCAAATAGGCTCCAAAGTGGGCTGAAATTTCTGTTTTTCACTTAAACTTTATTAATCTTAGTTAAACTTGAGTTTATCTCATCTCAAACCCATGTCCTTATACTAATAATCAATTGAATGGTTAGTTGGGGTTAAAAACAAGGCTGAGAAAATTAAAATCAGAGGTTAAAACCTCAAAAATATTCTGTTTTGTTTAGGGTTTAACCCACAAGTAGTGTACAAGCTCAAGGCTTGTAGGTTGTGTGATTATAGGACTAGCTTGGGCTATACTACATGAAAATCCACACACTACTTGATGCTTTTCCATAGATTAGTTGTTCATTTTCCTTTCTTACTTGTAAGTTCATGACCCTCCTTGTTGTTTCTAACAACAAGTGTAGTGGTGAACAAAGAGGTACCAAAACGGAAGCTTTGTTCTTCCTACCTCATGCATGAATTATATGTTACACTAGAGGTTCCTAAATAGGGGATTCATCCCTCTACCTCATGCTTGACCTATATGACATTATAATATTTATATAATACTCCTATATTATCTATATAAACCGTATATATAAGTAACTAGACCTTGATGATAGCTTAGTAGTTACTTGTCAAGAATATGTTACATCATCTATGACCATACACTTGTTACGATTCTAATTGGTCTTTGAATCCTTTAAAACACACCAACTCCTTTGAGTTTCAATATTGTCAATAACAAGTGTTACGTGTACAAGATGATTACTTTCACTTATGTTACTTTTCATACACTTTAAATTCCGAATCTATAATCTTCCGTTAAATCATCCAATACTCACACCTATGTTTCTTCGTGTAGAAGGACAAGGTGCTCCCCTATTACCAACCACCAACACTCACGGGATTATCAAACAGGAAAGCTTGCAAAACTGTGAGTATACTCGATCCCGTTTTCCTTTTATCACTTTTGGGTGCAACATGTATGATTACAAAAATTACACTTCACATGAAACTATTTTAAACTCTATCCATGCTTAACATGAAACTATATGATGCTTGTTTAGACTTGTATGCTGATCTAAACTATTTTTGTCGATTATATTCTTCATTAAATTTGCTAGCCAACCTTAACAATTATAGCGCTATAGGATTAACGCACCCCCACGAAAATTGGGGTATTGTTAAGTTAAACATGTTAACCTCCCGTTACTCTATTTGGGATAGGCTATTTTAACGCGTTGGATTCTTAAGTTTGAACATATAGTACACCGTTTCGGCATGTTTGTAAACTTGCTTAATATGATTCATGTTGGATATGAGACTTTAAACTATTTTATGCTATATTATGCTATGTAACAAAACTTGTATAATCGCCAACTTTTTGTTGATATATTTTAATACATGTTGCAGGTTGATTGATGAGTTGATGTTGAAGAAATGCAATTTAGGTGGACTTAGATACACAACTAGATTAATTTATCATTTGATGTTATGTTTGTTTTTTAGACAACGTTGTTCTTTTTGTTTGAATCTTGTATGACAATTAGTATTGCAATGAAATTTAAATTTTATCTATATTGTCACATAGTGTTATGAAGTCCCTTGCAATCTCGTTTTCGTCTCATCCCGATGTTTCCGCCATCGGTTGGGGTGTGACAGATTGGTATCAGAGCCATAACTATAGGGAATTAGGAGAAAGTAGGAATGCTTTGCCCTAGTTTATAGATTTAGGAACTTTGATTCTTATTTGTCCTTTAAAATTTGTATGCTTTCTTCCTTACTTTCTTCTTACCTATTCTTTTGTCTATTAAACTTACATGCCTTTCCTAAGGCTAACACTAATACACTTTTGAAGACTTGAGGACACTCGTAATAAAAACGAGACAAATTTACCAAAATCGGCGTGAAACCCACAATTTGGTAAACGACTCTCATTCCGTCCGATTCTATTTTTTCACGAAATTCACCATTAAGTTAGGAGTGAAATCCACATCTTAATGGTAATTTCCATTTCAAACTCTAGTGGACCGTCGTCAAAGTGTCGAAATTATATTTTGACCCGACGAGTACCAACCACATTAGGGTACGAAATCTTCAAGTTAGGGGTGAAACCCGCATCTTGTCGATTAAGTCCCATTCCTCGATTTTCAATCTCGCCAAAGTTCCGATTGTTTCAATCGATTAGAGACGTGTAGTAACTGGAAGGGTAAGATACCGTTAATCACTTCTCGACGAGAGTATCTTACCTATAGGCCAAAGCACCTATAGGCCAGAGACGTGTAGTAACTGGAATAGTCGACATTTCTCTACCGAAACATTCCAATGTTTTATGAGCCTCTATTTTATGTATCTCAATTTATATGTGATTTTATACTTGAACCTTCGTTCATTTCAAAACCGTTACACATTTCACACATTTATCACAATAAAAAACAATAATAATCTCTCGTGAACCAACTAACTTTATGATGCTTTCATTATTCATGTTATGCTATGTGGAAATCCATGATTATGCTATATGAAACGTTTGAACATTTCTATGCTTTGTGAAACAATTTGAACATTTTATGCTATGTGACGCTTTATACTATGTGATTCATTTCATGAAAAACGATTTTTCTTAAACAAACATTATGTTCAAGTCTCACCTATTCATTCCTTTTGAATATCTAGATGTCTTCACCAAACTCTGGATCCTCCAAGAAAGCCAAGAAGTCTAAATCAGGCTCAAAGAAGAAATCCAACAACTCCGACTCCATCTCCAAGCAAGAGTTAGTGGGTTTAATCACTGAACAAATGGCCGACCAAATGGTCCGAGTTATTCCCGAAATCGTGAGTAAGATTCAAGATTCAACCCTCCATTGAGCAGGGTTCTGTCGAATCCAAGGTCGAGCAACCTAAAGCACCATTCCTCTTCAAGCAATTCATGGTTGGTAAACCCCTGGAATTCAGGCCAGGATGGTGCCACCGCATTGCTCACTTAGTTTGACGCCTTGGAATCGTGTTCCGTCATAATGGTTGTCCTGACGATTTACGCACCCAAAACGCTATTGGGGTGTTTCGCTCAAGGGCCCTGGACTGGTGGACCTCTGAGCGAGGCATAAGAGGAGAAGATGCCGCCCACGCCTTACCATGGGCTGAGCTAAAGAAGATCATGAGGGAAGAGTTCTGCCCTCTGCATGAGCTCAGGAAGTTGGAGCATGAGTTTTGGTTCCTGAAACAAGTCGGCGATGATAACGATGGCTTAACCACCTGTTTCAAGCAACTTAGCATTCTCTGTCCTAGCCAGGTCGATACACCTGAAAAGCAAATCAACAAATACATCCATTACTGCCCTGACTCCTTCATGAACCTTATGGAAGCTTCTCTTCCAGCAACCATAGAGGAAACCTATCATTTGGCTGCTCGCCTTAACAGCAATATCGTCCTTCGCAGGAACTATGAAAAGGCTTCCTCGAAAAACGTACACCAAGCCACTGTTGAACCCTCCTCATCTGCCAAAAAGAACCAGAACAAGAAGCGGAAGGCTTCTATTCAGAATTATGCGGTTGTTACTCCACCAAACCCTCAAGCCTTACATTCTAACCCTGCTACACCTGCAAACGAACGAAAGGCATACACTGGGATTCATCCCAATTGTACTACTTGCAATTTTCACCACCCTATCAATGTCAATTATCACCACTGTACCAATTGCAATCGTTTCAGCCATAACCCCGCCTATTGTAAGAACAACCCCACACCACAAGCCCAGCAAGCTCAACAAGTTCAAGCCGCTCAACAAAACACCAAACCAGCACGAGACTGCTACAAATTTGGTGACACAACTCACCTTCGTCCTCAATGTCCTCAACTTAACCAGGAACAACAACTACCTCGAGGACGAGCTTTCAATCTAAACACAAATCAGGCGCGCAACGACAATGAGGTCGTTAATGGTATGTTTCTTGTTAACCACCTTTATGCTTCGATAGTATTTGATACTGGTGCAGACAAAAGCTTTGTGTCCTTAGAATTTGAATCTTTGTTAAGTTGTACACGCTCTAAGCTACCTAAGTTGTTTTCCGTTGAAGTCGCCAATGGCAAATCTATCCTCGTCGATTCCGTTCTTCTCGATTGTCTTCTTACACTTAACAAGCACGTTTTACCATCGATCTTATACCCATGCAATTGGGTAGTTTCGACGTCATCATAGGCATGGATTGGCTTCGTAAGAACCATGCATAAATCGCTTGCCACGAGAAATACGTTCGTTTACCCCTTCTATCTGGTGATGTTTTACACGTTTATGGAGACCGACCTTCGAAAGGACTGAAGTTGATATCCTGCACACAAGCGAATAGATATTTACGCAAACAGTACTTTGCCTTTTTAGCCCATGTTGTGGAAGAAAAGGGCAAGGGAAAGAGTGTAAGTGATGTTCCAGTAGTGTGCGACTTCCCTGACGTCTTTCCTGAAGATTTGCCTGGTCCTCCTCTGCCTCGATCCGTTGACTTTCAAATTGACCTCGTACCTAGATCGACTCCTGTTGCAAAAGCTTCGTATCGTCTTGCACCTTCTAAAAAGCAAGAGTTATCTATGCAACTTCAAGAACTCCTCGATAAGGGCTTCATTCATCCAAGTACCTCATCTTGGGGTGCTCCTGTACTCTTCGTCAAAAAGAAGGATGGCTCGTTCCGCATGTGCATCGACTATCGTGAGCTTAACAAACTCACCATCAAGAATCATTATCCTCTTCCGCGCATCGATGATCTCTTTGACCAACTTCAAGGCGCTACTTGCTTCTCCAAGATTGATCTTCGATCTGGTTATCACCAGCTTCATGTTCTCGAAGAGGACATTCCCAAAACAGCGTTTCGCACTCGCTATGGGCACTACGAGTTCGTCGTTATGCCTTTTGGTTTGACAAACGCACCCGCTGTGTTCATGGATCTTATGAATCGTTTTTGTAAGCCTTACTTGGATCGTTTCGTAATCGTCTTTATTGATGATATTCTTATTTATTCTAAATCTCAAGCTGATCACGAACGTCATCTATGTCTTATACTCGAGCTTTTACATGCCGAATGTCTATACGCACAGTTTTCCAAAAGCGAGTTTTGGATCAAAGAAGTCCAATTACTTGGACACGTTGTTAGTGAAAAGGGGATTCATGTTGATCCGTCCAAAATCAAAGCTGTGAAGAATTGGACCGCGCCAAAAACCCCTTCTGAAATCCGTTCTTTCTTAGGATTGGCGGGTTATTACCGCTGATTCATCTCGAACTTTTCTAAGATCGCCGTTCCTCTCACTCCGTTGACTCAAAAAGAGAAATCTTTTGCTTGGGGTCCTAAGCAAGAGGAATCTTTTCAAACTCTTAAGAATTTGCTTTGTAACGTTCCTATTCTCGCTCTCCCTAATCAGAATGATGATTTCATGGAATATTGCGATGCCTCGAACCGTGGTCTTGGTTATGTTCTCATGCAACGAGACAAAGTCATCGCCTATGCCTCTCGTCAACTCAAAATACATGAGAAAAACTATACTACCCATGATCTCGAGCTTGGCGCAGTTATTTTTGCGTTAAAGATTTGGCGACACTACCTATATGGTACAAAGTGTGTGGTTTTCACTGCCCATAAGAGCCTACAACACATCTTTAACCAAAAAGAGCTTAACATGCGACAGCGTCGACGGGTGGATTTGCTTAACGACTACGATTGCGAGATTCGCTATCATCCTGGAAAAGCGAATGTCGTGGCCGATGCTCTTAGTCGTAAGACTAATGTTAGCAGTATTCGTTGTTTTCACATCTCTAGCGATCTTCATACTTGCATTCGTGAAGCACAATACTCGTCAGTCAACGAAGGAACCATGTTCGTAGAAATACGTGGAGCTACTGAAGACCTACTCGTTACAAAATCTGATGGTCTACTATTGTCACACCCCAACTGATAGCGGAATCATTGGGGCGTGGCACTAAGCGAAACAGATTGTTCATCAGAATCCATAATAACTATTAATGATAATATATTTAAGGTTCAATATCCCATACTATTAAACATATAAAGCATCACAGTCATTACAAATATCAGTCTCAAAAACAAGTACTATTCTGACGACTCAGATTTTATTTGGTGGGTTTCTAGACTTCCTACTTGATTGCAGCAATACATCCAAATCAACCTGTCACATACGTTAAAATAAAGTCAATACATAAAGTAAAGGTGAGTACATAAGTTTGCATAGATAATAGTAGAAAAGCGTTTACGCATAACCAGCATGTAACACGTAACGGGCGTAGCATGTAACTATCAAACAATGATACCACCTAACCACGAGACTGCGTTGTAGAGTATGTACGACACATGTTCAGTGAACACGTGAAGTAAAGTAAGGTGATCACTAGCAACCCCTGTTCACGACAGGTGCTGAGTCCAAACTATAGTACTATCATTGCTAGAGGCGGTATAGTGTAACACTGTATAAGCATAGTACAAGCATTCAACAAATCACGTATAGCATGCGGGAGTGGTTAACGTTTAGAAAGTGTTTGCGTTGTGTGTTGTGTTTTGATATAGAACGTATGTAACACCCAAAAGTATCTTAAACGAAAATGGGTTCGAGTATACTCGTAGTGTGTGTTTAGCAGGTAAACACAATCTGGATTGGATTGAAGGGAGCGTGTCGGGTCAGCCTGTGCATGGAAACAGAAGCATAAGTCTTCCTCAGGGCTGAATGGTTGTAAGTAGAAAGTCAGGCGGATTAAGTGTTCAACAGTCTATCCGAACGGATGGTCTTCCGGGCGGACGACCATTCGGACGGATGGCCATTCGAATAGGCTGTGATTGTTTGTGAACTGTTAAAGTTTGAAGTTTAGTTAAAAACGTTTAAACAATGGAGATTGTAGGAATCAGGTCATCTGGACGGATGGTTTGTGGTTGAAGTTTTGTAAAATTTTCTAAGTGAAAGTTTTTGTGAACGGAGACGGTGTGACGACGTGTCAAACAACGGAATACACCAATATCCAGTTTACTCGATCTGATGGGCCCTGCCCATTCGGACAGACGAGCTGTTCTTGATGAGGATTCATGTTTGACCCGTTCATCGGTCCATCTCTCCGGTGGAAATCCGTTTTCAAGCCGACTTTCGACTAAGAAATGGGTCGAGAGTCTGATTGAGTCCAGATTCCATCGAGATTTGTGTAAACACCGAAGAAAAGTTGAAAACAGATGAAAAAGTGTTGAAATCATTCATAACTAAGTAGAAAAGTGTGATAATCTTTTAGATCTGGGACCAATCTCGATTAAATGATGCTCCATCGCAGTTTGCCTAAGCAAAACGAGTGGAAACCATTTTCAATAGGTCCAAATCAGATGATTTCGAGGAAAAGTTTAAGTGGGTGGGTGATTTTGATGAAGAAGATGGAGTAGAAGTGATTAGAGATGAAGATTAGCGAAGGTTTGTGGGAAAAAGCTTACAAAATGGCCTTGAATCGCAGTAGAGTCTTGGGGAGCGGATG
Organism: Helianthus tuberosus; assembly: GCA_030545235.1. NCBI lineage: Eukaryota > Viridiplantae > Streptophyta > Magnoliopsida > Asterales > Asteraceae > Helianthus > Helianthus tuberosus. The sequence continues at coordinate 56,408,750 of CM060411.1, read as the reverse complement.
AGAGTGTCAAAGTCTGAGAATGGGGGTGTACGGCTAGTATTTATTGGGAGTGAACGAGGGTTAAGTCGGTTGCACGAGTGGTAGCGTTCAAATGGCTCCATCCGGTTGGATGGTCATCCGGACGAATGGTCATCCGGTCGGATTGTCATCCGGACGGATGGTCATCCGGACGGAGACGGATGGTCATACGGGCGGATGGTCATCCGGGCGGATGTCCATTCGGACGGAAGGCCATTCGGACGGTCGTGTTTGCGCGAGGTAGTTTTCTAACTTTTGTTCGTTTGTTAAGGGTTGCGTTTAATCGAGTTGCGAGTGAGCGTATAAGCATATAAGCATTGCGTTGATAACCACATAACATTCAACAAATAATCACACAAATAACACACATAACATAATTAAATCCGCGTTTCGAGTTTGCGTTGCAATAGCGTTTAAGTAACAAGAATTTAGATAAGCGATGTAGATTGCGGCAAAATGCATTTAAGTAGTAAGCGTCGTAGTAAGCGTTATAATAAGCATTGTAATACGATAACTGTGATTGAATAAGAGTTGTAATTTACGTTTTAAAAAAAATGCATTGAAAATATAGTTTAACCCATTGCGTTAATCGAATCCCAAGAGTACAAGCGCTCACGAAAAGAAATGACAGCGATAGTTAACGATCCAAAAGATTGGGTTGTTACACCCTCCCCTACTTTAGGAAATTTCGTCCCGAAATTAAGGAGCAAGCGTAACAAAGAGTTGTGGTTATTTAGCTTTCATATCACTTTCGAGTTCCCAAGTGAACTCGGCGCTGCGTTTGCCTTCCCAAGGAACCTTCACTGTAGGAATGCGAGAGCGTCGAAGTTTCTTGGTCTCTTGATCCATGATTTCTACAGGCTTTTCCACGAAGTGTAGAGTCTCGTTTATTTGCAAATCTTCAAGAGGCACGTGAAGATTCTCCTCAGTTAGGCACTTTTTGAGGTTTGTGACATGGAAAGTCGAATGTACATTGCTGAGTTCTTCCGGTAATTCGAGTCGGTAGGCCACTTTGCCAATTCTTTCCAGAATCTTAAAGGGTCCCACGTATCATGGCGCTAGCTTTCCTTTATTGTCGAATTCGATCACCTCATTCCAAGGTGAAACCTTTAGGAGTACATGAGCACCAACTTCGAAATCAAGGGGCTTGCGGCGTTTATCGGCGTAACTCTTCTGACGACTCCGAGCTTTCAAGAGATTGTCTCGTATTTGGAGGATTTTGTCAGTTGTTTCTTGTGATAACTCAAGACCGGTGATTTGAGCATCTCGGATCTCGTGCCATACGATAGGCGATCGACATTTTCTACCATACAATGCCACAAAGGGTGCCATTTGAATACTAGCATGATAACTGTTATTGTACGAGAATTTTACTAGAGGTAAATGTGAATCCCTTTTGGTCACGATAGTATTGCTATGGACTTCATAACCAAACTTCCTCGTACACCTTCTAGTCACGATAGTATTTGGATGATTATCGATCGCCTGACCAAATTTGCTCATTTCCTTCCTATTCGTGAAGACTTCAAAGTTGAACGACTTGCTCGACTCTACACTGACGAAATCATATGCCGTCATGGTATTCCACTCGACATCATATCCGATCGTGATGGTCGTTTCACTTCGCGTCTTTGGTAAACTTTCCAGTCCGCTATAGGTTCTCATTTGAATCTTAGTACAGCCTTTCATCCTCAAACGGATGGACAGACTGAACGTACTATCAAAACCCTAGTGGATATGCTTCATTCTTGTATCATCGACTTTGGTGGTAGTTGGGATGTGCACTTACCCTTGATCGAATTCTCGTACAACAATAGCTACCACTCCAGTATTCAAATGGCTCCTTTCGAGGCATTGTATGGTCGCAAATTCCGATCTTCTTTAAGCTAGCATGAGATTGGTGACAAACAATTCACTGGCCCTGTGATCATAAAAGAAACAACGGATAAGATTCTTCAAATCCGTGACAATCTACTCAAGGCTAGAAGTCGACAAAAGAGCCATGCTGACAAGCGAAACAAACCATTGGTATTTAACGTTGGTGATCATGTTCTACTCAAAGTGTCTCCTTGGAAAGGAGTAGTTCGTTTTGGTAAATAGGGAAAACTTGCCCCTCGCTATATCGGTCCTTTCAAGATACTCGAGAGGATTGGCAAGGTGGCTTATCGACTCAACTTACCTCAAGAACTCAACAACGTTCACCCAACGTTTCATGTCTCAAATCTCAAGAAGTGTCTTGCTGAAGAAGGACTCCAATTCCTCTCGAAGATCTCCAAATCAATGACACTTTGAATTTTGTGGAGAAACCCGTTGAAATCATGGACCGAGGTGTCAAGAAACTGAGGTGTAGTCAAATTCCTATCGTTAAGGTTTGATGGCAAGGAAAACGTGGCGCTAAATTTACTTGGGGAACTCGAGAGTGATATGAAGACCAAGTATCTGCATCTTTTCGTTAGTTCTACCTAGATTTCGGGACGAAATTTCCTAAAGGAGGGGAGACTGTAACGCCCTGCTTTTTCGTACTTTCTATATTTGGAAACCCTTGCTTGTAATTCTATTATTGGAAACTTTGTATTCTTGTAATCGTTGTTTCATTGTAATCCTTGTAAAATCCGAGACTTGAATCATAATGGAAATTCGTATTTCTTCACCTACTTGTTATACACATCTCATAATTGCTTATACGATCAAACTTGTTAATCATATGACACTATAATCGCAACTTGTGGAAATTACGTCAAACTTGTAAACATGTGCCTTGTATGCTAAGTTACACAAATTCGATACTATTTCTCGACAAATAAACATGTTTATACTCGTTTTATGTTTAATTTATGATATAAATACATTCCATACTATTAACTATGGTTACTGTGCTTAAAACACTTTGAAAATGACTTAAAGCATGCAAAATAGGAATTTAGGGGTGAAAATTGTCAAAAAAACCAAACATGTGACCAGGCCCGGGCTCTGGCAGCCCGCGACCCGGCCCACCTCCATGTTCGCGGCACGCGAGGCCGTGTATTCGAGAAACAACTAAGCAGGTTTGTTTTAGGCGCGACTTTGAGTGTTATTTTGAGTTTTTAAACTTGTTTTAGCATTTAATACACACCAACTTCAACCCTAAACACTTCCCTATAAGAACCCATCATTCTCCAAGCATTTTTCACTTTGCAACTTGTCTAAAACACTCTAAAATCAGTCTATCATCTGCTGTGAATCAAGAACATAATCAGAATCATTCCAAGTTCTTCAAGTGAGCATAACTCACTTATTACTTAGTCTTTTTCATCCATTCTTCTTCTCAAACACTTTGATCGACCTAAGGAACATTTCCACAGGTTTTCCATGGAAAACCAAGGTCTGGAATGTCACCAAATAGGCTCCAAAGTGGACTGAAGTTTCTGTTTTCACTTAAACTTTATTAATCTTAGTTAAACTTGAGTTTAACTCATCTCAAACCCGTGTCCTTATGCTCATAATCAATTGAATGGTTAGTTGGGCTTAAAAACAAGGCTTAGATAATTAAAATCAAAGGTTAAAATCTCAAAAACATTCTGTTTTGTTTAGGGTTTAACCCACAAGTAGTGTACAAACTCAAGGCTTATAGGTTGTGTGATTATAGGACTAGCTTGGGCTATCCTACATGAAAATCCACACACTACTTGATGTTTTTCCATAGATTAGTTGTTCATTTTCCTTTCTTACTTGTAAGTTCATGACCCTCCTTGTTGTTTCTAACAACAAGTGTAGTGGTGAACAAAGAGGTACCTAAATGGAAGCTTTATTCTTCCTACCTCATGCATGAATTATATGTTACACAAGAGGTTCCTAAATGGGGGATTCATCCCTCTACCTCATGCTTGACCTATATGACATTATAATATTTATATAATACTCCTATATTATCTATATAAACCATATATATAAGTAACTAGACCTTGATGATAACTTAGTAGTTACTTGTCAAGAATATGTTACATCATCTATGACCATACACTTGTTACGATTCTAATGGGTCGTTGAATCCATGAAAACACACCAACTCCTTTGAGTTTCAATAGTGTCAAGAACAAGTGTTACGTGTACAAGATGATTACTTTCACTTATGTTACTTTTCATACACTTTAAATTCCGAATCTATAATCTTCCGTTTAATCATCCAATACTCACACCTATGTTTCTTCGTGTAGAAGGACAAGGTGCTCCCCTTTGACCAACCACCAACACTCGCGGGATTAGCAAGTAGGAAAGCTTGCAAAACCGTGAGTATACTCGATCCCGTTTTCCTTTTATCACTTTTGGGTGCAACATGTATGATTACAAAAATTACACTTCACGAAACTATTTTAAACTCTATCCATGCTTAACATGAAACTATATGATGCTTGTTTAGATTTGTATGCTAATGTAAACTATTTGTGTTGATTATATGCTTCATTAACTTTGCTAGCCTACCTTAACAATTATAGCGCTATAGGATTAACTCACCGCCCATGAAACTTGGGGTATTGTTAAGTTAAACATGTTAACCTCCCGTTACTCTATTTGGGATAGGCTATTTTAGCGCGTTGGATTCTTGGGTTTGAACATATAGTACACTGTTTCGGCATGCTTGTAAACTTGCTTAATATGATTCATGTTGGATATGAGACTTTAAACTATTTTATGCTATATTATGCTATGTAACAAAACTTGTCTACTCGCCAACTTTTTGATGATATATTTTAATACATGTTGCAGGTTGATTAATGAGTTGATGTTGAAGAAATGCAATTTAGGTGGACTTAGATACACACCTAGATTAATTTATCATTTGATGTTATGTTTGTTTTTGAGACAATGTTAATCTTTTTGTTTGAATCTTGTATGACAATTAGTATTGCAATGAAATTTAAATTTAATCTATATTGTCACATAGTGTTATGAAGTCTCTTGCAATCTCATTTTCGTCTCATCCCGATGTTTCCGCCATCAGTTGGGGTGTGACAACTCCTAGTTGCGAGAACCGTAGGAACTACTCTAAACAAATAGTGTATCGACACATCAGCATATACACTCCTTTTTGCAGAGGGGCGTTTGTGTAAATGCACCCTTTCCCACTACCCCAAACCCTCAAATGTCAATGTCTCTCTCTCTCTTTCTTTAAAGTTTCTAAAAAACTTTGTCAATACCTATACCCATATTAAAATTCTCACAACCTTCCAACTTCTTTCTCTAAAATATATGTTTTTTGAATAAAATCACACAAAAACCGTATTTTGCTCCATCGCAAATATAAATCCATAATCAGATCTGGTGCAAATCCAACTGATCCACCTCAAATCCGACCACCTCGCAGGTCCCCATCGGAGTAGCCTTTGAATATGTGATGGAGTTTTACAAATGGTAGATCTCGGCGAGTTGATTCTGGTTGAGTAAAGCTCTACTCATCATCGATAGTATTCCAAGATCTGACGGGATATTGCTGGAGATCGTATTAGTGTTCAGATCTGGAAGCATTAAGCTTTTGAGACTAAAAATCGTTGCCGGAATCTCGCTGGAAATTTTGTTATCCACGACGTTTAACATGATTATAGTCTCGTCAGAGTCTGGAGAGGAGGTAGCTACAACGGACCCACTTTTGGGATCCGGGTCTTTCATGGATCCGAACAAAAATAGAGGAGGCTAGAAAAAGGTCTTCGAAGAAGCAGATATCGTAACAACTCCTGGCCCTCTGCTTCAGAAAAGTACCAGGCCTATGTGGCTTCTTAGCTTCCTAAAGGTTAGGAAATGATTAGAAGAAGCATATTCTTGAGCCACCCAGGGCATTGTTGATGTGTGAAAAGTGTATATTAATTTCGAAACAAGTTTTAAAATGGAATCGCTTCTAAACCACACACAATCGGCAAGTGCACCGGTCGCAGTGTAGTGTAGATGGCAAGACCGGAAGTCAATCCTTGGACACTATGGGCGAAATTTCGATACTTAACCTCTATAAAAAACCTAGCTTATTTTGATTGGGAATTTTGTTTTGAGAAACAAATATCTTTAAACTAAAAAAAACAATTTAAATAAATAGACGACCAAACAACAGCAAGCGCACCAGGGACGTCTCCGAAAATGTTCGAAAATCTTTAGGCCCTGTGCGAATAGAAAATATGGGCCCCTTAAATCTAAATTTTTAAAAAGAATATATATTAAAAAAATAAATATATGAAAATGAATTAATGTAATTTGAATTAACACAAATCATTTAATGTAACTTGACAAAATTAGGCAATTAATGCCATTTGCATTTAATAAATAAATAAGAAACAAAAAGAAAAACAAAACTGAGGACGTCGGGAAAGAGACTTTCAAACCACCAAACCAAGTTCTTTAGGATGGTATTTTTATGACTCATTACGTATATATTTTAACTTTACAGTGTAAAACTAATACAAAAAAATTGGGCCCTCGATGGGTTTGGGCCCTGAGCCGTCGCCCATCTCGCACACCATTTGGGCCTGCCCTGAAGCGCAGACAACTAGAGACTGGACTAAAACTCAAGTATTCGAAAAATAGGCTACCTATGCGAGAATCCCTAGACTCATGAATAAAATCTTAGCCTTGGTTTCGAATGAAGACTCTGTCTAACCCGATAAACCCCCGGAAGGTAAACCGAACCCAACAGTACGACAAGTGATGAAATGCTAAAATGGACCCTTGAATTGTCAACCACCAAGTCCCACAACTATCAGGTATAAAGTAATTTATTTACTAAAACCCTAAAATTATGAAGCAGAAATAACTAAGAACACCGAGACCCTAGGAAACTCTAGACACGAATAAACAGATGAACCTGAGTTATCGGCCACCCAAACTGCCAAACAACGCCCAACTAATAACCTAGCAATTCTTGATTAGATTTCTCACCTCTAGAAAAGATTGCACGTTTTAATTAATTGGTTTTAATAATTATTAAACTTGAATTAGATTTCTCACTTTCAAGGTCTAGACCAAAAGATTACAACCTAGACTGACTCCCGGCTCTAAAGTATATTTCTAAGTATCTAGAGCAAATAAAACCAACAAATAAATTATCAAACCAATTAAAACCAACACCCAAATATTTAGACTCGAGTTCTAAAATTATAACATATAAATCATCACATTCATTTAAAACCAAAAGTTAATCAATCAAACAATCAACTAGTTCATCAACCGTAGGCAACCATAATAAATTTAGCCACTCATACTCAAGAACGAAACAAAAACAAATTTAAAGCAAACGGGTCTAGAAAACATTGTCAAATATTCAAGTGCTGATAAACAGAAAATATAAAACATAGTATCTAACCGAAAGCTTTAATCTTTTACTTATTCGACCCCAAGCTTCTCCCCTCTAAAAAAATATATGCTTTCGTATTCAGCCTTTACACCCCCTTATGCCTTCTGTCTGTCGTCTGCCCTCTCGTACAGTAGGGTGGGTTCTCATATATTTTTTGTTGTATGTTATGTTACCCTTTTTTATTTGTTCTCTTTATGGGCTTGAAGCCCAAGTCAACTCATGATAAAAGGCCAAATGTTTTAGTCATTCCAACTTGCCGCCTTTTGTTCCCCTTTTTATATTATTCTCTCTTTCTAAAGTCCACCACTAAGGGGCTGTTTTTTTTACCTCTTAATGAGATTCTTAATAGTTCAGACCTCTTACTTGTTCAGCACTTAATGGTTCAGACTATTTGTTTCACGAGCAGATGTCTGAATAGTTTAAGACATCCAATCTGAATTGGTCAGACATTTGCCTCTGAACGGATGAGCATTATACAGCCTCTTAATGGTTTAGACCTCTTACTGGTTCAGCACTTAATGGTTCAGACCTCTTACTTGTTCAGCACTTAACCATTCAGATGTTACCAAACAACCCCAAATATTCACTTGCGTCCATCTCATGCCAATTTCCCATATCTTTACATTTTTGTATATGCCATGATGTTGCCCTTCATTTAATTCCAAGTTAAAGATCACAATTGAAAGGCTTCATTTTTATATCTTTCAATCTGTAAGTAGTTGGAAACCCAAACAAACAAATATAACAAATTAATTAGTTTTCTTTAATTGGCATTAGTTACTTTAATAACTCAATTAATTGTCTTAATAACCATTTATATATTAATTTTACAAGTCGAAAGCTTTTTATATTTACTATTATTTTTATATGAATTCATTATTTTGCTCATTTCATTTAAAACGTTTAAACTTCAAATATGAACTAGTTATGAATGGAATTCAAGAAAAACAGCTCTAAATCTATTCAAAAGTGTAGGAATATTTATATAAAAATATGTATAATTTAGTGCGTATCAAATATCCCTACACTTAAACTTTTTTCGTCCCTGAAAAAACTATATGCTGCGGAATCATAGTCAAAGAAAATATTCGGCCTCAAAAATTAAATTATTTAATTACAAATCAAACACATGCTAACTTACGATTTCGGGTATAAGATCCACTTAAACTCAACACCGGTTCCTAGGTCCTTATTGTTTGGGTCAAAAATTCCCGAAGCAATTAAGTGATCAAAAATTGCTAGAAATGAGAGAGTGTACGAGTATGAGAGCCCGAAAAGTGTGTGTTTCCTATGATCCAGCACCTTGTATTTATAGTTACATGAATGAACAAACTGTCCTATTATTCTGGGATACTCTGAATATTCTTTAAAGACCGTTGCAAACCATTTCTTCCGGCATTAACGTCTTTCTTCCAACTTATTTGAGTGAGTCTTCAGGAGAATTGGTCTTTGTGAACGTTAACACCCTGTAGCCACAGCCTACAAGCAAATCGTTAGTTACAATCAAGATACTCCCTCAGGATATTACGAATATCCTGGTTCAGTATCCTAATCACAGATAGCTAATATAAATTCAAGATATATTGTCAGGATATGGGTTCAGAATTCCACTCATAACAATCCCAAAAATATTGCCGTTGGGAATCCCTGATCTAACGATAATATTTTTTAATTTTCCAAGGCCCTTAATGGATTTGAAGATATGATGTGACATGGAACAACTCCCCATGCGATTTTCACTCATTGTTTACCTATATCTTCTCCTATTTTTCTTCCTTTTAATTACCATTGCAGAGATCATAAAGGTAATTCTCTTTCTTCTTTCTCTCTATCTTTTCACCTTCCCTTTCTTTATCACCGGTCAATCATGGCAAGACAAACTCGATCCTCCTTTGGAGATTCGGTTCCGATGTTCACGGCTCAAAACCTACTCCAAAATCCAGAGCGGGAAACCTGCACATTTGATAATGCCTACATAGCAGCCCTTCGATCATCCGACATCTTTCTGGATGGTGCGATTTTCTAGCCGTTTGATCGGGATCTCCGATCTGTGACAACTGTGTTTTGTAATCGATGTAAAATGTAAAACAATGTTAATTATTAATAAAACAATGTGCTTTGGTGTTATTATATATGTTTTGGTGTTATTATGTGTGTATTTATGTTTGATTATTTTTCGATTTGATTCGATTCCGATTTCAAGCTTTAAATCGCTTTCTAGAAGGTTATACGAAAACTGGTGCGTAAACGTAGTCAGTTTAACACGACAAACACTTTGGAATAGTGACATGGGCTTGACATACCTTAAATAACCTTCACATAACTTAGAAATAAGTTTTGAATGGTTTGGTGTGTCGAAATCAAGTTTGTTCGATCGCAGGGACTATTTGTGTCAAACTGCGAAAGTGTGTCGATTCGTGTGTTAACGAACATTCTGGAACTTGATCATAAATTAAACATGCCCTAAATATCCTTTACATAGCTTAGAAATAGGCTTTGAGGTGTTTGCTGCGCAAAAAATAAACTTACTTGATCAATAGGGACTAAAAGCGTCAAAAAGTGCATAAGTTTGCATTTTCGCGCATATCTTACGTTCTGAATATATCCAGACATCCAAAAATTTATGTAATCATTAAAATATTTTATTTTAGTGATTGGCATGATAAAATTCCATTCGTCGCTTAATTTGGATCGTTTTTGCGTCCGTTACGACTTCCGTCGTAATTAACCGAATAACGCAACCGTACGACCAAATGAACCGACATCCGAGATTTTTTTGGGCATATTTTAAGTTCCCTATACTTTAACATCATTTTAGAGCTTTGAAATGAGGTTAACGGGGCTTAAACGTGTCAAATATGCATCAAAATACAAGTTTTCCAAGTTCAGGGACCAAAAGTGCAAATCTGCCAAACATCCCGGGAGGGGCGCGTAAGCCTGGTCTTGTTCCTACGCGGCCCACGTCAGCTGCCCAGACAGAAACATTGAACTTGGTCCATTTTTGAGGTTTTGATGGTTTTAAACCCCTGATTTGGCATACTTTGGGCTGATATTAATTGATTTTTAGTATTCCCATGGTTTTGAAAACCATGTGCCCAAGTGGAGGGCCAAGATCGAAGCACGAATTTCGAGAAATAATCCTAACGGTTTACCGAAAGCTATAAATACCCCAAGCTTTCATTCTCATTCCTCACAATCTGATTCAAATAGCTCTAAGTTGGGGTTTAACACTTCATACCTGAGCAATTTGAATCAAGATCTTCTAGCTTGGACCCTTTGTAAGTATTCTTTCGTGCTTTTCTGCATTTTTAGCACGAAAGTCAAACAGTGTTTGACTTTCTGCTTTGACCAAGTTATGGTCAACACAAAGTTCGTTTGAACTTTGCAACGTGAGCGTAATCACGATGGTTATAGTCCTGTGTGACTATACCTACTGATTACCACGTTTACTAGGTGTAGTGACCAGTCATAGTTTCGGCCAAAATGCGTATTTATGCGTATTTTGTAACCAAACTATTCTTGGGTATCAAAACCATTTGTTTTTATATCAAAACCTGTTTTCTAACTTAGTTAAACATGTTTGAACATGTCTAGCTCGTCACTTTTAGTTTAGTGTTTGTGTAGAGTCGTAAGTCAAGTGGTCTAAACAACCACTTAGACTTTCGAACTCGACCCGTTTGGTCGATCATTAGGATCCGACCAAGCATGTTTAGTGACCATAGTTGCATAGGGAATAACCTTCCGAGGTTATACCTTATGGTCACCTAGTTTAATTAGTTGGATGATAGATAGTTTATAGGCCTTAGGTAAATGACCAAAATGCCCTTTTCATGCATAATTGGATTTTAAGCATATGTAACCTAAACTTTTGTCACTAAACTGATTATGCAACTTATTTAAACATGTTTAGGCATATAATACTTGTCATAGGACTAGTTAGACATCTCGAACGCGCGTTTGTGCGAACGACGCGTTAAAGTGGCGTAAGCTACCTTAATGGGTCATAACGGGTAGAAAGCACTTAGGTTAGGTTCCGATTTAGAATGTAGGCTTTGTTAAACCATATCACATGAGTCCCAATACTCATTTGGTTTACAAGACTTCATTCTATCCTATCTTCCAAATTAGGTGTCCATTATTTATCTAGTGATCCGATTTCTAGGTGCTGCTTGATTTCTTTGTTTTGCTTGAGCTTTGTTGAGTTCTTTTTATTGAGGATACTTTGCACTTCAAGTGAGTACATAGTTCCCCTATTTTACTATTTTCGATTGTTTTGGGGTGATTCAGATGTGTTAAATGTTTTCGAGGTTTTAACGATGGTTTCAAAAACGATTGATATGGTTTATATAAAACTAATAACGATTTCGATAATGTGAACAAACTTGTTGGACGTATTTACATAACGAATGACATTCATTAACAATGATCAAGTCGACCAGTATTAGGTTATGGTACCATAGGATCTGACAAATCCCGTTATCAGACTGCACCCATGGTTATATGTGGGGGTTATGTGGGTAACGACTGAATCTGTGATTGTTAATTTACCCTTTGGTGGTTTATTAATGCGAGAATTGGCGATGGACGAGTCACGAAGGTTTGGATGTTATTAGCGAGACGACCAAAAATAGTTTCACAATTAAAACGAGAGTGATTTAAACGAGTTAAACGATTTAAACGAGTTAAACGATTTGGAAATGATTTGAACAAGTTAAACGAGTTGGGTAAACGATTGGTTTTTGGTTAGTGTTTAGATACCGGGACGGGTGTAATGTGATGAAAACATGGTAGATACGCCGCTGGTACTTCTTATATATAAGTGTTTTCATCATATCACATACCGTGGCGTTATTTAGTTCACTTGGGTAAATGATTTGAAACAATGTCACATAACGATGTTTTCTAAATGATATAAACCATACGAGTTTTGTTAACGAGTTTTTACGAGATGTTTTACAATTTGGTTTACTAAAACAAAGGTTTTGGGGTTAAGAATCATGGCTACGAGATTTTATAAACTATAACCCCCTTGATTTGAGTTGGTTAATTATGTTGCAATACTATACACTTTTCAAAACAAGGTTTTTAATAAGGTATTGCAACATGTAAACGAGCCATGAATTCGATGATCTCATAAAACCTATGTGCTCGCCATCATTTCTTTGCTGACTTTGTTTTTACATATGTTTCAGGTGTTGTTGCAAGATGTTGATTGCTAGGATGCATGTTCACATAGGATCTGGACGAGGCCTTAGTGACATAATAACAATGATAGTCAATGTGTAACTTGTTTGTTTGGTTTTAAGACGATGTTAATGTTTAATATTATCAATAAAACGAAACTTTTGTATCCATGGTTGTGAAACAATAATTATGTTGCAACACTCCCCGATGTTTCCGTCGCGGTTTCGTTGTTTTAACGCGGTCGGGGTGTGACAGAAGAGTTGGTATCAGAGCCAATGGTTGTTGGGAATTAGGTTATTAGTAATGCTTTGACCTAGACTATAACTTCCTAGGACCCTAACGCAAGTTTTCTTGCGTTTAGATTTTAAAACAAAACCGTCGCCTATCCTTAGGTGATAACCACAATGAGAACACAAATTTCGAATCCGCTTCGAAAATTAACCATCTGTTCTAGGATGATTGATTACTAGGTTTTGAACCCTCTAAGTTTTCAAAATCTCATCAAAGTTTGGGTCTTATAATGTGAACACGTGCAAACTAAAAGGGTGAATGCCTGTACCCTGAGTTTTATGTCTAAGTCTAAAGTGTTCGTACAAATCCACATAATCAGACCAGTCACTCTTACCTGGGAACTCTTGGGGTAAGTGTTCACTTATAGGCGAGCATGTCTTCGGCGATACATTATATTGACCCATTTACTTTGATTAGTCACTGCGTGTCATTTGTTTGTTCGAGGTAACGAACGAATGATTGCCTTCCTTGTGTTTTGTTGATGTTTTCCATACCTCTTATGTTTTTCCAATTGTTGACTTCACTCGTTTCTCATGTTTCCTAGTTCTTTTTAGAAAATGCCTCCTCGACGTGATGCACAATCTTTAAATAACGAAGAAGTTGCAGCCCTTGTCGCTCAACAAATGGCTGCAGTGCTTCCGAACGTAGTAACCCAGATCCATCAATTATACAACAACAACAATAATAATAATTCTCAGTGTAATTTCAAGAATTTCAATTCGGCTAAACCACTGAAGTTTTCTGGGTCTAAAGGAGCAACCGCGCTCCTGCAATGGTTTGAAAGTTTGGAGAGCACATTCAGACATATGCAATATCCGAATGAGCGTAAGGTTGAATTTGCATCCAGTGTGTTCGAGAAGCATGCTCTTACATGGTGGAATGGTGTTATGCGTGATAGGGGTGCCGATGTGGCGATGGCACAAACATGGGAAGAGCTTCGAGCTCTCATGATGAGAGAATTATGTCCTCGTCATGAAATTCGAGCTTTGGAACAAGAATTCGATGATTTGAAACAAGATGGGGAGAACACCGTGCGTATACGGATCGTTATGAGGAGCTCAGTTTGTTGTGTCCTACTATCGTTACCCCGTTGGAAAAAGCAATAGAGAGGTATATCGATGGTTTACCCGATTCTGTGCAAGACATTGTGACTAGCAGTAATCCTACTACTGTCCGTCAAGCGATTGAATTGGCTGCTACTCTGACCGAGTCTCAGGTCAGAAAAGGTAAACTGACCCGCAAGGGTGACAAGAAGAAGTTAGCCGATTCTGCACAAGAAAAGGGTAAGGGTAAGAAGAAGGGAGAATCTTCCAAGAAGTCAAGGAAGCACAAGGCTTCCCAAAACTTTGTCATCACTGCTCAGAATCCTCAGAACCCACCGGCTCAACCTCCTGCGAAGAAAGTGTATGTTGGTACCGCACCCCACTGTGCTCGCTACAACGGTCATCATGTTGAACAACAAGCTTGCAAGCAATGCACTACGTGTGGTAAACTTGGGCATCTGGCCAACATTTGTCGCCTGGGTCAGAATCAAGCTGCTCAGGTTCCAGCACAGGTTCAGTGGAATGCAGCGAGATTCCCACCAGGTTCGTGTTACAATTGCGGTGAAATGGGTCATTTCCGCAACAACTGCCCGAGGTTAGTGAATCCGAATGCCGCTGCAAACGCAAACCCCGCTCGTGGGTGAGCGTACAATTTGAATGCAAACGAGGCGAGAGCTGACAACGAGGTTGTCAATGGTACGTTTCTTGTTAATAATCGACCTGCATCTGTTCTTTTTGATTCTGGTACCGATAGAAGTTTTGTTTCGTTGTCATTTCAGCCTTTGCTTGCGATACCTAGAACTAAACTGAGGAAACCCTTATCGGTCGAAGTTGCTACTGGTAAACCTCTTGTACTCGATTCTGTTATTCGTGATTGTCAGTTGAACCTTGATAACCATCTTTTTCCTATTGACCTCGTGCCGATGCAACTTGGGAGTTTCGACATTATTGTAGGGATGGATTGGTTGACTAAATTTCATGCTGAGGTGGTTTGTTTCGATAAGATTGTTCGTATTCCTCTTTCGTCTGGTGAAGCCCTAGAGGTTCGTGGCGAGAAACCATCTAGTGGATTGAAACTTATGTCGTGTACGAAAGCCCAAAGTTATTTGCGAAAAGGATATGCTGCTTTTCTGGCACATGTCACCGAGGAGAAAGGCAAGAGTAAGCGTATTCAAGATATTCCGATTGTTCGAGATTATCCAGAGGTGTTTCCCGATGAACTGCCTGGTTTGCCTCTAGTTCGTCAAGTCGAGTTTCATATTGATCTTGTACCCAATGCCAACCCGATTGCGAAAGCACCTTATCGTCTTGCACCGTCTGAGATGCAAGAGTTATCGAAACAGCTTCAAGAGTTATCTAATAAAGGATTCATCCGACCGAGTTATTCGCCTTGGGGCGCTCCAGTCCTTTTTGTGAAGAAGAAAGATGGATCATTTCGAATGTGTATCGATTATCATGAGCTTAATAAGCTTACCATCAAGAATCGATATCCCCTACCACGAATTGATGATCTCTTCGACCAGCTGCAAGGTGCTTCATGTTTATCCAAGATCGATCTGCGTTCTGGGTATCATCAGCTTCGTGTTCTCGAAGAAGATATTCCCAAAACTGTTTTCCGCACAAGATATGGGCATTACGAGTTCACTGTCATGCCTTTTGGTTTGACGAATGCCCCAACTATCTTCATGGACTTAATGAATAGGGTCTATAAACCTTATTTAGACAAGTTCATCATTGTGTTCATTGACGATATTCTCATCTATTCAAAGTCTCAAGTCGAGCATGAGCAACACCTTCGTTTAACACTGGAACTCCTGAAGAAGGAACAACTTTTTGCTAAATTCTCCAAGTGTGAATTTTGGCTTAAAGAAGTTCAGTTTCTGGGTCATATAGTTAACGAGCAAGGTATTCATGTGGTTCCATCCAAGATTGTTGCAATTAAGGATTAGAATACACCAACGACACCCACAGAAGTTAGTTCTTTTCTCGGACTTGCTGGGTATTATCGACGGTTTATTTCAAACTTCTCGAAGATTGCGGTTCCACTCACTGCTTTGACTCAGAAGAATAAGCCTTTTGAGTGGGGAGCCAAGCAAGAAGAAGCGTTCCAAACAATGAAACAGAAGCTGTGTGATGCTCCTGTTCTATCTTTGCCCGATGGAAACGATGATTTCGTTGTCTATTGTGACGTGTCAAATCTAGGCCTTGGTTGTGTCCTTATGCAACAAGGTAAGGTTATTTCGTACGCGTCGAGACAGCTGAAAGATCACGAGAAGAACTACACAACTCATGATCTTGAGTTAGGAGCTGTAGTTTTCGCACTCAAAATCTGGAGACGCTATCTTTATGGCACGAAGTGTGTGGTTTTCACAGACCACAAAAGTCTCCAGCACATTCTTAATCAGAAGGAGCTGAACATGAGGCAACGACGTTGGGTTGAACTCTTAAACGATTATGATTGCGAGATTCGCTACCACCCTGGTAAGGCGAATATCGTGGCCAATGCGCTTAGTCGAAAGGAGCGAGTCAAGCTTCATTCTGTTCGAACTCTATCTGATATTCAATCTCGTGTGCTTCAAGCTCAACGATCTTGTGTGATCAAATGCTTATTGAAATATGAGCTACCGCTTCAACTTGAGCTTAAACTCGAAAGGAAAGACGATGGTTTACTCTATTTCAAGGATCGTTTGTGGATTCCAAAGCAAGATGATCTCCACACCCTAGTGATGGACGAATCTCACAAGTCTCGATATTCTATCCATCCTGGTGCTGATAAAATGTACATGGATCTTCGTACTCAGTATTGGTGGCCTAGTATGAAGAAGGATATTGCCTTGTATGTATCGAAATGCCTAACTTGTCTCAAAGTCAAGGCTGAACATCAACGACCATCTGGTTTGCTTGTACAACCAGAGATACCGGTTTGGAAGTGGGTGAACATTGCAATGGATCTCATCACTAAATTACCACGTACATCTAAAGGTTACGATGCTATTTGGGTTGTTATCGATCGATTAACGAAATCAGCTCATTTTATTCCGATTCGCGAGGATCTATATGCTGATAAACTTGCAAAGATTTATGTTGATGAGATTGTATCACGATATGGTGTTCCTTTGGATATCATATCTGATCGTGATGCTCGATTTTCATCTCATTTTTGGAAGACCATGCAATCTGCTTTGGGAACCCAACTAAATCTAAGCATTGCTTATCATCCCCAAACAGATGGACAATCTGAGAGGACGATTCAAACATTGGAGGATATGATTAGAGCATGCGTGATAGACTTTGGTGGTAATTGGGATTCTCATCTTCCATTGATCGAGTTCTCTTACAATAACAGTTATCATGCTAGCATTAATATGGCACCATTCGAAGCTCTCTACGGTCGAAAATGTCGTTCACGTATTTGTTGGAATGAGATCGGTGAAGCTCAGCTTACTGGACCTGAGCTCATTCTGGAAACAACAGACAAGATCAAGAAAATTCGCGATAATCTTGTGATAGCTAGAAGCCGTCAAAAGAGTTACACCGATATGCGACCCAAGCCCCTAGAATTTCAAGTCGGAGACCGTGTCCTACTCAAGGTATCACCTTGGAAGGGAGTGGTGAGATTTGGAAGGAAAGGAAAACTTGCACCTCGATACGTTGGACCATTTAAGACTGTTGAAAGAATTGGAAAGGTTGCCTATCGACTAGAGCTACCTCCAGAGCTTGGAAATATTCATCCGACTTTTCATGTGTCCAATTTGCGAAAGTGTTTAGCTGATGCTGATATTCACATTCCACTCGAAGAGATTCAAATTGATGAAACGATGCACTTTGTCGAGAAACCTGTGGAGATAATGGACCGTGCAGTCAAACAGTTGAAGAACAAACGGATTCGATTGGTCAAGGTTCATTGGGAGTCCAAACGTGGTCCAGAGTTTACTTGGGAATGTGAGGACCAAATGAAGGTGAAATATCCGCAATTTTTCTCACAAGTTTCCTCTAGTTAAAATTTCAGGACGAAATTTCCTAAAGTAAGGGAGACTGTGACAACTGTGTTCTGTAATTGATGTACAATGTTAATTATTAATAAAACAATGTGCTTTGGTGTTATTATATATGTTTTGGTGTTATTATGTGTGTATTTATGTTTGATGATTTTTCGATTTGATTTGATTCGATTCCGATTTCAAGCTTTAAATCGCTTTCTGGAAGGTTATACGCAAACTGGTGCATAAACGTAGTCAGTTTAACGCGAAAAACACTCCGGAATAGTGATATGGGCTTGACGTACCTTAAATAACCTTCACATAACTTAGAAATAAGTTTTGAATGGTTTGGTGTGTCGAAATCAAGTTTGTTCAATCGCAGGGACTATTTGTGTCAAACTGCGAAAGTGTGCTGATTCGTGTGTTAACGAACATTCTGGAACTTGATCATAAGTTAAATATGCCCTAAATATCCTTTACATAGCTTGGAAATAGGCTTTGAGGAGTTTGGTGCGCAAAAATAAACTTACTTGATCAATAGGGACTAAAAGCGTCAAAAAGTGCATAAGTTTGCATTTTCGCGCATATCTTACGTTCTGATTATATCCGGACATCCAAAAATTTATGTAATCATTAAAATATTTTATTTTAGTTATTGGCACGATAAAATTCCATTCGTCGCTTAATTTAGATCGTTTTTGCGTCCGTTACGACTTCCGTCATAATTAACCGAATAACGCAACCGTACGACCAAACGAACTGACATTTGAGATGTTTTTGGGCATATTTTAAGTTCCCTATACTTTAACATCATTTTAGAGCTTTGCAATGAGGTTAACGAGGCTTAAGCGTGTCAAATATGCATCAAAATACAAGTTTTCCAAGTTCAGGGACCAAAAGTGCAAATCCGCCAAACATCCCAGGAGGGGCGCGTAAGCCTGGTCTTGTTCTCACGCAGCCCGCGTTAGCTTCCCAGACAAAAACATTGAACTTGGTCCATTTTGAGGTTTTTTAATGGTTTTAAACCCCTGATTTGGCATACTTTGTGCTGATATTTGATGGTTTTTAGTATTCCCATGGTTTTGAAAACCATGTGCCCAAGTTGAGGGCCAAGATCGAAGCACGAATTGCGAGAAACGATCCAAACGGTTTACCGAAATCTGTAAATACCCCAAGCTTTCATTCTCATTCCTCACAATCTGATTCAAATAGCTCTAAGTTGGGGTTTAACACTTCATACCTGAGCAATTTGAATCAACATCTTCTAGCTTGGACACTTTGTAAGTATTCTTTCGTGCTTTTATGCGTTTCTAGCATGAAAGTCAAACAGTGTTTGACTTTCTGCTTTGACCAGGTTATGGTCAACACAAAGTTCGTTTGAACTTTGCAACGTGAGCGTAATCACGATGGTTATAGTCCCGTGTGACTATACCTACTGATTACTACGTTGACTAGGTGTAGTGACGAGTCATAGTTTCGGCCAAAATGCGTATTTATACGTATTTTGTAACCAAACTATTCTTGGGTATCAAAACCATTTGTTTTTATATCAAAACCTGTTTTCTAACTTAGTTAAACATGTTTGAACATGTTTAGCTCGTCACTTTTAGTTTAGTGTTTGTGTAGAGTCGTAAGTCAGGCGGTCTAAACAACCGCTTAGACTTTCGAACTCGACCCGTTTGGTCGATCATTAGGATCCGACCAAGCATGTTTAGTGACCATAGTTGCATAGGGAATAACCTTCCGAGGTTATACCTTATGGTCACCTAGTTTAATTAGTTGTATGATAGGTAGTTTATATGCCTTAGGTAAATGACCAAAATGCCCTTTTCATGCATAATTGGATTTTAAGCATATGTAACCTAAACTTTTGTCACTAAACTGATTATGCAACATATTTAAACATGTTTAGGCATATAATACTTGTCATAGGACTAGTTAGACATCTCGAACGCGCGTTTGCGCGAACGACGCGTTAAAGTGGCGTAAGCTACCTTAATGGATCATAACGGGTAGAAAGCACTTAGGTTAGGTTCCGATTTAGAATGTAGGCTTTGTTAAAGCATATCACATGAGTCCCAATACTCATTTGGTTTACAAGACTTCATTCTATCCTATCTTCCAAATTAGGTGTCGATTATTTATCTAGAGATCCGATTTCTAGGTGCTGCTTGATTTCCTTGTTTTGCTTGAGCTTTGTTGAGTTCTTTTGATTGAGGATACTTTGCACTTCATGTGAGTACATAGTTCCCGTATTTTACTTTTTTCGATTGTTTTGGGTTGATTCACATGTGTTAAATGTTTTCGAGGTTTTAACGATGGTTTCAAAAACGATTGATATGGTTTATATAAAACTAATAACGATTCCGATAATGTGAAAAAACTTGTTGGACGTATTTACATAACGAATGACATTCATTAACAATGATCAAGCCGACCAGTATTAGGTTATGGTACCATAGGATCTGACAAATCCCATTATCAGACTGCACCCATGGTTATGTGTGGGGGTTATCTGGGTAACGACTGAATCTGTGATTGTTAATTTACCCTTTGGTGGTTTATTAATGCGAGAATTGGCGATGGACGAGTCACGAAGGTTTAGATGTTATTAGCGAGACGACCAAAAGTAGTTTCACAATTAAAACGAGAATGATTTAAACGAGTTAAACAATTTGGAAACGATTTAAACGAGTTAAACGATTTAAACGATTTGGAAACGATTTAAATGAGTTAAACGATTTGGAAACGATTTGAACAAGTTAAACGATTTGGGTAAACGATTGGTTTTTGGTTAGTGTTTAGATAACGGGACGGGTGTAATGTGATGAAAACATGGTAGATACGCCACTGACATTTCTTATATATTAGTGTTTTCATCATATCACATACCGTGGCATTATTTAGTTCACTTGGATAAACGATTTGAAACAATGTCACATAACGATGTTTTCTAAATGATATAAACCATACGAGTTTTGTTAACCAGTTTTTACGTGATGTTTTACAATTTGGTTTACTAAAACAAATGTTTTGGGGTTTAGAATCATGGCTACGAGATTTTATAAACTATAACCCACTTGATTTGAGTTGGTTAATTATGTTGCAATACTATACACTTTTCAAAACAAGGTTTTTAATAAGGTATTGCAACATGTAAATGAGCCATGAATCCGATGCTCTCATAAAAACTATGTGCTCGCCAGCATTTCTTTGCTGACTTTGTTTTTACATATGTTTCAGGTGTTGTTGCATGACGTTGATTGCTAGGATGCATGTTCACATAGGATCTGGACGAGGCCTTAGTGACATAATAACAATGATAGTCGATGTGTAACTTGTTTGTTTGGTTTTAAGACGATGTTAATGTTTAATACTATCAATAAAACGAAACTTTTGTATCCATGGTTGTGAAACAATAATTCTGTTGCAACACTCCCTGACGTTTCCGCCGCGGTTTCGTTGTTTTAACGCGGTCGGGGTGTGACACGATCAGACGTGTCGTCTACCGAATGGCTATGTTTCTTAGCCTTTCCTTTTACCTTGGGCCTTCGATTTCCTTTCCCCAGCTTTATCATGGCCTTTTTCCGTACCACCGGCCTGATTTTCAGCCAAACCATGCCCATGGTTTGAGGGTTTTACTGGTACTCGACCGCATAAAAAACAATCATGTCCCTGACCTTTGCATCAATGAGAAGGTGGTGGAGGCAGCGGTTGAAGCGGGTGAGAAGACGGAGGCTGGAGCGGATGCTGGCGATGGTGGAGCCAAGGATGCTGGCGAGGATACTGCTGCATGAGTGCAGCGAAGTGGGCGATGATGGATAATGATGCCTAGGCCAGAGCCCACTTTTTAAATTTGAATGGTCTGCACTTGGTGAACAATTTACATTTCCTGCTCTTTTACTTTTCCTGCACTTAGAACAATTTTATTTTTCTGCAAGTAGACTAGTATAACAATTAAAGGTGGAGGGATCCTATTGTTTCAGGACGAAGCCTTCAATTGTTTATGTTAATATGTTTTTTGAACAACTTACATTCTTGGTGGATGGGTCTCGGTTTGAGATGAAGCCAAGAATGTAAACATTTGAATCGTTAATATTAGACTAATCTTTAGACCTTATCTCCGTGTTACATGTTGCTTTGAAAAATTTATTCTAAGTATCCTGATAAGGATATTAGCATGATTTTGATTATTTTACCATTCTTGTTTCAAAATGTTTTATAAAAACTTAGTAAAACGTAACTTTTCATAAAAAAAATCCCATTTATTTAGATAAGGCCTTCAAACTTAGGAGAACAGGAATCCGTACCAGAAACACTTAGGTAGTAACTTTCGTTCTTAACCTTAGAACCATTTGCAATGTCCCCAGCATAGATGTCCTCTGTTTGTGCAGGATGTTGCATCAGCATATAACCTACTTATGTATTTCTTTACTTAGTAAGTAAACTTTTCAATCTTCTATCAACAAATAAATGTGTGTAAACACAATAATAGTTTAACATAACTTTGGAACTATCCAAAATCCGTGTTTTGGTGGGGATAAACCCCTAATTTACTGGGGATAAACCCATGTTTCATGCGCTACAGGCGAGAGTGTATAAACTCCAAGACTTAGAAATGTGAAAACCTTTAAACCTTAGAGAGTATGAAAATACCCTTTTGGTGAGAGAGGGTGATCAATCCTCATATACCGTAAGGATCCAGGATATAGCCAATAATAACGAAATTGTCAGCCACTGTTACATGAACTGGTCCCGCCATCTTGAACTATACCCAGATAACTTGCGCTCCAGGCGGGATGCACCGGTGTCGACGTAATCATCTTTATGCCCCAACTCTTACAAAAATTTGTAGTCCTTTTGCTAATGAATTGGGAGCCATTGTCACAAATTATCTCGGCCGGTATCCCGAATCTTGTTAGGATATTCCTCTTAATGAAGGATACCACTTCTTGATCCCTGACTTGGACAAAGGCTTCCGCTTCAACCCATTTGGAGAAGTAATCTGTCATTGCTAACAGGAAAACCTTTCCTCCTGGAGCCTTTGGGAGTTTTCCCACTATATCCATCCCCCATTTCATAAATGGCTAGGGAGATATGATAGGATATAATGGTTCTGCAGGCTGGTGCAGTATGTTGTTATGTCTCTAACATGCATCACATTTTTGAGCATATTCAATAGCATCCTTTCTCATGGTTGGCCAATAATATCCTGTTCTTAACACTTTTGAAAACAAAGATCTACCCCTAGTGTTATGGGTGGTTTTCTACTCGTATATCCTGAATAATATTCTGACTATGTTTCTTTTATTTGTGATCAGGATACCGGATCAGGATATTGGTAACATCCTGATACAGTATCCTGGTGATGACTAATTAATTCACGTGCAGATTGATGGTGCAAGTCTGTAACGTTCAAGTGGACTTCTTCTCCCAAAGACTCGGGCAAATCTGTTGGAATATGAACATTGAAGCCGGAAGACGTGGACTACAACGTTCACAAAGGGAATATTCGTTGTATCCCGGATTTGTAGGCTCATTAGTTAGTTTTGTTTTACTATAAATACGAGTGATCGGATCAGATAAGAACACACACAATCTCTCGCACACTCTTGCTCTCTAGTTGCAAACACTCATAATACACTTACACTTGTAATCAAATCACATTGTAACACCTAGTCGATCCGCATCATATCCTGCACTGTATCTTGATATTTGAAGCATTATGAAGAACAAGGCAGCTGCGATTGTCAGCTCCCGAGGTTTTGTGCCGGCGATCTAGATTTATCAAGGGCTTTCCTCGTACATCCCGTGTCACCCTTTACCTTTTTTGCTCATTGTTTGATTGTTGATACAGCTCGATTTCCTGAGCCGTATCCTGAAAACTATTTTTTTAAACAACTTAATCAGCACATTTTTAATACACATTCTTAGCACACTACCTCGCTTAACAAATTTGATCACTAAATTGCTTCGGTAATTTTTGATCAAAACAATTTGGCGCCCACCGTGGGGCAAGTGGTGCTATTTCTATGAAAAGTTTTTGCAAAATCATTACTTGGTTTTCTATTTTCAAAACTTTTTGCCACACTATTTTCAATTGCTTCGAGATCAAACATGAGCTCTTCTACCATGTCTGCTACAACATCTGCAACGACTGGTTCGGTGCTTCCACCACCTCCTCCAAGAACGCAAGCTTCTTCACAGCCTCATGATATTATCCCTACTCGAATATTCAGGGATCTGCTCCTGTTTTGGCCTCTAATGATGAAATTCTGACTTTATTTGGTAGTATACAGGATCAGATGAAGCAGCAACAGGAAACAAATAAAATGTTGATGAGAGAAATACAGCTCTTGAAGTCTGGTCCGAGTAGACCTGCTGAGGATATTGTCACTCCCCTGCAGCCAAGAGCGTTGAACTTCAGTTCAGCAGTGTACACCGAGGATAACAGGGGGACTATTGTGCCTAGTCATTCCCAGAATCATACTCCTGAGATACCCTCTTCAGTTAGGGTGTCAACTGTGAGAAGTTCAGGATATGCTTCGGGATATGGCCAGAATCCTCAGACTGGTAACGTGTCTAATAATAATAATACCCTTGCTACTAATGGTATTGGATCTTTGCAGGATACAGGTATGACATCAACATTTTCTAGTGAGCTTTAGAAATTGAAGAACATGATATCAAGTGTACCTGGGGTGGTCCAGCCAATTCCAGAAGTATCCCAAGACAGCCACAGGATATCCCGGTTTGCATATCCTATTTTTGATGCTGAAATCCCAAAAAGATTTCAAACCCCCAACATGAAGCTCTACGACGGAACTACGGATCCCGAAGAGCATATTGCTCAATATAGGGAAAGGATGGAAAGTAATCCTATTCCCCCTGATCTTAAGGAAGCATGCCTCTGCAAGGGTTTTGGTTCTACCTTAACAGGATCAGCCTTAAAATGGCTCTTAAACGTTCCTCCTCATTCAATTACATCATTTGCTCATTTAATCAATTTATTTAACAATCAATTTTCTTGCAGTCGAAGTTTCGAAAAACTGACCAGTGATCTCTACAGGATAACTCAAGGACCTTGTAAGTCCCGTAAACTGGATCTTTCAATGATATCAAACAATCACCAAGTTTGTGCGGAATCCAAAGTTGGT
Source organism: Helianthus tuberosus (assembly GCA_030545235.1). Lineage (NCBI taxonomy): Eukaryota > Viridiplantae > Streptophyta > Magnoliopsida > Asterales > Asteraceae > Helianthus > Helianthus tuberosus. The sequence continues at coordinate 56,383,765 of CM060411.1, read as the reverse complement.
GAGATTCAAGAATAACGGAAAATATGAATAACAAAGAACAATACCGAATCACCTTTAAACACTTGCACACGATTCTATTACTATGAAAGCAAAACCGTCTGGTACAAGTTTCCTTTACAATCTATTGCCTCCCACTCTCTGGTTCTCTAGAATTTTGTAACAATAAGGTTCCTAAGGTTCAAACCCTAAAACAAGTCAAAAACTTGTTTATATACATAGACAAGCCCACTTCCCTACATGGGCTCCCCTTGGGCCTGCTTGGCCCACATGGCCTAAAGCTTGGCCCAAGTGACCTATAAAGGTCCAAAACCTAATATAACTAACCCTGTAAAGCCCAGTTCGCAACCATAACCCGTTGTGTTAATTTGATGCGTCAGTCTCACACTTTATGGCCTAACAATCTCCCCCTAGACTGATGCCATCAAATTGTCTTCATAACATGAAATCAGCAACGTCTTCAATGAAGTCTATGGTTGTCACTATGCTGCAGATGTTGTGGAAGTTCTTGACTTCTGAACTCTCAGCACTGGGTCTCTTTCTTCAGCTCTTGTGGTTAGCTTCATATCAGGATCTCGATCAGCATTTGCTTGAAAATCTTGTGGAAAAGAATGTGAGAGGAGGATTCTCAGCAGCTCTTTTCTTCTTCAATCTTTGTCTTTCAAGCAGGTTCACGGTACTTTTTCAAATGCACTTTCATTGTCAGACGACGTTTCGTATCCGGTTCTTCTGACTCAGGTACATCTTGTTGTTGTGCTGCTTCAGGCTTCTTTAGCAACTAACAGCATCTCAGTCTTCATCAACCCCTGTTCTTGATTGAAATCAAGTTCTGGACATGCTCACAAACTCATAAGCAAACATTTCTTATGCAACAGGGAGAGTACCATATGAACACCAGGTACATCCAAGTACTTGTACTCGGATTTCACAATTTAAATTCTTTCAACTTTTGATGATCAGTCAAATCTTCAAGAACGATTACATTTTTTATTTTAAGAAAAACAATTAAACACTCTATTTTTGGATTTTTTGTTTTATAGAAAAGCAAGACACTATTTTTGTATTTTTGTATTTTTGAATTTTGAATTTTTTTTATTTTTAATATTAAGAACTAGAAACAAATAAAAACTCAAAATATAAACAACTACCATAATATACAATTACAATTGCAATGAGATCAAAATTCGTTCTCAGGCAGACTAAGGAACACTTTTCAGTACGAGCCTAATCAAACTGGTCTATGCGATTGCCAATATGTTTGTCCACTTAAACTTTAACGCTCAACTTTCAATTTTTCAACTTCGTGATATGCTTTAGGTAATATTATACTATTATACCCGTGTGTCCCATTCCAAGGCATACCCCCGCGATCAAGGTAAGCACAACGATTCATCGTAACAGGTGAGTATATAGATGTCATCCTTTTTGATTCTTTGAGCATTTGGAATATTCTCATTTTGAGATTTTGATTCCTTAGGGTTTTTGTCCTCTTGGGATCTTTTAAGATATCCTGACTGTGTCTAGGAAACCAAATCACGAGGTTTCGGGCTTTACTTCACTTATCAACACTGATCTTTTACCGAATGATCTAGACGATTGCCAGTATATTTGTCCGCCTAAACTCATCTCCCTAGACCTTTTCCATATAACTGCCTGTAACAAATTTTATCATGTTTTGATTTCTTAACAATGAATACCCAAACAAATACTAATCAAATCCCGGAGTTATATACAGCACACTCTATCATGCAAGTAGCTTCCCTACCACATATTTCACAAGTCCAATCCAAATCTCTGAAATCTTAACTGGGAATAGATTGACAAGAGAACAGAATAGATCTTAAGTAGAGATGGTATAATATACAGATCAAATGAGTTTTTCTCAGTTTGATATAGGTTTCTTGGGTTTCTTTTGGGCACTTGAGGGCCTCTTTCGGGTGTTTAATTGATCTATAGCGCGACAACGTACAGCTAGGTCAGCATGTATCTGGATGCAGCAGAAGCTGACGTTGCCTAGCACCTCCAGGTCTTTGCTTCCGCAAAACAGAGGAGATACACGACTTTTTCAGAGAAGATTTCAGAGTTAGACCAAAATTGTGTGTATCGGGACAACATACAGACATTCAAATAGAAATGAGCTAATTCCAAGTGACTTTCTTTCCTGAGGTCATGTACTAATTTAGTTCTGAACAGAACAGCCAATGTTTCCAGTCTTTAAGGATAAAGCCTACCAACACATCGTGCTAAAGTCAAACTGTTTCGATACTGGTCTTACATGAGTCAGCCCTTCACCATAATGTGAAAATTCATTTACGGAAGGACAGCCAAGATATCCCCGGATGATTCAACAACATAAAGACCCGAAACCTCAGACGTTGGCTATCTATCAACACAAGATTTAAGACCATAAAATCATACACCGTTGGTATGTTACCCACATGGTACATAGTTCATTATGTTTATATCACTTAGTATCTTTTATCATTTGAGCGTCAAGCCTATCGACATATCGCAGTAGATCCTAGTCTTTTCAGCTATGGCACCTTACATGTGTTAGTCAAACCCTTTAACATGAACATTTATTTCACTTCCCATATCATGCAATTTCTCTTTTTGGCTTTTTCATTTTTCAAATGTTTTTGTATTTTTCTCATTTTCTCCCCCTAAATCAATACATATTTACAGCAAACTCTTTTTGTATTTTCTGAGTTTTCTCCTCCTAAACTCTATATCTATATGTTCCTCTCCCCCCCCCCCCCTAAATTTGTGCATAAATCTTGTATTTTTGCGCAAATTTACCATTTACTAGAGAAAGGACACTTTATATACAAAATAATAAACTAAGAAAGAGAGAAAATATTTTTGTTTAACCGTTCTATCATCAGATTAAATACTAATCAATATTCAAATCAAAGTACTGAATTTAAATTGTACCTTTTGCTGATCTTATCTTACTTCTCTTATCTCCTCCAAAGGAAACATATCATCTGTAAAAAAAATTTGAACTTTTTGCAACAGTGAAATGTTACCCGTTTTTATCTCTGGAACAACCGCTATCAACATTCCAGAGATTGTCAACAGCTCCTCCTTAGTTGTTCCTGAAAGGTAAGGAGATTAGTAAGACATGGGTACCCAGGCCATCGTGGTCCTGGGTTTACCTGAAGCATCAATGTAAGACACTTCTTTCAAACACAAGTCCCCTTTTGTTTCAAGGATTGGAGACGTTGCTGCCTTGGATTTGGGTTTCCAAATCTGTTTCGGTTTAACAAACATGTTTGTTGCCTTCGGTTGAGCAACTTAAACTATTTCAGGTTTGTTAGTTTTAGAAACACGTTTTTGTTCCTGAAAAGCTTTGCGTTTGTTTTTGGCAGCGTTCCAATCCCCATCAGAAGGTTTAACCTTGGGATTCACATTCTTCATTGCCTTAGGTGAAGATACCTTCATCGGCTTGGAATGATTGTTATCATTTGGTGTAACCCTCTGATTTCGCATATAATAGGGTACATGGGGACGCCGTGTACAGTTTCTAGCAATATGACCCGCAATGCCACAGTTGTAGCAAGTTTGTCTTTTCATCGAAAGACGTTTTGAGCAGCTTGATTCGCTCTAGCAGGTCCTAAAGGACAAACCGGTCCTTTTTGCGCTGGATGCGCCTGCACATTTCTCTTAGACGAAGACGAATTTGGGTGCTTGTATGTGCTGGTTACAGAAGTCTTGTTGCTTTGAGCACCATTCTTCGTCTTTTCTCCCTGATTGGAGCTTTCAATCACCTTGTCATGAGCCTTATGGGATCGTGATTGTCCTTGATGAGCAGACTTCTTATCTCCTCGACTTTGATCTGCTAGTCTTGGCTCCTTTTGTGTGTTGTGAACCGGCTCACAAACACCAGCACAAGAGTGAGTGTTGACTTTTTGTTGCACTTTTGGACGATGAACACAATTTCTAGCAATGTGTCCAGGAATTCCACAGTTGAAACATGTCTGTCGTTTCAATGTATGGAGATTCTGAGAGCAAGCAGCATTAGCCGATCTGATTGGTGTAGATGACCGAGCTTGCTTAGCTTACTTAGGTTGCTTTGGTTGTGTTCCGTGTGCCTTTTCTGAATTCTTCTGTATATGTTGATCAAAACTAGCACAAACATGAGATTCAGACAGATGATGTTTTTCATCTTTTATAATTTTATCAGGATCATTTTGAAAAGACGATTCAGTTTCTGTTTTAATTTCCTTTTCAGAAACATTTTCTTGTGACTTTTTACTTATTTCAAACCCTTTTTCTTCTTTACTAAATCCAGTTTCAGTTTCAATTTTAGAACATGTTGAAGTCTCATCAACATGTGTTTCATCAACACATGTATCATGTGAATCTGATTCAGGTTTGTTTTCAACTACAGTTTCCAATGGGGTCCCACTAGTTTCAACATTAGGGACACCCACTGAGACAGATTCAGAAGAAGAATCAGGATACTCTTGATTTTCTTGAGAAGAAGTTTCAGTGGTTTCACTGAATGTGTCCTGAGGGACCTCACCTATAACACTGTCATCAACCAAGGGGTTAGTAACATCACATTCACAATCATTAACTGAAGAAAATTCATCACCAGACTTATTGTTCAAAGTTTCAACACAAACATCATCAGTTTTGCCCAAAACATCAGGCTCACTAGACGAAACATAAGCACAAAACGACGCAAACAAAGACCTACTAAAAGCAATATCAGATTCAGTTTGTTCAAAATAATTTTCAGAAATATTAGAATGAACAACTGGTTCACTCCAAAGAACATCTCCACACTTTACTTCAGATACTTTATCTGCACATGAAGACGAAGTGTTAGGATCAATTGAGCCTTTAGAAACAAAATTTATTTGAGTAGATTTCTGCTTCTCAACTGGTTTGCCATTAAATGATGACTTATTGTTTTTGGGACCATAAGTCATTTGACTTTCATTCATCATCTCCTCCTCAGTCATAGGTAAATAAGTATAATTGTCATTATAAGGAGGAGGAGCCTGATTAAAACCCAAACCACACCCTTTCTTTTTCTGATATGCAAGTTGTTGATTACACAAATTTTTAACTAGTTTGCTGGAAGAATCATATTTCTTAATATTGAGTTCATTTATTTGATATCTTTCTCTGATATCTTCCAGTTCTTTGATCAAAATGCATACCTTCTCTTGTGCTTCTAAGAAATGGGCTGTCTTTACACTTACATCATCCTTAAGTTTGATGATGTCTTTTCGCTGAGCTTCAATTTTTTCTTTATAAAGCTTTTCATTTTTTGATAAAGTAAAATTTTTATTTTTAATATCTTGATAGTCTTGAATTAGCTCAGCGTTATGTAACCTATATGCCTCATTTCTTTCTTTACACTCAGGAGTGCAAAAAACAGAAAGTATCTCTTCACGTTCTTTGCTCACAGGTTTGTTAAACATAAATGACATAATTTCAGTGAGTGGTTGATACTATTGTTCTTCTCCTCAAAACACAAACCAAATGAGAATCCGTGTACTTGCTAACTCAAACCCTTTGCACGCGAATGAACCCTCTTTCTGGACCGCGCCTCAAAACCTGTCAGGCCGATATCACAAACGAAACAAACACCCCTTCCTTTTTTTAAATAAGAATATATATATTTTTTATTATAAAAGAATACTTATTATGATAACTCAAGGACCTCAGGAATCCTTGAGAGATTACGTGAACAAGTTTAGTAGGGAATCTCTGGACATCCCACACCTTGATGTTGCAATAGTTGTGCAAGCATTCAAAATGGGTTTGCAAAAGGATTCCCAATTTTACCAGGATCTTGTAATGAATCCCTGCAGGAACCTGGATGAAGCTCGGAACAGGGCTTTAAGATATATTCGGCTGGAAGATGACAAAAAGATGCAAGAGAGGATGAATTCATCTTCATCCTACGAATCGACCAACAGGAAATCAGAATCCTCGTACAAACCATACCGCTCTAAGCCATATGGCATAAATGATAGCAAGAAAGTGAATGCTGTTGAAGACGAGGATCCTGAGGAGTATCCTGAGTTATCAGAATATTGTTTTTCTGTTAATATACCAGACCTGATGTATGTTATGCAGGGTTTAGGAGACAAAGCAAGGTGGCCTAGGAAGAACCAACAGAAAGTTGATTGGAAGGATAAATCCAAGTGGTGTGCCTTCCATGAGGATTTTGGACATATTACAGAAGATTGCATTGCCCAGAGGAAAGAAATAAGCTATCTGCTGAGCAAAGGATATCTAAAGGATCTCCTGGGAAGAAAGAAGAATAAGGGTCAGGATAATGAGAAGGATCTTGAACGAGCAGTATCACCTCCTGCGGACGCCAAGAAAATTAACTTTATTTCAGGGGGATCCGATATCTGTGGGACCTCTTATTCTGCAGCAAAAAGACATGCAAAGGAGGCTAAGGCAGAAATGGGAGATAAGCCAACCAGGATGTCAACCCTCACGACTGACAAACTAATCACGTTCGACAGTAATGACAGGGATACTATCCAGGATCCTCACCATGATGCTTTGGTAATAACTTTATATGTTGCTAATCATTTTGTGCGCATGATACTGGTAGATAATGGCAGCTCCGTCAACATAATTCAGCTGGAAACACTGAAGAGGATGAATGTATCCCCGATGGATATTACTTCGAAATCCACTGTGCTTGTTGGGTTCAGTGGAGAAGCCAGGAATACCGTGGGAGAAATAAAGTTGCATGTGTATGTTGAAGGGGTCAACTCAATGCAACGCTTCTGTGTCATGGACTCCTTATCCTGCTACAATATTATATTGGGTAGGCCTTGGATCCATGATATGAAAGCTGTGCCATCTACCTATCACCAGTGCATCACGATACCTACCCCTTGGGGGGTTGTCAAAGTGGAAAGTGATCAATAAGAAGCGAAGGAGTGTTATTCTTCTTCGATGAAATCTTCAACAAAGCCCAACACAGCATAGCAATTAAAGATGCGAGCCCAGGATATCGTGGAAGCTTCAGATCAGGATGTTAAGAAAATTGTCTTAGATCAGGATAATCCGGATATCTCGGTGCTCGTAGGAACCAATATCCCTTAGGATATTGAAAATCAATTGACTAACTTTTTAAAATGCAGGATGTCAACATTCGCATGGAAACATGAGGATATGACATGTATTTCCAAGGATATTATAACCCACAAGCTTGGAATTTTGCTCCAGAGCGGAACACAATAATTCAGGAAGAGGTTGAAAGATTGAAGAAAAGCAAGATGATTAGGGAAGTTAAATTTCCCAAATGGCTAGCAAATGTAGTTGTGGTTCAAAAGAAAAATGGGAAATGGAGAGTATGTGTAGATTACACAGACTTGAACAAAGCTTGTCCCAAAGACCCATTTCCTCTGCCTCATATCGACTCAATGGTGGATGCTACTGCCAGTCATGAAATGTTAACCTTCATGGATGCATCCTTAGGATTCCAGCAAATACAAATGGAACCTTCGGATCAGGAGGATACCGCTTTCATGACACCAACAGGTATTTATTGTTATACTGCTATGCCTTTTGGTTTGAAAAATGCCGGTGCAACATACCAGAGATTGGTGAACATGATGTTTTAAGACAAACTGGGGGACACCATGGAGGTATACAATGATGATATGGTGGTAAAATCCAAGAAAGCTGAGGATCATCTCTGGGATATTGAAGGAGCATTTGATATCCTGGATGAATACAATATGAAGCTGAATCCTACCAAATGCCATTTTGGAGTGGGGGCAGGAAAATTTCTAGGATATATGGTGACTAAAAGGGGTATCAAAGCAAGCCCGGAACAGATCAAAGCTATCCTGGATATCAAGTCACCTTCCAACATGAAAGATGTACAAAGACTAACAGGGCGAGTAGCAGCATTAAACAGGTTTATATCGAGATCCTCGGAAAAGTGCAAGGAATTCTACGATATCCTGAAGAAGAATAAGAAATTCGAATGGGGAGAGAAGCATGAAGCAGCCTTGCTGGAATTGAAGCAATATCTTTCAACTGCACCTGTATTGATGAAGCCCGAGGATGGAGAACCATTATCCCTGTATCTCGCAGTATCAGGGAATGCAGTAAGTGTTGTTCTGGTAAAGGATCATGAAGGTCAACAGTATCCTTTTTATTATGTTAGCAAAAGTTTATTAGATGCTGAAACTAGATATTCTCATTTAGAAAAATTGATATTGGCTCTAGTTATGGCATCGACAAAGCTTAGACATTACTTTGAGACACATAGGATACATGTTAAAACTAATTATCCTGTTAAGAATGTGCTTAGAAAACCCGAGATGTCGGGTAGGATGGCTAAGTGGTCAGTGAAATTAAGTGCCTGTGATCTAGTATATGAACCTAGAAATGCCATAAAGTCTCAAGCTCTAGCTGACTTTGTGGCTGATTTCAGTAGTGATATTCAAAATGAAGTAGACCTAGAAGTACAACAGCTAGGAGAAAACTTAGAATCCTGGACATTATATACTGATGGTGCATCTAATGTGAGAGGTGTAGGATTGGGTATACTACTAAAATCGCCACAGGGGGACATATTACCCCAGGCTATTAGGTGTGAATTTCCTGCCACTAATAATGAAGCAGAATATGAAGCTTTGATTGCAGGATTAGAATTGGCCAGGAATATGAATATTAAATGTTTGCAAGTATTTGTTGATTCCTTGTTAATTGCTAACCATTTTAATGGATCCTATGCAGTTAAAGGTGAGAAGTTAATCGAATATCTCAAAATTCTCAAAAAATTAGCAGGATATTTCGATGTTTTTACACTTGAACAGGTACTGAGGGAGGATAATGCTGAAGCAGATGCTTTGGCAAATCTAGGATCATCAATCAGGATACCGGAGGGAACCCAAATACCGATACTACATATTCTGTATCCTGTGACGGATCTTCTAGAATCTCAGGATAAGGAAGTAGTAAGCATCCAGGATCCTGATGATGAGTATCCCGAGGAGGATCCTAATTCCTGGACGACTCCAATCATGAGATATCTCAAGGAAGGACACATCCCAAAGGATGAGAATCCTAAGGCCTTTAGGATGAAGGTATCACGATTCACTATTATAAATGATATTCTATATAAGAAATCTCTTGGAGGACCATACCTGAGGTGCTTGGAGGATCCCGAAACTAAAGAAGTGCTTCAGGATATACACGAAGGGGATTGTGGTAACCATACTGGGGGCAGATCATTATTCTCAAAGGTGTTGAGAACATGATATTATTGGCCGACAATGAGGAAGGATGCTGCAGAATATGCTCGAAGATGTGATGCATGTCAAAGGCACAACAATATATTACATCAGCCTGCTGAACCACTATATCCTATTGCTTCCCCTTGCCCATTCATGAAGTGGGGGATGGACATAGTGGGAAAATTGCCAAAATCTCCAGGAGGAAAAGTCTTTATGTTGGCCATGACTGATTATTTCTCTAAATGGGTTGAAGCCGAAGCATTTGTTCAAGTTAGAGACCAAGAAGTAGTATCCTTCATAAAAAGGAATATCCTAACTAGGTTTTGGGTACCAGCTGAGATAATTTGTGACAACGGTTCTCAGTTTATCAGTAAGAGGACAACTGATTTTTGTAAGAGTTGGGGGATCAAAATGATTACATCCTCAAGAAAATGGACAAGCAGAATCCTCAAACAAGATAATTGTCAACAATTTGAAGAAAAGACTTGGAGCTAAGAAAGGAAGATGGGCAGAAGAATTACCCTTTGTTTTATGGGCTGATAGGACAACAGTAAAAAGTGCAACTGGGCAAACCCCATTTTCCTTAGTATTTGGAGGGGAGGCAGTGATCCCGACAGAAATGGTGATACCTACAGCAAGATCCAGTCTCAAGGATCCTGAGAAGAATCCTGAAGGCCTATGTCAGGAATTGGATACTGTGGATGAAATAAGAGATGCGGAAAAGCTAAGGATGGCAGCATATCAACAGAGAATATCCATAGCCTATAACAAGAATATAAGGACTAGAAGGCTTCGAGTTGGAGATTGGGTGTTAAGAAAAGCTTTTCAGAATACTACTAATCCTGCTGATGGAAAATTAGCTCCAAAGTGGGAAGGACCATATGAAATTGAGTCAGAATCTGGGAAAGGAGCATACCGGCTTAAGGATATGGAGGGGGATATGTTGCCAAGATCCTAGAACGCTATACACCTTAAGCTTTATTAGTGAGTTTAGAATTTAATTTCTAACTCAGGATGGTATGAATTCTATCTCTTTTAAATATGTTTGATTCTTTAAAACCTAATACTGACTTAAGCATCGGAGGGGTGTTAGCCAGGCTAACACCCACCTTAGTTTAAGGTTGTTTTGCAGAATATGCTTCGGGATATGACTCCAGGATATACACTCAGGATAGTTAGGAAGATTAGAGGATTGGGCCCCTCTCTCACGTTTAAGGGATCCTGATCCCTTCACAGGTTTAAAGGTATTAACCTTTCTCTCGAATTGGGTTTAAACACCCCGCCTGGAGCGCAAGTTATCCAGGAATAGTTCAAGATAGCGGGACCAGTCCATGTAAAAGTAGCTGACAATGTCGTTATTGTTGGCTATATCCTGGATTCTAAAGGTATATGAGGATTGATCACCCTCTCTCGCGAAAGGATATTTTCATACTCTCTAAGGTTTAAAGGTTTTCACCTTTCTAAGTCTTGGAGTTTATACACTCCCGCCTGTAGTGCACGAAAATTTGGGATTTTCCCCAGGATACTCAAGGGTTTATCCCCAGAATACCAATGGGATTATCCCCAGAACACTAAGGATATATCTTCAGAATATTTTAGGGTTTATCCCCTGTAACATAAAAATTATACAAACAGTTGCAGTTGATATCCAGAAAATTTCTAAGTATTCAAAGACATAATGAACAGGGGACATTCCCACTAAGGCATTGTGAGAAGCTCAAAGGATCAAGTCTGGCCATAATTCACTAAGTATCCCAGACTGGGGACATCTTCGGTGGAAAGGTTGTAAGGGGATTAAAGTTTAAGAATAGGGTTGTACTCTATTTCTAGTATGATCTTTCCTTTTTTTATTTTAACCTTATCTAAATTGTCTAAAATTTTGAAACTACGCTTAACAACAGATTGAATATAATATTTATAAGTATCCTGATTGGGAAATATTCTCAGAATATATTCTCAAGATATATTCTCAGGATATACTTCAGGATATTCGATTGGAATGTTTGAGATATGACACGAAGGGTGGAAATTTAAACTATACTTAAGTCAAACATCTATTATCGAAACAAGCTTTGTAAAATAAAAGTGAACTATCCTTTTTCTTAGAAAACGTTATCTAAATTGTTTGAGTTATAAAAACCCTATTTGACAAAAGTCTTAATAGGATATTTACGAGTATCCTGATCAAGATATTTTCATTTGGTTGGGACATTTGAAATATAACACTAAGTTTGGAACGTTGAAATTACATTCAAACTAAGCAATGCATAACAAGAATTGAAAAAGGACAATGATAGATAAGGTCATAAAAAGTTATGTTATTAACATAGCAAAAGTTTGTGCTTTTGGTTTCATCTTAAACTAAGATCCATCCACCAAAAGCACAATTAGATTTTGACCATATTTACATAACAGTTGAAGGTTTCATCTCAAACCGAGACCCATCCACCTCCAACTGTTATATTCAAAAAGCATGCTGGAAATGTAAATTGTTTGAGTGCAGGAAAAGTAAATTGTTTTGGGATTACAGACCAACATTCAAATTTCAAAAGTAGGCTCTGGCCTAGGCATCAATATCCATCATCGCCCACTTGAATGCCCTCCCTCACACATATGCATCATCACACGCCTTCTCCGTCTTCTCAGCTTCAACATCCTGAGCAGAATCCTCACCAACATCCATCTCAACATCCTCCTTCTCTCCAGCCTTGTCCGCCACCTCTGCTGATTTGGAAGTTTCACCAGCCCCAGCTTTAGCAGGATATGGCACAGGTTTGCCTCCAAGCTCCTTCAGCTTTGCCACCCAGGAATCAACCAGCCAGGATGGGCATTCAAGACCTGTCTCCTTGGCCTCATAAGCCATCTTGATGCAAGTTTGTAGCAGGGAGACAACAGCCAAATTTTTGATTCCTTCCCGGAACGATACTGTTATGGGTGAAATTCTGAGCCCATATCCTGACTTTGTATCTTGATTTTTTATTAGTTGTATATGATCAGGATACCGGACCAGGATATTGGTAACATCCTGAGGCAGTATCCTAACTATTACTAACAATTTGCTTGTAAACGTTGGCTACAAGGGACTAACATTCATGAAGACCAAGTCATCCTGAAGACCCGCTCAAATTGGTTAGGATAAGGACGTTGATGGCGGAAAAATAGCTCTTGTAATGGTCAGCATTGAAGATTGGCATGTTTTATGGAAAGTTATGAAGATTGGTCAAAGATATTAATGTTGTAACGGTTATGGAAGCTTAAATCCCGGAGTTATAGTTAGTAAGCGCGTGGAAAACGAGTTGAAACAGCCTGGCAACGTTCAGAAAGGAAATAATCTCAGTATCCCGGATTTTTAGCATAATATCCCGGATTTTTAGCATAATTAGTTCATTCTTGTAACTATATAAAGGAGATGCCAGATCCATAGGACACAACTCGAATTCACCTACTCATTCACTCTCTTTTCTAGCAGCAATCACGCACTAACACTCATCACTTACAATCATTGTACCACTTAGTAGCGATCTGAGCATTATCCTGCACTGTATTCTGGTTATTCAAGCAATAAGAAGAACAAGGCAGCCGACGATTGTCAGCTCCCGAGGTTTTATGCCGGAGATCTAGATTGATCAAGGGCTTTCCTCGTACATCACGTGTCAACCTTTACATTTTTGCTCATTGTTTGATTATAGATACAGCTCGATATCCTGAGCTGTATCCTGATAACTGTTTTTGCAAACTAACAAACCAACATATTTTTCACAAAGTATTACTAGCACACTACCTCACAAAACTAATTTGATCATATAATTGCTTAGGTAATTTTTGACCAAAACAATTTGGCGCCCACCGTGGGGCAAGTGGTGCTATTTCTATTAAAAGCTTTTGCAAAATCATTACTTGGCTTTCTATTTTCAAAACTTTTTACTGCACTATTTTTAATGGCCTCGAGATCAAACATGAGCTCTTCCACCGTGTCTGCTACAACCTCTACAACAATTGGTTCGATGCTTCCACCACCTCCTCCGAGAACGCAAGCCTCTTCACAAGGAACCGAAATTCATGTGGCTCGGGATGTTATTCCCACTCAGAATATTCAGGGATCTGGTCCTGTTTTGGCCTCTAATGAAGAAATTCTAACTTTATTTGGTAGTGTACAAGAACAAATGAGGCAGCAGCAGGAGACCAACCAAATGCTGATAAGAGAGATACAACTCTTGAAATCCAGCTCGAGCAGGCCCACTGAGGATACTGTCACTCCCTTGCAACCAAGAGCTTTAATCAGTTCTACAGTATATGCTGAGGATAACAGGGGGAATATTGTGCCTAGCCATTCCCGGAGTCATATTCCTGAGATACCCTCTTCGACCAGGATGTCGACTGTGAGGGATCCAGGATATGCTCCAGGATGCGCCCCAGGATATAGCCAGAATCACCAAGCTGGTAACTTGTCTGTTAACACCAGTATCCCTGTTACTAATAATCTTGGATCGTTGCAGGATGCAGGTGTGACATCAGCTATAACCAGAGAGCTTCAAAAGTTGAAGGATATGATATCAAGTGTGCCTAGGATAGTGCATCCTATACCGGAAGTATCCCGGGATAGTCACAACATATCCCGCTTTGCTCACCCCATTTGTGATGCAGAAATCCCAAAGAGATTCCAGACTCCTAACATGAAGCTGTATAATGGGACGACGGATCCTGAGGAGCATATTGCCCAGTATAGGGAGAGGATGGAGATTAACCCTATCCCGCCAGATCTTAAGGAAGCATGCTTGTGCAAGGGCTTCGGCTCTACTTTAACAGGATCAGCCTTGAAATGGCTTCTAAATGTTCCACCTCATTCAATTACATCATTTGCTCATTTAGTTAATTTGTTTAACAGTCAGTTTTCTTGCAGTAGAAGCTTTGAAAAAACTAACAAGTGACCTCTATAGGATAACACAGGGACCTCAAGAATCCCTAAGGGATTATGTGAACAAATTCAGCAGGGAATCCTTGGATATCCCACACCTTGATGTTGCTATAGCAGTCCAAGCATTCAAGATGGGACTACAAAGGGATTCCCAGTTTTATCAGGATCTTGTGATGAATCCTTGCAGGAACTTGGACGAAGCTCGAAACAGGGCTTTGCGATATATCAGGCTTGAAGATGATAAGAAAATGCAAGAGAGGATGAATGCATCCTTAACATATGAGTCAACAAACAGGAAATCAGAATCTTCACATAAACCATACCGCCCTAGGCCGTATGATAAAAATGAAAACAAAAGAGTGAACGTTGTCCAAGACGAGGATCCTGAGGAGTATCCTGAGTTGTCAGAATATTGTTTTTCTGTTAATATACCTGAACTAATGTATGCTATGCAGGGTTTGGGAGATAAAGCCAGGTGGCCTCGGAAGAATCAACAAAAAGCTGATTGGAAGGATAAGTCCAAATGGTGTGCCTTCCATGAAGATTTCGGACATGTTGCTGAGGATTGCATTGCCCTGAGGAAAGAAATAAGCTACCTACTAAGCAAAGGATATCTGAAGGATCACCTCCCGCCGACGCCAAGATAATTAACTTTATCTCAGGAGGGTCCGATATCTGCGGAACTTCTTATTCTGCAGCCAAAAGACATGCAAAGGAGGCTAAGGCAGAAAGGGGAGATAAGCCAACCAGGATGTCAACCCTCACGACTGATAAAATGATCACGTTCGATAGTGATGACAGGGATACTGTCCAGGATCCTCATCATGATGCTCTGGTAATAACTTTATATGTTGCTAATCACTTTGTACGCAGGATACTGGTGGATAATGGCAGCTCAGTCAACATCATCCAATTGGAAACCTTGAAGAGAATGAACATCCCTGAGATGGAGATTACCTCAAAGTCCACTGTGCTTGTAGGGTTTAGTGGAGAAGCAAATAATACTATTGGGGAGATAAAACTGCCCGTATATGTCGAAGGAGTCAACTCAATACAACGCTTCTGTGTCATGGACTCCTTATCCTGCTACAATATCATATTGGGTAGGCCATGGATCCATGATATGAAAGCTGTGCCATCAACCTATCATCAGTGTATCAAGATCCCTACTCCTTGGGGGGTTGTCAAGGTGGAAAGTGATCAACAGGAGGCAAAGGAATGTTACTCATCCTCGATGAAATCCTCAACCAAGCCTAATGCAGCATAGCAATTAAAGATGCGGGCCCAGGATATCGTGGAGGCTTCAGAGCAGGATGTAAAGAAAATTATCCTGGATCAGGATAATCCAGATATCTCGGTGCTCGTTGGAGCCAATATCCCCCAGGATATTGAAAATCAGTTAACTAACTTTTTGAAATGCATGATGTCAACATTCGCATGGAAGCATGAGGATATGACAGGTATTTCTAAGGATATTATAACTCACAAGCTTGGAATTGACAGGTCTTTCAAGCCTATCCAGCAAAAGAGAAGGAAGTTTGCTCCAGAACGAAACATAATTATTCAAGAAGAGGTTGAAAGACTATTGAAGTCCAAAATGATCAGGGAAGTCAAATTTCCCAAGTGGCTAGCAAATGTGGTCGTGGTTCAAAAGAAGAATGGGAAATGGAGAGTTTGTGTAGACTACACAGACTTAAACAAAGCATGTCCTAAAGACACATTCCCTCTGCCTCATATAGACACAATGGTGGATGCCGCTGCCGGTCATGAAATGTTAACCTTCATGGATGCATCCTCAGGATTCCAGCAGATCCAAATGGAACCTTCAGACCAGGAGGATACTGCTTTCATGACACCAACTGGTATTTACTGTTATACTGCTATGCCGTTTGGTTTAAAAAATGCAGGTGCAACGTACCAGAGATTGGTGAACATGATGTTTAAAGACAAACTGGGGGACACCATGGAGGTGTACATTGACGATATGGTAGTCAAATCCAAGAAGGCTGAGGATCATCTCCAGGATATTAAAGGAGCATTTGATATCCTGGACCAGTATAATATGAAACTAAATCCTGCCAAGTGCCATTTTGGAGTGGGGGCAGGAAAATTTTTAGGATATATGGTGACGAAAAGGGGAATAGAAGCAAGCCCGGAACAGATCAAAGCTATCCTGGATATCAAATCACCATCCAACATGAAAGATGTGCAAAGATTAACAGGACGAGTAGCGGCGTTGAACAGGTTTATTTCAAGATCCTCAGAGAAATGCAAGGAATTCTACGATATCCTGAAAAAGAATAAGAGATTTGAATGGGGAGAGAAGCATGAAGCAGCCTTACAGGAATTGAAGCAATATCTTTCAAATGCACCTCTATTGATGAAGCCCGAGGATGGTGAACCATTATCCCTGTATCTTGCAATATCAGGGAATGCAGTAAGTGCCGTTTTGGTAAAAGATCATGAAGGTCAGCAGTATCCTGTCTATTATGTTAGTAAAAGTTTGTTAGATGCTGAAACTAGATATTCTCACTTAGAAAAATTGATATTGGCTCTAGTTATGGCATCGACAAAGCTTAGACATTATTTTGAGACACATAGGATTCATGTTAAAACTAATTATCCTGTTAAAAATGTGCTTAGGAAACCTGAGATGTCGGGTAGAATGGCTAAATGGTCAGTAAAATTAAGTGCCTATGATCTAATATATGAACCTAGAAATGCTATAAAGTCTCAGGCTTTAGCAGACTTTGTGGTTGATTTCAGTAGTGATATTCAAAATGAAGTAGACCTAGAAGTGCAACAACGCGGAGAAAATATAGAATCTTGGACACTATATACTGATGGTTCATCTAATGTAAGAGGTGTAGGTTTGGGTATACTACTAAAATCGTCACAGGGGGACATATTACCCCAGGCCATTAGATGTGAGTTTCCTGCCACTAATAATGAAGCAGAATATGAAGCTCTGATAGCAGGATTAGAATTAGCTAAAAATATGAATATTAGATATTTACAAGTATATGTTGATTCCCTGTTGATTACTAACCATTTCAATGGATCTTATGCAGTAAAAGGCAAAAAGTTAGCTGAATATCTTGAAATTGTTAAAAAATTAGCAGGATATTTCGAAATTTTTATACTTGAACAGGTACCAAGAGAAAAGAATGCTGAAGCTGACGCTCTAGCAAACTTAGGATCTACTGTCAGGATACCGGAGGGAACTCAGATACCAATAGTGCACATCTTGTATCCTGCAATGGAACATTTCAAATCTCAGGATAAAGAAGTAGCATGTATCCAGGATCCTGGTAATGGATATCCTGAGAAGGATCCTGAATCCTGGATGACTCCAATTATGAAGTATCTTCAAGAAGGAGATATCCCAAAGGATGCAAATCCTAAGGCTTTTAGGATGAAGGTATCTCGTTTTACTATTATAAATAATATTTTGTATAAGAAATCCCTTGCAGGTCCATACCTAAGGTGCTTGGAAGATCCTGAAACCATGGAGGTACTTCAGGATATACACGAAGGAGACCGTGGCAACCATACTGGGGGCAAATCTCTGTTCTCGAAGGTGTTGAGAACAGGATATTACTGGCCGACCATGAGAAAGGATGCCGTGGAGTATGCTCGGAAATGCGATGCATGTCAAAGACACGGCAACATTCTGCATCAGCCATCAGAACCATTATATCCTATCATATCCCCTTGGCCGTTTATGAAATAGGGAATGGACACAGTGGGAAAACTTCCAAAGGCTACAGGAGGAAAGGTTTTTATGCTGGCAATGACAGATTATTTCTCCAAGTTGGTCGAAGCCGAGGCCTTTGTTCAAGTCAGGGATCAAGAAGTGGTATCCTTCATAAAGAGGAATATCCTGACCAGATTTGGGGTACCAGCTGAGATAGTTTGTGACAATGGCTCTCAGTTCATCAGCAAAAGAACTACTGATTTTTGCAAAAGTTGGGGAATTAAAATGATCACATCTACACCGGTACATCCTCAAGCAAATGGACAAGCAGAATCATCAAACAAGATAATTGTCAACAATTTGAAGAAAAGACTTGTAGCTAAGAAGGGAAGATGGGCAGAAGAACTACCATTTGTCCTATGGGCTGATAGAACAACTATGAAGAATGCTACTAGGCAAACCCCATTTTCTTTGGTATTTGGGGCAGAAGAAGTGATCCCGACAGAAATGGTGATACCGACAGCTAGATCAAGCCTACGGGATCCTGAATCAAATCCCGAAATCTTATGTCAAGAACTGGATACTATTGATGAGACAAGAGATGCAGCAAAGCTAAGGATGGCGGCATATCAACAGAGGATATCCAGAGCATATAACAAGAATATAAGGACTAGAAGGTTCTAAGTCGGAGATTGGGCGTTAAGGAAAGCTTTTCAGAATACTACGAATCCTGCTGATGGAAAGTTGGCTCCAAAGTGGGAAGGACCCTATGAGATTGAATCGGAATCCAGAAAAGGAGCATACCAGCTTAAGAATATGGAGGGGGATATACTTCCAAGATCCTGGAATGCTATACACCTTAAGCTTTATTTCAAGTGAGTTTAGAATTTAATTTCTAACTCAGGATGGTATGAATTCTATCTCTTTTAAATATGTTTGATTTGATTTATTCTTTGAAACCCAATACTGACTTAAGCATCGGAGGGGTGTTAGCCAAGCTAACACCCACCTTAGTTTGAAGATGTTTTGCAGTATATGCTTCGGGATATAGCTCCAGGATACACACTCGGGATACTTCGAAAGATTAGAGGATTGGCCCCCTCTCTCACGTTTAAGGGATCCTGATCCCTTCACAGGTTTAAAGGTATTCACCTTTCTCCCGAATTGGGTTTAAACACCCCGCCTGGAGCGCAAGTTATCCAGGGATAGTTCAAGGTGGCGGGACCAGTTCATGTAAAAGTGGCTTACAATTTCGTTACTGTTGGCTATACCCTGGATCCTTAAGGTATATGAGGATTTATCACCCTCTCTCGCGAAAGGGTATTTTCATACTCTCTAAGGTTTAAAGGTTTTCACCTTTCTAAGTCTTAGAGTTTATACACTCCCGCCTGTAGCGCACGAAAATTTGGGATTTTCCCCAGGATACTAAGGGTTTATCCCCAGTACATTAAGGGTTTATCCCCAGTGAAACTAAACTTTTTGACAAAAATTCCAAAGATATGACAAACTACGATTGTGTTTACACACGTTCTTCTGTTGGTGAAAAGTCACGAAGTTTAATCACTAAGTGAAGAGATACTCAAGCGTGTCATATATTGATGCAATATCCTGCACAGACAGGGGACATCCATGCCGGGGACATTTCAAAGGATTCAAAGATTGAGGTTGGAAATTATTGCCTAAGTGTTTCTGGTATGATTTATTATTTTTCAAGTCTTGAAAACCTTATCTAAATGATCTAAGTTTTCTAGAAAGTCATATTCAACCAAGTTTTGTCTAACATTTTTATGAC
This sequence comes from Helianthus tuberosus, assembly GCA_030545235.1. Lineage (NCBI taxonomy): Eukaryota > Viridiplantae > Streptophyta > Magnoliopsida > Asterales > Asteraceae > Helianthus > Helianthus tuberosus. The sequence continues at coordinate 56,364,128 of CM060411.1, read as the reverse complement.
AAAAGTATTGAACATTTCATCAATATCCTGACCAGGATGTTTGATCAGGATATTCAAAACATACCTTTCAAAATAAAAACATAACAACAACAAATAAGGCTAAAAGGTTAGTTTATTGTTAATGGATTGTATTCTTGGTTTCATCTAAAAAAAGAGACCCATCCACCAAGAACACAATTAAGTTTTTAAAGCATATTTACATAAACAGTTGAAGGCTTCATCCTGGAAACACAGGATCCCTCCAACTTCAACTGTCAAACTATTCTACTTGTAGGAAATTAAAATTGTTCTAAGTGCAGGACGACCGGATGATTTAGACCCTACAAAATATAGGTATCATTAAAGACAGACTAACCAGGATACAGGTTCAGTATATGTGTATGTGATACAGGATCTGGATACTTACCTTATTAGGGAAGGAGGTCATGGGCTCGATAGATTCCGTGAAGCCAAGGTCATCATAAGAGAAACCTTTGGCAGCAGCAACAGATGGCTCCTTTTTCACCAGGGCAGGCTTGGGATAGCTGTCAAGCTTCTCAAGATCGAAGAAAACATATATCCTTACCAGACATGTTGGAATGACTAAAAAATATATCCGTTGGAATCAGGATATGCAACAGTTATATTTTTGGGGACAATTGTTATGGGTGAAATTCTGAGCCCATATCCTGACTTTGTATCTTGATTTTTTATTAGTTGTATATGATCAGGATACCGGATCAGGATACCAGACCAGGATATTGGTAACATCCTGAGGCAGTATCCGGACTATTACAAACAATTTGCTTGTAAACGTTGGCTACAAGGGACTAACGTTCATGAAGACCAAGTCATCCTGAAGACCCGCTCAAATTGGTTAGGATAAGGACGTTGATGGCGGAAAAATAGCTCTTGTAACGGTCAGCATTGAAGATTGGCATGTTTTATGGAAAGTTATGAAGATTGGTCAAAGATATTAATGTTGTAACGGTTATGGAAGCTTAAATCCCGGAGTTATAGTTAGTAAGCGCGTGGAAAACGAGTTGAAACAGCCTGGCAACGTTCAGAAAGGAAATAATCTCAGTATCCCGGATTTTTAGCATAATATCCCGGATTTTTAGCATAATTAGTTCATTCTTGTAACTATATAAAGGAGATGCCAGATCCATAGGACACAACTCGAATTCACCTACTCATTCACTCTCTTTTCTAGCAGCAATCACGCACTAACACTCATCACTTACAATCATTGTACCACTTAGTAGCGATCTGAGCATTATCCTGCACTGTATTCTGGTTATTCAAGCAATAAGAAGAACAAGGCAGCCGACGATTGTCAGCTCCCGAGGTTTTATGCCGGAGATCTAGATTGATCAAGGGCTTTCCTCGTACATCACGTGTCAACCTTTACATTTTTGCTCATTGTTTGATTATAGATACAACTCAATATCCTGAGCCGTATCCTGATAACTATTTTTGCAAACTAACAAACCAACATATTTTTCACAAAGTATTACTAGCACACTACCTCACAAAACTAATTTGATCATATAATTGCTTAGGTAATTTTTGACCAAAACAATGCCATAGGGAGATCTTCGACACAAAGATTAGGGACATGACGAGATTTAATTTGGTCTAAGACTCTTAAAACTCGCCGAACCATTGGCCTGGTTTGGGCGTAACTGAGGCCGGTGAGTTCGAAAAAGCGGGAAATGAAGGCTGGAAAAGGATACCGGAGTCCCAAGGAGAAAGGATAGGCTAAGAAGCACACCCATTGCGTCTGATCGGACTCCCCATTCGAAGGGACGGATGATTACCCCGGCAGGAAAGGCGCCGGAATCTTTTAAGGTGGCAATGTCGGCGTTATTGAAAGAGCAAACCTCTTTTTCGGGTTCTCGGAGTAGATTCTGACTTTCAAGGGATGGGGTTGATTCGTTTGTGTGTGATCTTGTTCGTGAAGCCATGAGGAATTTCAACTGAAAGATGAAAGAAAACAAAAGAAAATAGAGAGAATACCTGAAAAATTGCTTGAAGTGTGATGATCATAATGCAGAATAGTCCGGCTAAATATAAGCTAAACATAGGGGGTGATAAGTAAATAACGCATTGGGAGTTGTAGCTTGTCTTTTCAATCGTCACTTCAACATAATGTCCTCGATTCACGAGATAAGTTTTAAAATATATCCGTTGGAATTGGTATACCAACAGATATATTTTGGGGACAATTGTTATTGATGGTTTTCTACTCGTATATCCTAAGTAATATTCTGACTATGTTTCTTTTATTTGTGATCAGGATAACGGATCAGGATATTGGTAACATCATGATACAGTATCCTGGTGATGACTAATTAATTCACGTACAGATTGATGGTGCAAGTCTGTAACGTTCAAGTGGACTTCTTCTCCCAAAGACTCGGGCAAATCTGTTGGAATATGAACGTTGAAGCCGGAAGACATGGACTACAACGTTCACAAAGGGAATATTCGTTGTATCCCGGATTTGTAGGCTCGTTAGTTAGTTTTGTTTTACTATAAATAGGAGTGATCGGATCAGATAAGAACACACACAATCTCTCGCACACACTTGCTCTCTAGTTGCAAACACTCACAATACACTTACACTTGTAATCAAATCACATTGTAACACCTAGTCGATCCGCATCATATCCTGCACTGTATCCTGATATTTGAAGCAATAAGAAGAACAAGGCAGCTGCGATTGTCAGCTCCTGAGGTTTTGTGCCGGCGATCTAGATTGATCAAGGGCTTTCCTCGTACATCCCATGTCACCCTTTACCTTTTTTGCTCATTGTTTGATTGTTGATACAGCTCGATATCCTGAGCCGTATCCTGAAAATTGTTTTTGTTAAACAACTTAATCAGCACATTTTTAATACACATTCTTAGCACACTACCTCACTTAACTAATTTGATCACTAAATTGCTTCTGTAATTTTTGACCAAAACACCTAGTATGGTTACCACAGTCTGCTTCATGTATATCCTGAAGTACTTCCTTGGTCTTGGGATCCTCCAAGCATCTCAAATATGGTCCTGTAATAGATTTCTTATAAAAGATATTATTTATTAAAGTAAAACGAGATACCTTCATCCTGAAAGCTCTAGGATTTTCATCCTTTGGGATATCTCCTACTTGTAGATACTTCACGATCGGAGCCATCTAGGATTCGGGATACTTCTCAGGATAACCATCACCAGGATCCTGGATACCTGCTACTTGTTTATCCTGAGGTTTGAAATGTTCCATCGCTGGATACAAGATGTGGATTATTGGTATCTGAGTTCCTTCCGGTATCCTGATAGTAGATCTTAGGTTTGCTAGAGCATCTGCTTCAGCATTCTCTTCCCTTAGTACCTGTTCAAGTGTAAATATTTTGAAATATCCTGCTAATTTTTTAACTATTTCAAGATATTCAGCTAACTTTTCGCTTTTTACTGCATATGATCCATTGAAATGGTTAGTAATCAATAGAGAATCAACATATACTTGTAAACATCTAATATTCATACCCTAAGCTAATTCTAATCCAGCTATTAAAACTTCATACTCAGCTTCATTATTAGCTTGACGTTAATATGTCCCCCTATGGCGATTTATTAGAATTCCTAATCCTACACCTCTTACGTTGGATGCACCATCACTATGTAATATCCAAAATTATGAGCTCTCACCTATTTGTTGTACTTCTAAGTCAGCTTCTTCTTGTATATTGTTAGTGCATATTTCGATATACATTGATTGGAATCTCTGCCAGATGAGAAAGATTGGCAATACTATGGTCTGGTTCTGAAAAACACCAAATTAATGTCAGAAATGACAGTTGATTGGTTGATTGAGAGATTTAAAAGTCATGAATTGTAAATCAAGAAAATGAACAAGGTGAACAATACCCCATATCAACAGAATGTTGATCTCTACTACAGGGGAAGTATGATTCCGAAAAAAATTTCACCAAGAACCGCATTTTCTGCTGAAAGCGCAAACACGGTGAATCAAGAAAACAAAAGTAGCAGTTCTCTACGCAGCAGTGGTTATCATGGAGGTTCTACTTCGTCTGTCCCAGAGAATCAGCAACAACAAAATGTTCCCAAAAATGTTTTTCAATGTAACATCGCTGTGAACCTGAACAACGCTCAAAACTTCAATGAAGAGACAGTGAAACAACAAATGGTGTTTCTTGCTTCGATCTTAGAATCATATGAAAGTCTGGTCGCCGGAAAAATCGGAAATACGAATTTGAAAAAGGAAGATTATGACCAGATTGATCCTAAAGAAATGGAATTAATTGATATACGTTGGTGCATGGCTAGCATAATCAGGAGAGCACAACGATTCATGGAGATCATGGGAAGAAATTCCATTGGAGGGCCTTCAACAAAACTGGGTTTTGATAAATCCAAGATAACGTGCTTCAAATGTAAACAAAAAGGGCACTTCAAGCGAGAATGCAGAAACACAGCAGCAGACGAAACAGCTAATCCTTTTCATGACGACTACTATAAGAAAGTTGTTTATCACCGAAATCGCGAAGAGCCGCCTAGAATGAAGCAGATCGAGGAGACTCCAAAGGAGAAGTCGAGAGCTTTAGCTGTGATTCAGGATGATGAAGGTTTCGATTGGAGTGAGTTCTTGCCAGAAGATGATGCTGTTGGCTTTGCATTCATGTCACAAATTCATCCAAAAGAAGATACACGAACTGAAGAGCAAAAATACAACTATCGAAAGATGATAGCATTACATATGAAGGATAAAATCTATGCAGCTTGGAAAGAAGCCAAAAGAGCAAATAGATGGGATCCTGATCGTGAGTGCTATTTGGATCCGAAAGGCAACATAATTGCAGAACCCTCATCAGTCAAAGCCGAAACTCTTATAGAATCTTTAAAGCAAGAAGATGAACAGAGAGAGATCGATGTTGCAAAGAAAGCCGAAGAAGAAAAGCTAAAGTCAATGAAGGTAGACGAGGGAATCATTGACACCACAAAATAAATGACGGCAGAAAACCTGAAAAAAAATGGCAGACAAAGTGCTTATGGCAAAGGAACTAGAGGTAGATTCCAAATTTGCGTCTGAGTCAACAAACAAGGTCAGTAGTAGTGGTTCAACCAATGAATCAGGTAAGACTGATTGCGCTAAAACAGAAAGTGATTGCAAAAATTGCATGAAAAAATGCAAAGTTTGCAGCACACACGTGTATCTCTCACTCAAAAAGATCCAGGATCTGGTTGAAAAAGTCGAAATGACTGAAAAAGGTATTTTAAATCGAGATAAACTTCTTAGAGCTTCAAATGAGAGAATCAATGAATTAAACGAAAAGATTGAAAAAGATAAAACTGATGTTGAACGTTTTAAGAAAGAAAATGAGAAGTTAACTCTTGAAAACAGAACCATTTCAGAAAATTATGAAAAATTGAAAAGAACAGTTAAAGATTCTGACGAACGAAATGGTAAAACTTACAAAGAAAACGTTCGTTTGTCTGGAGTTCTTCAAGCAAAAGAAAGACAAATCAACCAGCAATTGGACAAGATCACAAAACTTAAGCTTCAGTTCCAGGAAGCTAAGATTGAAAATGAAAGAATTAATCTGAAATTGAACAGTTACAACTCCGCGAGCTTTGTTCTTCAACACATAGTTCCCAAACCAATTGGGAAGAACAAAGCTGGTGAAGATGTCTATTCGGATGGAACAGAGGTGGGTTATCATCAAGTTCCACCGCCAGTGCTAAACAATTTTTCAAAGAAACAGTCCGGCTTGGATAATATTTGTGAAACAAGTGAGAAAACAGACGCTGATAAACTTCCAGAAACAATCGATGTCACATTCACTTCATCATCTGATGAAGATAGTGTTCAGTCTAAGGTCGTTAAAAATGTGGTTGAAAACATGCTAAAATCAGACAGTGATTCCACTGAAGATGGAGAATGTTTTCTAAACAACTACATTCCGAAATGAAAATCCCAAAACAACTCAAATGATGATCCTACTCTGGTCATGTACAAGATGTCTGGTTCTGATAAGTTGTAATCGGATATTGAATTTCCAATTGAGAATGTGAATGTTGACAAGTAAAGAAAGTTTTCAAACTTGTGGAAATCGAGGTTTCTGAAATTGAAAGGTTAAAGAGTTCTAAAATGTTTTTGAACTTTGAAAAGGATAAATCTTACTATAAGAAACCTGCTGTACCGCCACGTTTTAACAATAACAACCAAAACAGATAGTCAGGTGGTTATCAGGGTGGCAAGAACAATCAAAAGAAGAACTTTTAAAACAAAAGGTTTGTCGAAAAGAAAGTATTTGTGAAAAGCTCAAGTTCACTTTCCGAACAAGAATCGGAAATCTTTTCAAAATCAAATGAAGATTTTTTTGCAAAGAAGGCTTCACAGCCTCAGACTGAAGGGAAAAGTCAGGTTGTTGACACCCGCACGTGCTTCAAATGCAACAAAGTTGGACACATTGCACGAAAGTGCACCAACACAAAACCTAAGTCTGTGGTTGTTGAGAATCCAAGAAAGAAAAATGATGTCAAAGGAAAAGCTCCAATGTTTGTTGAGAAGAAGATTTTGAAGGATGGAAACATCAAAGTCAAAACTGAACCTGTAAAACAGTCGGTAAAGATTACTAATCAATTTTACAAACGGGTCGCTTCTCCGCAGCAAACTTGGAAGCCAAAATCTGAGGTTAAGACATCGAGTGTTCCAAAACCAAAGGTCTCTATTACTAAAGAACAATCATCTTCAACCAAACCGGTTAAGATGAATGTACCCTTGGATTTTTACAAGAAACTGGAAAAACAAACTTCGACCCCACCAGGGAAGAAGTATGTTCCAAAGAAAGACCAACCATCTGGTCAACCTCTGAAAAACGATTTCTTTTTATATAAAGAGGTTGAGGTTGGGTCTGAAGAGAGTTTAAAAATGAATGACAAGAATTTCCCACCACTGTACACGATAAAATCTCACCTTAACGTCAAGCTACCCGAGTCAAAGGAGGCTTGGGTTGCTTCAAAATCTAACTGAATCTTTGTGAAATGTGTAGGAGCTCCCAAGATCTATCTCACTGTGGATCATGGACAGTGGAGCATCCCGGCACATGACAGGGAGAAAAACCCTGTTATATGATGTTAGAGGGTTCAACGGTTGATACGTCAGTTTTGCAGGAAATCAAGGAGGACGTATTATTGGTGAAGGAACATTATCAAATGGTGTAATCACATTTGAAAGAGTCAATTACATAGCAGAGCTGGAGAATAACTTGCTTAGCATTTCTCAAATTTGTGGCAGAATGTATTCGACACATTTCACTGACAAAGAATGTCTGGTCCTGAAGCCGGGGTTTGTCATCCCTGAGGAGTGGATTATCATGCGAGCACCACAGGTTAATGATCTGTATGTGTTGGATATGAGCATTGCTACGACTACCACAGGTCAACCACAGTGCTTTGTATCAAAAGCCACTGAAAAGGAGTCAGAGCTGGGGCACTGAAAGATGGGCCACATTCACCTACGCAAGATAAACTACCTGGTGCATAATGATTTAGTAAAAGGTGTTCACTTGAAGAGTTTTCATCTTGAGGGGAAGTGTATTAGCTGTATAAAGGGAAAGCAACGAAAGAAATCCCATCCGTGTAAAAAGATGAACTCTGTCTCGAAGACACTAGAGAGACTTCACATGGATCTCTTCAATCCAGTGAATGTCAAGAGCATTACTGGTGATCTCTATTACCTAGTAGTCACTGATGACTATTCGAGATTCTCGTGGGTGACGTTCCTAAAGTCGAAAGTCGAGACATTTGAGAGTTTGCTGAGGTTATTCACGAAGATAGAGAATTTGTACCGAGCCCGCATACGCAGATTACGAAGTGACAACGGTACGGAATTCAAGAACAACAGAATGGAGGAATTCTGTGATCGACGAGGTATATTGCAAGAGTTCAGCGCACCTTATACTCCGCAACAGAATGGAGTCGCAGAAAGAAAGAATAGAACGCTGATCGAAACGGCGAGAACGATGCTAGCTGATTCGAAGTTACCAATTAATATCTGGGCAGAAGCAGTATCAGCCGCTTGCTATACACTCAACAGGGTACTTACTGTGAAGAAGCACAACAAAACATGTTTCGAGTTGATCAATAATCGCAAGCCTAATCTCGAGTATTTAGAGCCGTTCGGGTCTCCCTGTACAGTTCTAGATCCCAATGGCAAATTCGGGTCTCCCTGTACAGTTGCTCGACTTGAGACCATCAGAATATTCCTAGCTTTTGGTTCATGGAAAGGCTTTAAAGTATACCAGCTAGATATGAAGTCGGCATTCCTTTACAGAAAAGTGAAAGAAGAGGTATATGTTGGTCAGCCACCGGGCTTTACTGACCCAATCCACAAAGATAAGGTTTACCTGCTGGAGAAAGCGCGGTATGGTTTGCATCAGGCCCCGAGAGCCTGGTACGAGACGCTCTCTCAACACTTGCTTGCCAACGGCTTTATCCAAGGCAAGGTGGACGCCACTCTCTTCACGAAGGAAGTCGCTGGTCATTTGCTGATCGTCCAGATATATGTTGATGACATTATTTTCGGGTCAACAAATGAAGAACTCTGCAAAGATTTTGAATAAGTAATGAAGCAGAAGTTCGAGATGTCATCAATGGGTGAGATGAAGTTTTTCCTAGGGCTGCAAGTCGGTCAAATGCCTGAGGGAACTTTCATACATCAAACGAAGTATGTTTATGACGTTCTGGAGAAATTTGGGATGTCTGAAACTACTTCAATGTCCACCCCATTAGCAACGAATCATGGTATAAACCCTGATCTCACCGGAGAGAAGGTCGACGAGACGCTATACCGCTCAATGATTGGTTCGCTGATGTACCTGACAGCATCCAGACCTGATATAATGTACCCGACATGCCTCACGGCCCGATATCAGTCAAGCCTTAGAGCCTCACATATGTCTATCGTCAAGAGGATCCTACGCTACCTGAAAGGAACCCCAAGCCTGGGGTTGTGGTATCCCAAAGATAGTAACTTCATGCTCGAAGGATACTCAGATTCTGACTTCGATTGCTGCAAACTTAACGCAAAATCAACAACTGCAGGATGCCAATTTTTTGGACCCTGACTGGTCACATGGCAGTGTAAGAAGCAAACCTCGGTTGCTTTATCAACATGTGAAGCAGAGTATGTGTCTGCTAGCAGCTGCAGCTCGCAGATCCTGTGGATTCAGCAACGGATGCGCGATTACGGTTTGCAATTTCTTACTTCACCTATTTTTGTCGATAATGAGGCTGCAATCAACATAAGAAAAAATCGGGTGCATCACGCTAAAACTAAACATATAGAAATTCGTCATGACTTCATACGCGATTGTTATGAAAAGAAGTTGATACGAATAGACAAAATCCACACCGACGAACAAAAGGCAGACTTACATACCAAAGCTTTTGATAAAGCACGTTTTCAATATCTTTTAAAATTGAATGGTATGAAGCTGTTGTCGGATGCGGAGGAGATAGTTGGCGTTGATGAGAAAACCACTGCAGATGATGTTGAAAAGCCGACTGCACTGGTTTGTCGTATTTTTAGTTGTTTTGGTATTTAGGGGGAGATATATATATTTTCAGAAAATACAAAAACAATAAAAAATGCAAAAATCCAAAAACATGAGATATTTTCAAAATCCAAAAACAATAGAAAACTGGAAAGAGTTTGTGTAAAAAGAGGAAATGATAGTACATTAGCTAGACAGTTACAGTATGCTAAGGAAATGGTATGTTTAAAAGCATTAAGCAGTCTCACTGATGATATGCCGATAGGTTTTTACACTCTTAGTAGACTGATTTGGGATATAAACATAAAATCATTTTTTGCTTATTTCGTGGGGAACATCTCTCGGATATATAGGTAACCCCTGAAATCTTGTTGGAAGGATTTTCTATTTCTGACATACTAGGTCTATGGGCTTGATGATATCTGGGGTATTATACCAGGACTTCTGATTTTGTGGAAGCAATAGCCTAGTCCTCGTATAATACTCTGCACTGCTATAATCTTTAAAGCCTCCCCTCAGCATAAAAAATGATGAAACATTGCAAAATGCTAAATATGTGCTGTTGAAGAAAAGATCCCCAAACGGGACACACCGAAAGTCGAGCCATCATCTATTTGTCTGAACGAAAGTTCTAACCTGAGCTCTCATGGCCTCGCATTACCCGTTACAGATATCATTATTGTACATTCACTTGTAAGACTGAATATAGAGATCTGGATACGAGAGTATATTCTGAGGTGGGACACGCGTATAAGTTAAGTTCTTAAAACACTAATTTGTATCCTGAATAAGTTGAAATTTGTGTGAAAATTTAAAAGGATTAGTATATTGGCAATCGAAGTGAATTTTTTAATTCTTAGTGTGTAATCAAGCTCAACGGTACTTGTAACTTGTCAAGCAGCTGATATGATCCTCTAACACACTCACCAAAAACTTGTTTGTAAATAGTTTAATTTTTACTGCATTTCATTTCATTTCTGTTTTTCACCAAAACCCAAAAAGATTTCATAGTGTTTCAGTCTAAACTTTCATAGAATCCCAAAAAGATTTTACTTTTCTGCTTTAGTTTTTTGAGAAACCAAGGTAGAAAGCTGATCTTTAGATTCTCAGTCATGAAGCAAAGCAGGAAGTTTCTGAACTGGACAACAGGGTTGGGAGCTAATCTTGAAAGGTTTGATAATTCAAAGTAAAAAACAAGTTCATTAAGTTGACACTTGTAAAATTTTTGAGGAAATATGTTTGAAAAGTTTGAATAAATTGTCAGTTGTTTCGTTTCGAGTCAACCAAGGTCATTAACTTGGAATTGGTAGACAAATTAAGTGTTTAGGGTCATTAACTTCGACCTAGATACTTAAGTGGATTTCTAAAAACTGACCAAATCTGATAAAACGTCAAAATATCAAAAGAGAGGTGTTTGGATCGAATGGCGATCCGATCGGATGGCAATCCGATCGGATGGCAATCCGATCGGATGGCCATCCGATACTGGGTCTTGTCTATATATAGTGGTCAATGGATTCAGTCAATCTTTTTCGCACGAACTGCCATTCGACCCTCACACCCAAACACTCTCACTTTCTTGATCTTGTTCTTGCACTCTTGATTTCCTCACTACATTGGATTGTTGGCACGCTCAACCTTCACAATGGGAAAGGTAAGTTTTCTGATTTGAACCATCAAAATTTGAAGTTTTTTGATGTTTTTAAGTGTTCGGCGACTGTTCGGACTTAGATTCTTAGATCTAGGCTTATCTAGTGATATTTGATAGAATCTGAACATAGGGTTTTGTTCACGGGCCTTAGATCTATAGGTTTACCGTCTCAATTTGCACAAAAACATGTTAGATTTGATGAATTGAAGGTTAGAGGATATCGGCTTTCGGACCACTTATTGTTAAATTAAACCCAAACAAGGCCGAATTAGAGAAAACTGAACATAGGGTTTTGAAAATCGGCAAAAACTTTACCTGAAAACATGTTCAATTTTGTCAAAAATTTAGAAAAATTTTGATTTTCATAAGTTCATTCAAAGTGTTCTTCAATGTCAGATTGTTCGAGTGGCAGTTCGATCGGATGGCCATCCGATCCAATGATTGTTTTGTGTGTGAAATTTTTCTAAAGTGTTTGTCTTGAAATACGTGCCTTATCTGTTAACAAGTTACTGTGGATAAGATGGCAACTCGATCGGATGGCAATCCGATCGGATCGGATGGCCATCCGATCCAAAAACACATATCTAATGATTGATTGTTTCATGTGCTCAATTTGTTTGTCATGTATCGAGTGGCAATCCGATCGGATGAAAATCCGATCGGAGGGCCATCTGATCCCTTTACTCACTCATTTGTTTGACTTGTCAATGGGGCTAATCTGTCTATCACATAGATCGAGTGACAATCCGATCGGATGGCCATCCGATCCAAATGCATATGTCTTGAGTTCTGATCTTTATATGTGATGGTTCATCTGATCGGATGGCAATCCGATCGGATGGCCATCCGATCCTCAGTACTACATAGAGTGAAAATTTCCAGAGTTATAAAATTTTTGAAGGTTTCAAAATTTTGACATTTTTCACTACTTGTCTCGAACTTTGTGCAAATGCTAATGACGATTATTCTTGCAGATAAGAGCATCAGATTGGGATAAGTCTCACAACATTTATTGTATTTTGGAGGAGAACTATGCTAATATGGAGCCATTTCGTGATATGGCGAAGTTCTTAAGAGAAAGTAAAATCAATAAAGCGTTGACTGATAGAACAAAGGTGTACGAATCCCATGTTAGAATGCTTTCGAAATCGGCAAGGTATGATGAGAGTACAAAGATGATTCATTCGGCAATTCAAAAGAAAGATGAAAATGATAAGGATGTCGATATAGAGATTAAGTTTGATATAAGTGATGTGAGACGTATTTTGGACTTAGGAGACAGTGACGAGGATCCTACAATTGTTCCTGAAAAACAATGCAAAGGTCTATGGTTCAGAATGGGTTTTGTAGGACAAGTAAACGGAAAATATCTCAACTCCATGTTAAGCAAACCTTACAAGTTTCTAGTGCACTGCGTAATACATGCTCTATCTCACAGGAAGGGAGCTTATGAAGAACCATCCGACTATATCATGAATAAAATCACTTGTTTGGTGCTTAACAGGCCATACAATGTATCTCAAGTGATATTTGATCATATGGTGGATAATATCAGGGGTGAGAAGTACATTATGTACCCAGGTTCATGCAAATGATAATAGATGATCAAGTGCAAGATCTTGTGAAGGATCCTGAAGATGAGTTAGGTCTATGTCATATGACAGCTGAGACTTTGAGTAGACTAACTCAATATAAGCTGAAGAAAGATGAAAAATGTAACACCCCAAAAATGGGTTTGGTAATTAAACCACGTTACTAGTGACGACGGGTAAAATACCGTTAGTGGTAAAAATTAACCCGGTTAATATTAGGATTTAAATAAATAAATTTGATGTTAATTAAAAGAGGATAAATACTTTGAGGAAAAACAAAGTATATAGAAGGCCCGAGCTAACGGGACTTAAAATAAAACGGGTTATGACTACCCCGAACTCACTAAGTTAAACTAGCAAAGTTTAACCTAGTTAACAAAACAAAGTATTGTTGAAAATAAGTAGGTTGTAGCCTACTTACTAGTTAACAAAACTTGAGGGACCAAAATCGTCAAAAAGGGAACAAGTTCTATTAATAAAAAAAACACACACACACCACACACACTTTGTGTGTGTGGATCGATCATCAGGAGCGACCAAGAGAGCTCAAACCCTAAAATCAACAAATTCACCAAATTGGAGCTCGAATCAAGCCCCAAATCAATGCATGAACGCGTATAAATGATCACCAAGTCAAAGGGATCGTAAGGTATGTTAAATTTTGTAATTTGGTGATGTCTTGAAGTTATGATGAACACCCAAAATCACAATTTGGGAATGGATGATGAATCCATGAGTGTAGTTGTGAAGAAATCTATGTGTAGGAACAACCCTAGTTAACAATTTGATGAACTAGTGTTGAAAACTAGGGAATTGATGATTTCCCTTGTATGTGCTAAGTGGGTTATGGCTAGATAATGAGGATGATGATATAATTGTGCTAGAAATCATCATAGTTGATAGTAGAAACAAAGTACTTGAACAAATTTACATGATTGAGTATTTGTTCATACATGATAGAGATGGGTTTTTATGATATGATGATGTTAGTGTCTAAATTGTGATTAGAATCCTCATATTAGATAATAAAAGTATGCTACTTGAACCATTTAGGTGTTTGAGTACATGAATCATAATTACCATGAATTATGGTTATAAAACTTGGTAAACGAAGTGAATAAACGGTAGCCTAAGTATGATGCTACCGTGTATTTGACCAAGTAGTTAAATGAGTAGTAAAGCTACATCATGTAATCACTTATGATTAATAGGCCGTTGACTTTAAACAGTCAAACCGACCTATAATACGATGAATGATAATTCTTGAATATAAAATGCGTAGGGTGGAATGATCGTATTAAGTTATGACTAAACTAACCACCTTGTGAAATGATGAATAATAGTTGGCGCTTAAACAAGCTAGGTGAAGCTTGGAGTGAAAGCGGGTCAAACGAATCAAGAATGAAGGAAAAAGCATAATTCGGATGCAAGGTAAGTATAACTTACACTAGTCTTATATTTTAGGATATTCTCTTATCGTATTAGTTACGAATAAGATAAATACATAATTGAGGTATGATGTTCCGGCGTGTAAACGTACGGAACAAGATAGTCGAGTTATATGATTTCAGGAATAAATGTAGAAATGATATTTGCATCGCTACTATTTAGCGAATATTATAGCAAGGCATTAAATCAGGTCAATACATTGACCCGAGCCAGGTATGTGTAATAGAGAAATGATTCATTGAGAACGTAAGGTTCAATGAGTATTTAATGAAGTCTTAGATAGACAATGGGTTACTTAAATGGGTAAACCGAATGTTTTAAAAGAGGGTAGTTGCGTTTTGAAAAGCATATTGACTTTTCGAGCAAGATCATAATTCAAAAGAAGAATCATGGGTCAAACATGCTCTCAAAAGACCTCGTCGTAATTGAAAGACTAAAAAGGACCAAAACGCCCTTGTTAGCTAATTTGAACAAACAACCTTTAAAGGTGGTTTGGAAACGAGTTTTATGATTAGATAAATACTTAGAATAAGTATAGAAGCTGAAAGAGGTATTATATTAGTCAAATGGCACTATTTGAGTTTTTGCCGTAAAATAATGATCCGAGAGGTAAAAATTGGTTTTATAGATCACCACATTAAACCCACCATAGATTCAGTTGTGGTGGGAGATTATATGATAATAAATGTGGTGATGGATTGCTAGAAGTAATCAAAAGCGAAATTAGGCTCGAAAGTGCTTAAATACCCTTAACGGGTCAAAATAAGCATACAAGTGAAAATGGGTATAAATTGTGTAATAAACCTGTGGTTAGAACCTAATATGGTAAATAACCTTAAGTTGAAGTAGTGTATGTGATATAAAGGTCAAACAAATATGTTTGTGTGATAAATGCGTAAACGGGTCAAAATCTTGTTAAAAGATAATAAGCCGAAGGCATAAAAGTCTCAGAATTTATTAAGCCGGATGTCGGGTTTTAACTCCATGTGATGGAGAATCAAATCACAATCACGTAGGAAGAAACGGTAGGTTAAACGGACAAGCGGTTCGAAAGATACGAAAGATTTCGTGTCAATTACGGCAAAAAGGAAACTGGGCTGTTACAGAGTCCACCGTAACTTACGGTGCCACCGTAAGTTATGGTGGAGATGAAAATGCTACGGTGGTTGCCTACTGTTGTACGGTAGGAAAATAACATTACAGGGGCCACCGTAACTTACGGTGCCACCGTAAGTTACGGTGGAGGTCATTTCCAAATTCTTGTTTTTAGAATCAACTGTTTCCCGGACTCGTTTAATCACGTTTTAATCCCAGTATGACTAAAGCATTTCATGTTTATGAAATGCAGGTACATTTTGGATGCCGAGAGACGATCAAGCTCAACGAAGAACCGAACACGATATAGTTACATGCTTCCGCACCTTGCCACGTTGTATATTTTAAACAACGAATTCGATCACGTTATGTAGAATAACTTATAATTTGTAAAAGTTTTAATAAACCCGTATTTTTTTATAGTATGTGTAGTCTTAGCTACACGTCTAATTGTTGGTATTTGCATATAAAACCGTTAAATAGAAAATAGGGTGTTACAAGTTGGTATCAGAGCCTTGGTTTAAGAGATTCAAGTATGGTGGGGAAAACCATGCTTGGACTTAAACCTTACGCTCTTGATAAAGAATAGTGTTCGGTTCGAGGCTTGATCGCAGATCCGGTAAGTACATGTATGTTAATAGTTTAGCATGCTAAAGTGTTGTAAACAACACATAGGGCTATCGTGTGATACACGTTACCCCAATAGAAATGATTGATATAGTTGACGAAAATACGCGCGTTGACGCGTATAGTAGAAAAAGCCTTGTATTATAATACGGGCGATTATTGAAGTTGATGTTACTAACTTTTGTGAATGTTTTAATTGAAGGACACTCGCGTTTGAAGACGACGAGAGTTAAACGAATTGTGGATATGATGATGGAACGGTCCGAGATATGACAAGAAGAGCATGCTCATCAAGGACCTAAATCGCGTAATGGTCGCGAACAAGACTAATGGTAAGAAAATCCCGTTAGGGCAAGCATTTACCAGGTGCACGTTTAAATTATTGCATGAATATAAACATGCAACCAATACGTAGAAACTGATAGTTGCAGATTTAGATTGAAAACTTGGACAAACCTGAATAGAATACCTTTCCAGGATATTGTTTCCAAGAAAATAAACAGAGGTATTACTTACATAGGGCGTGATGTGAAAACTATAAAAAGGTCATGCGTGTCATGTGTTAATCGCTTACTCTGGCCAAGTAAGTAGTGGCATATGATACCATGAACTTCTTATAGCCGACACATTTACATCCGATGTAGTAAGGACGGGGTAAATGGGACAAATTAAAAGTACCCAAATGAATCAAATGAGTAAAATATTTGATAATAATGGAAACGCACAGCCGAGTGACGGAAGCGTATTACATTAGGATAATGAGCCCGAAAGAAGGGACAGAGAAACATGTAAAATAGTTAAGGTACGCATTGGGAGGGGGTGTACTTACACTCGAACCCGAAGAATATAAACATGTAGAATGATCAAGATATGCGTTGGGAGGGAGTGTACTTACACTCGAACCCGGAAAATGCGAATATGTCCCTAAACGAGTCGTTTTTGTAAAACGTCAAACTCGAGGACAAAGTCGGAATATAGAAATGAAGCGAGGTCTTAATGCATACCGGGAGGGTTGCAATAATAACGACTTCGGTAAAACACCCGGTTGATGGGTAAGAATTGAACGCATGCACAGACCGAGAAACGGAAACTCGGATGGAAAGTTAAAGGACTCGGGTTTTGGGTCATAACTAAAAGATGACAAAATAATGTAAATAAAAATTGTGAATAAATTATGTTCAACTATTTTAAAGTTGAACGGGTCGATTACAATATCACGCCGGACGGCATGAGTAAATACAAACGGGATAGTGGTACCATTAAAAGCAAAAGAATAATGAGCCCGGTAATGGGACATAATCGAGTACGGATATATGAAAACTGGAGAATGGTGAGCATAAGATGAACCGACGCATAAATGATATGAGAAGTCATAAAGTCGGAAAATTTCGTCCGAAAATAAACAAATGAAGCCTTAGACTACGGTCAAGGTCAACTAAAGTTCAAAAGCGGAAATATACGATTCCAAACATAACAAGACATGCTTTGAAGCTATATATGCATATATATATATATGCATTTGAATGTAGATACAAATAAAGATGAATCTGTGGGATCATCGTAACCTACGGGAATGCGATTAGTGTTAAGGTCTACGGGACCAGAATGACCCTCGGGTCACGAAAAGAAAGGGGAATAAACCTTAGGGTTCCCATTAAAAGGGGGTGAAGACCTAAGGGAATAGCCTACGAGGCCACGTGAGAGAACCTACGAGTTACTTAAACAAAGCGAGAGAACCAGTGAGAATCCTCGCGTAAAACAAAGACTGTAAAAGAGTAAATGCCAAGTCGTCAAAATTGCTTGACATAAATTAAAGATAAAACATTAAACTAAAATTCCGTTTTAGTAAAAAACAACGTTTTATCAAACATATATAGTATGAGATGATTGGGAAATAAACCTAAAACACGACGTGATGCGATCACGGTCAGGAAAATTATGTGAAATAAAATCACATAGTAGCCCGAGAGATGGGTATAAAGTAACTGGACTAATAAGACTAGTCAGTGAGGCCGGTTAAGGTCAATATTTAAATTAAGAAAGTGTTCAACACGCTATCTATATTAAGATTAGCGTGAAATAATCATAGTTGATAAGCATGTATGACCAAGTGGCCAAATGGCTACTCAGTCAAGCCAAATAATAAAGGTAAGTGAGTACAAAACGGCAGTGATGGTCCATGAGGTCATAATAACGAAAAGTATTGATCGCCTATACTGAGCGATCACAAGCCAACACAAGCAAAGTGTTGGGAAGTCAGATCGAGTAAAGGCACGATAAAAAGGATAAAGCCGGAAGGTATGTGGTAATATGCCTTGTAGAATTCCGTTAATAGCACATCTAGATAGTGCTAAATAAATAAGATAAAATCAGGAAATTCATTTTAGTGGCGAATGCTGTACGAATGAACCAAATGAATAAGTTCGTAAAGAAAAGGGGTCTGTTTGTAAACAGTGAAAGATCTCACTAGAAACATCCAAATGGGTGAAAATAACGGATTCACGAAGAATCCGAAAGTATAAAGGCGATGGATTTCGCTAAGTTAATCAAACAAGTCGAAATGACAAGATGCGTTATTCTGAGTTGCGTAAATTCGCATAAAAGATACATATGTTGTGTAATTAAAAGATGTTACCATATTTGTCTAATGACACTAACAAATGGTCAAAGTGTGAGTAATGCTTAGAAGGTTACTCAGTTTAAGTACATTGGGTTGAAACTCAATAAATTATGTAAGAAAAGGTTTCGAGGACGAAACCTCTTTAAGGGGGGTAGACTTGTAACACCCCAAAAATGGGTTTGGTAATTAAACCACGTTACTAGTGACGACGGGTAAAATACCGTTAGTGGTAAAAATTAACCCGGTTAATATTAGGATTTAAATAAATAAATTTGATGTTAATTAAAAGAGGATAAATACTTTGAGGAAAAACAAAGTATATAGAAGGCCCGAGCTAACGGGACTTAAAATAAAACGGGTTATGTCTACCCCGAACTCACTAAGTTAAACTAGCAAAGTTTAACCTAGTTAACAAAACAAAGTATTGTTGAAAATAAGTAGGTTGTAGCCTACTTACTAGTTAACAAAACTTGAGGGACCAAAATCGTCAAAAACGGAACAAGTTCTATTAATAAAAAAAACACACACACCACACACACTTTGTGTGTGTGGATCGATCATCAGGAGCGACCAAGAGAGCTCAAACCCTAAAATCAACAAATTCACCAAATTGGAGCTCGAATCAAGCCCCAAATCAATGCATGAACGCGTATAAATGATCACCAAGTCAAAGGGATCGTAAGGTATGTTAAATTTTGTAATTTGGTGATGTCTTGAAGTTATGATGAACACCCAAAATCACAATTTGGGAATGGATGATGAATCCATGAGTGTAGTTGTGAAGAAATCTATGTGTAGGAACAACCCTAGTTAACAATTTGATGAACTAGTGTTGAAAACTAGGGAATTGATGATTTCCCTTGTATGTGCTAAGTGGGTTATGGCTAGATAATGAAGATGATGATATAATTGTGCTAGAAATCATCATAGTTGATAGTAGAAACAAAGTACTTGAACAAATTTACATGATTGAGTATTTGTTCATACATGATAGAGATGGGTTTTTATGATATGATGATGTTAGTGTCTAAATTGTGATTAGAATCCTCATATTAGATAATAAAAGTATGCTACTTGAACCATTTAGGTGTTTGAGTACATGAATCATAATTACCATGAATTGGGTTTGGTGTAAAAAGAATGGAAATGATGATAAATTCATGTTAAAAATGAAGCTTGATATCATCATGTGTTAAGAAAGATTAATGTAGTGTTAATTCGATGAATTATGGTTATAAAACTTGGTAAACGAAGTGAATAAACGGTAGCCTAAGTATGATGCTACCGTGTATTTGACCAAGTAGTTAAATGAGTAGTAAAGCTACATCATGTAATCACTTATGATTAATAGGCCGTTGACTTTAAACAGTCAAACCGACCTATAATACGATGAATGATAATTCTTGAATATAAAATGCGTAGGGTGGAATGATCGTATTAAGTTATGACTAAACTAACCACCTTGTGAAATGATGAATAATAGTTGGCGCTTAAACAAGCTAGGTGAAGCTTGGAGTGAAAGCGGGTCAAACGAATCAAGAATGAAGGAAAAAAGCATAATTCGGATGCAAGGTAAGTATAACTTACACTAGTCTTATATTTTAGAATATTCTCTTATCGTATTAGTTACGAATAAGATAAATACATAATTGAGGTATGATGTTCTGGCGTGTAAACGTACGGAACAAGATAGTCGAGTTATATGATTTCAGGAATAAATGTAGAAATGATATTTGCATCGCTACTATTTAGCGAATATTATAGCAAGGCATTAAATCAGGTCAATACATTGACCCGAGCCAGGTATGTGTAATAGAGAAATGATTCATTGAGAACGTAAGGTTCAATGAGTATTTAATGAAGTCTTAGATAGACAATGGGTTACATAAATGGGTAAACCGAATGTTTTAAAAGAGGGTAGTGGCGTTTTGAAAAGCATATTGACTTTTCGAGCAAGATCATAATTCAAAAGAAGAATCATGGGTCAAACATGCTCTCAAAAGACCTTGTCGTAATTGAAAGACTAAAAAGGACCAAAACGCCCTTGTTAGCTAATTTGAACAAACAACCTTTAAAGGTGGTTTGGAAACGAGTTTTATGATTAGATAAATACTTAGAATAAGTATAGAAGCTGAAAGAGGTATTATATTAGTCAAATGGCACTATTTGAGTTTTTGCCGTAAAATAATGATCCGAGAGGTAAAAATTGGTTTTATAGATCACCACATTAAACCCACCATAGATTCAGTTGTGGTGGGAGATTATATGATAAGAAATGTGGTGATGGATTGCTAGAAGTAATCAAAAGCGAAATTAGGCTCGAAAGTGCTTAAATACCCTTAACGGGTCAAAATAAGCATACAAGTGAAAATGGGTTTAAATTGTGTAATAAACCTGTGGTTAGAACCTAATATGGTAAATAACCTTAAGTTGAAGTAGTGTATGTGATATAAAGGTCAAACAAATATGTTTGTGTGATAAATGCGTAAACGGGTCAAAATCTTGTTAAAAGATAATAAGCCGAAGGCATAAAAGTCTCAGAATTTATTAAGCCGGATGTCAGGTTTTAACTCCATGTGATGGAGAATCAAATCACAATCACGTAGGAAGAAACGGTAGGTTAAACGGACAAGCGGTTCGAAAGATACGAAAGATTTCGTGTCAATTACGGCAAAAAGGAAACTGGGCTGTTACAGAGTCCACCGTAACTTACGGTGCCACCGTAAGTTACGGTGGAGATGAAAATGCTACGGTGGTTGCCTACTGTTGTACGGTAGGAAAATAACATTACAGGGGCCACCGTAACTTACGGTGCCATCGTAAGTTACGGTGGAGGTCATTTCCAAATTCTTGTTTTTAGAATCAACTGTTTCCCGGACTCATTTAATCACGTTTTAATCCCAGTATGACTAAAGCATTTCATGTTTATGAAATGCAGGTACATTTTGGATGCCGAGAGACGATCAAGCTCAACGAAGAACCGAACACGATATAGTTACATGCTTCCGCACCTTGCCACGTTGTATATTTTAAACAACGAATTCGATCACGTTATGTAGAATAACTTATAATTTGTAAAAGTTTTAATAAACCCGTATTTTTTTTATAGTATGTGTAGTCTTAGCTACACATCTAATTGGTGGTATTTGCATATAAAACCGTTAAATAGAAAATAGGGTGTTACAAAAAAGAGCCAAGGGCAAAGCATATGATCTGCAAGATTAAAAATAGAAACTATGTAGCTCCAGAGAATGACGCTTGGAGGCATGAGAATAGCAACTCTGAAGATGAGAAGGATAGATTGAGTGGAATGCATGAGAAGAAGTTAAGATACTAGTTTGTGAAGGACGGAAAAGGGAAGAGAACACCAAAGGCCTCCCCAGCTGTATCTACTCCTAAAGTTTTGACACCAAAGATCGTTGTTAAGGGTATAGTTGAAAGGGGGAGTGATAAGAAAGTTAGATTATAAATTGTTATATTTGTCTAATGAATTTCTATTACTTATTGTGCAGGTCCTTCAAAGAAACCTACACCAACACTTGTCGATGAGACAGTGATACCTCCAGGAGGTGTTGAATTGTTAAATGATACATTTGAAAGCTACTTGAAAAAGAATGATGAAGCTGAAGCTGAGAAAGCTGCTAAAGAAACTGGAGTATCGTCAAAGAGTGTTCAAATAGAAGGTGTAAAAGAGAAAGAAGCTGAAGATGTTGCTCATAAAGATTCAAGCGATTCTGATGATGAATCATCTGATACTGAGCCAAAGATTGATACTTCAAAGCTAGGTGTTGGAAAGGTTACCTTGAAGAAGAAACCTCAAAAGAAGAAAAAGGGATCTGATGAAGAAGATTCAACATACATTCCTACACCTGAAGAATCATAGAAACTACGAAAGAAGCGCAAAGCTGTTCAAGCTGGTACTATTCCAAGAAGTGTTCGAGCAAGAAAAGAATTAGCTACAGTACAAAAAGATCAAAGTGGTAAAGGTCTAGTAGTTGAGGCTCAGGAGGTTCAAATAGAAAGTATTCCTGAAATTGAAGTTCAAAGTGTTGATAATCCTGAAACAGAAAAAGAGAAAGCTCCAGAAAGTCCAGAGTTTGTAAGTATAGAGAAAAGGGGTGTTGTTGATGCAAAAACATCAAAGCCAAAGAAAACTACTCTTCCTGATCCATTTGAAGGCTTTCCTAACATTCATGGTGAACTCAAAGATGATATTCTCCCTGATGAAGAATTTTATATGTTTCATGACGCAACAGTTCAAGATCTGAAAAAGAAAGTAAGTATTCTCGAAAAAGAAAAGGCAAAAGCTAAAGCTGATTGTGATGAATTGAAGAAGCATCTTGAAGAGATTACTAAAGTGAATGAAGAAATAAAGTCTGTTGTGATCAAACATGCGAAGAAGTTAAAGACTTTGGAAGAAGATGTGGATGATAATGCAAAGTTATTTGACCAACTATCAGTAGAGATTTCTGATCTACATGTGAAGAACAAGAACTTGAATGAAACAAATCAGACACTACATCAAATGTTGGATGAACTTCACGAAGCGTCGGCAAATGAAATTAAGGTGTTAAAGCTGGAGATTGAAGCTTTAAGAGCATATAAGACTGTGAAAGATGAACAACTTAACATGTTATATATAGTAATGGAACATCATCTGGGTATCAATGTTCAAGCTATCTACAACAACATAGAGATTCAGAGGGTTGAAGAGAGAAGGGCACAGAAAGAGAAAGAGTTGGCTGAGGAAGCAACTCAGAAAAAGAAAGGATTGGTTATTGATACAGAAGAAACACTTGGTACTTCGAGCCAACTTGAAGGTGACATTGAAATGGCAGATGTTGTAAATGTTGATGAAGATCAAGGGTTTGTACTTGTTGGTGAAGATACTCCTCTCTCTTTTAGCTTTGATGATATTATTTGTTTAGTGAGAGTAGAACAATGTAAACGAAAGGCAAGAGAACCTGAAATGAAATTAATTTGTTGGAGAGAAGAGACAGAGGAGGAAAGAGAACAAAGATTGATTGAAGAAGAATTGAAAGAAGCTCTTGATGCAGTTGATAACTACGACCCTTCATGGTATTATTACAAAGACGATGATGAAGATTAAGGCTCAACAGGGATGCTGATTGTGAGGCCTTCAATCAACAATCGTTGGATGATTTTCTAAATGATGAAATCAACGAACAAGAGGAAGATCATCACTAGGAGTCTTCTTCTTCTGGAAAGCAACATGCAGACCAGGTATTCCTCACACAACCAACTGTTATATATTTAAATGCTCCATTTGAGAGAGAGATGGAGGTACCGAGGTCTAGGGCTGATATGTTAGAAGAATTGGGGTTAGATGATGGAAAGTTTAAGTTTGATATTGAGGATGAGATTCCTTCATCACTAGAGAAAGAGTATGAATTCAAATATGTTAATGAAGCTGATAACTTTGATCATGTGGAAGTTAAGGAAGGTTCAGATACATCTGAGGAAGATATACCATTTCATTATTCTGGTGTGGATGATTCATTTCTGACACTTGCCGAAATGTTTAAGGAACAAAATGAAGAGGAGATTAGAAGGAAAGTTGTGGAGAAAATAAGCATAGAAGGTATTCCTAGAACAATTTCATGAGAAACATTGGTAGAAGAAATAAAGAAATGGTTTAAAGTTATGCCCAAGGAGAGGAAGTTCAGAAGACCTCTGCAATATTTCACGCATAATGCTGATTTATCTTTGGGAGACATTCTTTCATGGTGTTATCTGGAAGATCTGCAAGTATATGCTATTAGACGGGAACTGGGGGTTCAGTACTTTGAATTTCTGTCAGATATTCAAACCCTCCCGTGGTGGGATGTTGAAGAATTGGTGCAAACAAAGAACATAAAGCAATTTTACTATGGCTAAGATGTGAAGCAGCATGATTAACATTTGTGGAATTACATTAAGTTGTAGGCAAAGGAGAGATTTCCAGATTGGAAGCCACAATATCCCAAGCAATATATCAAGATTGATCCAGTTACAGGGGAGAAGGATATTACTTTGATTATAAAGCCACCGAGATGTCTGAAAAACATGCCGCTACGTGCTATGGAGCATGATTTCTATGAAGACTTTCAGGGTTGGATGTACAACCAGAGCACAGCGGAAGCGGTGATTTCTTTGTTTGACAAAAAGACTGGAGAATCAAGGAGGATCAGCGTGTTGGATCCTATGTGGTTAGTAAACTGCTCCAAGAAGGATATTGATTGCCTATTTTACAACAAGATTGTGTATGAAAAGCCAGAAAAAGTTCAAGCTCAACAATATCAGAAGTTAGTGAACTTGTGCTACGCGAAAGACATCAACTCTGGCAGATACTGGAAGCCAAAGTTCAGAGACTTGGAGATTGGTGAGTTCTTAAAGAAATATAAGCGCAGCCAAAGATTCAAAGAGATTGCTGATAGAGCTGCAATTGTGGGTCGAAGAAAGTTAATGAGACCTCCACCAACAGACCAGACACCGATCGAGAACGAAGAGAACAAGATCCCACAGTGGGATAGAAAGCGCGATGGTGATCTTGAATACAGAAAGTACTGGAATGAAGTTGGTAGGCCGTTAAGGAGGAAGATGCTTGCTGAGCGTGATGAAAAGAGAAGACAGAAAGCTAAGGCAAGAAGACAAAGCAAGAAGACGGATTGAAGACTATGCAGGAAGGAACTACAGCTACATCCAAGGGGGAGTTTGTTAGTACATATGTCTGTAGTTTCCATCTGCATCGAGTCTTATGTATTTTGTCATGTGTATGTGTTTTTGTGTATGTATGAACATGTATGTATTTGTATGTCTAGACAATTCAGGGAACGGCTCATATCTGTTAAAGTGAAATCCGTCGGACGACAAGAGTTATCCGAACGGATGGCCATCCGATCGGATGGTGATCCGAATGGGTGACACTATTTCCTTCCCTGATTACTTATAAATAGCTAGTTAGTGCTAGTTGTTTAGGACCTTTTGCTGATTTTGTGATAGCGAAGCTCTGCCAGATTTTCATCAGGAACTGCTGTATTTTCACCATATTTCAATGAAATCTGACATGTTAAACATGGAAATGATTGTATGTGATTCTCAGACATTATCGAGGGATTCCGCACCTCGCTACTGATCGATTCTGCTGCATTCTACGATTAGAACAGATCCCGTACGTGGCCTAACATATATCACTACTAAAATCAGCCATAAAGTCTGCTAAGGCTTGAGACTTTATATCATTCCTGGGTTCATATACTAAATCATAGGCACTTAGTTTCACAGACCACTTGGCCATCCTGCCAGACATTTCAGGTTTTCTAAGCACATCTTTAGTAGGATAATTAGATTTTATATGAATCCTATGTGTTTAAAGGTAATGCCTAAGCTTAGTTGATGCCATAACTAAGGCTAATATTAACTTTTCTAAATGAGAGTATCTAGTTTCAGCATCTAATAAACTTTTACTAACATAATAGACAGGATACTGATGACCTTCATGATCTTTTACCAAGACCGCACTTACTGCATTTCCTGACACTGCAAGATATAGGGATAGAGGTTCACCATCTTTAGGCTTCATTAGTAGAGGTGCACTTGAAAGATATTGCTTCAACGCTTGTTGAGTAGCTTCATGTCTTTCTCCCCATTCAAATTTTTTGGTCCTTTTCAGGATGTCATAAAATTCTTTACACTTTTCGGAGGATCTTGATATGAACATGTTCAATGCTTCTACCCTACTAGTTAACATTTGAACATCCTTCATGTTAGATGGTGATTTGAGATCCAATATAGCTTTGATCTGCTCCGGGCTTGCTTCTATCCCTCTCTTGGTTACCATATATCCCAAGAACTTTCTTGCCCCCACTCCGAAGTGGCACTTGGCAGGATTCAGTTTCATATTATACTGGTCCAGGATATTGAAGGCACTTTCCAGGTCTTGAAGGTGATTCTCTGCTTTCTTAGACTTCACCACCATATCATCGATATATACTTCCATAGTGTCCCCCAGTTTATCCTTGAACATCATGTTGACCAACCTCTGGTATGTCGCACCTGCATTTTTTAAACCAGACAGCATAGCAGTGTAACAATATATACCAGTGGGTGTCTTGAATGTTGTATCCTCCTGGTCAGATGGTTTCATTTGGATTTGTCGAAATCCCGAGGATGCATCCATGAAAGTCAGCATTTCGTGGCCAGCTGTCGCATCTGCCATGGAGTCGATATAAGGTAATGGAAATGGATCCTTTGGGAATACTTTATTAAAGTCTGTGTAATCAACATAGACTCTCTACTTCCCATTCCTCTTCTAGACTTCCACCACGTTTTCCAACCACTTAGGGAACTTGACTTCCCTAATCATCTTGGACTTTAACAGCCTTTCCACCTCTTCTTGGATGATAACATTCCTTTCAGGAGAAAATTTTCTTCTTTTTTGTTGAATGGGCCTGAAAGATTTATCAATTCTAAGTTTATGAGTTATGATATCTTTTGATATACCTGTCATATCCTCGTGCTTCCAGGCAAATGTAGACATCCTGCATTTCAAAAAGTTAGTAAGTTGTTTTTCAATATCCACAGGGATATTGACTCCTACAAGCACTGAAATATCTGGGTTATCTTCATCGAGGATAACTTTCTTAACATCCTGCTCAGAAGCTTCCATGATATCCTGTGCTTGTATCCTTAATTGCAATCCTGCCAGGGATTTCATTGAGGCCTTCTTCGAGGAAGAGTAACATTCCCTTGCTTCCTGTTGGTCACTTTCAACTTTCACTACTCCCCAAGGAACAGGAATCTTCACACATTGGTGATAAGTGGAGGGTACGACTTTCATATCATGAATACATGGCCTGTCTAATATTATGTTGTAGCAGGATAGTGAATCCTTAACACAGAAGCGTTGCAACGAGTTTACCCCTTCAACATACACAGGTAGCTTTATCTCCCCGACAGTATTCTTCGCTTGTCCCCTGAATCCTACAAGTACAGCGGACTTCAAAGTAATCTCAGCTTACGGGATATTCATCCTCTTCAAGGTCTCCAACTGAATGATATTGACTGAGCTGCCATTATCTGCCAGTATCCTGCGTACAAAATGGTTAGCAACATATAAAGTAATTACCAAACCGTCAAGGTGGGGATCCTGGATGTTATCCCGGTCATCACTATCGAATGTTATCACTTTGTCATCTGTGAGCATCGTCATCCTTGTTGGTTTATCTCCTCTCTCTGCTTTGGCTTTTTTAGCATGCCTTTTAGCTGCAGAATAAGAAGTCCCACATATGTCGGATCCTCCAGAGATAAAGTTGATTATCTTTGCATCCGGTGGTGGAGATACTGCTCTTTCAAGATTCTTGTCAGTATCCTGGTTCTTATTCTTTTTCATGCCAAGAAGTTCTTTCGGATAGCCTTTACTTAGAAAGTAACTTATCTCTTTTCTTAAGGCTATACAATCCTCGGTCATGTGCCCAAAATCTTCTTGGAAAGCACACCATTTTGACTTGTCCTTCCAATCAGCCTTTTGTTGATTTTTTCTTGGCCATCTTGCTTTGTCCCCTAAACCCTGCATGGTATACATCAGTTCAGGAATATTAACTGAAAAACAATATTCTGAAAGTTCAGGATATTCTTCTCCATCCTCTTCCTCAACAGCATTCACTCTTTTATTGTCATTTATAGCATACGTCTTGGATCGATATCGTTTGTATGAAGATTCTGACTTCCTGTTTATTGACTCATATGTTGAGGATGCATTCATCCTCTCTTGCATTTTCTTGTTATCCTCGAGCCTTATATATCTTAATGCCCTATTCCGTGCTTCATCCAAATTCCTGTAAGGATTCATTACAAGATCCGGATAAAATTGAGAATCCTTTTGTAATCCCATCTTGAACGCTTGTACTGCCGTGGCGACATCAAGGTTTGGATATCCATGGATTCTCTACTGAATTTGTTAACATAATCCCTCAGGGATTCTTGTGGTCCCTGTGTTATACTGTAAATATCACTTGTTAGTTTCTCAAAGCTCTCCTACAAAAAATTGACTGTTAAATAAAATAACTAAATGAGCAAAAGATGTAATATAATGAGGTGGAACATTTAAAAGCCATTTCAAGGCTGATCCTGTTAAAGTGGAACCGAAGCCCTTGCACAAGCATGCTTCTTCGAGTTCTGGTGGGATTGGATTTATTTCCATCATTTCCCTATACTCGGCAACATGCTCTTCAAGATCCGTCGTCCCTTCATAAAGCTTCATGTTGGGAGTCTGGAATCTCTTCAGGATTTCTGCATCACAAATAGGGTAAGCAAATCGAGATATCCTGTGACTATCCTGGGATACTTCCGGTATAGGCTGCACTACCTCGGGCACACTTGATATCATATCCTTCAAGTTTTGAAGTTCTCTTGACAATGCTGATGTTACACCTGCATCCTGCGAAGATTCAAGATTGTTAGTAGCAGGAATACTTGTGTTAATGGACAAGTTACCAGTTTGGCGGTTCTGGCCATATCCTAAACCATATCCTAGATCCCTCACGGTCGATATCCTGGTCGTTGAGGGTATTTCCTGGGTATTGCTCCGGGAATGACTCAGTATGATATTGCCCTGATTATCTTCAGTGAATACTGCTGAACTAAAATTCAACATCCTGGGCTGTAAAGGGGTAACAGTATCCTCAGCAGGTCTCTTGGAGTTAGACTTCAAGAGTTGTATCTCCTTCATTATGAGCTGGTTAGTTTCCTGTTGCTTTTTCATTTGATCCAGAATATTACCAAACAAAGATAAAATTTCATCATTAGAAGCCATGACAGGAGTTCTCCCTGAAACACTGGATCTGTAAACGTTCTGAGCAACAGGAGTGTCTCGGGATATTTGGCTTTCATTTCTCCTTTGAGGATCTTGAACTTGTGGAGGTGGAGGAAGCAATGAACCAGTCGCAGCAGTGGCTGAAGTAGGCATCGAAGAAGAGCTCAAGTTTGATTGAGAGGCCATTGAAAACAGTTTTGTAAAAATTTTTGAGAATAAAAAACCAAGTAATGATTTTAGCAAAGTTTTTAGTAAAATAGCACCACTTGCCCCACGGTGGGCGCCAAATTGTTTTGGTCAAAAATTACCAAAGCGATTAAGTGATCAAATTTAGTTTGCAAGGTAGCGTGCTATTGATAATTGCGAAAATGTGTTATGTTGATTGTAAATAAAAACAGTTTCAGGATACAGTTCGAGGATATCAAACTATTCCAGTTAGTGAATAATAAACAATAAAAGTAAATGTGGACACGAGATGTACGAGGAATGCCCTTGATCAATCTAGATCGCCGGCAAAAACCTCGGGAGCTGACAATCGTCAGCTGCCTTGTTCTTCTTATTGATTGAATAACCAGGATACAACTGCAGGATAATGCTCAGATCGGGTCTAAGTGTTACAATGATTGTGAGTTGTGAGTGTTAGAGTGTATTTGCAGCTAGAAATGAGAGAGTGTACGAGTATGTGAACCCGAAAAGTGTGTGCTTCCTATGATCCGGCACCCCGTATTTATAGTTACATGAATGAACAAACTATCCTATTATTCTGGGTACTCTGAATATTCTTTAACGACCGTGCAGAGCATTTCTTCCGTCTTCAACGTCTTTCTTCCAACTTATTTGAGCGAGTCTTTAGGGGAATTGGTCTTTCTAAACGTTAACACCCTGCAGCCACAGTCTACAAGCAAATCGTTAGTTATAATCAAGATACTCCCTCGGGATGTTACCAATATCCTAGTTTGGTATCCTGATCACAGATAGCTAACATAAAATCAAGATATATTGTCAGGATATGGGTTTAGAATTCCACCCATAACACTTATCATATTTATTTATGTTCAAGTGCGGTTAGTCAACCTAGGGTCTCACACTAATAGTTACGAATACACCTAATCCCGCTTCAAGATTATGAAACAAAAGGAACAACCAATTGGCTATTTCCTAACCATTTTATACCAAAACTCAAATAATATTATAATCAAATTTTTTTCATGAGCACTAGACTTTTTTGCATACCTAACCCAAAGGCTGTCTCAACCAGAGTCACCATCCCCGAGAGTGACATCGTGAGCTTCGGTAAATTAGCATTTTTTTAACTCAACCTAGAGGAAATCTAAATCATAGTCACCAACCCCAACAAAGATTGCATAGGCTTCGTTTTTATTCAATCTTGCTCAATATTCAATGTTGCACAAATTTTTTCTTTTGACCAAAAATTCTAAGACTTTTAGCTTATAACGGTATTCCTTAGACTCTTATTGGCGGTTTCGGCTTCTCTATTTCTCCTAGATGAGTACCCACCGGTATCCTAACATGTGAAGTATTTTTAGCTCAAAGCAACCTAAAAACCAGCAGAGCCTACCCACATATCCCAAATCAGACACGTGCTCAAATTATTAAACTCATATTATTATTATAAGATAACCGAACATACCTAACTTTTCTATCATTTTTTGTATTTATTTGCAAACTCTAAAACAGGGACATTATCTAATTTTTTTCGTTTTTTTTTTATTTTTGGATTTTTTTTACTCAACTACCTAAAAAGACGTAGTTTCCCATCCCCACACTTAAACTCTACATTGCCCTCAATAATATACAAAAAATACAATGAATCGGAAAGGACTTAGTTGGATAGGATAAATATCAGTGTCATCTGCGCGTGTCTTCATTCCGAACCCGTACAAAACCATATAGCATTTCCTTTGCGATCATATCCAAAACTGATACACCAGGGCTGCCTTTTACAATAATGATATAAGCTCGAAATCCACGCCCGAATGGAGATTGAGTATAGGCGGTATCCTCCAAACCTACACAAACAAAACAATGCAATCCCAAGCATAATATCGACTCTAAAAGAAAACCGACTCAAGACTGACTCAACAGTAAATAAAAGAAAATATACAAAACTCCACAACAACAAATATACCTACACCTCACATGCTCATGCCAACCTCAGGAAGATCAAGCGTCTCTCCCTCTCTCTTCTCAGATGGGCCCTCAATGTAGATTTTCAACCTATGCCCATTCACCTTGAACCTTTGGCCTTCCTAATTCTCAATCTCAACCGTACCATATGAAAAAACCAGTGTAACAACGGACAGTCCAGTCCAACGCGACCTAAGCTTTCCCGGGAGCAACTTCAACCGGGAATTAAATAGCAATACCTTCTCCCCACATATGAACTCTTTCACCTGCTTCAAGTGTTTGTCATGCAACTTCTTAGTACGCTCTTTATATGCCCATGACTTTTCATACGCCTCGTCACGCAACTCCTCTAACTTGTGAATCTGAAGAAACCAGTTCTTTCCTGCAACTGGTTAGTTAAGATTAATTGCTTTCAGTGCCCAGTATGCACGATGCTCTAGCTCCACCGGGACATAACACGCCTTCCCATAAATCAACCTAAAGGGTGTGGTCCCAGTAGGTGTCCTATAAGCAGTACGGAAAACCCATAAAGCGTCATCTAACTTTTGATGTCTGTTGTGAAGAACATGCAAAAACCGAAATAAACTATGCAGATAGGATAAGTCAGATATCGAACCAGAGGAGGATTGTGGAAAGTGTCACGATGCTAAGTACTGATTAACTATTGCTGAAAAGCAAAATTCAATTGATGGTTTGATTGTTTATCAAAATTAACAACTAAAATCGAGGTATAAATCAGTAGGAGAAATAATGGTTCCTCCGAATTTCAGGTTTGTAGCTAGATTCAATTATGTGTTTAATCGAAACACTCACATAGACATAAGTTTTAACTTAATTCATCAGTTGTGATAATCAAAGACTAAGTACTCCAGTCAATACATAACGGGAGGTTATCAATTAATTATCAGTTACAATTACCAACCCTAATCCCATAACAAATATATCCTAACTACTAGAACTCTCGGGGAATTGAATGATCAAAGATTAAAGTTAAAGAAAACGCAACCGGTTAAATTGATTAATCAAATCAAAGGTGAAAAGCATCGAATGCTTAGATCACCGAGTTATACGATTGTCACAAACATATAAAATTGTCTAACTAACAAAAACCCTCCATTCAGAGAAGATCATAAAAGTTTTAGCCGCTCATCTCGCAAGTGTGATCTTCAAAAGCTTGTAAAAACGATTGATGCATGACTGATTCGGCAAGAACTAGGAATTATGATGATGATTGAGATGAGTTGAATGCCAAAAATCCGATCTTGTTGCTCCCCAATTCATCCAAAGTGAAGTTGTTATGAGAAACTAGGGTTAATTTTATTAAAAACCCTCCAAAACGAAAATCTGCGCGCCACCCAAAATTCCCGCCTTCATCTACGGTCTACAGACCGTAGGTTACGGCACCTGAAAATCCAAAACAATTATCTCCACCGTAGGTGGAGGTCTGTACCTCCTGTTTCTTTTCTTTCTTCATGCCCTCTAATCGTATGTGGAGGTTGAGGATCCGTAGGTGGGAGCGCACAAACACCAGCCTTCTCAAACTATTATAGAACTTTCAACTATTGTCAACATTGCCCCTTAACTTCCTTTTTCTCATTTCTCTCACATATAAAACACTCCCATCTTCTATTTAATGACCATGAAGCCCCTAAAACTTTAATGGGTCTTATTCCTTCATTATTTCAGCTATCATTAACTTTCATTTAATTACCAGGAGGCCCCTAAACTTTGTAGCATCACATTTCTTGAATCTCCGAACTCTGACCCAAATCAATTCCCGATCACTATGAATGCCTTGTTCATCATCCTCGAATGCTCCGCGTCATCTTTAACTAGCTTAACATCACCGAATTATGTGCTTTACCTGCAATAACACGAAAACTCGCAATAAACATATTCCACGCATATAAACATGCAAAACACACTAAATCACACAAAAATAATCACTTTAGCACTCGTGTTTCACACTAGCCATCACATTCCCACACTTGCCTAGGGCTAGCAATTTTACACGAATACACGACACGATCCTATACGAAGTTAACAGGTATCGTGTATGGCCTTAACAGGTATCGTGTACCAAACAGGTAGACACGAGGTTACCTGTTAATTATTGTGTATAAACAGGTTAAATACCAGTTTACCTGTTAATACCCATTAGTACATGATAAGAAATTAAATTAAATAAAACTCATCAACCATGTGCGTGTGGGTTCCTTTATTCCTTTCTATTTTCATTCCCCATTCAATTCAAAAAAAAAAAAACCCTAATATCCCTTTGTAACTCTCAGATAGCATGTCGTGTTTGTGTTAACAGGTATTAACAGGTAATTTTCGTGTATAACAGTCGAACAGCCGTGTTAACAGGTAATTTTCGTTTATATCGTGTCGTGTTTGTGTTCGTGTTTGAAAAAAGGACACGATAAGTTATCGTGTCATGTTCGAGTATGGGATTTCGTGTATCGTGTCTTATCGTATCATGTCTTATCGTGTACGGGTATACACGATATGCCAGCCCTACACTTGCCTTTAGTTGTCCTCAAGCAAACCAGTCCGGACCTAGTCATCATAGTAACAACACCTTTAAATCCCTCTACCAGTTTAACAATTTAAGGCCCAAGTCATACCCGTCCCATAGACTAACACAATCGAGATTGACAATCTGACAGATAAATGATACGCATTTAAAACAACTTAAGACTTGCCTAACTAAAACTAACATGCTTAAATTACTACACACATGCCACACGCCCCTCACAATGATCACTACTCTCGGCTTAATCAAGACTAGCGTGTAATGTGCTAGTGTATATCTCACTCAAAACCAGATACGCTACTTTGCAATCATAAGCTTGTATAGAAATCATACCTTCACTGTATCAAATAACGTAACACATATCAAAAGGACTTTCGGGTTTTGGGTTAAAGGTAAAGGTAGGGATGTATTTTTGGTTTTTTATGTTTATATGGTGAACACAAATGAATATACCAAACCATGACAACTTATTCACAATAACACTAACACTTGGATGATTTTCGACCCATTTATTAAACACGAACATAACAATGATTTCTGTTTTTCTTTCTCTTTCTTTTTTTTTTCATAACATAACATACTTCTAAACATACTTGTCATTCATGGTTGGTAATCAAACGGGTCAAACAAGGTGTAACAAACGAAGGGTAAAAGGCTCAACATGGTTTACTAAGGTAAGATGGATAAACAATCAACATATGAAACAATGAATGGATCATAATGCCTTTATCATCTATGTGTATACGCTAAAGCACAGTCTCGGCACGTATCAAACCACACAAGTTCTAACACAAAGCAACGTATGGCCTACACTCAACAAATGAACATTTATTGCAAATTCATCTAACAATTAGTAGGCTCAAATATCTCACCGAATAGAAGGAATATGGGTTACCGACACGTAGCATGTGTAATTCCTATACCATGTTACCCCTAGTTAGGCATCTCTTCTCAACTATCATCTAAAACCTGTCAGAAAAACTCTCATGAAACTTAAAGGGACAACCATGACTCGGGACTACGTTAGTTTACTACCAGCAAGGAACTCATTAGCGATTGAAACTAAGCTTTTCGAATCCATTTTAGTTTACTAAAAGCGATGAAATTTTTTTTCAAAATTTTCAATTTTTCAATTTTTTGATTTTTTATCGATTTCAATCATTTTCAATCGCTTCAAAGCCTTTATCCCCAAACCTTTCCCGGGCTCCCACATCCCCACACTTGGGCGACATTGTCCCCAATGTATAGTGCTTTTAAAACTAGCCCGGGAATACCAACCAAACAACCCCCAAACGGCTTACTCTTATCACAACTAATCAAAACACATTCCCTAAACAAACAAAGTTTAACACCACCAAGTACAAATAAACACACCAAAACAACGGAAAATAAAAGTGTTCAAATCAAGTATATAACAAGCGCGTGGACCTGATCGATAGTGCAGATCAATGAATGCTCAATCATATGATGGCTTCGGTCCACCATAGTAGCCGCCTAGGGTGTCATAAAAGGAGCACATATCAAATATATCCGCCAATCCTCCGGTCGGCGGGTCTTGTTGTTGCTGGGATGATGATTGTTGTTCCTGTTGATGCTGATGATGAGCTGGGTACTCATAAGTTGATGGTTGAAATGGATGCAAGCTTTGGAAATGCGGCTCGGAGTACTGTCTTGGAAGCCACATAGAGTCGTGGACTTGCGGCGTGGGGTGTCATTCCATACCAGACTGATACGGCGACAACTTACTATAATCCACGTAAGGTGGATTTTGTACATATGGCACTCCATTGTAATAATCATTGTGCCGCCTTGTTTGATTCTCGTCATAGGCCCATAAATTCAAATTCATTTCATTACCGATATGCACCGCCCGTTGATGAACCATTAACTCCCCGTGCTGCTGCTCCCGTTCGGCACCCAGCCTCGAACCCTGATCATAAATTGACTACTGAAAGGGTTCCCAAGTGATATACTCAGGTGGGCGCATACTTTCCACCCGAGCTTGCATCTCGTCATCAAACACACCCCATGAGTAAGCCGACTGTCTCGGCTCTAACCGTACCAGTTCGTCCACTTATGCACTCGAACCTTCACCCACAAGTTCCCTAGCTTCTCTCCTTCTCCTTTTCAACTCCTCATCACTGGAGTCTAAGACATCCATCTCACCTCGGCTAGGTTTTTCTTTCCTCCATTGTAAAACTTTCAACTTCACCTTATCACCTAATTCAACTTAATGCCACAGCTTGGTTTGCTTATATAGATGGTTCTCGTGCAAACATACTTCACAAATTTGGTAAACCCCTTGCGGCCTGTTATACGGTTTCTCATTCGGCAACAAGGCTTTGTGTTTCTCCAACAACGCGCTAATCAATCGCACGTGAGATGTCAGCTTCTTCCCTTTTTTATTACGACATCTCCACACATTCATCAACACTAGATGTCGGAAAGAAAGCTTAATCTTCCCGGTCATGATTACATACAATATCGGCACCTCCCACAACCTCAACGACAGTTTCTCTCCCATCCCTGGACTCACATTCGATGTCACAAAACTTAACAACAACCGTACCAACGGTTTAAGATGATCTCGCTTCATTGCAATTTCCCCCTTTTCCAACATGAACAACTCTTTATGCATCACACTTTCGCTTGCCAACTTCTTCTGATGCAAAAACAAGTGATTCTCGTCGTCATACTTGTAGAACTTATCCGGCTTCGAATCAAACGGGGCAACTGATTTAGAGTTATAAACGACATAGTAACCAACTTACCATTTACCGTACCGGTCAAAGTCGTTGTCTTTGGTGGGGTTGGTCCATCCTCTTTTAGCGTGCTCAACCATGCCAACACGCTTTTCAAGTAAATGACTCCTTTTTCGTTACCCAGGAACTCCATCACCGCTCCCCATCTGAGATCTTCCAACATCTTGTAAAAACCCAAAGCCTTGAAATCGGGCCTATACACTAACTTCTCAAGGGCTAGATTATCTTTAATTGACCGATCCTCCCCCATCTTTGCATCAAACAACTCCGGCTAATATGTTGCAGGCATCTTGCTCAGTGGCCCCGCTTCCCATGTGAGCTTGAATGGTACATCTCCATGACCATATTGCAATTCTTCGGTCGGCTCTTGCACGTCCTCCATCTCAACATCCCTAATTTCTACTCCTGTGCCCCTCCTTTTCTTCGCTCTAGACGGTGCAGCAGGTTCCACCGCCTTCTTTTTCCCTGGTCGTTGTTTACAAATCTGCACACAATTAGACAAACAACACAGGAAATCAATCAGTTTACTTCAGATCAAAACACAATCAAGAACAAGTGTATGTTCCTGTGAACATCCCCACACTTGTTCTACGCTATGGCCATACTTGTTTATTTGTGAAATCACTACCTATTCAGGTTCAATTCACTGCCTTTATTAAAAATCTCAGAATTATTATCAGTCAATGGCTTTTAAACAAGTTTTACCAATACCCATATATCCATCTAATCCCATGTATATACCCCTGCCCCTTTCAATTCAGCAATTCAAGAACAACATTCATCAATGTAAGACTCTCAACACACTCAATCAGCCATTATATAACTAGTTAAGCATGAATCAAACATAAATCAACACCATACTTGGACTTCATTAACTACAAGGAACACAGGATAAAAACCATACCTTTTTACTTTAGGAAGCCTGGAAAACACTTAAATAGCTTGAGATTTGAGTTAGAAGAAAAATCCCCAAATTTGAAAATTAGGGTTCTTCGTGTCAACTTTGATTCGAACAAATCTGATGGTTTTCAGAGGAAACCGAGACTGGGTTTGTGTTCCCCTTGAAAAAATAAGCAACTATGAGCTTTGAATCGCTTGAATCAGCGAAGGAACGAGTGAGTTGTGAAGGTGGGTGGCTATGGAGGTTTGAGAGAATTAGAGGAAGAAGATGATGATGTTATGATGTTTGTGGTGAAAAGGGATGAAGGATTATGACATAATGTGGTGTTCGGGTAATGTTACCCGGTTCGGATCTAGTTGGAATTGGGTTTTAATTGTTTTTTAATTCGATATAACCCGACCCGGCTTGGCTCCTCCATGTGCGACGACGTACCGTAGCCTACGGCACAAGGCCGTAGGTTATGGAATTTACCTACTGCTCATCACAGAATCCCTGCACCGTAGCCTACGGCTTGGGCCATAGGTTACGGTATAACCTCATGCACTTCAGATCCCAGAACCGTAGGTGGAGGTTCCCACCGTGACTTACGGTGTACACTCACAACATTTCTCCAGCATTTCCTCTCTGGGAACTCCAAAACCTCACCTCAGCTCTCACTCACAACTCCTATTTATAGGTTGTACCCTCCGTGCGAGTGAGCTTTGGACGAGTGGACACACCCACTCGTGCGAATGGACTAGTGTCCCTTTGCGCGAAGGGAACTGTACAATGCAAAACTTTATTTTCAAACACACTCTCTATCTAGCCTATTCGCACAGTGACGGACACACGAAATACGCACTAACAATTTCCCCCTTGTACGTTACTGTCGAATCTTGATCTTTGAAAACGAGAGCCATGTTTGAATATTTGCAACTTCAATCAGGCATCTTGATATCCTCAATTGATTCCCCCTTGGTTGATAATTCGGCCCCTAAAATGAATCTTCATGTCTTTGTTTGCATGGTTCCCAGCCTCCTCTGATTTGCTATACCGCAATCTTCACGAATAATCACCAACTTGAAATAACACAATGTAACTTCTCCATTTCGGCTTTAACCACATCCGCGTTTGGTTTTAGCGCATTCCCCTGCTTGATCCTCTGATCTTCAAAAACCTAACCGAAAATTGATAGAAACTTCGAATCACCACACCGGTATACTTCAAGTCTATGAACACCCATGAAAATCTGAATTCTTGTTTTCCGTAATCATATTTAAGCACACTCCTGATAGATTGATCAGTGTAAACGGTAATCTCCACAGTCAGCAAATCTTTATCGGATAACAAATTATCTGGTAACGCATTCAGATCTCAGAAACATTCTTCCACGATCAGATTCACATTCTTCCTCTTCAGTCACAAAAACAGATGTATAGTCTTCTCTGTTAGTTCCAGCAGCAACTTAATCAACAAACATCGTCATTCTCCGGCGGTTAGTCCAAAAAACAATTCCTCTGCTCGAAGATTAACCAAATTGACACTTCAGACTATCAAAAATCTGTGATATCTTTTAAGTATCGACAATACTAATGCATCTTGTGGGGTTATGGTTCCTTCGAGAATGCGGTTTGACCCGTTAAGCAGGTAGTATGCCCTCTATGGAGAAATCCTGTGGGTTCTCAAATAGGTCAGTCTCGCAAGCCGACCGGCGACCACCCAGTTCAATTTGAAATTCGCCATTCTAAAAAAATTATTATTCACTACAAAGATGATATATTGAGTTTTTAACATTTGTTTCAATAAACATTTCCGAGGGATTTATCAACTGATTCTATGTTGGGAGAATGTTCTTTTGATAATTACTGAAAAAAATCTTAAATATGAAATCTCTTGCAGCTCTTATTTTCAAATTGTGTACATATCATTCGTCACAAACGTGAACTCACTGGACAAGGTCTGAAAAGCATAAAACGATTTCTTTTCTAAAATCTACAAATTACCGATGAGGCCCAAAGAAACACAATTTTTATTATTTTCTGTTTTTTGAAAGATAAGTATAAATGTCAAATATTTTAGTTATTGCAATAATTAATGTTACAAAATTTGATTAAGAGTAGACAAAATAAAATGAGTAGCAGAATTGAATTATGAGATTGAGAATAATACATTATCTACAAAAACAATTTAAAAACCAATGTGTTTGATTTTATAATAAAAATATATCTGCTATACACTAATACACATAATTGATTCGTTAGTCTCAAACAATAATAATAAAAAAAAAAAAAAAGACCCGATGATGACGTTAATTGATAGAGATAGTGTGATAATGAAGTATTATTGTTCATGTATTCTTGCATATCGAAGCAATTTTGTCACCTTGTTTTTAATCAAAGTTAAAATATTCAAATTAAACAACTTTAGGTAAATAGTTCACAAGTACACACAATTTTAAATAATTATAACTAACGCAGTTTTACTGATTTAGTATCATATATTAATACAAAGACAATAGAAGTTACTTCATTAGCCTCAAATACGATACGTAAAACAGAGAAAAAAAAATTCACTAATGTTGTACTTCGCCGACAAAATTGAAGGGTAGCCCGGGCTACCCCTAATTACATGCTACATCCGTCTGCGCTTCAACTAGACCACATTACATTCACTCCATATCTATCAAATCATTGTTTCATCAAAAACCTTTCACTAATCAAGGTGGTGAGGTGATCGCCTTGACAAGCTTAGTGATCACCTATACAAGGTAGGCTCACCAACTCGATATATGGTGCGCCATCAACCTAATATATCCATGTTGCTGTGGGCTTTCAGGCATATAAGTTAGGCTTAGTAACTCCAAAATAACTTCAAACTGATCAAAGATGGACTCTAAGTTGGTATTTTCTTTTACTATATTTGTTGATGTATCCTTTTTTTTCTTGTGAACGAGCCCGACAACTCTTGGACTTCAATCAAATCATTTCCCCACACAAACAATGAATCATGCTTATCAATGTCCAGTTAACCATCTATGTCTGAACATTTGTGTGTGGCGTGCTACTAAGTTGAGTTATGTTCAAAATCATCACTAGATGGTTGCCAAAAGTGAGCCATGAACTTGCAATCTCGATAGGAGGCGATGCACTTTGGAGCACTATTCAAACAAGCGGCTTCACAGAAGAAAAATTTGGCCACATGAACATAATTAAACTTTTTTTAGTGAAGCATAAAGTGGTTAATCTTAGATAAATGACCAACGACCATGAATATGGTGAACATGGCTCCAAGACATGTTTTCCCATGATCGTGATGAGACAATAAGTGATCTGTAAGGGCCGATGTTTGCAAAACCTTATTTCGACTTCTTGACGTATCACACGCTTCTAAAACAATATTTGTCCACATCTTGTTTTATCTGTGTCTATCATCTACATCAAAAATCGCCTTATCTATCAATGTGTCCTCCATGTTTTCAAAATCAGGTATAAAGATGGTGTTGTGGTTGCCTTCACTTTACCTCATTTAGCTTTTTTTAGTGAAGCATAAAGTGGTTAATCTTAGTTAAATGACCAACGACCATGAATATGGTGAACATGGCTCCAAGACATGTTTTCCCATGATCGTGATGAGACAATAAGTGATCTGTAAGGGCCGATGTTTGCAAAACCTTATTTCGACTTCTTGACGTATCACACGCTTCTAA
Organism: Helianthus tuberosus; assembly: GCA_030545235.1. Lineage (NCBI taxonomy): Eukaryota > Viridiplantae > Streptophyta > Magnoliopsida > Asterales > Asteraceae > Helianthus > Helianthus tuberosus. The sequence continues at coordinate 56,322,701 of CM060411.1, read as the reverse complement.
AACAATATTTGTCCACATCTTGTTTTATCTGTGTCTATCATCTACATCAAAAATCGCCTTATCTATCAATGTGTCCTCCATGTTTTCAAAATCAGGTATAAAGATGGTGTTGTGGTTGCCTTCACTTTACCTCATTTAGCTTTGTTTTCATTGGCGGATCTTGAACTTGGTTTTCGATAAAATCTGGCGGGGGGCGAACTCAGTATACACATAATTTTTTTTTAAATTTTACACTATAAACCGGGGAAGGGGGGGGGGGGGAGAGACCTTCTGGCCCAAGCCAGGCTTCACCATCGTTTGTTTTATCTATCCACTTAACCTGACATTTTTTGAAATAACCATTGACCGGAGACACAATACTACTAATATTACGAAAGAACCTTTAGTAGAATGTACCAAAGCCATGAAAGCTACAAATGGTTGTGTACATCTTCAAATAGCCTTCACTTTCGTCATATAGCTACGCGTATACTTTCAATCAAGGGTGAAGCTTCATAGGGGCCACCTTCTGGCCCAAGCCAGGCTTCACCATCGTTTGTTTTATCTATCCACTTAACCTGACATTTTTTGAAATAACCATTGACCGGAGACACAATACTACTAATATTACGAAAGAACCTTTAGTAGAATGTACCAAAGCCATGAAAGCTACAAATGGTTGTGTACATCTTCAAATAGCCTTCACTTTCGTCATATAGCTACGCGTATACTTTCAATCAAGGGTGAAGCTTCATAGGGGCCACCCCCCCCCCACTCTCGATTTTTGTTCAAGCTCCGCCATTGCTTTCAGTGTTAACTACGTAACCAAAACAGAATACCTATAGCTATCAAACTTCTTTTATTCAAATTAGCAAATGATTCATTATCCTAAACCATAGACAAGATGGCACATAAGTGCCTAAGATGCTCATTCACGGTAGAATTGTAGATCATCATTGTCAAAATAGACCACAATTCGAAGTGTTGGAAATCAGACCTTCTTTAATATAATCAAACAATAGATTTAAATATAAAAACACTTTGATTAATACTAAAGGTAAATAAACCCTAAATTGTAAACCTATTTATACTGAACAAACTCCTTGGAACAAGTATGAAATAAAATATAACTATTATAGATCTTAAATCTTCCTACTAAAATAAATTAAATCATTAATATCCTTCAACTTTTGAGTATTTACAAAATTAGTCCCAACATGAAGTTGAAGTAATTAAGTCATGGAATACAATTTGACATATCAAATGACATAATGAGCCACTTATATAGTCTGATGTATGTGTATCATCCATCTTAAATTGGCTTAAATGATTGAAATAGTTGTAGGGGCTGTTTGTTTACCTCTTAATGAGGCTTTTAATTGTTCAGACCTCTTGCTGGTTCAGAACTTAATGGTTCAGACTGTTTGTTTCACGAGCAGATGTCTGAATGGTTCAGACATTTGCCTCTGAATGGTTAAGCATTATACAGAGTCTGAATGGTTAAGACCTCTAATCTGAAATGGTTAAGACCTCTAATCTGAATTGGTCAGACATTTGCCTCTAAATGGTTAAGCATTATACAGAGTCTGAATGGTTAAGACCTCTAATCTGAATTGGTCAGACATTTGCCTCTGAACGGTTAAGCATTATACTTGTTCTTAATGGTTCAGACCTCTTATTGATTCAGCACTTAATGGTTCAGACCTCTTATTAGTTCAACACTTAACCATTCAGATGTTGCCAAACAGCCCCGTACTCAGCACATATACAGGCAAGTGTTCCTTTTATGTGGTAGCATAACTATATAAGATTAGCCGAGTTCCAATATATTATGGAACATAATTACACATTTTTATTTACAAACACCATATTCATGTTTATGCAAGTTACTTTTCATACTTGTTTGATGTTTGATCATGTCGTGGGTATGGTATTGGCTATGGGTGGTAAAATGAGCAAGTTGGGTGGGGTTTGGGTCATGGGTCAAGATGAGTTTGGGTTAGGATAGGTTTGGGTCAGGATATGTGTCACACCCCAACCGATGGCGGAAACATCGGAGCGCGAGCACTAAGCGTTCAGATTGCTCACGAGAATCCATAACACTAAATAGTTTCAATATAAATTAGATGTTTTCATGCAACTGTCTAAAACAACATCAACCACCCAAAACATAGTATCAAAACAAGCATAATCATTGTTTCAAAGTTTCTAGATTTAGCTACCTGGAGTATCTATGTTCCATCCTAGCTTGTTTCACGATTCCTAGCATCCTGTCAGCCTGCAACATGTATTAAAATAGGGTTAGTACAAAATGTATCGGCGAGTATACAAGTTTGAATAATAGCATAGTAGATTAAAAGTCTCATATCCATAGATTAAAAGTCTCATATCCATATGTAAATGAAACAAAATATTTTCAGCCATGCTAGTGTTCGCAGTCCAACAAGTGATAGCCCAAGTATCCCGATGCTTTGTTGTTTTCCCAAGTCTCAAGGAAAACTAGAATCCTCCTAACAATACCCCCGAGAATAGTGGGGAGGTGCATCTCCTATAGCGCTACTATTGTTAAGGCGGAACTGCACACCCTGGATTAAACGTCCACGTAGCACATAGAATACAAGAATCACAAGTTTCACACATACATAGGATAGAGTTTAGATTCAAAAGCATCAAGTTTCATAGTTTAATAGAATACATGTTGCATCCCAAAGTTTAAAACAAAAAGGGATCGAGTATACTCACAGTGATTGCTTAACAGATTAACTGTTATTGGAGCAAAGGGAGCTCTTTAAGTTTAGCCTGAGTAGATTACAACAGATAAGTGTCGGACAAAGCAACGAGACTCAAACCAAGTGTCGGATTAGTCATCTTGATCGGATGGCTGTTCGATCGGATTGCCATTCGATTGGGATGACTATTGTGTAGGGGGAACGGATTGCCATCCGATCGGATGGTCATCCGTTCGGATGGCCATTCGATCGAATGGTCGTTCGATCCAAGTGTCAAGTTTTTTTTCCAAATTGTTACCAAGTTTCTGAAAAAGTTTCTAAGTGTTGAAAGGTTCTAAGGCACAGTGTTACTTCGATCGGATGGCAGTTCGATCGGATGGCTATCCGATCGGATTGCCATTCGACGATCAAGATTCAAGGTTTCAAGTATTCAAGGTCACGAGGCAGGTGTCACCTGATCGGATGGCAGTTCGATCGGATGGCTATTCGATCAAATTGCCATTCGATCGGGTTGTCCTTGTCCCGTTCATAACCTTGTAAGTTTCTAAGTTTCTAGTTCGACGATGATGGCATTGTATGTCTTGAGACAATGGTAAACACACCAATGTACAGCCGATCAGATCGGATGGGAATCACCCCAGTACGTCCAATAGTCTGTTCTTGGCGGTGCTTATGTCGGAATCCGTACTCCGGTCATCTTCTCTGGCAACAATCCATTCCCAAGCTGACTCAAGACTAATCATCAAGTCTTTAGTCCGTTCGGATCCGGATTCCACCGTTTTAAATGAAAAGTCAAGAATGATGAGAGAAAACGTAAGTTTTAGCTGAAAAAGTCTAGATTTAGTTAAGATTCAGTGAAAAACACATGAAATTCCTTAGATCTGAGCTAGATCTTGACTAGAATGACATCACAAAACAGTTTGGTACCAACCGCCATGGTGACGTCACCCTCAAGAGCTCAAAACTTAGAGATTCCACGGTGAAACGTGAGATTTCAAAGGAGAATCATGTAGAGAATAACGTGTAGATCAAAGTTGTACAAGAATTTAGTGTAAAACGTACCGAAATCACCGAGGATGGAAGAAAAGTGAGTGCGTGCGTCTTGGTTGAGTGAGGCTGTCACATCAGTGAGAATGATGTGACAGGCCTATTTATAGTGTCAGAGAGAGGGAGTATGGCGGTGTGCACGGATCGGATGGTAGCTCGGTCGAATGGCCATCCGATCGGATGGTCATCCAATCGGATTGCCATTCGGTCAATCCCATCCTTTCCGCGTTCCCGTCTTTGATTCGATTCGCGAGTTAGATTAAGCGTTGCGTTGCGTATTAGTAGGTAATAGTATCTCATAACTAGATTAACACATTAGCATAAAAGTTTCCGTAGTTTCATAGTTTCCGCCAGTGACAAGACTCCAGTCCCTACTTCAACCAAGTCTCAAGTTTCACGAGCCTCGAGAGTCAAGCACCAAAGTATCAAGAGTCAAGAATCTAGCTTCCAAGTGTCAAGAATCATAGAATCAAGTCTCATAGAATCATAGTATCATAGAGCCATAGTATCGTAGAATCATAGTTTCCAAGTATCAAGCATCAAGAATCATAGCATAAGATTCACCAAGTATTAAAATATTAATTATCACATAGTTTAGGGGCTAAAAGTGTCAAATAAGTAAAAGTCTAGGGACGCAGGCGTTACAGTCTCCCCTCCTTTAGGAGATTTTGTCCCCGAAATCTAGGAAGAAGACTGCTCGAAGAGCTGCGGATACTTGGCCTTCATCTCACTTTTCAGTTCCCAAGTGAATTCGGCGCCACGCTTTCCTTCCCATCGAACATTGACTATGGAAATTTTGCTACGCCTCAATCGCTTAACACCCTGATCCATGAGTTCGATCGGTTTCTCCACAAAGTGTACAGCTTCATTTATTTGCAAGTCTTCAAGGGGAACATGCAGTTCCTCGTCGGCTAGGCATTTACGCAGGTTAGATACATGAAACACTAGATGCACATTGTTTAGCTCCTGTGGCAGGTCGAGTCAGTACGCCACCTTGCCAATCCTTTCGGGTATCGTGAAAGGACCCACATAGCAAGGAGCGAGCTTTCCCTTCTTACCAAAATGAACTACTCCCTTCCATGGAGATACCTTGAGAAGAACTTGGTCACCCACATCAAATTCCAGAGGCTTGCGCCTTTTATCAGCATAGCTCTTTTGTCTGCTCCTAGCCGTGATCAAGTTATCACGGATCTGAAGAATCTTATCCGTTGTCTCTTGAATGATTTCAGGGCCTGTAAACAGCTTGTCACCAATCTCATGCCAGCTGAGAGGAGATCGGCACTTGCAGCCATACAAAGCTTCGAAAGGAGCCATCTAAATACTGGAATGATAGTTGTTGTTGTACCAGAACTCAATCAATGGTAAATGTACATCCCAGTTACCACCAAAGTCAATGACACAAGAACGGAGCATATCCTCCAGGGTCTGAATGGTATGCTCGGTCTGCCCGTTCGTTTGAGGATGAAAGGCCGTGCTAAGATTCAAATGAGAACCCACAGCGGATTGAAAGGTTTGCCAAAGACGTGCAGTAAAATGACCATCACGGTCTGAGATTATATCAAGAGGTATGCTATGACGACTTATGATCTCATCGGTATAGGTTCGAGCAAGTTTCTCCTCTTTATAATCTTCACGAATAGGAAGAAAGTGGGCTGATTTGGTCAAACGATCAACAATCACCCAGATACTATCGTGACCAAACGGTGTACGGGGCATCTTAGTAATAAAGTCCATAGCGATGCTATCCCATTTCCAAACAGGCATTTCTAGTTGTTCTAAGAGTCCAGAAGGTTAAAGGGGTTATACGTTGTGCGACTGAGCTTATGCGATCCACAAGATGTTTTGCGATTGAGCTTAAAGGGGTTATACGTTGTGCTTTAACTGTTGTACCCTAACCTACCCTAGCTTGTGCGACTGGCCTTGTGCGATTAGTTTTATGTTTCCTAAAATCATGCAATCTATTCTAACAGTTTCCATATTTGCAATCAATCGATCAACACAATCAACAGTTTCTAACCAATCCATTATTCGATCAAAACAAGGTTTTTATCCATTAATTCCTATAAACCCTAATAAAATCATTTGTTCCATAACAACCACTTATTATTAAATTTCAGATTATTGGTTTCAATTCATCAAACAATACTTCATGCTCGATCATACCATTGGTCCGAATACACATACATACAGCCGATTACATCCATTCGGTTCTTAATTTTCTAGATCATTCATCAAAGAATTTATCAAACATACAATCCCTATATTGATCTAACGAGTTGTTTATCAAGAATTTCACCAACATAATACTTTAAACATCAAACATCAAAATAACATCTTGCCAATCGTACAACAAGCATCGATCATATAAAGATCAAACAATGATATAACACTAACCGGTTAGAAGGTAGAACAAAGGTTGATCCGAACAAGAAAGCTTCGAGAGGAGAGGTGATGTTGTCGTCGGGTTTGAGAGGAGAGAAAGAGAGATTTAGGGTTTGTGTGTGTTGTATAATTTGCAAGTAATGAGGAGTATACACCCTCCTCATGGGGTTATGCGCGTAAAGGATGGGCCGAACCCATCATGGGCTGCCCTTGGTTTCAAATACAAGGAGTGTGGACCGAGTATGGTGTGGGACAAAAGCCCAAAGGCTTGTGCGATCGGACATGCTTTGTGCGACTAGTCATACATATACACATAATAGTTTCATATCACATAACACAATATTCCATTAATCACGTATCACATAATCACATATCGTTCAAACAAGTTACATTAAACACAAAGATAGGTTCTAAAATACGAGTTGTCACATCATCCCCAAGTTGAAAGAAATTTCGTCCCGAAATTTAGCACGTAGTTACTGAGGAAGCTAGTTAGGTTGCGTGGTTTCCTGGTTTTCCTGGGGTGTCACATCCTTCCCCCGTTGGTTTGGAATTTCATCCCGAAATTCCGCAGTAGCTTCAGCCTCAGTAGTGGTTTTGCTTTTTCTCGAACAATTGGGGATACTTGTGTTTCATTTGATCTTCTCGTTCCCAGGTAAGCTCTAGGCCACGATGGGAGTTCCAACGAACTCGAACAATGGGTATCCTGGTACGTTTGAGAACCTTAACTTCTCGGTCCGTAATCTCTACTGGTTCCTCGACGAATCGCAACTGGTCGTCGATAGTGAGTTCCTTGAGAGGAACTATGAGGGTCTCATCTGACAGACACTTCTTCAGATTTGACACATGGAATACGTCGTGAACTCCACTGAGTTCTTCGGGTAGATTCAATCTGTAGGCCACCTTACCAATTCTCTCAGTGATTTCGAAAGGTCCGACATAACGTGGATTCACCTTGCCTCGCTTGCCAAAGCGAATCACACCTTTCCAAGGTGAAACTTTAAGTGGCACTCGATCCCCAACCTGGAACTCGAGCGGTTTCCTGCGCTTATCAGCATAGCTTTTCTGACGGTCACGAGCTACCGCCATTCGTTGTCGTATTTGGGCAATCTTTTCCGTCGTGTCGACGATGAGTTCTGGGCCAGTGATTTGGCTGTCGCCAACTTCTGCCCAACAAAGAGGTGATCGCCATTTCCGTCCGTACAACACCTCGAACGAAGCAGCCTGGATGCTGGTGTGGTAACTGTTGTTATACGAAAATACCAAAGGTAGGTGTCTTTCCCAGCCGTTACCAAAGTCGATTACACATGCTCGAAGCATGTCTTCAAGAGTTTGGATGGTGCGTTCAGTCTGCCCATCCGTCTGTGGGTGATAAGTTGTGCTCATGTCTAGACGTGAGCTAAAGGATTTGTGCATCGCTTGCCACAAATCAGATGTAAAACGCGAATCACGATCAGAGATGATAGAAGTTGGCATCCCGTGCCTCGAGACTACTTCCTTCAAGTATATGCCTGCTAGAGTAGAGAACTTATCCGTTTCCTTGATAGCCAGGAAGTGTGCAAACTTTGTCAGTCGATCCACTATCACCCAAATGGTATCGTTTCCTCGTTGAGATCTAGGTAAACTAGTAACGAAGTCCATGAAAATTTGCTCCCATTTCCATGTCGGGATCTCTGGTTGTTGCAGTAGGCCTGATGGCTTCTGGTATTCGACCTTGACCCTAGCACAGGTCAAACATTTACTAACATAGGTTGCTATGTTAGCTTTCATGTGGGGCCACCAGTACGTAGCTTTGAGATCGTGGTACATCTTATTAGAACCAGGATGTACTGAGTAACAAGACTTGTGCGCTTCATCCATCACAAGCTCACGTAGATTACCATAAAATGGAACCCAGATACGCCCCGCCAAGTAGTAAGCACCGTCTTTCTTTAGTTCTAACCGTTTCTCCAATCCTCGCAAGGACTTAGCCTTGATGTTCTCTTCTTTCAATGCTTCGACCTGAGCATCACGAATTTGGGCAGGAAGACTAGAGTGAATAGTAAGTTGTAACGCACGTACACGCTTAGGTTTGGTTTCTTTACGACTGAGGGCATCAGCCACCACATTGGCCTTGCCTGGATGGTATTTGATTGCGCATTCGTAGTCGTTAAGGAGTTCGACCCATTGACGTTGTCACATGTTCAACTCCTTCAGATCGAAGATATGTTGGAGACTCTTGTGATCGGTGTAAATGGTGCACTTGGTACCGTACAAGTAATGTCTCCATATCTTAAGAGCAAACACCACTACTCCCAACTCCAAGTCGTGAGTAGTGTAGTTCTTTTCATGAACTTTAAGTTGGCGTGATGCGTAAGCAATGACTTTCTCACGTTGCATCAACACACAACCAAGTCCTTGGATTGACGCGTCACAATAAACCACAAAATCGTCTGTGCCCTCAGGCAACGAGAGAATAGGTGCGCTACAAAGCTTTAACTTCAACTGTTGAAATGCGGATTCCTGAGCATCACCCCAACGGTAGGTGACACCCTTCTGCGTAAGGACAGTAAGAGGCTGCGCAATCTTTAAGAAATCCTTAATAAACCTTCTGTAGTAACCTGCCAATCCCAAGAATTGACGGATTTCAGTTGGAGTTCGAGGTGCAAGCCAATTCCTGATCGAATCAACCTTGGATGGATCAAAGTGAATCCCATCCTCATTAACCACGTGGCCTAGGAAATGGACTTCACGAAGCCAAAAGTCGCATTTTGAAAACTTAGCATAAAGCTGTTTTATTCGAAGAAGTTCCAAAATGAGTCGCAGATGACGCTCGTGTTCCTCTTGACTCTTGGAATAGAAAAGGATGTCGTCGATGAAAACAATAACAAACTTATCTAGATAAGGTTTGCACACTCGGTTCATAAGATCCATGAAAACCGCAGGTGCGTTTGTTAGCCCAAAAGGCATGACCAGGAACTCGTAGAGCCCATAACGAGTCCTGAATGCTGTCTTGGAGATGTCCTCATCTCGGACTCTCAGCTGATGATAGCCCGATCTCATATCAATCTTTGAGTAGTAGCTCGACCCTTGCAACTGGTCGAACAGGTCATCTATACGCGGGAGAGGATAACGATTCTTCACAGTCACCTTGTTGAGTTCGCGATAGTCTATACACATTCGGAAGGTACCGTCTTTCTTCTTCACAAACAAAACTGGTGCTCCCCAGGGCGAAGAGCTAGGACGAATGAAACCCTTGTCCAAAAGCTCTTGTAGCTGTGCAGACAGTTCTTCTAGTTCTGATGGGGCTAAGCGATAAGGTGCACGAGCTATAGGTGCTACTCTAGGAGCTAGCTTGATTTGAAACTCGACCTGACGATGAGGCGGAAGTCCAGGTAATTCCTCATGGAATACCCCAGGAAAGTCGCGTACAATCGGGATGTCTTCTATCTTCTTTTCCTTTGTTGAGGTGTCAGTAACGAGAGCTAGAATAGCAGTGTGGCCCTTTCGCAAACACTTATGGGCCTTAAGGAAAGAGATGATGCCCACGACAGCACCACTCTTATCGCCACGAATTACGAGAGGTTCCTCACCAGAACGAGGAATGCGGACAATTTTCTCCTTGCAAAGAATCTCCGCTCGATGTTGGGATAACCAATCCATCCCAATGAAGACGTCGAAGCTACCAAGAACGATGGGGATAAGATCTATAGAGAAGGTCTGACCAGCAAAAGCGAGATTACACCCCTTAACTATGTGTGTGGCCTCAAGACTTTTACCGTTCGCTAGTTCTACAACATGCTTGGTGTTTAAGAGAATTGGGGTACGCTTCAATATCTTACTAACTTTTAAGGACACGTAACTAGTATCGGCACCCGAATCGAATAAAACAGAAACAAAGAAATCATCCAATAGGAACTTACCCGTCACAACATTGGGATCGTTCCTCGCATCACCCTGACCAATCACAAAAGCACGTCCCCTGGCACCATTGCCACCGTTGTTACCCCCATTGTTGTTTCCATTCCCCTGATTGTTATTGTTCTGATTCTGGTTCAGTTGGGGGCAGTCTCTTTTGAAGTGTCCCTCAGCACCACACTGAAAACATCCTTTGTTGTTACCCTGTTGTCGTTGCTACTGCTGGCACTGATTCTGTGGAGTCTGCTGTTGTCGCCTCTGATTCGTAGGATAAGGACTCCTACAATCTTTGGCTGCATGACCTGGTTTGTTACATCTCTGACAGTTTCCCTTGCTACACGGCCCGCTGTGGTGCAAGTAACATCGATTGCACTTAGGGTGGCTTCCCCTGTACCCACCCTGACCTTGATTACCAGAGGATTGTTGACCAGCGCTCTTGTAGTCATCAGTCCTTCGCTGCTGAGACTGAGACTGAACAGAGGTTGAACCCCTGCTTGAATTTCCATCCCATTTGCGCTTGTTGTCACTAGGAGCATCAGAAGTAGTGGTAGCACTAATACGTTTTGGAAGCCTGTTCTGATCAACTGCCTGATCAGTGAGATGGTAGAATAGTCGTATGACCTGCTGAATCGTGAGAAGGTTAGCTGAAGTTACCATACTCTGAATCTCTGGCACTAAACCCTTGATGTATAGTTCGATACCTTTACAAGGAGGATCCACCATGGTAGGACACAAAGCTGCTAGTTCATTTGATCTCTTCGTATACGCCTCGATTTGAGACCCCGTCATCTTCAAATTGTAGAACTCCACTTCTAGCTTGTGAATGTCATCACGATGACAATACTCCTCTTTGATCAGATCTTTAAAGTCATTCCATGGGGTGGCATTAGCAGCTGCCAACCCTAGCATTTGCACTTGTGCGTTCCACCAAGTGAGCGCACCACCTTCAAGAGTTCCCGTAGCAAATTTCACCCTACTAGCAACAGGGCATTCACACATTTCAAAAACGGATTCGATCTTCTCGAACCACTAGAGGAGACCTACAGCTCCTTCTGTACCACTGAAGGTACTAGGTCGACAGTCCATAAAGGTCTTGAACGTACACACTCGAGGCTGAGCATTCAGACCTGTCACGCGAGAAAGAAAGGATAAGGTTAAGCACCAGAGTTGGTTCACGAGAGTAGGATCTAAACATCCTAGGATAGGTCGAAATGGCAGGTTATACCTCCTGCTGGAGCCGCTGCGAGTGCCTCAGCAACTCGTTCGTTGATTAGAGCTGTCAACTGGGCTTGAGTCAAGTTCAGGCATCCACTCATGATCTTCACATCGAAGTAAACACAAGTGAGAAAGGTGTCGCAAAAGTGCGTAAGTATGGGATGACAGAAGAAAGCAAGCACAGAGGGTTTCAAGCAATAATTGTTATGCTAACTAAGCATACCATGATCAATGCACTACGTAAACTAATAGGCAGGCAATACGAACACAAATCATATTACCTATAGTGTTGAGTCTTGCACGTGGAATGAAGTGTCGTTGTGGATCGTTGAGCACTGTACAGGTTATAGTCTGGTTTTGTCAAAAAGCTTTTCCCTTTTTAAAAACCAAGTTCACTATAACCAATGGCTCTGATACCAATCTGTCACACCCCCAAATTCCACAAGCTGAGTATCACCGCAGGAGGCGTGACATAACCAGGATCAAGCCACCAATCATATTGAACAATATATTAAAGTAAATATAAAACCAATCCAACAATATAATTGGTGTTCAAAACAAATTAACTAGGTTCAAGTTATCAGCGGAAGCATAATGTTTAAAACCAAAACATAAGTTTAAAGGTTCAAATGTTTAACATGGAACTCAACAGTCCATTTCCCACAACGACCTCGACCTCCTGTGTAAGCTCCATCTAAGCACCTAACGACCTGCAAGGCATATAGTAACGAATCAACAACAAAGTTGAGCGAGTTCACAGTTGGGTGTTCGTTTTAAGTTGTTTCAAAAACATAGGTTTCCTTTAGCTGGCTTACTTGCCGTGGGGGTTACCCCATAGTTTAAAAACATGATTAACCTTTCCGTTTACTCTGGCTTCCAGCCGTGGGGGCTACCCCATGAATATCCTACTAGACTCGTTACCATATCGACTACTGACTGAGAAAGTTGGGTGCCCTAAGTCAATGTATATCATCATTGACGTGCCTAGATCCATTAGTCCACTCCCGTCCTCTGCGGCACGGTGTGAGGCTTGTTAAATCTAATAGCGCTATTTAACTAATGACCCGTTCGCCATTGGCCCGGCGATTAAGTCGATATAAAAAAGAGGGAGTTAATGATAGAGTTTTTGGTCTAGTAACAATGTTGTCACCCTTCAGTTAAGAGGGTGGAGGTACGTGTCCCATATAAGGAGATCACGCAGGTTCCAATGTTGTCACCCTTCAATTAAGAGGGTGGATGTACGTATTCTAACCAAGGAGAATACGCAGGTTTCCTTTCAATCATTTACCCATTCCCAACCACCGGGAATCTCATGCCTTGTAGAGTGTGTGAACTCACCTTAGGTTAGCTCGGCAGTTAAGCAAAAAGGTCAATCGAGCTGTTTGTGGTCAACCACGTCCTAACATGGTTACCATACAAGTCAGGTCTAAGTTCAAGTAGTGCATGTAAGTTTACACATAAACTAACAAGTTACAACACATAACGATCATGGCAAACACGTAGGATCATGGCAACCAGTTGACCCACCCTTGACATGTCAAACAGTAGCATACAGTTCACATAAACATAACCTAAACTTGTGCGACTCGAGTGATTGGGCTGTTATGGTTGTGCAAGCCCAATCCTCTTATGCGATCCAAAAGATAAAGCCCAAAGAAACACCCGGCCCAACCTGTCGTGCGTCCATCACAATCTTGTGCGACTCACAACGGGTTATGCGATTGAAAACAAACCCGGCCCATTACATCCCAAGCCCAACAGCTTGTGCGGCCCAAATAATTAAACAAACACTTAACTTGTGCGATCCAAATATACTTGTGTGATTCTAAATAACTTGTGCGATTGTGCTTTGGGCTGCTCGGTCCAACAACATAACACAGCTTAAACATTTGAGTGGCCCAACATCTTGTGCGATCAGCACAACCTTGTGCGATCCACAAGATGTTTTGCGACTGAGCTTAAAGGGGTTATACGTTGTGCTTTAACTGTTGTACCCTAACCTACCCTAGCTTGTGTGACTGGCCTTGTGCGACTGGCCTTGTGCGATTAGTTTTATGTTTCCTAAAATCATGCAATCTATTCTAACAGTTTCCATATTTGCAATCAATCGATCAACACAATCAACAGTTTCTAACCAATCCATTATTCGATCAAAACAAGGTTTTTATCCATTAATTCCTATGAACCCTAATAAAATCATTTGTTCCATAACAACCACTTATTATTAAATTTCAGATTATTGGTTTCAATTCATCAAACAATACTTCATGCTCTATCATACCATTGGTCCGAATACACATACATACAGCCGATTACATCCATTCGGCTCTTAATTTTCTAGATCAATCATCAAAGCATTTATCAAACATACAATCCCTATATTGATCTAACAGGTTGTTTATCAAGAATTTCACCAACATAATACTTTAAACATCAAACATCAAATAACATCTTGCCAATCGTACAACAAGCATCGATCAAATAAAGATTAAAAAATGATATAACACTAACCCGTTAGAAGGTAGAACAAAGGTTGATCCGAATAAGAAAACTTCAAGGGGAGAGGTGATGTTGCCGTCGGGTTCGAGAGGAGAGAAAGAGAGATTTAGGGTTTGTGTGTGTTGTATAATTTGCAAGTAATGAGGAGTATACACCCTCCTCATGGGGTTATGCGCGTAAAGGATGGGCCGAACCCATCATGGGCTACCCTTGGTTTCGAATACAAGGAGTGTGGACCGAGTATGGTGTGGGATAAAAGCCCAAAGGCTTGTGCGATCGGGCATGCTTTGTGCGACTAGTCATACATATACACATAATAGTTTCATATCACATAACACAATATTCCATTAACCACGTATCACATAATCACATATCGTTCAAACAAGTTACATTAAACACAAAGATAGGTTCTGAAATACGAGTTGTCACAGCCTTAACCTTCGAGCAAGTAAGGCATTTAGAAACATATACAGCAATGTCCTTCTTCATACCAGGCCACCAATAAGTCATACGCAAATCATGGTACATCTTATCGGCACCTGGATGAATAAAGTAACGAGATTTATGAGCCTCATTCATAATGAGCTCACAGAGATTATCGCGATCCGGTACCCAGATGCGATTGAGGTAGTATTGGAGTCCATTGGGTTTAGTTTCAAGTTGTTCTATTTTAGCGCCTTGGATTTCCACTTCTAGACTTCCTTCATTTGCTGACGAATACTGAGTTTCACGAATACACGCATGGAGATCACTAGAGATACGGATAGCATTTAAGTGAGTGTTATGACTAAGAGCGTCGGCCACTACATTCGCCTTGCCAGGATGATAGCGAATTTCGCAGTCGTAGTCGTTAAGTAATTCCACCCAACGTCTCTGTCGCATGTTCAGTTCCTTTTGGTTAAAGATATGTTGAAGGCTCCTATGGTCAGTGAAAACCACACACTTAGTGCCATACAGGTAGTGTCGTCAAATCTTTAACGCAAATATGACTGCACCAAGCTCCAAATTGTGAGTAGTATAGTTTTTCTCATGCACTTTGAGTTGACGAGAGGCATAAGCAATAAGCTTGTCCCGCTGCATGAGCACACAGCCCAAACAACGGTTCGAGACATCACAATATACCACGAAATCATCATTCCCATCGGGGAGAGTTAGAACAGGAGCATTACACAAAAGAGTCTTAAGAATCTGAAAAGATTCCTCTTGCTCGGGACCCCAAGCAAAAGGTCTCTCTTTCAGAGTCAACAAAGTAAGAGGTACAGCGATCTTAGAGAAGTCCGAAATGAATCGGCGGTAATAGCCCTCCAATCCTAGAAAGGAACGAATCTCAGATGCAGATTTAGGCGTACTCCAATTCTTCACAGCTTCGATTTTAGACGGCTCGACATGAATTCCTTGCTTACTAACGACATGACCAAGAAATTGTACTTCATTAATCCAAAACTCACACTTGGAAAATTTAGCATACAAACGTTCACCACGTAAAAGTTCAAGCATCAAGCGTAAATGATGAGCATGATCAGCTCTAGTTTTAGAATAAATGAGAATATCGTCGATGAAGATTATCACAAAACGATCCAAATAGGGCTTACAAACACAATTCATGAGATCCATGAACACAGCGGGCACGTTGGTCAATCCAAAAGGCATGACCACGAACTCGTAGTGTCCATAACGAGTGCGAAAAGCGGTCTTGGGTACATCATCCTCGAGTACACGAAGCTGATGATAACCAGGACGAAGGTCGATCTTCGAGAAACATGACGCGCCTTTTAGTTGGTCAAATAGATCATCAATAGGAGGGAGGGGATAACGATTCTTAACGGTAAGCTTATTAAGTTCATGGTAGTCGATACACATACGAAACGAACCATCTTTCTTCTTTACGAATAGTACAGGAGCACCCCACGGAGAGGTACTTGGACGAATGAATCCCTTGTCGAGTAGTTCTTGCAGTTGGCTAGATAGTTCTTGCATCTCGGAAGGTGCAAGACGATACGAGGCCTTGGCGACAGGAGTCGCACCGGGTATGAGATCAATACGAAAGTCGACGGATCTAGGAGGAGGAAGACTAGGAAGATCTTCAAGAAAGACATTGGGGAAATCACACACTACTGGAACGTCGCTTATGTTCTTCCCCTTGCCCTTTTATTCCACCACGTGGACCAAGAAGGCAAAGTTCTATTTACGTAAGCATCTGTTCGCTTGAGTGCATGACATCAGCCTTAGTCCTTTCGAAGGTCGGTCTCCATAGACATGCAAAATATCACCGGACGGAAGGGGTAGACGTACAAACTTCTCGTGAAAGGCAATCTCGGCATGATTCTTACGCAACCAATCCATACCGATAATGACATCAAAACTACCCAATTGCATGGGTATTTGATCAATAGCAAACACGTGGTCGTTAAGAATCAAGGAACAACCACAGAGAATAGAATCAACTAGAATAGACTTCCCATCGGCAATCTCCACCGAAAACGACTTAGGTAACATAGAGCGTGCATAGTTTAACAAAGATTCAAATTCTACGGACACAAAGCTTCTGTCAGCACCAGTATCAAATAGTATCGAAACGTAAAGGTTATTCACAAGAAACGTATCGTTAACGACATCATTGTCGTTATGAGCCTGATTAGCATTAAGATTGAACGCTCGTCCATGGGCAGCTGGCTGTTGATCCTGGTTTAGCTGAGGACACTGGTTACAAAGGTGAGTAGTATCCCCACATTTGTAGCATGCACGAACAGCGTTGACTGGTTTAGGATTCTGCGAAGGAGCTGGAAGAGCTGGTAGGGGTGCCTGAGCTGGGGCTTGCTGGGCTGGTTGCGCAGGATTAGCTTCACAATAGTAAGGAGTTGTGTGACCATAGCGATTGCAGTTGGTGCACAAACGACATGCAGAATTAGCAGGATGATGAAAGTTGCAAGTTACGCACTTGGGGTAAGACCCAGAGTACTGCTTTTTGACTTTAGGGGCAGCAGGGTTCTGAACAGTAGCAGCAGGAGCAGGTTTAGCAGCAGGATTCGCAGCAGGAACAATAGCATTGCATCCTGAACCCTGAGACTTTCGCCTCTTGTTCTTGCTACCACTTGGCTGCTGGGTAACTTGATGCGCAGACTTGGAGGGAGCAGTGTTAGCAAACTGCTTATCACGAACACGGTTGTTGTTGAGACTAGATGCAAGACGATAGACTTCCTCAATAGTTTCGAGTTGAGCTGCTTCAATAGAATCACGCATAGCAGGAGGTAGACCATTGATGTACTTGCTTATCATGCGCTTAGGGGTAGAAACCAAGTGAGGAACAATCAAGCTGAGCTGCTTGAAACGGGTAGTATAAGCCAGATTATCATCACCAATCTGCTTCAAGTGCCAGAACTCTTCTTCAAGCTTCAACTGTTCATGGGGAGGGCAGAACTCAAGCATCATTAGCTCTCGCACCTCAGCCCATGGAAGAGCCTATGCTTCTTCATTTGAACGAATGTTTCTCTCATTTGACCACCACTCCAACGCTCTGCCTTGAAACATTCCAGTCGCACTCCTAGTCTTTAAGTGATATGGGCACTCGCTGTTGATAAAGGTAACCTCAATGCTGTCAAACCACTCGAGCATAGCGGTCACCCCATCACTGCCCGTGAAAGGCTTAGGATGGCAGGAGATGAAATGTTTGTAGCTGAACTTAGTAGGTTTTTGCTTCTCAGCATTCGAGTCCACAGAGGATGGAGGAGTGTTTGACCCTTGGATCTTAGAGACGATCTTTGGCACGACTTGAGCGATCTGGTCGGCCATAAAGGACATCATATTTTTCTGAGACTTTTCCTTGGATCTCTTAAGAGTATCGGATAGCTTTCGAGAAGACATCCTAAAGACCCAACAAGAGGATCGTATAAGTCTAGATTCACAAAGCCTCACAATAAAGATTCACACACGATAGATTAAGACTCAAGATTCATCACGGTCCACATAGATTAAGATTCAAGTTTCATATAGATTCCAATAGACTCAACACCGCAAAACCCACGACCTTCGCATGGCACGTTGTACGAAGTTTGGCAACATGTCAGAAACGCTTATATATAGGAAGTACCAGCGGCGTATCCACCACGCTTCGGGCACATTACTTCCGCCTCGTACTCGGTGTCATGTTACATGTCGCAAAACACACTCATCATCATCATCATAGATTCCAATAGAGTCCAATAGATTTCAATAGATTCACGTAGATTCCAATCGAGTCCAATGGATTCCAATAGATTCCGATAGATTCACATAGTTTCACATAGATTAGCGTTAACAATTCATAACCAACGAAGTCCCGCATGGCACGTGCTACGAAAGTTTGGCAACATGACGGAAGCATTTATATATAGGAAGTACCAGCGGCGTATCCACCACGCTTCAATCATGCCACGTCCGTCTCGTCATCAGTGTCATGCTTCGTTAACCACAACAATTAGATTTCACCACTTATCATAATCATAGATTAACCAAATAGATTCAACCACATAGATTAACCGAATAGATCCCACAACTTCAACCCGAGCCTACAAAACTACGAACTTCGCTTAGCGCTTGGAACGAAGGTTCGGTAACATGCCAGAAACACTTATATATAGGAAGTACCAGCGGCGTATCCACCATGTTTCGGACATGCCACGTCCGCCTCTTTCTTGGCGCTAGGCTACGTTTCGTATTTTGTTTCTCAAACAACACATACTTAGATTACACGTAGATTATGTTAGATTACACATAGATTACACATAGATCACGCTTAGATTTCACTTAGATTACTCAAGTAGTTTCCCATAGTTTTAGAATTCAACAACCTCATCACCGGTCTGCAAAACACTGAGTTTCGCATGGCACTTGGTATGAAAGTTGGTAACATGCCTGAAACACTTATATATAGGAAGTACCAGCGGCGTATCCACCATGTTTCAGACACGTCACTTCTGTCTCGTATTTCTATACCACGTTCCGTTTAGCGTCTCACAACCACCATAACACATAGATTCCTCAGATAGCTTCACATAGTATCATAGTCGATCAAGATTCCCACATAGTATAAAGCCTCGTAAATTTAGTTTGATCCTGAGATTAGAGTTAATGTTTTAGATTGCGGACATACGTGCGATTCGTGTAAAAAGCCACAAAATGATCTAAGAATCAAGATAAACGAAGAATCGAGTTTAAAACCATACATAAAATCGGGATAACATAAAAGATAGGCTCATAGAACATAGGATTGTTCCGGGTAGAGGAACGGTGACTAACCAAAGTGATTCGAACCCCTTTCGAATTGAGGCAACGTGTCTTGACTCACTTAGACAAATACGTCATCGATGTTAGGCCTACGGTATCCGTCCTTTTGGTCAATTTACGTTCCTAATTGATTGGGAATTCCGAGACTTTGGCTAGACATAAAATCGAAGAGTGGGACTAGTTATCAAGGTCTGAGTTTCACCTCTATCTTGACAACGTCGTACCCTAATAGTGTCGGTACTTATCAATAGACAAGACCTTCTAGAATATAATATGGAAATTATCCCTTCAAGGTTTGGATGTCACTCCTGTCTTGAGGGCAAATTTCGTGCAAAATACAAACACTGTTTAACAGCGTTTTCAAAGTCTCAAGTGTATATTATGTCAGCCTCAGGAAAGGCATGTAAGTTTAGCAGGGAAATGTGCTGCTAGGAAGCAGATACGGTAGAATGCATAAGTCTTAAACAACAGATAAGAATCAAGATTCCTAGAACTATAGACTAGGGCAAGTATTCCTACTTATCCTAATTCCCTATAGTTATGGCTCTGATGCCAATCTTTCACACCCCAACCGATGGCGGAAACATCGGAGTACGAGCACTAAGCGTTCAGATTGCTCACGATAATCCATAACACTAAATAGTTTCAATATAAATTAGATTTATTTCATGCAACTGTCTAAAACAACATCAACCACCCAAGACATAGTATCAAAACAAGCATAATCATTGTTTCAAAGTTTCTAGATTTAGCTACGTGGAGTATCTATGTTCCATCCTAGCTTGTTTCACGATTCCTAGCATCCTGTCAGCCTGCAACATGTATTAAAATAGAGTCAGTACAAAAATGTACCGGCCAGTATACAAGTTTGAATAGTAGCATAGTAGATTAAAAGTCTCATATCCATATGTAAATGTAACAAAATAGTTTCAGCCATGCTAGTGTTCGCAGTCCAACAAATGATAGCCCAAGTATCCCGATGCTTTGTTGTTTTCCCAACTCTCAAGGAAAACTAGAATCCTCCTAACAATACCCCCGAGAATAGTGGGGAGGTGCGTCTCCTATAGCGCTACTATTGTTAAGGCGGAACTATACACCCTGGATTAAACGTCCACGTAGCACATAGAATACAAGAATCACAAGTTTCACACATACATAGGATAGAGTTTAGATTCAAAAGCATCAAGTTTCATAGTTTAATAGAATACATGTTGCATCCCAAAGTTTAAAACAAAAAGGGATCGAGTATACTCACAGTGATTGCTTAACAGATTAACTGTTATTGGATCAAATGGAGCTCTTTAAGTTTAGCCTGAGTAGATTACAACAAATAAGTGTCGGACAAAGCAACGAGACTCAAACCAAGTGTCGGATTAGTCATCTTGATCGGATGGTTGTTCGATCGGATTGTCATTCGATTGGGATGACTATTGTGTGGGGGGAACGGATTGCCATCCGATCGGATGGTCATCCGTTCGGATAGCCATTCGATCGAATGGTCGTTCGAACCAAGTGTCAAGTTTTTTCCAAATTGTTACCAAGTTTCTAAAAAAGTTTCTAAGTGTTGAAAGGTTCTAAGGCACAGTGTCACTTCGATCGGATGGCAGTTCGATCAGATGGCTATCCGATCAGATTGCCCTTCGATGATCAAGATTCAAGTATTCAAGGTCACGAGGCAGGTGTCACTTGATTGGATGGCAGTTCGATCGGATGGCTATCCGATCGAATTGCCATTCGATCGGGTTGTCCTTTTCCCGTTCATAACCTTGTAAGTTTCTAGTTCGACGATGATGGCACTGTACGTCTTAAGACAATGGTAAACACACCAATGTACAGCCGTTCGGATCGGATGGGAATCACCCCAGTCCGTCCAGTAGTCTGTTCTTGGCGGTGCTTATGTCAGAATCCGTACTCCGGTCATCTTCTCCGGCAACAATCCATTCCCAAGCTGACTCAAGACTAATCATCAAGTCTTTAGTCCGTTCGGATCCGGATTCCACCGTTTTAAATGAAAAGTCAAGAATGATGAGAGAAAGCGTAAGTTTTAGCTGAAAAAGTCTAGATTTAGTTAAGATTCAGTGAAAAACACATGAAATTCCTTAGATCTGAGCTAGATCTTGACTAGAATGACATCACACAACAGTTTAGTACCAACCGCCATGGTGACGTCACCCTCAAGAGCTCAAAACTTAGAGATTCCACGATGAAACGTGAGATTTCAAAGGAGAATCATGTAGAGAATAACGTGTAAATCAAAGCTGTACAAGAATTTAGTGTAAAACGTACCGAAATCACCGACGATGGAAGAAAAGTAGGAGTGTGTGCGTCTTGGTCGAATGAGGCTGTCACATCAGTGAGAATGATGTGACAGGCCTATTTATAGTGTCAGAGAGAGGGAGTAAGGCGGTGTGCACGAATCGGATGGCAGCTCGATCGAATGGCCATCCGATCGGTTGGTCATCCGATCGGATGGTCATCCGATCGGATGGTCATCCGATCGGATTGCCATTCGGTCAATCCCATCCTTTCCGCGTTCCCGTCTTTGATTCGATTCGCGAGTTAGATTAAACGTTGCATTGCGTATTAGTGGGTAATAGTATCTCATAACTAGATTAACACATTAGCATAAAAGTTTCCGTAGTTTCATAGTTTCCGCCAGTGACAAGACTCCAGTCCCTCGTTCAACCAAGTCTCAAGTTTTACGAGCCTCGAGAGTCAAGCACCAAAGTATCAAGAGTCAAGAATCTAGCTTCCAAGTGTCAAGAATCATAGAATCAAGTCTCATGGAATCATAGTATCATAGAGTCATAGTATCGTAGAATCATAGTTTCCAAGTATCAAGCATCAAGAATCATAGCATAAGATTCACCAAGTATTAAAGTATTAATTATCACATAGTTTAGGGGCTAAAAGTGTCAAATAAGTAAAAGTCTAGGGACGCAGGCGTTACAATATGTATATTAAAAAAAGGTTAGGATAATTTTGGGTCAAGATGAGTTTGGATCAGGATGAGTTAGGTTTGGGTCAGGATATGTATATTGAAAAAGGATTAGGATAAGTTTGGGTCAAGATGAGTTTGGATCAGGATGAGTTAGGGGTTAAAATGAGATGAAAAAAGTTAATAATAAAAAAGCGATATATGTTAACGAATATTCATTAACGTGCGATGGTACAACAAGAAATCATGCATGTTATAAAACTTAAAACCCCAATCACGCATGTTGAAAAATCATAAATCACGCATGTTGAAAAACCATAATCATGCATGGGTATATTTTTTCAACATGCGTGATTATAGTTTTTCAACATGTGTGATTATGATGCGTGATTAGTGTTTTGATTTTTATAACATGCGTAATTTCATATCGTACGTTAAGGAATATTGTATTTTAAACTTTTATTATATATATATATAAAATTAAAAATTAATAATAATTAAAAATTAAGAAAAATAATGAAAAAATATAAAAATAAAATTAAAATGATAAAATATATATAAAAATAAAAAGTTAAAAAATACAAAAATAAGAAGAAATAAATTAAAAAATAAAAAACCTAGTGAAGTAATGAATTTAACTTTATTATTTATATTTTAATTTTTCAGTTTTTTTTTTATTTTTTTCCTAATTATTTATTTATATTAACTTTTAATTTTTTTATATTTTTAGAAATAAAAATAAAAATAAAAAAATCGAGTTAAGTAATGAATTTGTTGTAAAAGAACTAAACGAGCCAAGCCCGAGCCGAGACAAGTAAACTACATATAAAGTAATATTTATAACTATAATTCATACAGATTAACTAATAAATAATAAACGAGCCGAGCCCAATCTGATCCCATCAAACTAATCACCATAGATACGAATCATAAACATGAACTTCATGAAACAACATACATGAATCTACAACTGCAGCACTTTTTACAGATTATGAAACAATAGATTTCCGTACTTGATACAAAATTATACGAAAACACATTCGAAAGCAAAAAAAAATATGAATCGGTCGATTGAATCAACTGCTGTTTCGTTGATCAGATAAGGGACATAAATACAACTCGAAACACAGCAACTATGGAGTCAAAGATATGCCTGGACAGAGGAGCAACCGTCTTTACCCCCGTAATTTTTTAGGTTGACCAATTCAATGTTATTAACTTACCCATCCTGACCCACTCATTATATTAAATTAAACTTGATTTCAGAGTAGGCTGGCTCTTACAGGGAAAAGTTGAGGGTTAATACATTGGTCCAGACATTAGTCACTATGTGTTAAACCCAATCGAACCACAAGTCATAGCCAGTCTTAGTCTCATAGATGGTTTACTTCAGGTCATTCATGTAATGGGCCACAAATACATTGTCACATTCAGGCCACATATAGCTTGGAGTAACTAATATTGCTTTTATCCCTCAGGATATCTAACTGCACAAAGTTTGTACAGATTCAAAGTCAATGGCAATAGACTTACCAGAAATAATCCACCGAAGATCGGAAATTGAAAGAATTTTTACTTCTCTTGATTTGAGTAGTAACATTTCCATGGAGCGATTCCGAGCTTGATTCGGGTTGCAGTAATCTTCAGTTTCTTGATCTCCATTCTAATGGGTTCACGTTATCCCTGATACACTTCCTACAAGAAAACAATTCATAGACATGGTAGGAAACGGGCTCACCGGTTCGTTGACTGTTAGTATTGGTTAGTTGACCCGGTTAACAAAGCTGAATTTGGAGAATAACCAGCTTTCTGGAGGGATATCTGTGGAGATTGTTTCTTGCAGTAAACTGCAGTTGTTGGATCTTAGAAACAGTGGTTTCTCCTGCTTACAACTCTAATAAGATGGAACAAAATCCATCAGTCGGAATCTCTCGTAATCTTAGTTGCAACCAGTTCACTGGTGAAATCCCACCGGAGCTTACTGAGTTGAGAAAACTAACAACCTTAAATCTCTCTCCAGTCAGTTTCCCGACACGCCATTGATGGGGTTACTAGTCCTGTTAGGAGCTTTCATGTTGGTTCTGGCCGACTGGAAAATACAAAACATGACACTGAAACATGGATACGACACTTTAACAAAAACTGGATGTTGTGGTTGTAGATATAGTTCAAAGCCTGACAAGTTCGAATATTATCGGAACCGGAAGATCGGAAATTGTGTATCAGGTGACACCTACAAAGATCTACTAAAATCACCATGTGGGTAGTGAATTCAAATTTTTTGAACAATAATTTGTGATATTTTTTAGGTTCACATTTAAATTCCTAGTTAATAACAGAAATACAACTTATCAATTTAGCTAAACAGGTGGGTTCCTCCCAAGCTAGTGTTGTGTAGTCAACACAGTAGGGCCCACAACAGCAGGGTACCTCTAAAAGACTTAAGGCGGATGCTCGGATTGTAACCTTTTCAAGATAAAGTTAATAACTCCCCAATTAAAGCCACGGTATTGAAGCCACGCGATGATTCTCGATTTCTGTCTTTCACTGGGGAGATCCTTAGCACGAATCCATTGCTTTGAAGCTTGTGCAAACAAATGGTCAAACGAGGACTTTGATAATCCAAATCTTGAAACTTGATCATCATCGACGGGTTCACCGTCTTCTAAAACCAATTTTATTGCTTTCTGTGCATCAACATCATTTACACCCTTTTTGGCCAGGGCCTAAAAAAGAACAGAAACACCTCATAAGACATAACTTATCAGGCTGTCAAAACTGATCAAAGAAAGAAAAGCTTACTTGCTTGATTCTATGTGGACCCCAACTTGATAAAGACCATCTTGATCGAGAAAACGCTTCAGCATACAACAAATCATTTATCAAACCCCTGTAACAATCTTGGTAAGTCAAAAAATTCTCAAAAGTAAAATTTACAAAATTTTACAGGTGTATAAAACTATAAATATGAACTAAAAAACAGCAGTTTCTAGTAGACTGAAAAGAAAGTGTAAGTATCATGAGAAAGAAAAACAATATATGTTCTTTCTAAGAAAGACACTAATGCATAACCATCGTTGAAATTGTTAACTGAATGAAATTTGTGGGAAAATGGAGTTCGGCATGGATTTTATAATCAAGATAAACGGTACTTGTCATGCACCTGTTCTGGAAGTCAGAGATCACAGCAGTGACAACTTCAGGGGAGAATTTCTTTCCAGAAAGTTTCTTCTTCAGCTCAAGTGCTGTATATGCTCTGCATACAAATAGAGTATTTTTGAATTAAATGAGTAAATAATAAAATCATGATCATTATCTAATAAATCTTAATAAGATGCATATGCTACTAGAGGATTTCTATCATCTTATAGAGAAATGCAGTTAGCCTGCATAAAGGGAAACAAATGCATCAACAGCCTTGCTAGAAAACACTAAAAAAAAGCTAGGATCTGCATTGCATTATAAACAAGACAAGAATAAACTTCTTCTGCAAGGATGCTAACCTTACTGCAAGCAATCTAATCGCTGTCTTCTCGGCTTCTTCTTTACTTTTACTAGGTTCAACCGCTAGATGTTTAATTTCATATTCACCATTATGCGGTTCAACCGCAAGACGTTTAATTTCATATTCACCATTATGCGGTTCAACCGCTAGACGTTTAATTTCATATTCACCATTATGCGAGTCAAATTCATCTAAAGCATCCTCAGGACCTTCCATTACATCAAATTCATGAAATTCTTCCACAGGATTTGATTCCACAGATCTCGATTTATAACTATCTTCCAACGCCTCCGACTGCACAGCCGCATTACAAATTTTCTTTTCTTTTGATCTTAAATCACCTGTTGAACATAAAGCAGATCTAGTTCATTTACCATTTTCTTCATACTTTCATGTCAAAATGGTGTTTTACTGTACTACTAGGACATCAAAAATCCAAAACTAGAAACCCTAGACATTGGGCCTTGGTATGCCTCTAAAATGGCCGGCCAGACAAGACCTTAACATTGTATAAAGGGAAACTAGAATTTCTGGTAACCAACCCTGCCCATAGTCCATACTCCATAGTTGGATACATTTCCAAGTTGGCGGTTTCCAAATCCTTGTTAGGGGTATCGGATCAGAGTAGGCTCGAGCGGAAGCGGAACAAACACACACACACACTAGCAGAAAATAAAGAACACGAGAATTTACGTGGTTCGGTCAAGGTGACCTACGTCCACGGGTTGCAACTAGGGTTTTACTTTTATTAGATGCTCACAACTGTTTTCAGAATGATACAGATTACAATTACATCATAGGTATTTATAGAACAAGATTAGGGTTTCCTACTTGGTCAACAAGTTAACTAAGTGGGCCTAATAACTAGGGCCGGCTAACCCTAACTAGGGCAGGCTAACCCTAATTAGGGCCGGCTACCCTAAAGCCTACGAACCCAACAATCTCCCACTCGGAGGCTTTGCATAGTCCACAAAGTGCATCCAAGAAACCCATCACCAGTAACTTCAGTAATCTTTACGTTCAAGTCTTCCCAGCCTCCAGTTCCAAGAACAAGCTAAGACTTCAGTCACATCCAAGCCACCTAGTTGCAACCACACCTCTCATCAAGTACCTGAGAGACCAGTTGAAGCTCCCACAAGCTCCAACGCAACAGTCTTATCAGACCCATTCTCTATCTCAACCGGCTTGCACGATCCACCAGCTCCAGAGATACATCGAGAATTAATACCACTCTTCACATTTTGCAAACTATTTCCAGGAGAGCTTTTTTCTTCAGTCGGAACCTTCGTCTTCAAAACCCAACGGTTCTTTGTGATTGTACCCGGAACACGACCCGTGCTCCCACTATCACCAAATCCCCCGACTGGCTTAAACTTAGACCCCCGACCACATTCAACTGACATCCCCAAAGCACCAGGATTCAAGTTCGCAAATTGAACCCTCTTCCGCTTACTAGATTCAGTGAACCAGACTTTATGTTGTACAGGGATGGCTACTCCCTCAGCAGGTATCTCAACTAGATACAACGATCCTCGTCTCCTCCCACAGGCAACAACAAGATTTCCATCAATCACCTTCCACTTCCTACCACCAAACTTAACATCTAGTCCTTGTTTATCCAGTTGACTAACAGAAATAAGTTTCTTCGTTAAACCTGGAATTACCCTGACGTTCTTTAAGTTCCATGTAGTGCCCAGTGGAGTCTTCAGATTGACATCTCCCATACCCGTAACATTAAGAACATGACCGTTAGCTAATCGTACCTTTCCAAAGTCTCCTTTTTTCAGATTCACCATCGTCTCCCCGCTGTGCATGGCGTGAAACGAAGAACCAGAATCCATAGCCCAAGAATCTATAGACTCTTCACAGCAAACCAGTACGTCACCGTCAGATTCATCTGACACAACACTGTTTACATGCTGCTTACCATCCTCTTTCTTAGGATCAGGACACTCGTTTTTAACATGCCCCTTTTCACCACAGTTCCAGCACCTCACATTCTTCCCAGCTTTAGACAAGCTTTTCCCACGACTCCCACTGCTTCTGTTTTTACCTCTTCCCCTGCTAACACTGAGCATACCAGAAGTAGATCCTCCACTAGTGTTCCTCCGGCGAACGTCTTCACCCAAAACACTATCCCGGACCCGATCAAACTTCAAATTTCCAGTTGCAGCAGTTTCAGTGACCGTTGTCACAAATCCTGACCAACTATCAGGTAAAAAAGATAACAAAACCACAGCCTGAGTGTCATCATCCAACTTCATGCCCACAGTTGCTAACCTGGGCAAAATTGAATTGACTTCGTTAATGTGATCAGCAACTGAACTGCCCTCGTTCATCCTCATATTAAACAGTTCCCTCATCAAGAACACCCTATTACCGGCAGACGGCTTCTCATACATATTTGACAGAGCTGTTAACATATCACGAGCAGTTGTTTCTTTCATGATATTAAATGCAACGCTCTTCGTCAAAGCCAATGTAATTTTACCTCTTGCCTTTTTGTCCTTTGAGTTCCAAATTGCCTCGGCAGCTTTATCCATTCCAGCAGGTTTTTCTTCCAGTACCACATCCAAATCGCATTCACCAAGCAACGCCTCTATTTGCATTCTCCACCAAGCAAAATCAGTACCGTTGAACTTCTCGATTCGGAACTTCCCGTCTTCAGCCATAGCAAACGAGAAAAACCAGAAAAAACCACAAGGAACCAAGCAACCGAAACCCGAGCAACTTTCAATAAACCAGAAACCCGAAGTACCCGAACCAGCGACTTCTCCTGCAAACCCGAGCGTAAACCAGCGAATAACCAGGGTTCAAGAACCGAAACCCTAATCGCCAAACACCCCAAAACCACCAGATCTGCAACAGCAAACCCTACGGCGCAAACCCTAGACCTTACGAGCCGTAACCAGAGAATAGGTACGGGCCGTAAACAAGTCAGCGGCGACGGCAGCAACAGCAGATCAAGATCTCTCGTCCAGCTCTCTCCTTCTCCTGCGATAACCGTGTGAACCGTGTATTTTACTGAACCTTTGGCTCTGATACCACTTGTTAGGGGTATCGGATCAGAGTAGGCTCGAGCGGAAGCGGAACAAACACACACACACACTAGCAGAAAATAAAGAACAGGAGAATTTACGTGGTTCGGTCAAGGTGACCTACGTCCACGGGTTGCAACTAGGGTTTTACTTTTATTAGATGCTCACAACTGTTTTCAGAATGATACAGATTACAATTACATCATAGGTATTTATAGAACAAGATTAGGGTTTCCTACTTGGTCAACAAGTTAACTAAGTGGGCCTAATAACTAGGGCCGGCTAACCCTAACTAGGGCAGGCTAACCCTAATTAGGGCCGGCTACCCTAAAGCCTACGAACCCAACAATCCTTAGGGTTTTGGTTTTACTCTGTACTAAGCAAACAATCGCGGTGAGATAGCGGTTATCGGGCTCTTCCAAAATATAGCTGTGTCAAATAGCGGAACCGCTATTATCGGCGCTATTGACCGCTATTTAACCTCTATTTTGACCACTATTGACCGCCTTGGTTGATGTGGACGATTTTATGGCTTACGATTAGATGTTTCAAATTACTTTTGATATTACTATTTATGGATAGTGGTTAGGTTTTTGGGTGGGGGTGGGTGTTTAGGTTTTGAGTGGTGGTATAGTGGGTTTAGGTTTTAGGACTTGTTCCTTTATAAAGCTTTCTTACTCTTCTTACAATAGGAGTCTTTGAAGAATAACTTTAAGCTACTGTTTATATTATATATGTTTGAGTTAAATGCTTGGTTGGTCCCTGTGGTTTTCAAAAATTGCAGACTTGGTCCCAGTGGTTTACTAATTACACGCGTGGTCCCAAAAGTTGTCAAAAATGCACTCGGTTGGTCCCCAGCCCTAACATCAGTTAAAATTTTCAGTTAAGTCCATGTTAAATGACCAAAATACCCTTGCTTATTAACTCTCTTTATAATTTTTGTTTAGTTTTAGGGGCTGTTTGGCAACATCTGAATCAATAAGTGCTGAATGAATAAGAGGTCTGAATGGGTAAGAGGCTCTGAACCAGTAAGTGCTGAACCAGTAAAGTGCTGTTTGGTTGCACATCTGAATGACCGTGTGAAATTACATTTTTACCCCTCTAAACAAACTAAAAAAAAAAAAAAAACATAAAAATGTCTACTGTTTTTGCAATTTATATCACAAAATACAAAACCCAAATCATAATAATATACAACAGATTGATGAACCATCAAATTCAAGAACAAATACAAAACCTGTATATGAACGAATCAAACCCAAATCTGTATATGAACGAATCAAACCCAAATCAAGATCAAAGTGCTGTTTGATTCGAATCAAACCCAAATCTTTATATGAACGAATCAAACGATTCACCTGTAAACTCAAATATGCCATCACCGGCCAACGATCTGCCGCCGCTGGAGCTTCTTCCGGTCCTGTGGTGGAGGCCGCCGGAGCTTCTTACGGTTGTGAGTTCTCCGGTGACTGTGTCGAGGAGAGAGAGAAGAGCGAGGGTGATTCCGCCGGAGCTTCTTACGGTTGTGAGTTCTCCGGTGACGGAGGAGGCGTTCGGTGGTGAGGAGAGGGGTGGGGGCGGAGGTCTTGGCTGATGAAGTAGGGTGGAGGCGGGAGGTGGTGAGGAGAGGGAGGAGGCGGCGGGAGGCGGGAGGTGGTGAGGAGAGGGAGGAGGAGGGCGGCGGGAGGCTTCGGTGGTGAGGACAGGAGTGGGGTGGAGGTCTTGGCTGATGATGGCATGTTTCTTGTATCTGTACAGAGAAGAGAAGGAGAAGAGAGGTGAAAGGGGGTAACAATTGTCTTGTTTTTCATTCAGCAAGTTCACAACTCTGAATGATTCAACACTGATTCATTAAGAGGTTTGCCATTAAGAGGCACAACCAAACACGTATACCTCTGTCCGAATAATAGGTCCACCTCTTAATGATTCATTAAGAGGGTTGCCAAACAGCCCCTTACTTTTGACTTGGTTAAACCCATCATCATCTTCATCACCAGGTCATCTTCATCACCATCATCTTCATCACTATCATCATCTTCATCACAAACCCACACCCCATCTCTGTCTCTCGTTCTTTTCCGGCGACGGAGATCAGAAGTGAAGATAGAGGAGAGAGACGACAAGAGAGAGAAGAGATCGGAGAAGATGGTGGAACGGAGGTAGCGCCGTCGCTCACGGCGGCGGCGGTGGAGGCACAGGCGGTGAAAAACAAGCACCAGACACGATTTCAGAATTCCAGATTTGTGACAAGAACCCTAAATCATCCCCTCCCTGGTAACCGATGTTCGTGATTTGACCCAGATCTAGGGTTTGGATGCACAAATCGTTGGTGGTTTAACCCAGATTAGGTGCGTTTTATAATTTTTTGATCAGGAGTGTGGATTTCACGAATGAGAATGTGAAATTGAGTGGATCTGGAACCTTTGCAATTCTACTTCCGAAGCATATTAACCACCAACAGCAGCTTCCGATTCATCAATTTCTTCAGAGAACAAAGAAAAAAAAAGGGAAATTCACAAGTATTCAAACACTCCGATAAATCATCAAATCTCTTCAGTTGTGTTCGGTTCCAAGGGGTCTAGTCGGTGATTAAATTAACCAAATCAACTTCAATAAGTTACCGAAATTCATAACAATTGTTGCTGTATTCAACTCACGCAATTGCCCTAGATCTGCGCAAGGTTTTCAAGAGGATTCTTGCATTGTAACAGAGGAATTCGTAATGTAAGATTCTTAAATCCTATTTATTGTATTAAATTTCAAATTTTACATCTGGGTAATTCTATTCTCCCATTAATAAGCCCAAATTATGAATCTTGAGTTTGAAGATGTTGAAATATGAGTGGTCTTCATAGTTGTTGTCAACTGTAAGCTTGGTGGTCGGTTTTTTCTCCAAGGGTGTCTGATTCCATTAAATCTCAAAATGAGGTGGTGGTGGGGGGTTGAAGGTGACGGTGGAGGTGGTGGTGGGTTGAAGGTGACGATGGAGGTGGTGGTGGTGGGTTGATGAAGATGATGATGGTGATGAAGATGATGCAGACGTTGGGCATGTTTGGCTTAACTTATTGCTGACTTTTCCAAAAGTCCTTTTGGCAAAAATAAGTCAGGTAATCCTGACTTTTGCCTTCAAAAAAGGACTTTTGCCCTTAAAATGGAAAGCCAAACACCTCTCAAAAGGACTTTTGCCCCTTCAAAAGTCCTTTTTTCTTCAAAATAAGGAACCCCAAACACCCACGTTATATACTGTTTTTTTAATTCTTAGTTTTAGGTTTTTAATTGTTCAAGGGTATTTTGGTCATTTAACATGGACTTAACTGAGAATTTTAACTGATGTTAGGGCTGGGGACCAACCGAGTGCATTTTTGACAACTTTTGGGACCACGCGTGTAATTAGTAAACCACTGGGACCAAGTCTGCAATTTTTGAAAACCACAGGGACCAACCAAGCATTTAACTCTATATGTTTTGTAAAATTACCGATATCGATTTTGGACCGCTTCAATTCATTGAAAAAAAAACCCTAGAAACAGAGAGGCATACCCGACTTAAAATCCGGTGATTTTGATCGTATCCTTGACCTCGGCCAGTCATTTGAAAGCTCAGCATTCTTCTTCAAAACATCATTTTCAAATTGCTTGAATTCGAGCTTTTCGGAATTCGATGGAACCGTAGTAGGATCGTTAGGTTTATTCAAACTAGAAGATTTCTTAGGAGTATACCTAACTGGAAAATTCGAACAACATCGAACTATAATCTTCGTCTTCCCCCTGATTAAAATCGACATGTTCACAAGCAACAAGTTATACGAATTCTCGGCAAACAACAAACTAATACAATGAACAATAATTCACCAGAACACTCGTGAATGAAGCTCAAATGCTTTGCAATATATGAATTTTCCCGCGGAAATCGCCATTTTCCTTGAAATCACTTTGGATGGACTTGAAGGAACAAAGCCCTAACTTGTGTTAGAGCATTCACATTCAATCCATCAAATTATGTGAGGAGGGATTTTTATATTATAAAGGGTATAAAAAGTGGTTGTGAGTAGAGGAGAGAGAAAATGTTACTGTTCATCTGTATATTTGGGGGGACACTGTTCACCCGTTATAATTTTTTAATATATTTTGAAAGTGGTTGTGAGTGGAAGTGAGAGAAAAATGTAATGATAATATTATTTAATTGAAAGGAAAGAGAAAAAATATTTGTTTTTAGTGGAAATATATTGATATAGGAGTTGTTTTTTAGTGGAATGTATGTATAATTTGATGGATTGAATGTGAATGCTCTTACGCTCCCCGTTTTCCCTTCCTAATTATTTTGTTTTACAAAACAGCCCATCTGGTATCAGGAGTTGGCAGTACACACCTCTCCGCATCTTTTGGTACAATTGTTTTTCTTTTCATTTTGGAAGTACTCATCCGATCAATTTGAGTTAAATGTCATTTTAGTTCATGTGGTTTGAATCATTTTTTCTGTTTAGTCAAAGGTTTTATTTTTTGTCTGTAAGTCCAAAAAGTTTTCATCGTTGCCATTTTAATCCACTGGGTTAACTTCATTTATTTTTTCTGTTAAAAAGGATAATTTGGTCATTTTATATGTAATTATGTTAACTAAAAGGGCAATTCGCCCATATAAACCAATTGAATTGTCCTTCTCATTAACAAAAATAATGGATGAAGTTAACCCAGTGAACTAAAATGACAACGGCGAAACCTTTTTGGACCCACGGGTGAAAAATAAAACCTTTGTACTAAACCTACAAAATGACCCAAACCACAGGGACTAAAATGGCATTTAACTCCATTTTTTTTCCATTTTACTGTGCATGTTATTTTTTTAACAGAAAATTTTGGATCACTGACGGATCACTGTAGTGTCATCGTGCCACCAGTGAAACCACCCGATCATATCCATAGAGTATCATCCTGACACCAGCGGAACCACCCGATCATATCCATCTCCACTAGACTATAATGCATATACACTAATTCAGAAGTAAACCCAATAAATCTGGAAAAAACCTCCTCTGTGAGGATCAAACTCAGGATCTAATGGTCTCCAAGCCTTATCTCACCTTCAAGATCCCATTAAACTATAATACCACGAGCACTTTGCATGTTATATTACTTAATTTAATTTAAATTTTTATTTTTATTACATTAAATTTACTGTAAAATAATACATAAATTTTCAATACATGTCTATATGGAGAGGTTTATTGAGAAATCACAAAAAGTGAGCAATCAAGGAACTATGGTTTTCAAATGTGAAAAACTAAATAAAATAATTATTTTACATGTGAAAAGTTCAAATTGTATAAAGTATATTAATTTATAACATGACTGGTGAATAATAAATTAACGTCAATGATTGAACGGCCGTTAGTTGATTATTACAAGGAAAGATGAACAATTTCTATTTTGTTTTCCTTTTATTCACTTCATGTATAGTTGTGAATTTTTTTAACTGATGAATAGTAAATTAACGTCAATGATTGAACGTCCGTTAGTTGATTATTACAAGGAAAGATGAACAATTTCTATTTTGTTTTCCTTTTATGCACTTCATGTATAGTAGTGAATTTTTTTAATGGTGTAGTTTTTTTAGTATTTTTATTACTTGATTTTTTATAGTTACAAATCAAACATATAACAATCAAATAAAATCGATATCGGTACCATATTCGGTTTTATGTCTTTCTACATATACTAACAAAACATGAATTGTATTTGTTTTTGTGGTTTTCTCTTGATTGTCCTTTTCGCTTATTTATTAATATGATATACGATCTTG
Source organism: Helianthus tuberosus (assembly GCA_030545235.1). Lineage (NCBI taxonomy): Eukaryota > Viridiplantae > Streptophyta > Magnoliopsida > Asterales > Asteraceae > Helianthus > Helianthus tuberosus. The sequence goes on along the minus strand of CM060411.1, from coordinate 56,288,414 downwards.
TAATATTTTGAATATACTATCGCAATGTGCTTATTATTACCTATGATTTGATAAAAAGTTTTATTTGAAAAACTTAAAATAGTTGATATTTTATAGTCACAAACCGAACTTATACCAACCAAACAACATTGGTATCGGTACGGTATTCGCTTTTATGGTTTTTCTCGACGTGACGATATAAAATTCGTTGAAGACAGATTTGTATTCGCTATAAAGTATTTTTCGGTATCGTAAGTTGTATCGAGTGTCGGTCTCATACCGAATTATCGGTAATGTAACCTATGCCAACCGAACAACACTGGTATGGATATGTATATTCGTTTTTATGGTTTTCAATAGATATAAACACGTGTCAATTGCTATGTCGAGTGCCGGTATGGTGCTGATACTCTAATAAACCAACCCGATACTGATCGGAAATCCGCCGCAAAGCGCGAGCGAATCCCACTAGTTTACATTATTTTGTTCGGAGTTTTGCATATGCACATGTGTATTAGCTGTTATAATAAAAAATAAAAAACTCAATTTTTAAAAAGAAAAACACTATTTCTCCTTTATTTTAATTTTTTTTGTCTTTTATATTTTTATTATGAAAACGGCTTCTACATGTTTTTAGATGCAAAACCTTAAAAAATATTACATAACACTAAACTTTTTTGAGTTTTTCACATGTAAAACCTATGGTTTTCAGTTTCTCCACTTTTTGTAGTTCACCAATAAATTAACCTACACATATGTGTGTGTTAGTTTAGAAAAATAAATAAATCATTTGTTGTATGAAAGTTGGTGAATTTTCCACTGTGTGGAGAAAAAAAGTCCCATGATCAGGGGAACAGTATTCCATTTTGGAAAGCGAGAAACGAAAAGGAATTTGAAGGAAGGTTTATACCTTGAAATAAAACGGTGGAGGATATAAAAGCCAACACCTTCCTTTGGTTGAAAGCTAGATCAAAATTCAGAAATTTAAATTGGGAGAGATGGTTAAAGTTTAATGTTAGAGATGTAATAACGTAATGCCCAGTCTTTTTCTTCTGTTATGTCATTTTGTTTTTGTTCTTGGGTTTTATAGCCTTGCTTCCCCTGTTCTATAATCATAGAATCCTTTGTTGTTTATAAAAGTATTCCATCTCGGAAAAAGTTCTAAACTATGAGGGTGTGAGAATATTGTATTTTGGCATATTGTGTCTCTTGAACCTTAGAAGGAATAATACAATCAAATAAATACATAAAAGATGGAAACAAGATAAAAGGAAAGCTACAAGATAAGAGCATAGAACGAAGGGATTTGAAGAAATCACTGAGGGAATTAATCAATAAGTTGACTAAATCTTATACTCCCCTCAAGATGGAACACGTAGGTTGCTAATGTTCACCTTGTCTAGGAGAAATGATGCATGTTGAGTGCGATATGTTTTTATTAATATTTTAAGCCTAATTTACACATTAGTCAAGTTTTAAATTTATAAAACACGATATTTTACTAACACTAAACACACACATGGGTAAGTGCACCCATCGTGAGCGTAGTACAGCGTTGGTAAGATACCGAGGTCGTCCAAGGACACTAGAGCTTTTAGTACCGGTTTATCCTCGACGTCTAATCAAATCAAAATTTTAGAAAAAGTTTTAAACATGAAAAATAAAAAAACTAAAATGCTGAAAAATAAAAATAAAATAAATAGACAAGATGAATCACTTGGATCCGACTCGCCTTTAATGTAACCTTTGATGATTTCCGCACTTTGCACTTTTTAAGAGATTGTCTTAGTTATCGTAGTAGGCCCCTCTTTGAAGGTGACGTTACCCTTAACCCAGTGGTTTGAGTCAGCAAGGATACAATCCCAAAGGGTCGGAATATTGGAAGATAATTAATCAAATTATTAATGCGAAAAATGGTAGGCCCCTCTTTTGAAGGTGACGTTACCCTCGGCTAAGTGGTTTGAGTCAGCAGGGATACAATCTCAAGTAGCCGGTTTAATGTATTAATAGTAGTTTACATATGAGAGGATCAAGCCATTCGCACCCCCGCCATCCAATACCAATGGGTATTGAAGGAGGTCCTAGTAAGCTTGACCCAGGTTCTTGTAGGATCTATACACTGAACAAGGCAAGAACCTTACCAAACCATTCCCTTAACCCCCGACCAAGTAGCCAACATATCTCTATATAGACCGTAGAGATATGAATGGTGAAAATATTTTACTTTATATAGACAGTAAAGTAATGCCAAGACACCACGGACAAATGATAAGGAAGTTTCACCTTCAAGATAGGAAACTAGTTATTAAAGTCATTAATACAAAACCAAATAAAAAGTGCGAAAAGATTAAAAATCAAAAGTATTACATTAAAGACTTGTCTTCACCAAGTGATGTAAGAGACTTAGCCAAACATGGCCTTTGATTGACAAGAGCTCTTACGATCAATCTTGGATCCCGAGACTACTACACATACTCTAAGGTGGATGATGGATGATGGTGGTGGATGTGGGTGTTGTAGTGGTGGTGGAGTTGTGGCAAAGTGGGAGAGGGGTGGTTTGCCAAGGGATACCTTTCAAGTGAACCAAGCACCTCTATTTATAGCCTGAACAGAAGCCCGGCCACGGCACCGTGTCCGCTGGACACGCCCCCGTGGCCATCCTCTTTCTCTTCCTTCACTAATTGCCTTTGTCTGCATTAGGCTCCACACGGCCCCGTGTGCAGAAGCGTATCTGTACTACCAAGATTTGCTAGATTTTACGAATCTTAGCATTGACCATGCCCCGTGCTCAGTGGGCACGCCCCCGTGGTGGGCAGTAGAAGCTTCTACAGCTTTGTCTTTTCTGCAGACATCTGACCACGCCCCCGTGCTCAGTGGCCACGGGGCCGTGGTCAGCCTTCTGTTTCTTGTTCTTGCTTGGGAAGATGTTGTCGAGGGGTCGGGCATGCTACGTTTATTCCTTTTCTTTGTATTTATGTTAGTTTTTGCTGCATATTTGTTCCTTTTGTTCATTTAAGCTCATTTGGTCCTGAAAATACAAAAGAAAGACAAAAGCACACTTTTTCCAACATTAGTACTAAAATAGGGTTAGTTTTTGTCTCATTTGATGTAATTTATATGTTGCATTTTGCACACATCAAGAAAGCACAGTTCTTACGTGCCCAACCCCTTCGTGAATAAGTTTGGGAGTTGTAGCTCTGTATTAATTTGCATGGGTTGGATTTGTTTCAACTCAACTCTTTCACGGAAGAAGTCAGGGTCTATTTCAATGTGCTTGGTGCACTTGTGGAAGACCTGGTTGTTAGCAATGTGATCAGCAGCCTGGTTATTATAGAAAAGATTAGTCGGTCTGTGTTGTATAATACCCAATTCGTTTAAGAGCCAGCGCATCCAAATAATCTCACTTACCGTAGTGGCCATGGCCTGATATTCTGCTTTAGCGGAAGAACGTGATACTAGGGATTGTTTTTTTGCTTTTCCACGAGATGGAAGCACCACCTAGAAGTAACAGGTAACCAGTTCTCGATCACCTTATGAGAGAGCAACCAAACTAATCTGAATCAGAGTATACAACCAAATGTGTTCCTCCTTCTTGTGGTAAAATGATACCTTGACCATGTGTTGCTTTAAGATATCGTAAGACCCTGTTGATAGAAACCAGATGGTTTCACTAGTGCCAGCAGCAAACTGACTGGGGGTATTGACCGTGTAGGCTATGTCTAGTCTAGTAGCCCGCAAATAAAGTAACTACCTAATTAGATGTCGGTAGTGATTGGCAACTACCATGGGCTCTTTGTCGTCCATGCTGAGTTTTAGATTTTGTTCGATAGGAAATGCACTTGGACGCCATCCCTCCATTCCACTGTCTTCCAGGATGTCAATAGTGTAATTTCTCAGACTTAGGAACAACCCGTCAAAAGTTCAACCTACTTCCTTCAGTTTGCATAAAGCCTTTAGCCATGAGTCTCGCTTTGTACCTTTTTAGGTTTCCATTTGGCATGTATTTGATTTTGTAGACCCATTTCGTGTTTTCCTTCAAGAAGTGTCTCGAGAGTCCATGTTTCATTCTCTACAAGAGCTTGAATTTCTTTCTTCGGTGCTTCAACCCATTTGGATCCTACATGGCTTATTTAAAATGTTTAGTGTGATGGCCACCAAGAAAGTTTAGTTTGATTGAAAAAACTTATCATAAGAAATCTAATTGGTGACCAGGTGTACCGTTGAGGCAATAGTGAGTGCATGGTGATGTGTGCAAAATGCAACATATAAATTACATCAAATGTGGCATAAAACTAACCCTTTTTTAGTACTAATGTTGGAAAAAAGTATGTTTTTGTCTTCCTTTTGTATTTTCAGGATTAAATGAGCTCAAATGAACAAAAGAAGCAAAAAGGCAGCTAAATCTAACATAAATACAAGAAAAGGAATAAACGTGGCATGTCCGACCCCCCGACAGCATCTTCCCAAGCAAAAACAAGAAAACAGAAGGCTGAACACGCCCCGTGCTCAATGACCACGGGGGCGTGCCCAAGTGTCTACAGAAAAGACAAAGTTGTAGAAGCTTCTATCACCCACCACGGGGGCGTGCCCAGCGGACACGAGGCCGTGGTCAACTCTAAGATTCGCAGAATCTGGGGAAATCTTGATAGTACAGATACGCTTCTGCACACGGGGTCGTGCCCAGCGGACACGGGGGCGTGGTTAACTAATGCAGACAAACTGCAATTAATGAAGACAGAGAAGAAGGGTGGACACAGGGCCGTGCCCAATGGACACGGGGCCGTGCCCGAGCTGCTGTTCAGGCTATAAATAGGGGTGCTTGGCTCATTTGCAAACCATCCCTTGGCACACCACCTCTCTCTCACTTCACCCACCCTCCACTACCATCACAACACCATCATCCACCACCATCATCTATCATCCATCATAGAGTGTGTGAGTCGTCTCGGGATCCAAGATTGATCGTAAGAGTTCTTGACAATCAAAGGCCATGTTTGCTTAAGTCCCTTACATCACTTGGTGAAGACAAGTGTTTAGTGTAATACTTTTTATTTTTAATCTTTTCGCACTTTTTATTTGGTTATGTATTAATGACTTTAATAACTAGTTTCTTATGTTGAAGGTGATTCTTCCTTATCGTTTGTCCGTGGTGTCTTGGCATTATTTTACTGTCTATATAAAATAAAAGATTTTCACCATTCATATCTCCACGGTCTATATGGAGGTATGTTGGCAACCTAGTCAGCGGTTAAGGGAACGGTTTGGTAAGAGTCTTGCCTTGTTCAGTGTATAGATCTTGCAAGGACCTGGGTCAAATTTAGTAGGACCTCCTTCAATACCCAACGGTATTGGATGGCGGGGGGTCCAAACTCTTTGATCCCCTCATATGTAAGCTACTATTAAAACTTTAACCCGGCTACTTAGAACTGTATCCCTGCTGACTCAGACTACTTAGCCGAGGGTAACGTCACCTTCAAAAGAGGGGCCTACCACATTATGCATTAATAACTTAATTAATTATCTTTCAATAATCTGACCCTTTAGGATTGTATCCTTGCTGACTCAAACTACTGGGTTGAGGGTAGCGTCACCTTCAAAAGAGGGGCCTACTACAATAACTAAGATAATCTCTTAAAAAGTGCAAAAGTTCGGAAATAATCAAAGGTTACACTACACACGAGTCGGATCCAAGTGATTCATCTTGTCTATCTGTTTTTACTTCTATTTTATTTTTCAGCATTTTAGTTAGCTTTATTTTTCTTGTTTAAAACCTTTTTTCCAAATTTTTGATTTGATTAGACGTTGAGGATAAACCGGTACTAAAAGCTCTTGTGTCCTTGGACGACCTCGGTATCTTACCAACACTATACTACGCTCACGATGGGTGCACTTGCCCATATGTGTGTTTAGTGTTAGTAAATATCGTGTTTTATAAATTTAAAACTTGACTAAAAAGTGTAAAAGGGCTTAAAATATACATTAAAAACCTACGACACTTCACACGCATGAAGATTTTGGCGCCGTTGCCGGGGACACAAGGATTTTAAGAAAGCTTAAAATCGACGGCCTAATCAGTTTTTCAAAACCTTTTCAAAACGCGCGCACATTTTTTTGCATTTTAGTTTAGTTTTGCATTTACAGTAGATTGAACACGGGCCGTGCTCACTGAACACGGGTCGTCCTGCATATTTTTCATAAAAACACCCAGATACAGAGCCTGAACACGGGGACGTGTCCACTGAACACGCCCCGTGCTCAACGAAACCAGTAACTTTAATTCAAATGCCCAGATACAGATTCTGCACACGGGGCCGTGTCCAGCCTCTGTTTCCGTCTTTATTTTTGTTTTCTGGTCTCGAGACTCTATTGTGGTCTGCTGAGTGATTCTTATGGATCAATACTCAGGAGGCTACAACTACACCTATGAGGAGGATGATTATAGGGAAAACTATTGCACCAATTGTGGTAACACTCACTCGGTACAATATTGTGACTTATTTCAACCATCCACTTCATATACCTACTATGAGGAGCCCAGGTACGAGCCATCAACTTCATACACACCCTATGAAGACCAAAGGTATGAACCTTCTCCCTCATACTCATATTTTGATGAACCAAGGTATGAACCTTCATACTCATACTTTGAAGAACCAAGATATAAGCCACCACCTTCGTATGCTTATTATGAGGAACCATGGCATGAACAACCCACCTCTTATGAGTATTATGAAGAACAAAATTACGACCCTTATCCATCATATACTTACAATGAAGGACAATGGTGTGAACCATCTACTTCATATGGGTCTTATGAGGAACAAAGGATCGAACATCCGGATTCAAGCTTTGAAAATCCCGATCCTTACTCTATCACCAAAGTGACCGATAGGATATTAGAACACCTTAAAACTATCGAGCGTTACATAAAGGAATCTCGCGCAAGGGAAGAGGAGTCCCGCGCAAGAGAGGAATTAAATAAAGAAGAGATAGTTGAAAGTGTAAAAATGGAAGAACAAATAAGTAAAAAACCAACACATGAGTTAAACAACGAAAAAGGTGAGTCCGACAACGTTAAAATTCAAAAAGAGTCTAATTTTGAAGAAATTAATCTCTTGTCACCTTCCTTTGAAAATCATTGTTTAGTACCCAGTCATGCTAAGTTTTTAAAAGAGTTAAACACTAACACTAAAATTGACGAAACGGTAAGCATTAAGTTAACAAATGATCAAACCTCGCTAATAAAAGAAGACCCATTTGAAATCAACATTACACCGGTTCCATGTTTTTTTCAAAATTCATTTATTAGTAATGTCACAATTGATAAAGATCTTTGCGTTAACATAATGCCCAACTACATTTTCGAAAAATTAAGTATTAGTGATTTTTCTCCACTTCAAATATCCATTTTTCTATCCAATCGGAAAGTAATAAAATCAATCGGTATAGTTGAGGATGTCTTGGTTCAAACAAATCAAATGGTAATCCCAACCAACTTTGTCATCCTCGATGACGCTCCTCTAGTATTGGGACGACCTTTTGTAAAAACCCACGAAGCTTTGAAAAACCGGAAGTACAACAATCTATCTATTCAATTAGGGGCATTTACAAAGAGTGTCGATCTTGAACGATTAATGAAATATCCATTCGGCAATAATGACCCCCTAATTGAAGATGAACCACCCGATACAAGTGAAAAGATTGGCCACTTTGTTGAACAAGAGGCCGCCATAGAACAAACTTTCAAAGTTCTTGATCAAAATGAACAACCAAATAAGGAGTCTCCTAAAGACCCACCACTTGAGCTCAAAGAACTTCCGAAAGGTTTGGAATATGCTTTTCTAGACAAAGATGGTAAATCACCTGTAATTATTTCGTCTAAACTAGGTAGTTTAGAAAAAGAGAAATTAATTAAACTTTTGAAAAAAACACAAAATGCGATCGCTTGGAAGCTGGTAGATATTAAAGGAATAAGTCCTTCCATGTGCACACACAAAATTTTAATGAACGATGACTACAAATCGGTAATACAACCACAACGTCGAGTAAATCCAAATGTTCAAGAAGTGGTTAAAAACGAAGTCATCAAACTACTTGACGCCGGACTTATTTATCCTATCTCCGATAGTCCTTGGGTAAGTCCCGTCCAAGTAGTTCCAAAGAAAGGAGGTATGACGGTAATAACTAACGAAAAGAATGAATTAATACCAACGAGAACCATCACAGGATGGAGAGTATGTATAGATTATAGACGATTAAATGAAGCAACAAGGAAAGATCACTTTCCTTTGCCCTTCATTGATCAAATGTTAGAAAGATTATCCGGTCATAAATTTTATTGTTTCTTGGATGGTTTTTCAGGTTACTTTCAAATCCCGATAGCACCCGAAGACCAAGAAAAGACAACCTTCACATGTCCCTATGGAACTTTTGCTTATCGACGCATGCCATTCGGTCTATGTAATGCCCCCTGCAACCTTCCAACGTTGCATGGTAGCCATCTTCCATGACATGATAGAAAAGACAATGGAAGTCTTCATGGACGACTTTTCTATCTTTGGGGATTCATACGACCAATGCCTCGATAACCTTGAACGAATGCTATCCCAATGTGAGGAAACTAACCTCACCCTTAACTGGGAAAAATGCCATTTCATGGTAATGGAGGGAATAGTGCTCGGTCACAAAATCTCAGGCGAAGGAATGGAGGTTGATCGAGCCAAAATAGACACTATTTCTCGATTACCACCCCCATCTTCCGTTAGAGCTATCAGAAGTTTCTTAGGGCATGCCGGATTTTATAGGTGGTTTATCAAAGACTTTTAAAAAATCTCAAGGCCTCTAACAAAATTACTTGAAAAAGATGCCCCTTTCATCTTTGACAATGATTGCAATCAAGCATTCCTAACCCTAAAGGAAATGCTAGTCAATGCACCTATCATGATAGCGCCTGATTGGAAATTTCCTTTCGAAATCATGTGTGATGCAAGTGACTTTGCAGTTGGAGCTGTCTTGGGACAAAGAAAAGAGAAGCACTTTCACCCAATTTATTATGCTAGTAAAACACTTAACGATGCACAAGAAAATTACACAACAACTGAAAAAGAATTACTAGCTGTGGTATTTGCTTTTGATAAATTTCGTTCTTATCTTGTTCTTTCTAAAACAATAGTCTATACAGATCATGCAGCCATTCGATATCTCTTCAAGAAGCAGGATGCTAAACCACGTTTGATTCGGTGGATTCTACTCCTCCAAGAATTTGATATTGAAATCAAAGATAAAAGAGGAGCAGAAAACACAGCAGCAGATCATCTTTCACGCTTAGAAGACCCAGCTTTGGAGGCAACCAGGGACGAACAAATCAACGAAAAATTTCCAACGGAGTCCCTAGAAATGGTGGAATACAGAGAAGAGCCATGGTACGCCGACTATGCTAACTACCTAGCTAGCGGTATAGTCGCGAAAGGTTGGCCACATCATCAAAGAAAGAAATTCTTTGCTGATGTAAAACACTATTTTTGGGAAGATCCTTATCTTTTTAAAATATGTGCCGACCAACTCATCCGACGATGCGTACATGGTCGCGAAGCACGAAGAATTCTCCGCCATTGTCATGAAGGTCCATACGGAGGACATCATGGCGCCGCTAGTACCGCACGAAAGGTATTTGATTCAGGATTTTATTGGCCGACCATTTACAAAGACGCCCAAAGTCTTGTCAAGACATGTGACGCTTGCCAAAGAACAGGTAATATTTCTTCCAAAAACGAAATGCCGTAAAATGGCATTCTTGTTTGTAAAATTTTTGATGTGTGGGGACTCGACTTTATGGGACCTTTCCCACCGTCAAAAGGAAACAAATATATACTTGTGGCAGTAGATTACTTGTCTAAATGGGCCGAGGCCGAGGCACTTCCAACAAATGATGGAAGAGTCGTGGTAAGATTTCTGAAAAAAATATTCTCTCGTTTTGGAACACCTAAAGCATTAATAAGTGATAGAGGTACCCATTTTTGTAATCATCAACTTGAAATTTTTTTAACAAGATATGGGGTCTATCACCGGGTCTCAACAGCATATCACCCTCAAACAAACGGACAAGCCGAGGTGACTAATAGAGGTTTAAAAAGAATACTTGAAAAAACCGTAGGGTTAAATAAAAAGGAATGGGCCGATAAATTAGATGATGCTTTATGGGCTTTCGAACTGCTTATAAAACAACAATAGGTACAACCCCATATAAGCTCGTCTATGGAAAAAGTTGTCATTTACCAGTAGAAATAGCTCACAAGGCCTACTGGGCAATTAAAAATGTAAACCTTGACTTAGAATTTGCCGGTAAAAATCGATTTTGTCAATTAAATGAATTAGACGAATTAAGGAATTATGCATACTCAAACTCTGAAATTTATAAGGAAAGAATGAAAATTTTGCACGACAAACAAATAAAACCAAATGAATTTCGAGTAGGAGATCAAGTTCTATTGTTTAATTCACGACTTCGATTGTTTCCTGGAAAATTAAAGTCTAGGTGGTCAGGACCTTTTTCCATCACCCATATTTTCCCACACGGTGCAGTAGAAATTAAATCTCGGAATGGCATTCCATTCAAAGTCAATGGCCAACGGCTGAAGCTCTATCAAGGATTCATTGAGGATGAGGAGGAAGAAATCTCGCTTCAAACGGTCGAAGAATAAAAGCATCAACATCATACCTGGAAGGTTACGAACAAACGGGTTGACTTCTAAATCGGTAAGTCTTCTAACCTATTTTTTGGGAAACAAGGGCACTCACACGAGCACAAAAAAAAAATTCAAAATCACCCGGCACGGGGCCATGTCCGCGCAACTGTCGGGATAAAACCCCTTTTCAACACAGTTTCTTCATTTCCACACGCCCCGTTTCCCCAAAAACGCTCTGGTTCAGGCGATTTTTCTGCAAGATTTCGACGTCTCCTCTACTTCTAACAACATCAAGGTATGATTCTATCATCATTAGTAGTTAGATTAAGCATTTGCATGTAGTTAAAACATCAAAAATTTGGGGAAAAATCTAGGGTTCTTGAACTTCATCCGGATCGAACCTCAAATTTTTGCATAAATCTGTTAGCATTAGTTTAGATTCATGTTATAGGAAGTGAATTCACTTGTATTGTTCATAGATTTGCCCGATTTCTCACAAAAACCCCAAACCCTTGTTTTTTTACCGAAAAAGATAAAATCGAAAGGGGAAATGGTTTGTTTTGGGAAAAACGGCGCTTGGGGTTTCATTTTCGGGGAAAACCGCACCTATTGGACCAAAAATTTTCAAGTTTTTGGGACTGGGTCGAAAAATGTGATTTTTGGTAAACAGACACCTGGACACGGGGTCGTGCTCGCTGAGTACGGGGGCGTGTCCAGCTATTTTCTAACCAACATGGGGCGTGTCCGCTGAACACGGGGTCGTGTTCAGCCGATTGTTTTCAGTTTTCTCTGAAAATTTAAATTTTTTATGCTAATTGTTTGGTGTTTCCTTTCAGATGTCGAAGAAATTCACACGGTTCAATGCAAATGAGTTGGATGCTAAGGCAAGATACGATGTGCTTCGAACCAGACCAGAAGAATACCCAAGACAAGTATGCATGGATCTTTTAGTTATGGTGAACCAGCTTGACCGGTTTAACAACCTAGTCACCGGCCCACTAAGAGCCGCCCTAACCACTCGACTTCGCTCAGTCCATGAGTATAATCTGGAATTCTATAGCACATTCGTGTTCAATTCAAGATCCAACCCATTTGATAATGATGGGGTAGAATTCAGATGTGGAGGGAATACGTACTCTATCTCGATGGCACAGTTTGGGTCGATAGTTGGGTTGTATGCGGAGGAAGATGCGGGTAATGAAGAGAACACCGGAGGGTTACGTGAACTCTCAGAAAACGAACTCCAAGCCGCTTGGGCTCAAATAGGAGATGGAATTTACAACCCAAGTAGCACTAAGAGCACTAAGTTGAGGGACCCTATTTACCGTTACATCCATAGGGTCCTCACTTACTCTCTTAGCCAAAGGCACGATAGCAGTGGCGTTGTTGGGTTGAGAGATCTGGTGTTCCTTCATTGCATTCACACCCGCAGAAACCTTGATGTTCCATACCTCCTGCTCCGAAACATGCATTGGAACCGGCTTGCTACTCCACCAACCCCTATCTTCTTCGGGGGGTGGATATACCGTCTCTTCAAGCATTTTGTGAACATGCCCAGATCTTTCAAAAAGAGCCCATGGTCGGGAAGAGTGGACATACACATCTGCCGTTCCATGAATTTGATTTAGGAAGCCGAAGACGGGACGGTTAGCTTCCAAAGAGTCTAGGGACATGCATGGAACCCGCAAGAGGAACTCGTCCTCCATGCACCACACTTCCAACACCCTCCTCAACACCAATACCAACCCCACGGTGATCCGGGCCAATCCTCCTCACAAGGAGGCGGTTTTCCTAATTTTCAAAGTTTACATAATTTAATGCAGGAAAACCTCATGTGCACCAGGAACACCTACAACCTAGCCAGCAACACGTACAACCGGGTCGGAGCAATAGAGAGAAATATATCCGACATACAGGATGATATTGGGAACATCCGGGAGTACATGGCGGGGCACGAATGAGATGGTGGTGACGATGATGATGAGGACGAGGACATGGACTAGGCGGGAGGAGCGGAGTTAGGAGCAGCTGGTTGGTGATCCCACAGGTTAACCCTCTTTTCTTATGAACAATTTCCGGCCTGCGTGCCATGTGGTGAACAATTTACTTTCCTTTAACTCTTTTTACTTTCTGCATTATTTTTCTTTTTAACTTTGTGACGTGAATGTTTGAACGATGGTAATTTAGGATGCTTGTTATGGTTTGGTGTAGTGTTTATTGATGAAACAGGTACAAACGAGGCTTAGAGTACTAAACATTAGTACTACTAAAGCCATGACAGGAAAACCGAAGCCAGAAACCTGTTTTCACCATTTACAGACTGTCTACACGGGGTCGTGTCCACCCGACACGCCCCCGTGCCCACTACCCCAGACCTGCTGTTTGTTTTTTTTTGCAGATTTTAACTAGACACGGGGTCGTGTCCAGCTGACACGCCCCCGTGTCCACCTTCTGTAAGTTTTCGTTACTGGCACTCTGAACACGGGGTGTTAGGATCGGAGGCTCTCGTAATTGTGTTTGTTTGTATAATTTGGACAAATCAAACAGAAATGAACAGAAATTTAAGTGCAGCGGAAATGAACAACAAACTTAGTAATCACAATCATGGAGAGAAATGGATTTGATAAACACATGAATTGCATCAGTCAAAAGATTACAAAGTAAATCAAATGATTACAACCATGCTTACAAACTAAACTCCCCCTCAGCCTGATACTCCAAGGTTGGATTGCTCAAGATGATAGGATTGAATTGAGGAGAAGAACTCACTCAAAACGAATCAAATGTAACAGTAAAGAGTACTGCTCCATTTATAGACAATCCAAACCACTGAGGCATCTCAGCTGACGTCACCATGAAAGCGACGTCTAACAGCCTAACAACCTGTATCTACTGTTCTTATACAAACACTGCTAAACCTAACCACTGACTAAACACAAAACAGATGACATACTAAACTGCTGCTTTCTCTTTACATCAGTGCTTTCATCAAGGTTGATCAGTCCTTGGTTGGGCAGTGCTTTGTCATCAGTAGATTATACCAGCAGTGTTTTCTTCTTAGTAGATTTCTGGTTTCATCGGCAGTTAGAAGAACAGCAGCAGTTGTATCCGGCAGTAGATGTAAGACCATCAGATGTTATAATCACTTTCAAGGGAGAAGACTTAGTGTAAACTGCTGCTTATTTTGAATCCACAGTTGTGAACCGGTTTTGGCTTTCATTATCTGTTCCTCTGGTGGGGTTCAATCCCAACAATCTCCCCCTGGAACAGATAATGCCAAAACCCTTCATTATTCTGGATTTTTATTTCTCATCAGTAGTTCCCTTGCTTGTCTTTTAAATTCTTCTTCAAATTCTTTGGAACTTAGATCATCCTCATCCCTGCACAGTGAAAGTTCAAGGAGATTCTGCAAATCTTCAACACTAAGGCCTAGTGCTTCTTTCCTTGATATGTACTTCACTTCGCCATTGGATCTGACCAGGGTCAATACGTGGGTCTTTTGATCAGAGAGCCACTTTAGTACTTTTGAACCCAATGGGTTTCTTGGGAGAGGTTTATTTCCGGATGAGTTTGGAGATTTTGGCCTTGAGAAAAATTGTAAAGCAGTATCCTGAACTACAGACATTTGTTTAAAAGCCTCTTCTATGACTTTATTTGCTGCAGCTATGTCTTCTGCAGCTTCTTGTTCAATCAGCTCTTGTCTTTTTCTTTGTTCAATTTCAGTTTCTGTGATATCTGCTGCAGGTTTGGTTAATACCTCTTTGAAAAGGTTTTGAAGGCTCACTGAACTATCTTCTTTTAGAACCATTTTCTTGATGGCTTCTGTGAAGTACTCAGCTTCCTTTTCTTTTTCTTCTTCACTGGTCAGCAGTTCCCTCTTTTCTTTTCTCAACATTGTGACAGAGGTTTCTGCTGCGTTGATCAGTGTTTCAAACGTCTTGATCTGCCCCTTTAGCTTTTTGTAGTCAGACTTTTTAGGAGTGTCAGTGTAACACCCCAACCCGGAAGGGCTGACGTGTCACAATAACAGTGATATCATAAACAAAAGTCATAATTCCATTTATTTATTTGACAAGGATACAACAACTGAACTTAAATTTAATATACAAACGGACACATCGACTTGATTTCTAACATCTTTGGATTTATTCCTAGGCTTTATTCTTCTCTCTTTTACCCGCCCAAAGTAACCTGCGTACCTGTAAATACAAAATTTATACGGAATGAGCCGAGTGCTCAGTACGGAATTATAGGCTCAAAGAACAAATAACGCTTTATATGCAATGTTATTCGGAGGAAACTTATTTCGAAAATGATATGATGCAAGAACATAATTTCATAATTATATTTTACGGATGTACCCATGAGCAAACTGAAAACGTGACAATACACAGGTAGCTACTCCTGCATACTTATCACACGAGATGGCCAGTTGGCATACCTGCTATCCACCTCATTAACTTAAATTCTAGGATCGATCCATACGCCTCCTAGTAGCTTTGTACCACACTTGTACCTAGGGACGCCGTGAACTAATCTCTCCGTCACAGATGGAGCACATGCTGTTGATGCCGCAACAACATGCTCGTGGGACACTCCACGAGAAGCGATACTCAGGGTATCAGAGTACAAATGGTCTTATTCACATAACTTATAAAACTTATTTTCATAACAGAACGGAACATATATTGGAACATGCGATAATGAGTACAACTAACATAATATTATCGCATGACATGAAAGCTTAAATCAAATGATTAGAATAGAATTCGAACGGACTGTCAAATGAATCGATACTCAAAGACGTGAAGAGTTTTAAAAATATATAGTAATTTAGTGGGTTATAACAATTTGAATATGAAGCAATAAGGAGTGGGGTAAGGATCCGTACCTTAATAATTCCAAAGTGAAGCTACCTTGTGCTAATATTTTAGATTTATACGGGCAGAGTTTAGACTACTGATTAGTCTTTTAACCTGATTTAAATAACATGCACACAAACTAGGTTAGTAACTTAATACAGCATTTACGATAACTCACGAGATCAAATTCTCACAACGAACGACAAAGTGCGATACTTCATCCATCGAATTAACGATGATCCGTCAAATTAATGACGAACGACAAAGTACAATACTTTATCCATCGAATTAACGATGATCCGTCAAATTAATGACGAACGACAAAGTATAACCCTAATGTGGGCGGCACTTAAACATCCATTGGATATATTGATCGACCGGACAATGAATCGTAATAGCGATCGAGTTATTACCCTGTTCTGCAGCACCCTGCTATACTTAATTAGTGTTTCGTGTGTGTTTTGAGAGTAATCGGACGATAACTCAGCGAAATTTTGGAGTTTGATCGTCGTTTTTGTGCCCAGAATCAAGTCCCAACATCCTCTATTTATAGTCGAATTTTGACCCTTAGGCGGCCCGCGTGAGTTTTAAGCTAACTTGAGGCGGCCCGCGAGAGAACTTATTTTATGTATAGGGTTGCCACGTGTGGGACTAGGCTAGCTGAGTCGACGAAATCATTAAATTCAACTTCGTCCGCAAGTTATTAAGAAAATCGTTAAGTAGGGAATACCCCCCCTGAGTTTTAGGGGCCCTAATCCTGATTCTGAAAATTCTGAAAATTCTAGGGTTTGTACAGAATTACTTGGGTGTTTTAATTAGGGTTTCCTAGTGGGTAATTTATAATTAAAATAATAGTTTTGGTTGATATAAGAAAGATAGATCATAATATAAATATATATTATTATTATTCTTTTATTTTCTATTATAATGATTTTTAAATTTAGGGTTATTACAACTATTACCCCCTTAAAAGAAATTTCGTCCTCGAAATTTTTCAAACATATCGCATAAGTAACAGAAATGAAACGTTCATAGCAGAGTTACTAACTTATATAACCAGAATCTCCTAACCACACATGTGTATCTGAAATTCATAACTAAGGTCATGACTATACTTGTCAATTTCCTTATATATGTGCCCTAATGGTCCTTCTATAACGTATCTTAATAAAATATCTTACCGTACGAAAAGTCAATAGAGACATACAGATACTTAGAGTGACTATTGGTACTGATATTTCCTACATAGATATGCTTAGTCATAGCTAAGATATATTCACATAAGGTAAAGCATAAATGACCGTAAACAGAAACAATTGAACATATATCAAAGAACAAGATTTACCGTTACTCGACTAAAATTCTATTACTAGAATAGATTAGGGTATAGAGAGCGAATAGATTCTTCAGATTCCCATGTTGCTTCGTGTTCAGAGTGATTTTTCCAAAGGACTTTAACAAACGGAATTACTTTCCTACGCAAAACCTTTTCTTGTCGATCTAAGATGGCTTCTGGTTCCTCTTCGTAGGACAAATCCTCATGAATTGTAAGTAACGGATAACTAATGACATGAAGTGGATGATAATTATATCCTTTTAACGAGGAGACATGAAAAACGTTATGAACGTGAGAAAGTTGAGGCGGTAAAGCCAGTCGAAATGACACTTCTCCAATTCTTTCAAGGATTTCAAACGGACCGATGAAACGGGGACTAAGCTTCCCTTTAATTCCAAATCTACGAACGCCACGCCAAGGTGATACCTTTAAGAAAACGTGGTCGCCAATTTTAAATTCGAGTGGTCGTCTATCTTGATTTGCATAGCTCTTTTGTCTGCTCTAAGCTTCTTTTAGTTTTTCTCGTGCCATAGTGACTTTTTCATTTGTAATCTGAACTAGTTCTGGCCCTTCAATAATCTTTTCTCCAACTTCATCCCAGCAGATCGGTGCGCGACATTTCCGACCGTACAAAAGCTCAAAAGGTGCCATGCCAATACTTGCTTGCCAACTATTGTTGTAAGCGAACTCAACAAGGCATAGATATTCATCCCAGTTTCCAGACCATTCAAGTGCACATGCTCGGAGCATGTCTTCCAAGGTCTGAATCGTACGTTCTGACTGCCCATCTGTTTGTGGATGGAAAGCCGTACTAAACTTCAGTCGTGTACCCCAAGCTGCCTGAAAACCTTTCCAAAATCGTGAGGTGAAACGTGGGTCTCTATCGGAAACAATGGAAGATGGTGTGCCATGAAGTTTAATAATTTCTTGAAGAAATATTTCGGATAACTTATTAACCGAAAATCCTTGCTGAATTGGTAGAAAATGTGCTGACTTTGACAATCTATCGACAACAACCCATATAACATCATTCTTCTTGAATGTCTTAGGCAAACCGGTAACAAAATCCATTGTGATCTCATCCCACTTCCATATGGGAATATCCAATGGCTGCAACAGACCGCTTGCTCGTTTGTGTTCAATTTTCACTTGTTGGCAAGTGAGGCATTTACTTACGTATCGAGCAACGTCTTCCTTCATGCCATTCAACCAGAAATTCTGTCTTAAATCTCTATACATCTTGGTAGATCCTGGGTGAATTGAAAATGGTGAGCTGTGAGCTTCGGCTAACAATGACTCACGAAGGCTGGAGTCATCGGGTACACAAAGTCTCTTACCGCACCAAATCACCCCATGTTGGTCTATACTAAATTCAGATTGCTTACCCACCTCAAGATTTTGCACAATTGCCCAAAGTTCTCTATCCTGCTTTTGTGCATCTTTGATCCGTGATATGAGGTCGGGTTCAATCTGCATTCTAGCTAGATATCCATCAGATTTACTAACCTGAAGCCAAATGTTCATCCTTTCAAGATCCCTCCTAATACGAGGCTGAATTTGTAAGCAAGATATAGTCCCGGAATTCTTTCGGCTCAATGCGTCAGCTACAACATTGGCTTTACCTGGATGGTATTGAATATTTACGTCGTAATCTTTTAAAAGTTCCAACCACCTTCTTTGCCTCATATTTAGCTCCTTCTGCGTAAATATGTACTTGAGGCTCTTGTGGTCGGTAAAGATGTCACAACTCTCACCATACAGATAGTGTCGCCAAATCTTAAGTGCAAAGACTACTGCGGCTAGTTCTAAATCATGTGTAGGGTAGTTAACTTCATAAGGCTTCAACTGACGGGAGGCATAAGCGATAACCTTCCCATGTTGCATTAGCACACAACCTAATCCTTTCTTTGAGGCATCACTGTAGACTTGGTAACCTCCTGATCCAGAAGGGAGAGCGAGTATCGGAGAGGATACAAGTCGTTTCTTCAATTCTTCAAAGCTTTTCTCTTGTTCCTCATTCCATGAGTATTTCACCCCTTTCCTTAGGAGTTTTGTGAGTGGTAAAGCAATTACCGAGAATCTTTCAACAAATCTTCGGTAATAGCCAGCAAGACCCAAGAAACTTCGTATTTCGGTAACAGAAGTAGGTTTTGGCCATTTTGTAATAGCTTCAACCTTTGTTGGGTCTACCATAATTCCCTCGGCTGATATGACATGACCTAGAAATGCCACTTGGCTAAGCCAAAAGTCACATTTGGAAAACTTAGCGTACAACTTCTCACGCCGCAAGGTTTCAAGTACTGCATGTAGATGTGCTTCATGCTCTTCACGACTCTTGGAATATACCAGAATGTCATCGATAAAAACAATTACGAATTTGTCTAGGAATTTGTGAAATACGCGATTCATCAAATCCATGAAGACTGCGGGTGCATTAGTTAGCCCAAAGGGCATAACCAAAAATTCGTAATGACCATATCGAGTACGAAAGGCTGTCTTGGGAACATCATCATTCTTGATCTTTAGCTGATGATACCCGGACCTCAGGTCGATTTTTGAGAAGAACTGAGCCCCTTGAAGTTGATCAAAGAGATCATCAATGCGAGGCAGAGGATACTGATTACGAATAGTAATCTTATTCAGCTCTCGGTAGTCAATACATAAACGCATACTACCGTCTTTCTTCTTCACAAATAAGACCGGAGCACCCCAAGGTGAAACACTGGGTCTTATGAATCCTAGATCTAACAATTCTTGCAATTGTTCCTTCAACTCCTTCAGTTCCATCGGGCCATACGGTATGGAGCTTTAGAAATAGGTTCGGCACCAGGGATCAAGTCGATGGTGAATTCTACCTGACGGTCAGGTGGTAATCCCGGTAGTTCATCCGGAAATACATCAGGATATTCACGAACAACGGAATGGCTATCGATACTCTTAACACTAGCAGAAGTATCCTTAATCGATGCTAGGAATCCAGTACAACCGTTTGATAAGAATTTTCGAGCCTTAAGCACAGAGATAATCTTAAGAGATTTATGAGCTTGAGTTCCCTGATATATAATATCAGGATGATGAAAATCACCGAAAATAACACGGCGAGAATGACAATCTATAGTTACGCGATGTCGAGACAACCAATCTATTCCTAGAATAACATCAAAGTCACACATATGTATTGGAAATAGGTCTGCCTTACACACCATAGATTCAATACTGATCGGACAATCTTTATATACGTAAGTGATTGCGGATGAATTTTCCATGGGAGTGGAAATAATTAAGGTATGATTTAAGAGAGTTGGTTTTATCGGAAGGTACTTAGTAAACGAATGGGATACTAAAGAATGAGTCGCTCCTGTATCGAATAACACATAGATACTATGTTTACCAAGCTGAAGGGTTCCTAACACAGTACCTGGGACATTAGCAGCATCAGTAGCAGAAAGTGTGAAAGCTCTTCCTCCAATATTGGGTGGTGCAACGTTTGGTCGGTTATTCTTCCTAGTGTCTTTCTTTGTACACTCCTTGATCATATGTCCAGTTTGGCCACATCTAAAGCATGCTCCTGTACTCCGGTGACATACGCCTTGATGTCTCTTACCACAAATATTACATAGAGGATATGTAATTTGATTTGGGTTTACATGTTGATTCAGTGGTTGGGCTCTAATAGGTTCTGCATACAACTGAATCTGGTTTTGAGCAGGCCTCGGGTTTTGCAGTCTAGGTTGCCATGGACGTGCCTGATTTCCAGAGTTTTGATTTCCTTGCACTTTGCGGTCTTGATGCTGTGGAGTAGTGGATGATTGGCCGATTTCCTGCTTAAATTGTCCTTCCCTATTTCTCTTCTTATTATCCCTAGTTCGAGATAAGAATTCTTTCCTTTCGAATTCAAAAGTTTTGATTGCATCAACAACTTCGGTGATATCCTTAAATTTCATGTACATGATCGACTTCCGAATTCGATCATTAACTGCCCACTTGCATTTTTCTGCTTGGACTTCTGCTGATCCTGCAACGTCTCCTACAATACTAGCCAACCTTGAAAATCGAGTAATGAACTCAGAGGCTGGTTCATCACTTCCCTGTCGAATCACTGCATACTCCCTGATATAAGCTTCTTTATCAGCGGTCGAAAAATACTTGTCGTAAAAGATATTACGAAAGTCGACCCATGAAAGATTAGCGTCAAAATCATCCCCTCCTTTGACTTGCCTATATCCTTCCCACCAAGTTTGTGCGTCATCTTCAAATTTGTAGGTAGCCAATCTAACTTTGTATTGCTCCGGAACTCCAAGAACTCCGAAGATCTTTTCAATATGAGCTATCCAGTTCCTTGCTTCGACTGGATTATTAGCGTGACTAAAGGATTTCGGCTTTTGTTTTTGGAATTTACTAATCCATATGTCTATACTATAGGTAGTATTGTTTGTGGTATTCTCACGAATTTCTTCACCAGAGATTGGATTCGTATTATTACGTTCTGGATGACGAGTTTGTTGAATAACGGCCTCAGCTGTTTGAGTAACAAGGTTTGGAAGTAACCCGGCAACAGCCTGGTTGATAGCATTAATGATGTTTGGATCAACTGGAGTCTCATTCGAAGAAGTGTTGTTACGTGCATGGTTAGTACGAGTACTCCTACGTAGCGGACGACGAGGAGGCATATCTATACAAATAGACATAAGAATTAAACCAAATAAGAGACCAAGTTGAATCCTATCATAGATATCTACCCATTCCTCACAGGTTTTAATTACTATCTTCAAGTTTTCTACAGGAATGAGCCTTTGCTCTGATACCATAGCTGTAACACCCCAACCCGGAAGGGCTGACGTGTCACAATAACAGTGATATCATAAACAAAAGTCATAATTCCATTTATTTATTTGACAAGGATACAACAACTGAACTTAAATTTAATATACAAACGGACACATCGACTTGATTTCTAACATCTTTGGATTTATTCCTAGGCTTTATTCTTCTCTCTTTTACCCGCCCAAAGTAACCTGCGTACCTGTAAATACAAAATTTATACGGAATGAGCCGAGTGCTCAGTACAGAATTATAGGCTCAAAGAACAAATAACGCTTTATATGCAATGTTATTCGGAGGAAACTTATTTCGAAAATGATATGATGCAAGAACATAATTTCATAATTATATTTTACGGATGTACCCATGAGCAAACTGAAAACGTGACAATACACAGGTAGCTACTCCTGCATACTTATCACACGAGATGGCCAGTTGGCATACCTGCTATCCACCTCATTAACTTAAATTCTAGGATCGATCCATACGCCTCCTAGTAGCTTTGTACCACACTTGTACCTAGGGACGCCGTGAACTAATCTCTCCGTCACAGATGGAGCACATGCTGTTGATGCCGCAACAACATGCTCGTGGGACACTCCACGAGAAGCGATACTCAGGGTATCAGAGTACAAATGGTCTTATTCACATAACTTATAAAACTTATTTTCATAACAGAACGGAACATATATTGGAACATGCGATAATGAGTACAACTAACATAATATTATCGCATGACATGAAAGCTTAAATCAAATGATTAGAATAGAATTCGAACGGACTGTCAAATGAATCGATACTCAAAGACGTGAAGAGTTTTAAAAATATATAGTAATTTAGTGGGTTATAACAATTTGAATATGAAGCAATAAGGAGTGGGGTAAGGATCCGTACCTTAATAATTCCAAAGTGAAGCTACCTTGTGCTAATATTTTAGATTTATACGGGCAGAGTTTAGACTACTGATTAGTCTTTTAACCTGATTTAAATAACATGCACACAAACTAGGTTAGTAACTTAATACAGCATTTACGATAACTCACGAGATCAAATTCTCACAACGAACGACAAAGTGCGATACTTCATCCATCGAATTAACGATGATCCGTCAAATTAATGACGAACGACAAAGTACAATACTTTATCCATCGAATTAACGATGATCCGTCAAATTAATGACGAACGACAAAGTATAACCCTAATGTGGGCGGCACTTAAACATCCATTGGATATATTGATCGACCGGACAATGAATCGTAATAGCGATCGAGTTATTACCCTGTTCTGCAGCACCCTGCTATACTTAATTAGTGTTTCGTGTGTGTTTTGAGAGTAATCGGACGATAACTCAGCGAAATTTTGGAGTTTGATCGTCGTTTTTGTGCCCAGAATCAAGTCCCAACATCCTCTATTTATAGTCGAATTTTGACCCTTAGGCGGCCCGCGTGAGTTTTAATCTAACTTGAGGCGGCCCGCGAGAGAACTTATTTTATGTATAGGGTTGCCACGTGTGGGACTAGGCTAGCTGAGTCGACGAAATCATTAAATTCAACTTCGTCCGCAAGTTATTAAGAAAATCGTTAAGTAGGGAATACCCCCCCTGAGTTTTAGGGGCCCTAATCCTGATTCTGAAAATTCTAGGGTTTGTACAGAATTACTTGGGTGTTTTAATTAGGGTTTCCTAGTGGGTAATTTATAATTAAAATAATAGTTTTGGTTGATATAAGAAAGATAGATCATAATATAAATATATATTATTATTATTCTTTTATTTTCTAGAATAATGATTTTTAAATTTAGGGTTATTACAGTCAGAGACTGTCATCCTCCTTTTCTTAAGCCTTTCATAAGCTTCATCTGTTTGCTGCTTAGTCCATTTTGCTATGGCATTTGCAGTATCCACCCTTGCATCCACTAGCTCCTGCTTCTTTCTTTTATACTCAGAAGTAAGATCAGCTATGAACTTCTTGTATTTGTTCCAATTTGGAGCTGTCTTCTTCTTTCTTGGATCATTTTTAATCCTTTCAATTCTGTTAGCCTCATGCTTTAATGCAACTATTGGCCATTCTTTGAATTGTGTTTCTTCAACAGGATAGAACTTTTCTTTCATTATGTATGCAAGATATTCTTTTCTCAATTCTTTTCATTGATCTGCTTCAGGAGATAGGTTTGACATTTCCTTGTTCAGATCACTTGCATATTCTTCCATTTGTTTGACTTTGGTGAGCAGGAATTCCATTCTTTCCAAAATGGCTTCATCACCTTGATCCTTGCATTTAACTTTAGCTCTTATCTTAGCCTGTCTTGCTTTGAGCTCAAGATATTCATCCATATTGTCCAGGACTATGAAGCCTATGAGAGAAAGAAATCTCCTTTTTGAAGGATCATCTTCGGTGTAAAATTGTTTCATCTCATTTTTTTTACAGCTTCAGGCTCCAGTGGATGTTTAGCAGCCTTAGGGTCATATATGTCATCTGTTGACTGAGTTGTTTTTCTTTTTCGAGTGTAAACTGTTTCTGGTGGAGGGGTGCTTTTAGGTGGTTTATGGATTGAAGAAAATATGGCTTGAGATGTAGTGAGGGTATTTGGACCAACAGCAGTTGAAACAACTGGTGCTTCAACTTCTGTTGTCCTTACAACAGATGTTGTAACATCTGTTGTCTTCTGCCTTTTCGCAGGAGGTGATGATGGTGATGGTGATGTAAGATTGATGAGAGCAGTGGTGTATGACTGACTAACAGCTGTTGAAACAACTGGTGTTCCAACCTCTGTTGTCATTACAACTACTGATGTATCAGCATATGTCTTCTGCTTTTGAGCAGGGGTTGGTTGAGGTGCTGGTGATGGTGATGATGATGGTTTGGGTGGGGCAGTGGTTGTAGTTGTGTGTGTTGATGAGATGACAGTTGTTTGGCTAGCAGTTGTTTTTGTAACTACTGCTGTATCAGCTGTTTGGATGAAAGTTTGAGATTTTATGGTTTGAGGTTTAGAGCCTTTGGGAGGTGGTTTGGATGTCTGTTTTTCTTGTTCTGGTTCAACATACAGACCATCTTTTATTCCCTTCTTCTTCAACTTGATTTTCTCCCCCTTTTTGGCATTATCTGGAAGGGGGTTATCCATGAAGAGGAGAGTGGAGGGAATTTTTTCACCATGGGCAGTCCTTTGTATGCTGGCCTTTATAGCCTTGATGTCTGCTTGGGTATCTTTAAATCTTGACTCCACCATGTTTGTCAGTATTTTTACATGCATTTCATGCTGCTGATCAGCCGATTGTTTTTGTTTTTCTAGCAAGGGTTGAAACATATTCCAGAGCTCATTTGCAGCAAGTGCTTGTGGTTGAGCAGGTGCTTGAGGTGGAACAGCAGTGGTTTGTGCTTTTTGAGCTTTTAATAGCTGCTGGACCATGTCCTTTATCTCAGCAACTGAAGTTTCAAGTTTTTCAACTCTGCCCGTCAATTCCTGATATTTTGAATCATCACCCACATTAGTAGGATCATCTGAATCCCCACCAGCAGTGGTTGTATCAATGTGTGAATTAGGAACTGAGTCCCAAAAATCACCCAATGATGCCCCTTTTTCTTGGTACTGGGGACTTCTTTCTTCAGCACTTGATAAACCTTTGATGGTACCAGTGGTTAGAACCAACTCACTGGTGGTTATCGATGGTGCTATGGAAGAAATTTCCTTCAAGGGAGTCTTACTAATGAAACAACTGTCCAACTGAAGATCTGTTGATCCATCAGTTGTAGTTGCTGCTCCACTTGAACTACCACCGAGAGTTACTTGTAACTCAGGGGGTGTAACCTCCTCAATTGTTGCTAGGATAGCAGGAGTAGTAGCATCAGACCCAGTCACTTGTGGGAGTATACTCTCAGTGACGGGTGATAGAGAGGAACTGGTTTGTGTCTGAGCTATAGCAACTGCATGCAACAAAGGTATTATTGATTGTGGCATTATGGTTGGTGAGGGTATGGGTGTTGAAAGAAACATGTCCTTGGGTCCAGAGCTTCATAATGTGGGGTCCCTGTGCTTACAACCTGATCCTTTTGTGAGGATGCAGGAGGAGTTTAAGGCAATGGTGGAGATCTTTCTACTAACTGCTGTGAGGAAGTAGCAGCAGTGGTTTGTGGTGACATTTGTGTTATCACAGGCAGTTGCTCTGGGATCTCATCTTCCAGAGTTGCCTTTTTCTTGGGTTTGGTGGGCTTTTTGTAAGATTTTCTTTTGGTCTTTTTGGTGATGTCAGGTGTGGGTTTCAAAGCAGTGGTAGTGCTGCTATGATCACCTGGAGCAGTGGGCTCAGCAGTAGTTGCCTGAGGAGCAGTGGTTGTTTCTAAATTTTGCTCAGGTACCTCTGCTTTTAATTTTATTGGTGCCATCATTCAGGAAAATGTTTCATTTGTTAAAACTTTTATTTGGAAATGGACACCTTGTTTGAACAAATTTTCATTCTCTTTTTCAAATTTGTGTTTAAAATAATAGCTCAGAAATCTTGGAAAAAGTAGAAATGCTTTGCTATCAACATTTTTTATTAAGTCATTAAAGATCTCCTGGGAATATTTATAATTTTTACTATTTAAAATAGCATAACCCATACATTGAATCTTTAATGGTATTTCGTTAAAAGCTGTTGTTTTATTAGAAACACACATCAGAAGTGTGTGAAATAAAAACCTTGGTGCAGAAGGGAAGTAACCTTTTTGTAAGGTATCTACCTTTGATTGTTCTGCATATCCCCTTTTTACGAAATCAGTTTTCATCTCGGCTTTATCAAAAGAGATTTTACCTTTCTGATCGTCGAGTTTAAAGACTTCAGAGATTGATTGTGGTGTGATTTGAATCACTTTACCCTGTATCGAGGAGTTGATGGCAATGACTTTATCGTCTTGTTTTTCAAGCGTAGCCTTTTTCCAGAACTCTCTCTGGGTTTGTAGATAAATGGGAGCATCTGCTGCCAACAAAGTTTTGTACTTTGATGCAGATAATGTATCAATGATGGAGTCGAAGGTGTGGTTATCGGTGGGTTTTGTGAGTAAACCCAGATAATTATGAGGAGATTTGTATGGTATCTCGATGGATTCTTCGGCCGTTTGAGCGACCTCTTTGGAGGATGGTGTTGATTTAGGTTTAGATTTTGATTTTGATTTTGACTTCGTCATTTCTGCGGAGAAGGATGAAAAATGGTTTTAGGAAGAAGGGTTGGAAACTGCTTTGAGAAGAGAATTTTGGAATTCAATTCGACAGTGTAAAACCCTGTTTGGGGGTTTTGATCAGGGCTTTATTTAGGGAAAAAGTGATCGCTGATGTGGCAGCGGTTATTATGATCTGAAGGCTAAAAACTGACCACGTGTCAACATATGATGAAAAGATGAGTTATGATGAACAGTTGTTTTGGAAACCACTGATGAAGCAAATATCAGTGGTTACAACGGTCAAAATGAGGACAGTGGGTGATTTTTACTATCCGTGGATAGCATATCAGTGGATAAGTCACTGATTTTGAGCATCAGTGCTTGTCAAGAGAATGGAAGGATCAGTGGTTGACTTTCAGCAGTGGCCAAGATTTAGAGAGCAGATGTTTGAACAAAACAGTGATTAGGGTAAATGATATAGATTTGAAGGACAGTATATCAGCAACAGTATAGAAAATTTTCCATTCAAGGTTTTTGCCACATGTCAATTACACATTTTGAAACTTTTTCAAATTTCTGACAGTGGTTTAGTACCCCAGATGATGAGAACTTTTTGCTAAGGCAACTCATTTTCGTTTAATATCCAAATTAAAACATGAGTGCCCCAGTAGTTTAAGCACTGTTTAGCAATCAACCTTTGATTAGTGTTTAAAACAAACCTGAGTATGACATGACCTTGATATATGTACCATTTCCTTTTGACCCATTTATGAGGACAATAACACCAATAAAAATAAGGTGCTATATCCTGACAGATAACAGAAACTATTGCCAACAAAAACAAGCAAAAGTTCAAAATATATTATTCTTAAAAAAACGAACAATATATCCTGGTTATTCGAGAAAATCCTTTGTACAAAAATGGTTAAAGGATTTTCTGAGAACAGCATCGAAAAGGATCTGGTATATTTTCAATAAAATACGCAATCATATCATTCTTAAGTTTATGAAAATGGTCAGTGGTTTGACAGCAGTGGTAGGAAATTTTGAATATATTTTGACCACTGTTTGGTACCACTTTCTTGTCAGTTGATTGCAAACATGAGGACACATGGACACATTTGTCTAGTCCTCTTGTGAGTTCAATTACTGGGAATACTATTGTCACCTGAACTTTCCTGAACCAATGAGCACAAACAGTTGCTTAATGATCATTATTACCCCTAGCTTTGACTCTTAAGTGTTTTAAGTTTATACTCTTTTCTTCTGACTTCAAAAGTTTTGAGATAAACACACTTCTGAGTTTTTGTGAATTTTCTTCTTCCCTTTTTATCCTTCCCAATCATAAGTAATGAAATACTTACTGAGAGGCATTTATTGAAGGAATATTTGTTCCAAAATCATTTTGCAGTAATGTTTTGAGAGATTTGGTCATTTCTGCACATGCTTATGCCAACCTCCTCATTACCTATAATCTGGACATTTTTTACTCCTGATTTTCTTAATGTATTTTAACATAGTTGATTTTGTCCTTTTTGAGGATCTCAACCTGTTTTCAACACATAAGATCTGAGTGACTAAAGTTTTAATTTCCCTCTTTTTATGTTATAAAAAACACTAATGTTTTATGAACATAGGTTTTTGTTAATCTGAGGTTCATACTCTAGCATTTAATAAAGTGACATCACAATTTTCATAACAGCAGTTGAAATCAATTTTGAAAATAAGAAATAATCCCATAGTTTAACAGATATGTTTTTAGATTTGAAAACTATGAGTGACTTGTGCATGATATCACATGTTGTGTGAAATTTGTGTGTCATATGACATCTTGGTTGTTTTACAGAGTATTTGAATAAAAATTTTAAGCATTGTTACTCATTACTCTGTTTTTCAACAAAATACAACCAACCTTAGTATCAATGAATTTTGAGCCGAACTGTTATGTCAAATTGATTGTTAGATCGAATTTGACTGTCCAAGCTCTGATACCAATTGTTAGGATCGGAGGCTCTCGTGATTGTGTTTGTTTGTATAATTTGGACAAATCAAACAGAAATGAACAGAAATTTAAGTGCAGCGGAAATGAACAACAAACTTTGTAAACACAATCATGAAGAGAAATGGATTTGATAAACATATGAATTGCATCAGTCAAAAGATTACAAAGTAAATCAAATGATTACAACCATGCTTACAAACTAAACTCCCCCTCAGCCTGATACTCCAAGGTTGGATTGCTCAAGATGATAGGATTGAACTGAGGAGAAGAACTCACTCAAAACGAATCAAATGTAACAGTACAGAGTACTGCTCCATTTATAGACAATCCAAACCACTGAGGCATCTCAGCTGACGTCACCATGAAAGCGACGTCTAACAGCCTAACAACCTGTATCTACTGTTCTTATACAAACACTGCTAAACCTAACCACTGACTAAACACAAAACAGATGACATACTAAACTGCTGCTTTCTCTTTACATCAGTGCTTTCATCAAGGTTGATCAGTCCTTGGTTGGGCAGTGCTTTGTCATCAGTAGATTATACCAGCAGTGTTTTCTTCTTAGCAGATTTCTGGTTTCATCAGCAGTTAGAAGAACAGCAGCAGTTGTATCCGGCAGTAGATGTAAGACCATCAGATGTTATAATCACTTTCAAGGGAGAAGACTTAGTGTAAACTGCTGCTTATTTTGAATCTACAGTTGTGAACCGGTTTTGGCTTTCATTATATGTTCCTCTGGTAGGGTTCAATCCCAACACGGGGCCATGCTCAACGAGCACGAGGCCGTGTCCAGACGCCCAGTAACATAAATTTTTGCTTTTTCACACCTTGTTACACATTCAATCAACCTAAAAACTTATTTTTGGGACACATTGAGGACAATGTGTAATTTAAGTGTGGGGGGATGCTAAATCCTTGAATCTCGCGAGTCCTAATCACAAGCCTTACACAAAACTCTATTGGAACCGCTAATCACCCCAAATTTTTTCAAAAATTTCTCATTTTTTTTACTTTTCTAGGTTTAATTTGGGAGTTTCAAGTTCTAAAAATGTTATATTTTTACAAATTTACAACTGATAGCGTCGTGATAAAAAGAACCAACATAAGAAAATTATGAAACGGCATGACAAGTTTAGTTAAAATTTGATTATATATACTTGATCACATAAAAACCCATTCCCACAAAAAGTGAGTTTTGAGCCTTTATTGAGAATACAAATACATATCTTTAAACTAATTGCTCATTTTTCGTTTCTTGTGTGAATAGCCGCTTGGTTCTTACGACTCTAGAACTTGCCACGACAATACATTCATGGTCCTTACCAACTTAAACCCGAGTAAGTAAATGATGGAGGCATTAGGACTAACCCTTTTTATTTCTACACCATTATTTTTCTTTTATTTTTACCACCTACCCAAAATCCCCCTAGTTAACCCCTTTGAGCCTAAACCTTTTCATTTCTTAAC
This sequence comes from Helianthus tuberosus, assembly GCA_030545235.1. NCBI lineage: Eukaryota > Viridiplantae > Streptophyta > Magnoliopsida > Asterales > Asteraceae > Helianthus > Helianthus tuberosus. Next base: position 56,258,127 of record CM060411.1, on the reverse strand, counting down.
CCAAAACAAACACCCTTTTACCCACCAAAACCTTTTTATTTTAAACCTTTTGTTTTAGTAACAAGCTCGGTTTTTCTTATGACTTTCTTATGTTGAAAATAAAATGATGAAAATGATGACGAAGCCAAAAATAAACAAACAAGTTTATCAAAAAAACAAATTTGTTTGAAGAGTTGCTTCATCAAAATAAAGAGTTATGAAAAATAAAAAAGACTCAATAAAACCGATGTTTTTTACGCCTTTCGCCCTTTTCTACTAACCACTAACCCAACCACCTACCTTTAACCCAAGCCTAACCCTTCACCCCAAAAGCCCTCTTGATATTTACAAAGGTGTATAGTTAAAAAGGAGGAGGATTGATTGCTTGGCAAGCTTATGGTAGGAGTAAAGTTCCATGCCGCTCTCGAGTGATTCACTAAAAAAACATTATTGGCCGAGTGTTGAGTGATCCCCGTGAGGTATGTGAACTTGTATATAAGTGGAATTTTAAAAAGGCATGTTATGCCCTAATAACTAATTTATCTTATGTAACGTTTTAAATAAATCATGACGAATAGGATTGTAAATAAATAAAAATAAAACCAATAAAGAATCTTGGAAATCCCGACACTCTATGACAAGCCCAAAAACCTTCTCTTCTACCCATTCCATTTGGGAGTGAAAAGCCACATTACAAAGAGTTTTGCTTGAGGACAAGCAAATATTCAAGTGTGGGAGTATTTGATGTGTGCAAAACGCAACATATAAATTACATCAAATGTGGCATAAAACTAACCCTTTTTTAGTTTAATGTTGGAAAAAGTATGTTTTTGTCTTCCTTTTGTATTTTCAGGACTAAATGAGCTCAAATGAACAAAAGAAGCAAAAAGGAAGCTAAATCTAACATAAATACAAGAAAAGGAATAAACGTGGCATGCCCGACCCCCCGACAGCATCTTCCTAAGCAAAAACAAGAAAACAGAAGGCTGAACACGCCCCGTGCTCAATGAGCACGGGGGTGTGCCCAAGTGTCTGCAGAAAAGACAAAGTTGTAGAAGCTTCTATCACCCACCACGGGGGCGTGCCCAGCGGACATAGGGCCGTGGTCAACTCTAAGATTCGCAGAATCTGGGGAAATCTTGATAGTACAGATACGCTTCTGCACACGGGGTCGTGCCCAGCGGAAACGGGGGCGTGGTCAACTAATGCAGACAAACTGCAATTAATGAAGACAGAGAAGAAGGGTGGACACGGGGCCGTGCTCGAGCTGCTGTTTAGGCTATAAATAGGGGTGCTTGGCTCATTTGCAAACCATCCCTTGGCACACCACCTCTCTCACACTTCACCCACCCTCCACCACCATCAAAACACCATCATCCACCACCATCATCTATCATCCATCATAGAGTGTGTGAGTCGTCTCAGGATCCAAGATTGATCATAAGAGTTCTTGACAATCAAAGGCCATGTTTGCCTAGGTCTCTTACATCACTTGGTGAAGACAAGTGTTTAGTGTAATACTTTTTATTTTTAATCTTTTCGCACTTTTTATTTGGTTAAGTATTAATGACTTTAATAACTAGTTTCTTATGTTGAAGGTGATTCTTCCTTATCGTTTGTCCGTGGAGTCTTGGCATTATTTTACTGTCTATATAAAATAAAAGATTTTCACCATTCATATCTCCACGGTCTATATGGAGGTAAGTTGGCTACCTGGTCGGGGGTTAAGGGAACGGTTTGGTAAGAGTCTTGCCTTGTTCAGTGTATAGATCCTGCAAGGACCTGGGTCAAATTTAGTAGGACCTCCTTCAATACCCACCGGTATTGGATGGCGGGGGTCCAAACACTTTGATCCCCTCATATATAAGCTACTATTAAAACTTTAACCCGGCTACTTAGGACTGTATCCCTGCTGACTCGGACTACTTAGCCGAGGGTAACGTCACCTTCAAAAGAGGGGCCTACCACATTATGCATTAATAACTTAATTAATTATCTTTCAATAATCCGACCCTTTAGGATTGTATCCTTGCTGACTCAAACTACTGGGTTGAGGGTAACGTCACCTTCAAAAGAGGGGCCTACTACAATAACTAAGATAATCTCTTAAAAAGTGCAAAAGTGCGGAAATAATCAAAGGTTACACTACACACGAGTCGGATCCAAGTGATTCATCTTGTCTATCTGTTTTTACTTCTATTTTATTTTTCAGCATTTTAGTTAGCTTTATTTTTCTTGTTTAAAACCTTTTTCTAAATTTTTGATTTGATTAGACGTTGAGGATAAACCGGTACTAAAAGCTCTTGTGTCCTTAGACGACCTCGGTATCTTACCAACACTATACTACGCTCACGATGGGTGCACTTGCCCATATGTGTGTTTAGTGTTAGTAAATATCGTGTTTTATAAATTTAAAACTTGACTAAAAAGTGTAAAAGGGCTTAAAATATACATTAAAACCCTACGACACTTCACACGCATCAATGGTCAACCAAAGGAGGAGGACTCACAATGAAGTCGTTAAAACGTTTTGGTTGGGTGTGATCTCCCTTGGGTCTGATAGCAGCAGCTTCTGTATTTACATGACCAGCCCCTTGGTCGGTATTTGTATGTTGAGGAAATTCGTCTCATAAAATCTTGCATCTCTTGACAGTATTATTTTTTGACTTTTTTATATCAAAATTTTTATATTCTTTTGTTCCTTTTAGATACCCAAGGAAGACCCCGGGTCTCCCCCCCCCCCCCCCATTTCAAATTATCACCCTTTGTTTCATTGCTACTTTAATATGTTAGGCAACCAAAAACTCTCATGTGAACTTATTTGGGTTTTTGGTTGAATAGTACCTCATATGGAGTTATATTTTCTAGGACTTGAAAACGCAATCGATTAAAAATATAGGTGACGATTAAAACACATTCTTCCAAAAAACTTTTGGGTAAGTTAGCTTCAAACCTCAAGGCTCGAGCAGTTTCTAGAAAGTGTTTGTGTTTGCGCTCCACAACCCCATTTTATTGGGGTGTGTGGGGGCACGTGGTTTCCAATAAAATGTCTTGTTTGTTATAAAAATCGGTCATGAAATTAGATGTAAACTCACCACCATTGTCACACCTTATTCTCTTTATAAACTTTCCAAATTCAGTTTTTATCATCTTATGCAGAACAATTAAACACTTGCTTGCATCGCTTTTATGTTCGATAAGAAAGACCCATACCAATCTACTAAAATCGTCAACAATTGTCAAAAAAATAATTTTCCCTAGAAAATCACGGTGTGTGATATTTCCCCCAAACATCACAATGTAACAACTCAAAGCATTCTTTTGATTTAGTTTGACTAGCAGGAAAAGGAAACTTAGGGTGTTTGGCCTTTGCACAAGAATCACAAACTTTATCTTTAAGATTAAATGAAACATTTTTAAGAAAGTCTACTTATGTGAATTTTCCTTTAGATGTGTGACCCAATCTTTTGTGCTACCTTTCAACTGTAACCGTCATGGCTCTTCTTTCATCTCCAAAGATCATCCTCATTCAATAGAAACCACCTCGGTACTCACCCACACCAATCAATGTCCTCAAACGTAGCCCCTACATGACACAAAAAATACGGAAAAAAACGTTACTTCACATTGGAGATTTTTTTGCTAATAGAGTTACAAATAAAAGATTGCAATTGAACTTCGAAACATGTGGGACCCCTTCGATTTTGGTGCCACCCGGTAGAATATAATCACCTCTTCTTTCACCTAGGATGGTATCGCCTTTAGGGATCATAACAGGCAATTCATATGGTTTTTTCTTTTGTTCACAAGGATGTCGTCTTTGCAAGTTGTGAGTTTGGTAACCCCCGAATCTACAACCCACTCATCCTTTTAATTTACTCTACCTACCATGTTAGCAAGTAGATTTGTTTCTCCGTTACCGAGGCACTTACCTCCCTAAAGTGTTTCAAGAAGACATTATACTGATCATTGTAATTCCTAGGATAGGAGTTAATTCGGTCTCGACACAAGCATCCTTGGCTTCCATTTGTCTGCCTAACCTTTTCCTGGCCACCAATCCGATTCGTTTGAAACAACCATCACGATTGTGACCATCTTTGTTATAGAATGTACAATGTTGCACTTCATCTTCTCGCTTCATGGTTTATTGGTTTGCTTTCACTCTTTGTTGGTTTGAAGGGCCATCTTGCTTTGTAGGAACGAAGGCTTTAAAGGCAGCAACATCCACGAACTGTCTCTTATCTTTGGTGATTACCCTTTGTCTTTTGTCTTCAGCAACAAGATGGTAAGATGTTTTAAGGGCTGGTGTGGGTATTGTAGTAAGAATCTTTGTTTTTATCACCACAAACTTGCTATCTTCTTAATTGCTGAGCATTCCAGGTTCTTGGGACCTCTTTGTTCTCAAGTGTGCGTAGCTTGTACGCTCCCTTTCCAAGAACTTTATCTACGACATAAGGTCCTTCCCACTTGGGGGCTAATTTACCCGGCTTTTTGGCGTTAGACGCCTCGTTGTCCCTTAGGACGTAGTCACCGGGGTTGAACGTGCAAATACGGACCTTACTGTTGTAGTACTTTTCCAACTTGGTCTTGTATTATGCCTCATTGATTACCGCCATTTCCCTTCTTTCTTCTAGAAGGTCTAGATCCAACCTTCTTTCTTCTTCATTGTTGATCATGTTCACGGAGAGCATTCTTGGGGATGGCAGGCCGATCTCTGCTGGTATCACGGCTTCGGACCCATAGACTAGGCTGAACGGTGTTTCTCCGTTGCTTGTCTTTTGCATCGTCCTATGGGCCCATAATATGTTGGGTAGCTCGTCGACCCAACCTCTTCGCTGTGTCCCCAGCCGTGCTTTGATACCATCAACTATGCTCTTGTTCACAGCTTCGACTTGACCATTTCCCTGCGGGTGTGCAACCGAGGAAAAGGTGTGTTCTATGTGCAATTCCTTGAACCAATTTTGGAGATCATCGGCAGCGAAATTTGTTCTGTTATTGGTGATGATTCTCAGAGGTAGCCCGAACCGGCAGATTATTTGTTCCCAGATGAACCTTCGTACTACGGTAGTTGTGGTTGACGCCAACGCCTTTGCTTCCACCCATTTGGTGAAATAGTCGACTGCGACTATGATGAATTTCACTGCTCCTGGGGCTTCTGGAAAAGGGCCAACCATGTCTATCCCCCATTGTTGAAACGGCTACGCCGTTGTTACTGGGACTAGTTCGTTTTTGAGGCGCATTGTCTTCGGAGCATGTCTCTGACAACCGCTGCATTTCCTCTAAACCTTCACCGCATCTAGATGCATTCCGGGCCAGTAGTATCCGGCGTTCATAACTTTGGCCACTACCATTCTCGGGCCGGCGTGGATGCCGCAGGTGCCCTCATGTACTTTGCGGATCAGGTAGTTTGTATCTTCTGGGTCGACACATCTCAATAGCGGTCCTAGGTAAGATTTTCGGTACAGAATTCCATCAACCATCTGGTAGTGCTCGGACTTGTACTGCACTTTCCTTGATTCGGCTTTGTTTTCCGGTAATATTCCAGACTGGAGATATATAATTATCGGAGTCATCCACACGCTCACTTATCTTAGCGGTACCGATGGATTGCTCAGAACTTCAATGCGCACGTCCTTGGCCAGGTGCTGGAAAATGGTGGATGCGAGTTTAATTAATGCGTCTGCTGGTTTATTCTCGCTTCGGTTGATATGGTGCACCTTGTAGGAATTGAATTTTTGTAGCAATGTTTTTGCTTGGTCTAACTATAACGCCATCACATCTCCTTTGGCGTCGTATTGGCCATTCATTTGCCCTGCTACTAACATGGAGCCCACATGCGCCTCGATGTGTTTGACTCCCATCTTGATTGCTAACCTCAAACCAACGAGAAAGGCTTTTATATTCGGCTTCATTATTCGTGCTCTTGAAGCCTAACCGGATGGCATACTTGAATTCGTGTTTCTCTGGACTTACCAGCCTAAGTCCTGCGCCTGCGCCATCTTTGTTGGACGCGCCATCTGTGTATAGTAGCCACGGTTCTTCCGACTGTTGCCTTTCAGCTCTTTCCATTGCCTTGTATTCTCTGTCTTTATCATCAGGCACTTCGGTCATGAAACCAGCCAACACCTGGCCTTTAATCGCTGGCCTTGGTCTGAAAACCACATTGTCGCCTCCCAATTCTATAGCCCATTTCGCTAATCTTCCAGATATCTCAGGCCTTGCGAGGATGTTGCCAATGTTGTAATTTGTTAAAACGTGAATGACGTGATTGGCGAAGTACCTGCGCAATCGTCTCGATGCGTGAATCAATGCCAGCACCAGTTTCTCCATTATGGCATACCTTGTTTCTGGATCATTCAGAGTGTGAGACACATAATAGACTGGGGTCTGTATGCCTTGTCGGTCCATGAGCAAAACTGCTCCTACTGCTTTCTCTGATGCTGACAGGTACATCACTAGAGGTTCTCCTTTTACTGGTGCTGTCAGTGTTGGCAATCTTATGAGGCAATCTTTCATTTCTCGGAATGCACTTTCGGCTTCAGGAGTCCATTGAAACTGGATTTTCTTCATGCAGTTGCAGAGTGTTTTGATAAATGGAAGAGACTTAGCTGCGTGATTGGCTAGGAAACGGTTGAGTGCTGCTAACCGTCCAGCCAATTTCTGCATTTCCTTGATCGTTGACGGTGAAGGCATCCGCTCGATTGCCTGCACCTTTTCTGGATTGACTTTAAACCCATCTTTCGTTACGATGAAACCCAGGAACTTTCCTTCTTCCATGCCAAAGGAACATTTCACTAGATTTAGCTTGATACTCACTCCGCGCAGTGTGTCGAATGTTTTTTGAATGTTAACCAGCATCATACTTTCTTCTTTGATCATGATGTCCAGGTCATCCATGTACACTTCGATGTATTTGCCGATAGCATCTCTGAACGTTTCATTCATCAATCTCTGGTAAGTTGCGCCTGCATTCTTTAAACCAAAAGGCATTTTTGTGTAGCAGTATAACCCTGTTGGTGTGCGGAATGCAGTCTTGTCTTCATCTTGGATGGCCATCTGCACTTGATGGTATCCCTTATAGCAGTCAAGGAAACATTTCCACTTGAACGTTGCCAGCGAATCGATCTTCTCGTCAATATCTGGTAAAGCATAACAGTCGCGCGGGCATGCCTTGTTTAGATCTTTGTAGTCCACACACATCCTCCAACTGCCGTTTCCTTTTTGGACCATTACGGGGCTGGCCACCCAAGTTTGATATCGGACTTCTCTGATGATGCCGGCATTTAACAGCTTTGTGACTTGTTCTTGCATAGCATCGTGCTTTATGTCTCCCAAATGACGTTTGGCATGCACCACAGGTTTGGCACTCTCTGAGACGTTTAGTCTGTGCTCTGCTATGTGCCGTGGAACACCCACCATGTCAGCTGGTGTCCAGGCGAACACGTCCATGTTTTCAAACAACAACTTTTTTAGCGCCGCGCGTGTGAGGTCAGACATTGCTGGACCCAAAGTGACAGTTTGTTCTGGGTATTTGCTGATCAGTACCCATTTTTCGACTTCTGTGCGTGGTGCCGTCTTGCTTGCCTTTGCTGGCCTGATTTCATCGGTTGCAAGGACTTCTTTGCTTGCGTAAATTATTGCTACCCCTGTTTCTGTTGGAAAGCCAACAGCTAAATGTGGCCCTGAACAAATCATGCTAAAATCTCCCTGGGATTCTCTTCCCAACAGGATATCATGTCTTGAATGCGCGGGTAGCACCATGAATGTGACTTCTTCTGTTCTTGAGTTCCTTCCATCCGAGAGCAGCACCGGAAACGATATCTGGCCGAGAGGAAAAACGGCTTCGTTGCAGAAGCCAGTTAGTGGGTAATCTACTGGCTCCAAGCGTGCTTTGTCCTCTTGGTCAAACTGATTGAAGCATTGTTCATATATGATATCTGCGGTGCTCCCTGGATCAATGAAAATGTAGTCGGTTTGGTAGTGACCGATTACGCCATATATGACTATAGGCCTTCTCTCTCCTTGACCTCCTCTTACTATGGGGAAGACAACTTATCTTTCGCGCCATGAGTCATCTTGTGTGCGCTTGTTATAATTCTTTCGCTGCCTTCGTGGACCCCCTTGAACCATGTGAGTTTCTAATTTTCGGAGCTTTTTGTTGTCTGATCCTTCATCTCTTCTTTGAATTTGACGGTTATCGCGCTTCCCGCCTTTCACCAGGTGGGTGAGCCTTCCTTCTCTCAGGGCTCTCTCTATCAATTGCTTTAGGCTGAAACAATCATCGGTCAGGTGACCGGTGTCTTTGTGGAATTCACAGAAAAGATTTGGGTCTTGGCCCCTTTTGTTTCGCATCTGTAGAGGTGGTTTGAACTGGTGGTTCTCAATTGACAAGACCTCGGAAGGGGTCTTTGTTAGGGGCGTCCACTGTTTTTCTCTATTTTCTCTTTTGACCTCTTTGCGATGGGCGATCTGGTTGATTGTATTGCGCGCATCTTCTCTCACTGGGCTTCTTTCCCTGTAACTAGACATTTTCCATGATTGGCCTTTGCCTTTCTTGTTGCGCCGATCATTGTGGTTGTAATTGTATTGACGGTTGTCATCACCGGTCAATTGTTTGTCAGTGCGCGCAATTGTTTTTGCTGCTTCAATGAAGGTTTCCCAATCTTTGGGACCTCCATCTCTTCCTTTCAGTCGTTTGATCAGGTCGTCACACTTTACTGCCCTCATAAAGTGTGCGCGCATCATCTTCTCGCCTACGTCTCTGATTTCCAGGCATTCCTTGTTATATCTGATGATGAAATCTTCCATGCTTTCGTGATCCTTCCTCCATATATTCAAACAATCAGCTAGATCTCTAGTATGCCTGCGCTGTTGGGAGAAGTGCGCCAGGAACTTGTCTCGAAAATCGATCCATGACTTAATTTTTCCTGCTGGCAGGCTGTCGAACCAGACGCGCACCGCGCCGACAAAGGTTTGTGCGAAAAGATGACACCAAGTTGGTAGGTTCCAGCCACCTGTTACCCCTGCGCCATTGAAGACTTCGAGGTGGTCATCGGGATCTGTTAAGCCATTGTATTTGCCTACGTTATGCGGCAGTTTTGTCTTATCAATATCGGCTGTTGCAATCTCTCTGATGAATTTGGAGTTTTCAGCCATGCCGTCTGGGCGATAGCTTAAAGAGTAATCGTGTTCTGCCTTTGGGTTGTACCCCGCGCGCTTGTGGGGTTTGTACGCCTCGTGTTCATGTGGTAATCCGCTGAATACCGTGCTCTCTTTCTTGTACGTTGGGTCATCTTCTTCATTATAGCTATCCCATTCGTCATTTATATTGCGCGGGCCTAAACGACTTTGTACTGGTTTTCTTTGTTGATGGGAGTACTGCACATAATTGCTTTCTGTTTCGCCATAAGTATCGCGCGTGTCGTGCGCGCTTTGCCTTCTGATGTTTGGCACAGGTGCTTTTTCAGGATTTAAGTTCCACGCATTGGCCTGCTGAGGCATGTGAGTGCTCAGAGACCATTGCGGTGGAGTAACAAAAGCAAATTGATTAGCTTGTGATTGGAGCAAGGCTTGTTGTGCGCTAAGTTGTGTATAAATAAGATTTAGAGACGCCATTTGTTCGGCATACCAGGAAGCCAGAGTTTTTCCTTCGTGTTGGTGCATGCGTCTGTCGACTTCGTCTTGTATCGAGTCTTGTATTTGTATAGATAGATCAGGGCATGAAAAACGAGAAAATGTGTTTATGGGTAATTCCGCTTGAAATGACACAGGGGTCATTTCATGCGAAATCACACATGTTTATTTCGCTTGAAGTAATTCCGTGCGGAATTAGATACCGCTTGAGCAGTTTCAAGCGGAATTAGCTCACCTATGAATACATGTTGTGCCTTGACATTTGTAACGATTCTGATTCCGGTAGCGAAGCTCTGCCGAAGTGTCTACAGCATTGTAATTGATCTGTTATCAATATAAAGACAGTTTAAAGTGATATTCTTGCTGAATTGAACTCGATACATCTGTTTCCGCCTTTTGTATTGAGAAAAACTCTTCTGATCGACTCGTTCGGGTCTGAAAACGATCCTACAAGTGGTATCAGAGCTCAGGAGGAAGAGTTCATACCAATTCAGCTGCAATTTCTGATTTCTACACCTTCTTTTTCAAAATTAACAACTTTTCACGGTTAAAATCGGCTAATTTTCTCATATATTGTGTGAAACAGTGTTTTAACAAATCCTTGAAAGAATTGGACCTTAATTCGATCTAAAATTTGGTAAAAATTGTAATTTCGCTTGAAAAACAGCTCGAGAAAGATGACATCAGCAGTATTTCGTTTGAAATTGATTAATTTCGCACCAGAGTGTGATTCCGTTTGAGTGGTTTCATACGAAATTAGTAATTTCGCTTCAAGTAACTATTCCGTTTAAAAGAGTGTTGTTTCACACGAAATCAGGTAATTCCTTGTGAAGCTGGTATTTCGTTTGAATAGGTAATCCTGTGTGAGATTGGGATTTCGTTTGAAAGTATTGATTCAGTTTGAATAGGCTTATTTCGTACCAAAAGGTTATTCCGCGTGAAACTTAATTCCGTTTGAGCATTCTGATTTTTGTGAAATTGTAAAACCAAAACATGGAAGAGGAATTTTATAACGCATTTGCTACTACCCCGACTACTCCGACTAGTGTTACTCAGAATTTGACCATGGAAAATGAAACGGACACTAAGCAAAAACCACCAAAGCTTATGAACATCGAGGAGTATAAAGGATGGGAGGAACGATTTGAGAATTGAGTACAAGCAAATTATTTGGATGCTTGGGAATATGTTGAAACGAAATATGTTAGACCGACAAATGATGAGGAAGAGGAGATTGCTATTAAAGATCTAAGTGTTGATGATAGAAAGAAATATAAAAATGAAAAAATGATGATTAGTTTATTGCATCAAGCTATGAAGGAAGATATCTTGGTTTTACTGCAACACACTGGAAGTGCATATTCAATTTGGAGAGCTTTAAAATCAAAGTTTGTTGGAAGTAAAGAAATGATCAAGAACAAAAAATCACTTTTGAAGAAAGAGTTTGATTTATTTCGTGGTTTGAGAACTGAAAGCACAAAGCAGATCATCGAAAGATATTGCAATCTGTTTGTCCAAATGAAGAGAGTGAGCATCAATAAAGATAATTAAGAGTTGGTAGAAAAGTTGGCTGATGCATTGCCACATGAAACTTGGGGCACGTATTTGATGATGTTGAGAAATAAAAAAGATTTTGGGAATCTGACATTGAACAAATTCATTGAGAAGCTTGAAGCTCAAGAGATGGAACAGAGGAAGATCTCAAGAATGAAGGATTTTAATGGTGAACAAGATATCGGTCTTTATTACAAAGGAGGTATCAGTGATAAAACTAACATGTCACCAAAAGTTGAAACTGCATTCAATGCAAAGAGGATCTTCTAAAGGATCAAACAGCAAAACAAGTTTTTCTTCATATCCATCATTTGATCCAAATCTGTCAACAACAAAGAGTGGCAAGAGGTTACAATGCAACATTGTTTTAAACCTTGAGAATGATGAAAATTTCTCGGAAGAGGTGGCAAAAAGTCATATGTCTTTGTTGGGAACTGTGCTGGAATCATATGGAAGTCTAGTAGCAGGAAAGATCGGGAATCCCATGTTGACAAAAGAGGATTACGATCAGATTGATGCTGAGGAGATGGAATTGATGGACATAAAATGGTGTTTGGCGAGTGTTTTGAGAAGAGCATAAAAGTTTAAACAAATTACGGGAAGAGATGATTTCCGTGATGCAAATGTTTCTACTCTAGGTTTTGATAAATCTAAAGTTACTTATTTTCGTTGCAGGGAAAAAGGACACTTCAAGAGGGAGTGCACAAATCGTGAAGCAAGTGGAGCTCAAAATTCGTTCAACAACAATGACTATTATCGGAAAGCAATTTATCATCAAGTTGCTCAACACCAACAAGAGCCACAAACTGCACATGCCAGGAAGACAATCAAAGAGTCATCAAAGAGAGCTTGTATGGTGAATCAAAATGATAACAAATCATCGAAAGATTTCAGTTGGGACAAATATGTTTCAGCTGATAGTAAAGCATGTCTAATAAATCAAGATGATGAAAAATTACCAGAAGGGTTTAGCTGGGCAAATTTCAGTTGGGATGATTATGATCCTAACAAAACTCCAAATCACAAAGCTTTTGCTGCTCAAGTTGCTGAAGATAGTGATAATGATGATGATTATTATGCAAAGAGAATGGAAAAGCATTTGAAAATGATGGAAGAGTTTGACAGTGATGATGAAAAAGCTAAAAAGAAAAAGAAGAAAGTTAAAAAACCTGTCAGCAGTGATGATGAAGAAGTTTCAGTGATAAGGAAAAAGCTCAAAGACATTCCAGTTTTCAAAGTGGATGCAGAAGCTGATGCACAAAAGATTCCAGTGAAGTGTGAAAACTGTGAAGCAATGAAAAAGCAAAATAGTACTTTGATTCATAACATGAACAGATTGAAAGAATCCTATGATGTTCTTAACAAAGCAATGAATCAGTACAACCAATCAAGCAGTGAACAAGCAACAGCCATGAAAACACTACAAGGAGCTTTCATGACAAAGCAGAAAAGTGTTAACAGTTACATTGAGAAGTGTGCTGTGCTGGAACAAAAACTGGAAACACAAAGAATTGAAACAGAAAGAGTTAATAGATTGTTAAAAAGTTACTCATGTACTTCTTATGTTATTGACAGGGTTTATCCAACTATTGAAGGCATGAAGGCATTTGATGAAGATGAAGTATCTGAAGACAAAAGTTTTGAAAAGAAGAAGGATACTGAAGTGAAAATTTTTGGTAAGAAACAAAGTGCCAGTTACAACAAGTGTCCATCCCCGCTTGAAAATGGATATTCTCCACGAAATCCAAATTCAAAAAGAGTCAAAAAGGCAACCAATTTACAGTGGAAGTCTGAGTCTTCAGAAAATTTGCCAGACAACATTGATGTTATTTTCACATCGTCTGACACTGATCATGAGTCAGAATTAATAAAGAAAGTGGTCGATCAGGTGTTGGATAACGATGAAACTGAGGAGTCAAAGTCGGAATCAAACTCAGAGTCAAAGTCTGACAAGTCAACAGTCAAAAAGGACAAACGGGTTTACAATAAAGAGTTTTTATTATCAAAATCTAATTTGAATGACGAACCAATCAAAGTGGCATATACTTTGAATGATTCTGACAAATTATATTCTGATGAAGAATTTCCAATAAGAGGTGTTAAACCTGACATGATCAAAAAGGTTTTCAAACTAACAGAAATTAATATTTCTGAAATAAAAGATGTAAATCTTTCTGAAAAACCTAAACCGTACACCTCAAGAGTTCAACAACGTTTAAATAAGAAAAAGGGTTACAGTTCTGGTTCAAGTTTTCAAAAGAAACCAAACCATAACGGTAATTTCAAAAGAAAAGGACTTGGTTTTATTCCACCGAAAAATCATAAAAATGAGAAAACTTATAAACCAAAAACTGTTTTTGTTTCAGGAACAAGTGCGGAGGAGGAACAAAAGAGTCCATTCTGGAAACAATCAAATAAAGAATTCCTTGCCAAGAAGCAAGAAGAAATGAAGAAGGAAGTTGCTCAAAAAAGGAGACGAGAACCTGTTTTCAATACAAAACAGTTGGTCACATTGCCAGGAATTGTCCAAAAGTAATTCAACCTAAACAGGGAGTCTCTGATAAACTCAAAGAAAAGATGGTTGACAATGAACCACCAACCAAACCTTTTATAGTTTTAAAAAATTCAAAATTTGAGGTTGGTGAATGTTCAAGAGGTTTTTACAAAAGAAAAGCAAATCTTGACAATCAAAAATGGGTTGTTAAGAAATCTGATGATAGTTCTAGCAATGATTCTGATTCGTCAAAATCAGTGGAGCTATTTTCTGGCGATGAATCTGATTCCACAAAGTCAGAGGAGCCACAAGTTGAGATAAAATTGGAAACATCAGTACCGCCAATGGATGATGTCAATTTTCCATCATTGAGGGCTGAAAATTTTAAACAAAAAATTGGTAAAGTTGAGATTTCAAATCAATTTTTTTCTGAAAAGAAAGATTTTGATGTTGGGAAAGCCTTTAACTCCAAAGTGAAACATATTTTTGATAAAATGGTTGATGGTAAAGTAAAAGGAGTAAAGGAATTTATGAGAAGAAAATGAAGAAACCAGGTAAAATTGTTTCATCTCAGGTTTGTGACTGGGATGGAACATATTTTGATGAATGAAAAGTATGACTTGCCGGAGCTTCCAAGTTGGTAAGTGTGAAGCAGGTATCGGCATCTTTCTTGAGAAATTCACGAAAGTGGTATTTCGACTTACAAGTGGTTGAAGGAGGTTTTGTCTTACAAGTGGTAAATCAGGGACATTAAGTTGTACTTGATTTTCTACAAGTGGTAAATGGTTGGTTGAATTTAAAACAGTTACATTTTTTTTCAAGTGGTTAAATGAACAAGGTGATGAATTGATCCCCTAACCTACAAGTGGTTTTATTAAATCAACAAAACTAATTTTCCGGAAAAACCATTTGATTAAAACAAACTTAAGTGTTTTGAAATCATAATAGGAAAATAGTTTGTTGTACGGGGAGTTCTGATTGTTTATGCCAAGTGGATGGCGATTTGAAGCAATTCACAACAGTTGTCACATTGTTTGTACAGTTTGTTTTCAAATTTCTTTTAAATGATTTTGAATTTTAGGGGGAGTAAGATTTTTTTCAGAAAATCCTAAAACATTTGAAATTTGAAAAAGCCAAAAACATGATAAAATCTAAAATGAGTTTTGTTGTGAAAAAGAGGAAATGATTGTACATCAGTGGACGATCGCAGCATGCTAAAGAATTGGAAAGTCAAAATGTGATAAACGGTCTCACTGATGATGTGCCAGTAGGTTTTTACACATTTAGTAGATTGTGACGAGATATAAACCTAAATTTCAAACTTACTTATATCGTGGGGAACATCTCTCGGATATATGGGTAACCCCCAAAATCTTGTTTGAAAGGTCCCGCTTTCTGAGATACTAGATCTTTATACTCAGTGATATCTGGGGTATTATCCCGGGACTTCTGATTTTGCGGAAGCAATGGCCTAGTCCCCGTATAATACTTTTTGCTTGCTTGAAATATAGCTCCACCCTCAGCATAAAAAATGATGAAACATTGCAAAATGCTAATCATGTGCTGTTGAAGAAAAGATTCTCTAAAGGGAACACACCAAAAGTCGAAGCCATCATCTCTCTGCTGAACGGAAGTTCTGACCAGAGCTCACATGGCCCTCGCAATTTAACCCTTTACAGATATCATATGTGGTATACTCACCTGTAAGACTGAATATTGGGATCTGGATACGGGAGTATATTCTGAGGTGGGACACGCAAATAAGTTTAGTGCTTAAAAAATTAATATCATATCTCGAAACAGTTAAACTTTGTGTGAGAATTTAAGTGGACCAATATACTGACAATCTAAGTGAATCGTTTAGAACTAAAAATGTTTAAAGCTTAACGGTGCTAGTGATTTGTCTCAAAAACTGATATGATCCTTTTACACAAACTCACAAAAATATTGTATGTAAATATTTCTTTACTGCATTTCTATTATATAAAAAATTCAAAAATATTTTCGGAGTGTTTTAGTATAAATTTTGAAAAATGCAAAAAAGATTTTCGACAACTGATGTTGGAGAGCTGATTTTCAAAATTCCAAGTGCTAAACATGATGACAATTAGTGAGGGGGAGTTTGTTTGAAATAAGAAAATTGTTTTGAAAACGAAAATGTTTATCATACAAGTGGTTTATCAAAGATTAATATTGTAAAATCATTTTTAATTGATATGTGTTTACAAGTGGTAAGCAGAAAATAAATTTGTAAAATTTTAAATTTGTGAAATTTATTTCTGGGTTAAGGATGTGCTGGTAAGCCAGGTTTCGATTCCTGAGGAGTTTGTGATTAGGAAGAGCCAGGTTCTGATTCTGGACCTGATGTTCACGCAAGCTGATGATGCTGATGAACTTAAGGAATCAAGAGATCTGATCAAGAGAATTAAGAAGATCAACATCCGAGAGGGAGATTAGTTGATGAAGAAAGATTGAGGATGCTTTACATTGTTAGATACTTCAGAAAGAGCAGAAAGACTGATAAAGACTGAAGATGTTGAAGACTCGACACTGAAGACTCGTCAACATTCGAGGGGAGTCTGTTGGTGCATGCGTCTGTCGACTTCGTCTTGTATCGAGTCTTGTATTTGTATAGATAGATCAGGGCACGAAAAACGAGAAAATGTGTTTATGGGTAATTCCGCTTGAAATGACACAGGGGTCATTTCATGCGAAATCACACATGTTTATTTCGCTTGAAGTAATACCGTGCGGAATTAGATTCCGCTTGAGCAGTTTCAAGCGGAATTAGCTCACCTATAAATACATGTTGTGCCTTGACATTTGTAACGATTCTGATTCCGGTAGCGAAGCTCTGCCGAAGTGTCTACAGCATTGTAATTGATCTGTTATCAATATAAAGACAGTTTAAAGTGATATTCTTGCTGAATTGAACTCGATACATCTGTTTCCGCCTTTTGTATTGAGAAAAACTCTTCTGATCGACTCGTTCGGGTCTGAAAACGATCCTACACTTCGGGTAGCCCTAAAAGTGCAGAAAAGTTCAATTGTGTTTGTCCGATGGTACTGAGGGGCCAGCTCCATGGTTTGGTGTTTGAACTATTGGAGGTGTTTGGTGAACTACCCCAGGTGGAGGTTGGAAAGTGGCTCCATTTGTGGTTTGGTTGATGACCCTGGGTGGGGGTTGGAACGTAGCTCCGTTTGTGGTTTGGCTAACCACTCTGGATGCACTTCCAAAGATATCAGGAAACTCGTTGTTCCTTTGCCCTTCTTGGATGGCCTCGTTCGCCTGTACCCTTTGGACGTGCGCGGTGTCCGAAACAAGTTCGAAGGAAGAGACTTCTCCGTCCATTTGAGAAGAAGGGTTTGGTTCAGTCATTTTAGAGAGTTTTTCGAAGAAAAAGGAGATGAAGATGGTCTGCAAAAAATGCGGTGGGCGCCAATGATGAAACACTGGTTAACCCTGATGGTGAACTAGCTGGATTGTTTCTTCTGTGGGTTCAATCTCCTTTCTAACTCGCTGGATGACTAAGGTCCTGCAAAATAGCAACACCGTTAGCTCGTTAAGAGGGGAATATGGGGGTTTCCCTCTTAACCGGGCTCCGGCGTGAGAATAAGTACTGCTCTGAGGAAGAAAACAGTGTGTGTTGTGAGTGAGAGAGTGGAGAATCGAATGGAATAACCTGAATGATGAAGGGTCCTATTCATAGCCGGAGGGTGAAGGAGGGAGGAGCAGCCTTGCCAGCTGTTATCGAGCGCCAGCTGTCCGACCAGGGGGAATATCCTTTTGGTCTCCTCTGTTGCGTTCAGGATAGTGGTCCACGTGGCGCGCTGATATTCGTCCTTGCTGGAGAATTCGTACTGCTGCTGTCGGTCTGCTCCTAGATTTGCTGTAGGTCTACATGGCGCTTGGTGACTGGTGACACGTATGGTCCTTCCTGCCGGGAGGAGCATCTTTGGTGCCACCTTGACGTCTTCCAGAAGCTTCTAGAAGCTTCTGGATTCATTTGTTGATGTAGGCGCCATGTTGGACGAAAAAGTGGTGTGGTCCTTGCCATGTAAGCACAGCATTGGGACCATACCTCTTCAGAGCCCCATAAGAAACTCATACGTTTGGTTCATTTCGCTAATATACTTTTACTGTGTCTTTGAGTTTTTAAAATGACCATTATACGCCTTTCACATAAAATAAAATGACAAAAATGATATATTACCATCTCCTTCAGCATGTCCCTTGCCCTCTATGGTCACCTCTTTTCCAACAAATACTACCTCTACTGTCTCGTTCGGAATGATAAATTGTCGATAACCTCATAATATGATTGTGTCAAGGCTCTCGTGAATTCCAATGAATGTACCTTCCTTAAACCAAGCTACGGTACATAAAGGACAATTTACCTAGTTTTATAGCAATAAAGAGCAAGAGTGAGAATATGTTGGTCTCTAGTCTAAGAAAGAAGAAGAAATGACAGGGAAATGACATGGACTTTAGGGTTTTTATTTTAGTCTTATTAATTTTTTTATCTTTCAACTATAAGGGTACAACATTCATTTAATCTTAATGTGTCCTCAAGGAATAATATCTTAATCTTGATCTAGCTTTATATCAAGTGTTGGAAAAGTGATCACTACCTATATAATGAGAAGCTAAAGGGGTGACCACAAGACGACTTGTAAAAGTAATCATTACTTTGCTTAATCAACCGCCTGATATAATCATTTTTGTACTAGTGCTTTATGAGAAGTTTTATGGTGAAGATTTCGTGGATAACATTCACATACACCAATATAAACCTTTGTCTTTATGTTTGATCTTTATTCTACTTCAAACTCTTTTACTAGTGATCTTAAAACAACAAAGACTTTAGATAGCATTTGGTACGAAGGTATAGAAGGCGAAATACAATGGATCATTACGATGGATGAAAAAAACATGTTTAATTATGATGCGGTAATAGAATTGAGCATTCCACAAAAAATGTAACTCCTTCCAAATATAACAATTTCATTCCTTGTTAAGGGGGTGTCTTTTTTCTTCCTTTAAGGAATGGAAAGAACTTTATTATTATTATTATTATTATCAATATTTTTATTATTAAGTTTTTTACTATATCTTTATTTGTATTATTAAGGCATTTGTATTCTTATCGTTTTTAATAACCCACCGCCGTCATTCACGGCCTCCACCGCCACACACCACTACTTTTGCCGCCACCCACCGACGACATGACTAACACAACAGTCGACGCCGTGACTACAGTTGCCGCCCCCACCGCCGCCGTCACCTACTTCCGCCGCCGCCACCACCAACCTCCGCCCCAACCGTCACCCATCACCACCCACCTCCGCCCTTGTTGTCACCCACCACCGCCATACCAAACAAATAAAGTTTATCCATTTATAACAAAGTAAATTTACACAAACATAACTCATTACAATCATCTTAAAACGACAAAGACTTCAACATTTATTTATTTAAAACAAAGAAACTTTATATAAACATAAGTCATTACAATTTATAGAAACCTATCCCCCTCCCCCGTCTCTTGGGTGGTGTTTGTTTTTTCAGATGCAAAAGATCTGCAGTCTGCGGACCACATCTGCAAACGTCTGCACGAGAAGAGGTGGACCAAATGTCTGCGGAGTGTAATAAAAAGAGTGTTTGATTATCTCACCTCTTTACCCCACATCTGCAAACTGTTTTTCCCTTTCTCTTCTCCCAAACCCCAAATCAGCCATAAATTCAACCATAACCCCAATTCTTTCTTCAACAAATTCAGCCAAAGGGTCGAAGAACCAACCGTTAGGGTTTTGAAAAACGTGAAACGCAGCCACAGATTACAGGTTGTTGTGAGCCCTAACCAGTCTTCGCCGGTCAACTTCGTCGGAACCAATTATTCTAGCGAAGCGGTGGTTCCTCAGATGTCAGGAACTGAAGCCGTTACTTTCTAAATCAAATGGTTGTCTCAAGGATCTTCTCTTTTTGGAAATTGCTCTTGATTCTACTATACGAACAACCATTGAAAGGAGCTACGAGGTGTTAAAGAATACCAAGCCAGAGGTACCTTTAGCGAGAAGTTTAGTATTATTTGTTACGTTTGGTTTTACGTATATCAAGCTTGACAATTGTCATTACTCCACATAAAATTATGTATCTCATCACTCTTCTTCTTGAGAACCTCATACTTTCATCAGACAACAACGAAGATCTGATCTATTGCTGGAAGGTAATATCGTCGGTGTCGCACCCCAACCGATGGCGGAAACATCGGGGCGTGGCACTGAGCGAAACAGATTGTCCAGAAGTTTCCATAACAACTACGATTACCAATTATTTAAAAGCATCACGTTCCATACCATGACATAATAAGTAGCATATTTATTACAGACAAAATCAAGACAAGTAGTTCTGTTTCGACAACTCAGAATTTAAGTACAGACAATTCATTTATTTGTTTCTAGACCTTTCCTAGCCTCGATTTCATAGCAAGCCAAGCATTCTAACATCTTAAGCACCTGCCACATACGTTAAAGTAATAGTCAATACACATAGTGTAAAGGTGAGCATACAAGTTTAATAGATATAATAGAGTTCGAAATCGTTTACGTATAACCAGCACGTACATAGTGTGAAATGAAGCACGTAATTTATCGACATGATCCTATCAATACCAATGACTGCGGGTTGACTGCCCAAGGCAGTTCGTAATACACACTCACCACTGTGAGCCATGTAATTAATTATCCTTAACAACCCCTGAGTGAACAGGTGCTGAGTCCAAACTATAGTACTATCGTTGCTAAGGGAGGTAAACAGCAATCCATGTGTAAACATAACAAACAAGCATTCATTAAGTCACGTATAACATGCAGTAGCGGTTAGCGTTAAAGTATTGCGTAGTGTGTTCGATGTGATTTAGAATAGGTAATGTATGTAACACCCAAAAGTGTGTAAAGCGAAAAGGGTTCGAGTATACTCATAGCGATAGAATTGTGGATTGAAGGGAGCGCTTAGAGCGAAGTTAGCCTGAACAGTTAACGATAGCATAAACGATAAGTGGTGCGTAAAACGATACAAGTGTACCAAGGATCGGATGGTAATCCGATCGGATGGCAATCCAATCGAGTGACCAGTCGATCGGGTGACAATCCCTTCGGATGGTCATCCGATCGGATGGCCATTCGATTGGATTGTCACTTCGTTTGGTGAGGATGTGTTTGTGTAAGATGGTTTGACTTTTGAAGTTTCCGTTGTAGCATTTTGAAAATAGAGAAGTATCTCTACCTTTCAGGTCGGTCGATCGAACGGCCGTTCGATCGGGCAGCAATCCGATTGGCGAGACTTCTCCGAGTGAGAACAAGTTCATAGCAGGACGGTCACTCGATCGGATAGCAATCCGATCGGGTGGCAACCCATGTGTATTGAACATGTTGAAAATTGTTTAAGTACCAAAGTCCTAGACGTCACACGATCGGACGGTCGCTCGATCGGATGGCAATCTGATCGGTCGGTAATCCGTTCAACGTCCAAGTCCTTGAATAGTTTGAATGAAAGTTTAAGTGTGGAACCAAAGTGCAACCCGATCGGATGGCCGGTTGATCGGATGGCAATCCGATCGGACGGCAATCCGATCGGACGGCAATCCGATCGGACGGCAATCCGATCGGACGGCTGTCCGTTTCGACGTCCTGATCGTCTTGTCACTTGATTCTGCTTGAAGTTTTGTAGGTTGAACGAGACATTTTGATACCTTGCTTGAACAATCAGAACTCTTATCTCGTTCCAAGTGACCCGACCGAACAGGAATCACCCAAGTCCGACCAGTTCACGGTTCGAGTCGGTAGTTCATGTTCAAACCCGAAATCAATGTCTCTCAGATGGAACTCAGATCTAGGACTGATACATCACTACGAACGAGTAGAAGATTAGAACAAGCTCCGATTCCATCGGGTTTGAGTGCATTGAGTGTAAAAGAGTTGGAAGAAAGTTAGGAAAACCATCTTCCAGTCCTTTTCACCATGAATATGTTCAGATCTATGAAAGATCTTTGTTTATTCATGTGGAAATCATTCAGATCTAAGTTGTTCTTGGTGGATTGAAGTCAAAACATGAAGTTCATAAGAACACCATGATGACATCATCCTAGAACACCTCATATCCACTGATTTCACGGATAAAAGTTAAGATTCAAAAGATAGAAAGGTGTAGGAGTGCGTGTAGATCAAGAAAGTACAAGATTTAGGTTGAAAACTTACAAGATTTGAGAGAAATCGGAAGAAATGCGGGCAGAAGCGAGTTGGTCGAGTGAGAGCTGTCAACATCAAGTGATGTGACATATGAGGGTATTTATAGGGTTTCCATAAAAGGAAAGTGGGATAAGTGGCTGGTCGATCGGGTGGCAGTCCGATCAGGTGGCAACCCGATCGGGTGGTAACCCGATCAGATGGCAACCCGATCGGATGGCAATCCGATCGGATGGCCACCCTATCGGTTGGCCACTCGATCCGAGTGTTCGACGCGATGATCTTAGACGTTTCGATTCGAGGGTTAAGCTTTGCGATGCGATTTGAGGGAGCGATGCAATAGAATTACTCGTCAAATTACTTTTAATCCCAACTACTATATCTAACATACAATCACTATAATTACTGCGTTTAGCATTTTGATTCGATTGTGATGCGATAGATTGCGATTCCGATTAACACCTCAACATAAACATAACATGCACAAGTAACACATAAATGGCACACACACGTAAAACAATAACCAGAACACATAATTCGAGTTGCGAATGCGATTGCGATAAGCGATAAATCGATTAATTATGCGATTAAATCTCGGTTGTTAACAAGTACTCCACATAATACAACTAACGCGATAACACAAATAGATTAGCTACAAGTCAAAGAAGTCAAAACAGGAGTGGAGCAAGGAGTGACAGATCGCAATTAGCAATCTTGTCTTCCTTTGACTTCAATCTTGACTTTGACTTTGACTTTCGAAACACGGGGTGTTACAGTCGGAACCAGCCTTTGACAGTTGTTGAGGGTGAATGAGAGGTGAGAATTGGGAGTGTGTGTGGTGAATTTGAGGTGGGTGAATTTGAGGGATCCGATGGTTGTTTATTCAACTAATGTGAAAATAAGAAACAGATTCATAGATTAGGAGGAGAGGGGTGTAGAGAGGGTTGGAAAAGGTTAGAAGAGGTGGGAAGACATTAGACCATGTCTGCGTGGGGAAGAGGACGCGCAGAGGTTTGAAGACATTTTTTAATGAAATGTCTTCTGAAAAAAAAAACGGTCTGCAGAGCTAAACGTCTGCGCGTGGTCTACACGGCGCAGATATAAAAGGTCAGAAGATGTTTTTCTGAAAAAACAAACACCTCCTTGGTCTCTAGACATCATTAGAACATTCCTTCACCCATAAACTACTTAGCATTATGA
Organism: Helianthus tuberosus; assembly: GCA_030545235.1. Taxonomy (NCBI): domain Eukaryota; kingdom Viridiplantae; phylum Streptophyta; class Magnoliopsida; order Asterales; family Asteraceae; genus Helianthus; species Helianthus tuberosus. Next base: position 56,235,023 of record CM060411.1, on the reverse strand, counting down.
TTTCCATGTTCCCTATAAAGAATTCAAGATTGTTAAAGAAAGATTATCTAATAAATTTTCCAAATAAAATACCAAATGAAATACAAACCTTGTGGGAGAAAGCAAAGAGGTAAACAAATTATCCAATGAAATATAAATCTCTTGAACTCCAAATATGAACTTGTGACTGTGCTCTTGTTATTTTTGTTTTCAAGATCCTTATAATTTATATCACTTGTGTACAAACCTTGAACTACACCCTGGATATTAAAAAACTTTGGGCTAAAACTATTGTTCCTATATATTAAGAGGATAAATCCCTTGCGTATTTCTAAAAGCAATTGGGTTGCTGTAACCCCCGAGTAAATGCCATATCAATTATGGGTTTTAGAGATTTTGAGCTAGTATTATTGAGTGTCTGATCATAAATATTGACAAATTTTAGGTGTTTTGGTTTGTGGCCATAATATAACAACCCTCCTAAAAATATTTTGGACACCCTAAATGTCCCTAAATACACCCCGTACATGAGAGCTGGACCCGAAATAGCCCTACACTTAGAAAAATCAACAAAAACCAAGTTTGGCAGTCACTCGCAGGCCGCGACGGAGACCCCTTGGTCCTTCGCGGGGCGCGACAGCCATTACTTGGCCGGCACACAACTTTGACATGTGTCATACGCTTGGCGAACCTACCCCCTAACTCGGCAACCCTATAAATCGACACGTGGGCTCTCGCGGCCCGCGACGGCCGAAGCCGTAGCTTTCACGGGGCGCGACAGACTGCTGAAACAGCCTATAAAAGGGGGGCTCGAGCTCATTTGACAAACCGTTCATTCTCGAATTCTCTCTCAAACTTTCTAATAGTTAAACTTCTGCCCGAGCATAATAACCACTATTTAGCGAAGCTTTGCCTCGTTGTAAGTACTATAACCCTACTATTTCCCTGCACGATCGATTTAGGATTCCATAATGCATGTCGGCTCTGCCCGACTCAGTCATTGGAATTATGTCTCGTGTGTACACCCGATTGATTTAGGATTCCGTAATGCATGTCGGCTCTGCCCGACTCAGACATGGGAATTCTGTCTCGAGTTGTACGGTCAAATTGAATTGGGTTATTTTACTAACACGTGTGCATTATTTGATTTAATAGATAATAATCAGGAGATTCTCAGGAAGCTTTAATGTTATCTAAACTTGCAATGTGAGTACATCTGCTTTTCATAATCTGTTTTTATAAAACCTCAATTGTTTTAAAATTATAATTAACAGTAATTGAGTATTTGTGATTCTACAATTACTGCCGGTATGTTGCGGTTTTGTATACAAAATATGGAAACACGTTATCATTGGACAAAGAGTTAGCCAATGGATAATATGACCCACAAGTCAGGGTTTGACAGTACTGATTGAGTAATTGATTAGATATAAACAAATGTAATTGCGGTTGCCCTCAATTCTGTTAAATGTTAAAAACTGTTTTGATTAAACTGGGATGCACTCACCAGTATTTCTTGCTGACAAAATGTTTTTAAAACGCGTTTCAAGTAACATGATATGAAAGCTAAATAGAAGCCAGCTGGACAGCACTGAAGGCTTGGAATAGTGGCTATAAAAGTTACCTAAATAAACAAGACATTTTGTTTTCAATAATTAGGGTTTATCCCTCTTAATGTATTGTCAAATGAACTTGGGTTTTATTCCCATAAATTATTCTTATAAAAGTTTTGTGTTTTACTCTGATAAAAATATTTCCTAACTACGGTCCTGATGTATTCCGCTGCCAAATTAATAAACACCGATACCACCCGCTCTGCGACATCGCGGCCGCCCGCTCCCGGGTAGGGGTCGGGGGTTGTGACAGAAGGTGGTATCAGAGCTACAGCCACTGATTTAAGCCAAAGAAGTGTTCTGCTGACACTAAAATTTCAAATTCTATGTTAGGAAATAATTTATGTGATTATGTGTTATGTGTTATTTGACTATATGTTAGTTTACAGTATGAGTGATCAAGAAACATCAGACGCTTATCGTCATTTAGATAGTTCACAGAAAAATGAGGGAACATCATCTCAGCCTGAACCCTCAGGATATTCAGCCGATACAGAAGATGGAATATTTATTTTTAAGGCACAATCGGAGGAACCTTTTACTACTAAGAAAAGAGGTTGGTTTAGTAGAGGGGCTCATGAAAGGAGAAAAAGAATGAAGAAGTTACAGCAACAGAGAGCAATAGTCTGGGCCAATAGGGAGGAAAACGCACAAATTCATGAAGTAACCAGTAGACCACCTTGGGAAGAAGAATTAGATAGACAGTTGGCAAATTTCCACATGTTAGCTACTACAGCCGTAGATACTAACCAAAATCAAGTAGCCGAACCGCCACTGTTACCTTTGTTCCCAGACCAACAGATGCTAGAATCCAACCTAGAGAACCAATCCCCGATACCTGCATTTAATCCTAACGAATCACCTAGAATCCCAACTCCACATCCTCTAGGATATGATCCATGGTTTAACGACAATAGGTCATACTCGGCCTTAAACCCACCTGAAGAACTAAAACCTCCAGAACCGGATCCGTGGAAGGAAATTGATAGGACCTTTTTCGAAATGAATAGCTGAGACCCTTACGAGGAACCCGTACCTCCACCTAAACCATTAGATCCACCAATGAGTCGAGAACAGGTGCAGGAACTCCATCAGTATGGAGAAGACTTAGTAAATGAGGGGAATGGAATCAGACAGATAGGGGAACGACTAGTTTGGAAATACGATGAAAATGAAATGCAGTACTGGATGAACGGAACTTAGAAATTAACTAGATATACGTGTAATTTTGTACTATAGAAAATAATAATAATAATAATAATAATAATAATAATAATATCTATACATATATATAAGTATGGATGCATAGTATCTTTAATTTTCAGTTGTAATTTGTAAAAGATGCATATATATATATATATATATATGAAAAAGAGTAAATGTCGCAATGATCGACGTTTTTGACCAACTTGTTCATGTGATTGTGTATTGTATCCAATTCTATCCTGTGATAATTACTACCTGATAAATGTTTACAATTCAGATGTCGAACGAAGTAAATCAGGAAAACCAAAATAATGAAAATAACGGAAACCAAATAGATAATAGTGCCATTCAACATATAGTGGCACAAGGAATTATAGATGCCATGCCTTATATTATCAAGACTGTTCAAGAAGCAGATAGATCTGCAAATGGCAGTAAACGTCCACACACTGAACCAAGTCACAGTGTGAATAATGACAATGGACCTATCATCCAAGCTCCAATTCCTAAAAGAAGAAGAACCGCTTCTTACGGTTGTTCTTTTAAAGAATTTTTGGCCTGCAAACCAATAGAATTCTCCGGCAATGAAGAAGCCATTGCAGCTTTACGTTGGATAGAAAAGACAGAAGCAGTCATAAAACTAAGTAAATGCGCAGACGAAGATAAGATTATGTTCGCTTCAAATCTTTTCAAAAATGCAGCCTTAGAATGGTGGAATACTATTTTCCAGTCTAAGGGAAGTGACTGAGTTTATAATATGGAATGGATCAACTTTAAGGAAATGGTTGAAAGAAAATTTTGTCCTCCTAATGAGAAGGAACTAATCGCCAATAAGTTCCTAAATCTCAGAATGACTAGACGACAAAGGTTATACTACCATATTCTTCGAATATGCTAGGATAGTACCATCCTTAGCCTCACCCGAACCAGTATTACTCTTCTGTTATATTTGGGGATTAATCAGTGAGATTAGACATGTAGTTAAGACAACTAGACCGCAAACCATAGTAGAAGCAGTATAATTAGCCAATACCTTGACTGACGAACTGATACATACACAAGAAGAAAACCAGAGAAAGAACCTAGCTCAAAAGCTTACACAGGAATTCCGTTCTAGTAATTCCTACCGTGGAAAGGGAACAGGTTCTTCTGCACCCACACCCTACTGTAAGAACTGCAAAAGAAAGCATTCTGGAAGATGCTCTATATATTGCAACTTTTGCAAAATCTCTGGACACAAGGAAGAAGATTGTAGGAAGAAACCCGGTAATGGGATATGCTTTAATTGTGGAGAAAAGGGACACATTAGACCAAACTGTTCGAAGCTAGCTCTAACCATGCCCAATAAGACTAAGACAACAGAAGCACCTAAGAAAAATACCAGAGCCTTTGATCTAACAGCTGAGGAAGCCAAGATGATTCCGGATGTGATCGCCGGTACGTTTTTAGTTAATGACATATTTGCCAATGTATTGTTTGACTCTGGTGCAAACCAAAGTTTTATCAATACTTCTTTCTACCAATTTCTTGACCAACCCTTAGTCAAACTTCAACAAGACTGTCTGGTAGAAATGGCCAATGGAGAATCTGTAAAGATAAGTGAAATCTTGCACGGAGCAAGAATATAAATCCTAAACCATCATTTCTTTGCTAACCTTTACCCAATGAATCTGGCCGGCTTCGATGTTGTATTAGGAATAGATTGGTTGGTAGCCAATCGTGCCAGTATTTTATGTGATCAAAAGTTAGTACAAGTAAGTACACCAAGTGGTGAAAAGATCACAATTAAAGGAGATAAGCCAACTAGATCGGCGAAATTCATCTCTGTGATGAACGCCGCAAGTTATGAAAGAAAGGGAGGAATAGTATATATGATTTCTGTAATCATTAATACTAAAGGAAAAGAATTAAAAGATATTCTGTGATATCTAAATTCGCAGACATTTTTCCAGAAGAGTTAGCAAGATTACCGCCTAATAGAGAAGTTGAATTTAGAATTCACCTAATACCAGGGACGGCACCAATTGCCAAAGCACCATATCGATTAGCACCAACGGAAATGCAGGAACTGAAGAAGCAATTAGACGAACTTCTTAACAAAGGTTTTATACAACCAAGTTCATCACCATGGGAGCATCGGTGTTATTCGTTAAAAAGAAAGATGGATCAATGCGTATGTGCATTGACTATCGAGAATTGAACAAAGTCACGATTAAGAATCGGTACCCACTACCGAGAATCGATGATCTGTTCGATCAACTTAAAGGAGCTCGATTCTTTTCTAAGATTGATTTACACTCGGGATATCATCAACTGAAAGTACAGGAAGAGGATATTCCTAAAACCGCTTTCAGAACGAGATACGGTCATTATGAATTTACTGTCATGCCATTTGGTTTAACTAATGCCCCAGCCGCATTTATGGACATGATGAACAAGATATGTAAACCATACCTGGATAAATTCATAATTGTCTTTATAGATGATATTTTAATTTACTCTAAGAGTAAAGAGGACCATGCAGCCCATCTACATACACTCCTCACATTGTTGAGAAAAGAGAAGCTTTATGCTAAATTCTCAAAATGTGAATTTTGGTTACAAGAAGTAGAATTCCTTGGACATCTAATTGATCATGAAGGAATTCATGTGGATCCCACAAAGATCGATGCGATTACTAAATGGAAAGTCCTTGAATCACCAACAGAAGTACGAAGTTTTCTTAGACTGGCAGGATATTATAGACGATTTATCCGCGATTTTTCTAGAATAGCCATTCCATTAACTAAACTGACCTGCAAATCAGTTAAGTTTGAATGGGGACCAAAACAGGAGGAAGCTTTTAAGATCCTTAAGCAGAAATTAACCAACGCACCCATACTTGCATTACCAGAAGGAACTGAAGACTTTATAGTCTACTGTGATTCATCTAAGTTAGGGTATGGATGTGTGTTGATGCAACGTCAAAAGGTTATAGCCTATGCCTCTAGAAAACTTAAGAAACATGAAGAGAATTACACCACCCATGATCTAGAATTAGGAGCCATAGTTTTTACCCTTAAGATTTGGAGACACTATTTATATGGAAATAAATTTGTTGTCTTCACCGATCATAAAAGTTTAAGGTATATTTTCGGGCAAAAAGAATTAAATATGAGATAAAGACGTTGGATGAAAGTTCTTAGTGATTATGATTGTGATATCCCGTATCACGCTGGGAAAACCAATGTAGTAGCAGATGCTTTAAGTCGAAAGTATCATGAAAAACCAAAGCGAGTACGTTCTCTCAAATTAAATCTACAAGTATATTTAAATGAACAAATTAGAGAAGTACAAGAGTCAGCAATCAAGGACGATGCTGAAAAATTGAAAGGAATGATTAAAGAATTAGAACAAGGAACAGATGGAATTTGGAAGTTCCATAAGAAAAGGATATGGATACCTAAGCAAGGAAACCTACGTCATAGAATTCTAGAAGAAGCTCATAAATCTAAGTATACGATACATCCTGGAAGTGATAAGATGTATCAAGATCTACGAAGGAATTTATGGTGGATAGGAATGAAAAAAAGGATATAGCTAATTATGTTGCTAAATATCTAACTTGTTCTCAAGTTAAAGCTGAGCATCAAAAACCCTCAGGATTATTGCAACAGTTAGAAATGCCCATATGGAAATGGGAATTGATAACAATAGATTTTGTTACCAAATTACCCAAGACAAGAAAAGAAATGATACAATCTGGGTGATTGTAAACAGATTGACAAAATCTGCTCATTTCTTACCCATGAAGGAAACTTTCAATATGGAACAGTTAGCCAAGCTATATGTAAATGAAGTAGTTTCATTACATGGGATTCCTTTATCTATCGTATCCGATAGAGATAGCCGTTTTACTTCTCATTTTTGGACAAGTTTCCAAAAAGCAATGGGAACCAGGTTGAATCTAAGCACAGCTTATCATCCACAAACGGACGGACAAAGCGAAAGGACAATCTAGACTATAGAAGATATGCTTAGAGCGATTTCGGAGGAAATTGGGACGATCATTTACCATTAATAGAATTTTCCTACAATAACAGCTATCATACTAGCATTAATGCTGCACCATTTGAAGCACTTTATGGACGAAAGTGCAGAACTCCAGTCTGTTGGGCAGAGATTGGAGAAAAACAATTATCCGGACCAGAGATAGTACAAGAAACAACAGATAAAATCATTCAAGTCAAGGAAAGACTAAAAGCCGCACAAGATCGTCAAAAGAGTTATGCTAACAATAGACGAAAACCATTGGAATTTCAACTAGGAGATAAAGTATTATTAAAGGTTTCTCCATTGAAAGGAGTAGTCAGATTCGTTAAAAGATGGAAACTAAGCCCTAGGTATGTTGGACCTTTTGAGATTATTAGAAGAATAAGACCTGTAGTTTATCAGCTACAACTGCCAGAGGAAATGACAGGAATACATGATGTATTTCATGTATGTAATCTCAAAAAGTGTTTAGCAGACGAATCACTAGTGATACCTCTTAAGGATATAGAGGTAAATGAAAAACTCAAGTTTATCGAGAAACCTGTTCAGATTGAAGATAGAAAGATCAAGAATCTCAAACATAAGAGATTAGTTCTGGTCAAAGTGAAATGGGATTCCAAAAGAGGATCAGAATACACTTGGGAACTCGAATCAGAAATGCAAAGGAAATACCCACACCTGTTCCAGTAGATCTCGAGGACGAGATCCAAAACAAGGTGGGGAGGATATAACAACCCTCCTAAAAATATTTTAGACACCCTAAATCTCCCTAAATATACCCCGTACATGAGAACCGGACCCGAAATAGCCCTACACTTAGAAAATCAACAAAAACCAAGTTTGGCGGTCGCTCGCGGGCCGCGACGGAGACCCCTTGGTCCTTCGCGGGGTGCGACAGCCATTACTTGGCTGACACAAAACTTTGACACGTGTCATACGCGTGGCGAACCTACCCCCTGACTCGGCAACCCTATAAATCGACACGTGGGCTCTCGCGGCCCGCGACGACCGAAGCCGTAGCTTTCGCGGGGCGCGACAGACTGGCGGAACAGCCTATAAAAGGGGGGCTCGAGCTCATTTGACAAACCGTTCATTCTCGAATTCTCTCTCAAACTTTCTAATAGTTAAACTTCTGCCCGAGCATAATAACCACTATTTAGCGAAGCTTTGCCTCGTTGTAAGTACTATAACCCTACTATTTCCCTGCACGATTGATTTAGGATTCCATAATGCATGTCGGCTTTGCCCGACTAAGTCATTGGAATTCTGTCTCGTGTGTACACCCGATTGATTTAGGATTCCCTAATGCATGTCGGCTCTGCCCGACTCAGTCATTGGAATTCTGTCTCGAGTTGTACGGTTAAATTGAATTGGGTTATTTTACTAACACGTGCGCATTATTTGATTTAATAGATAATAATCAGGAGATTTTAAGGAAGCTTTAATATTATCTAAACTTGCAATGTGAGTACATCTGCTTTTCATAAACTGTTTTTATAAAACCTCAATTGTTTTAAAATTATAATTGACAGTAATTGAGTATTTGTGATTCTACAATTCCTGCCGGTATGTTGGGGTTTTGTATACAAAATATGGAAACACGTTATCATTGGACAAAGAGGTAGCCAATGGATAATATGACCCACAAGTCAGGGTTTGACAGTACTGATTGAGTAATTGATTAGATATAAACAAATGTAATTGCGGGTTGCCCTCAATTCTGTTAAATGTTAAAAACTGTTTTGATTAAACTGGGATGCACTCACCAGTATTTCTTGCTGACAAAATGTTTTTAAAACGCGTTTCAGGTAACATAATATGAAAGCCCAATAGAAGCCAGCTGGAGAGCACTGAATACTTGGAATAGTGGCTATAAAAGTTACCTAAATAAACAAGACATTTTGTTTTCAATAATTAGGGTTTATCCCTAATAATGTATTGTCAAATGAACTTGGGTTTTATTCCCATAAATTATTCTTATAAAAGTTTGGTGTTTTATTCTGATAAAAATATTTCCTAACTACGGTCCTGATGTATTCCGCTGCCAAATTAATAAACACCGATACCATCCGCTCTGCGACATCGCGGCCTCCCACTCCCGGGTAGGGGTCGGGGTTGCGACACATAATCCGCAGAAAAATAAAACCCAGCCATCTATTGGGCAGTTTTGTGTTTGTTGGTTGTGTTTTTCTCCCCTAATTGCATTAAAAACTCACCTAACTCAAAACCCTAAACCTCAACTATAAAACCAACACTTCCTACGCTCTTTTACCACTTTACAAACACTAATCTCTCTAAAAAAGACTCCCAAATATCTCTAAATTCCTAGAATTTGGACAGAAAGTTCTAAATGTAGAAGTGAGTTCTAGCTCAGTTCTACTACTATTTTCTATTCATTTCTTCTTTCTTAACACTTGGATAACCTCTAGGAAGGTTTTCACAAGATTACCTTGGTAATCTAAGGTGAAACCTCACCGTATTTGAGGCCAAAGTGCAATAAACTTTCTGTTTTGTTCATATGTTCTTGTATGTTCATGTTTATGTTAATAACTTGATGGAATCTTATGCCCACCAAGCTCATAATCAAGTCTATGATTGTGGGTTTGTGTTGAGGTGATTATCATCAAAGTTATGAGTTTAAACACTCACTTTATTTCTGTTTATACATGGTAATCGAATGATGAAAGCAAGCACAAGTCATTATCTTCCATATGATGAACTTGTGACTAGTGAAGTGTGAACAAATGGAAGCTTTGGCTTTTCAAACTAAGTTCCACTCCTTCATTTGAACCTTGTGTATGAACACTCTTGTGACTTACTAGAATTAAAGTACCATAGCCCCGTCTAGCCTCCCTCACTTAGTTCATTCTTCCATGATGTGTTGGCACACCTGGGTTGTAATGTATTCAGTCACTAGAGCTTATGTTAGATAGGTTTATTTTCTTGTTATTCATGACCCTCCAAACCATCTTTAAGATGGTTTGTATAGTGGTAAATCATATAAAGAGGTCTCAACCTCTATGCTTGACTTACATGATGCTACATGCTATCTTTGATTGGACATAGTTTTAGGTTATATTGTTACCATATAAACATACGTACAACTTTATAACACAAGGCTGAATTTGTGATGTTAATCAACCTATGATCAACCATCGCAAACAACTCATCACCCATGGATAATCGGAAAGCATATGCAATATTGTGAGTACACTTGACCCATTTTCGTTTTACACATTTTTGGGTGCAACATGTTAACTTATTAAAATCACAACACTTAAACTTTATCTTTATGCACAAAAAATCCAATACATGCATGCATACGTTATACTTGATACGTCTATCTAGGTTAGTTCGTTTTGTGATTGAACTTGTCATTAACTTCGATCAAGCCTACCCTTAACATGTATAGCACTATAGGAGTAACGCACCGCCTGTGAACGTTGGGTTATGTTAAGAATCTTTTATTTGCGTGAACTTTGGTTTGACTTGTTTATCACATGCTAAATTTACGTTAATCTTGAATAACATAGTTTGCTATGTGGATTCGTTTAAACTTTTTTTATACTATATACTTAAAATTTGTGTACTCGCCAATGCTTTTGTGTTGAACTATGCTTTTAAAACATGTTGCAGGTTTATAATGATGTTGATGATGCACAGAACTTAGTAGGATGCCTAGAAACGCATTTAAACTTTAATACTTGTTGTATTGTAATTTATTTGTTTCGACTTGTTGTACTTTATTTCAAACAATGTAATTGATTCTTTTATGCAATGAAATGAAATTTATTCTTAACAACTTGTCACGTGTTAGCGTTATGTGTAAGGAGCAATCTCATTTTCGTCTCACTCCGATGTTTTCACCATCGGTTAGGGTGTGACATCATAGATATGAAAGTTTTTTTGCTCATAAGAAATACCCGATCTCAATCATCATAAATTCGTTTTGAGCGCATTGTTTGTGTATAAGAGAAAAACTGTACAACTAAGCTAAGTGTGCTTTGATAAAAACAATTCTATGTGATTAATGCCCTCCACAAAAGTCTCTGTTTAAGAGCCAAGTAGACAATAGTTGATTATACAAATACATCTTAGGAGAATCTCACATCTTTAAACCGTTTGAGAGATATGGGAAGGCCTTAAAGATAAATAGGACAATGAGAAAATATATAAGTTATATATGCATAAAAGTTAAAGAGAAAAATGCTCGGATAGTCCTTGTGGTTTGCCCATTTTTCACCTATAGTCCCTAACTTTCTAGAATTACACTTATAATCCCCAATATTTTGAATTTCTTTCCCAAATAGTCTCTGGCGTGGATGGGGGTTAGTTTTTGGTGTTAGGTGCGTGTGAAATGACAAAATTGCCCTTAATATTAAACAAAATAAATTAATTAAATACATATATATTATATATACTTGTGGGGCCCACCAACTATAAAAAAACAACCCCACCCCCACCCATTCTCTCTTTCTTTCTCTCTGCTTCTTCCTTCTCGTCTCTCTACACCTCCCTCTCTCACCTTCTCTCCATCGCCACCACCATCAATCTTCCCCACACACCATTGCAAGAACACCATTGCAAGGACACCTCCACTCGCAAACATCAACAGCACCACCACCATCAACCTTCCCCACACACCACTACAAGACTACCTCTATTCTCAAACATCAACTCCACCTCCACCATTAACCTTCCTAATGAGTGTCCAGCAGAAGCAGTAACTCCGTTTAAATATGGTCCTTTGTTTTGAGCTTTGCGAGAGTCTCCGGTGGCGAAATGCAGATCTGAACACGCATTTACTTTTGATTCTTTTCAAATCTAAGCGTCTACTTGCAATTCCGATTGGTTGCCGACGATTTAATCTGAATTAGTGGACGTTTGTTAAGTGATGGATTTGAATCAAAAATAGGATTTGCGAGTTGCAGGCTATTTTTCTTTCAGGATGTTAGGGTTTCAATGGCGGTTAGAGAGTAGATGATGAACATGGGGTGATTTGGTGTGGTTTTGATGAGTGAGTAGATGAATGTATGCAAAATCAATCAGATACACGAAAAATATAAGGTCATGTATTTATTGTATTTATTCTAATGCAGGGGATTGATGGAGGAGGAATTCAAGTGAGATTTCGGTGCCGGAGAGTAGGTAGCGATGATGGAAGAGGTGCGACGGTCAGTGTGGTTGAGGCAGTGATGATGATGGCGGCGGTGGTGGTTGTGGTAGTGGTGGTTACGGTGAAGTGGGGGGGGGGGTGGTGGTGGTGGTTGAAGGTGGAGATGGTGGTGGTGGTGTGGAATGGGGAAGATGAAGTGGGTGGTGGGTGGGTCTCACATATATTGTAAAATATTAATTATATTTCTTTTAACTTTTTAGTTATTAATTTGACAATAAGGGTGATTTTGCTATTTCACACTCACCTAACACCAAAAACTAACCCTCATCCGCGCCAGGGACTATCCAGGAACGAAATTGAAAAGCTGGGAACTATAGATGTAATTTTAGAAAGTTAGGAACTAAATGTGAAAAATTGACAAACCACAAAGACTATCCAGACAATTTTCTCAAACTTAAATGGATTTACTCACTTTTAGATTATATACTTCGAGATTGATAGTTCATGGGTATGCTAATTTAATTTGATGTTATTGAATATATAACCTTCAACCTTAAAGTTAATCACTAATATTATTTGATGTTTTTGAAAATGTGATTGTAGCATTATGTATTTCCATGCAGATTATAGTACGTACACATATTTCCTTTACAAAGATCTTGGAAAGTGGATGAGGAGCTTATGAACGACGTTCACAAAAACAAGATAGATAAACAAAGAGTCCAAATGCAAAGAACAAAACTGCCAGTTGGCATACTCAATCATCACCCATTTTCCCCCCTTATCATACACTGATAACTTTCTTTAGGCTGAAGGGACTACACGTGTCAACCATTTGTTCAATCTCACTTGGCATGATATTTCCATTTTAATTTTATATTTCAAGAAATTAAAATTCTATAAAGATCACCCATTCTTCTTTCTCGTTTTCTCGTCTTAAACTAACCATCTCCCTTACAACTTACAAGCCATGTCGGCCTTCGTCGGAAAGTATGCCGGTAATAATAATATGATTCATGTTTGTTCGTTTAATTTTCGTTGAATATCTATTTTTTTATCTGTTACTCGTATAGTTTATCACTACTTTTTGTTATCGGCAGTTTACTACTATCATTATTAGTTCCTTTTGTTTTATTGTTGCATTGATTCCGTTAGACACGTTTTATGGTATATGGATTACTATACACGTCAAAAATAATAATCTTTTGTAGTTTGGGGTCTCAGTGTTAGAAGCGTTTTATATGATTTATATATTCTGGGATAGAGGAAATGTTTGCCCTCATCCCTATTGGCGCAGGTTAGAGGGGGGGGGGGGGGGGGGGGGTTTCGCTCAGTAGTGTAATATATGTGGTTTTCGTATAGAATTTTTTGGGTATATATGTTTTCGACCCCGTTGGAAATCTCAAGCTTCGCCACTGCTCATCCCATCCTCCTCACTCTTGAGACCATACCAATTATAACTCTGCTATGAGTGAGATTTTCCGGTATATGTTTGTTTGGTTAAATGTTTGTACACGCACAACGATCATCTATAATGTAACAAATGATTTATATATCTTTGGTGTCATGCAGATGAGTTGATCAAGAATGCCAAGTACATCGCCACACCAGGCAAGGGTATATTAGCGGCTGACGAGAGCACCGGAACCATTGGAAAGCGTCTCTCGAGCATCAACGTTGAGAACATCGAGTCGAACCGCCAAGCTCTTCGCGAACTACTGTTCACCGCACCAAACGCGCTACCTTACCTCTCGGGTGTCATTCTTTTTGAAGAAACCCTATATCAAAAAACTGCTGATGGGAAACCTTTTGTTGATGTCCTCCTAGAGGCCAATGTCCTTCCAGGTATTAAGGTTGATAAGGGTGTGGTTGACCTAGCTGGCACCAACGGTGAGACCACCACACAAGGGTTTGATGGGCTCGGTGCCCGTTGTGCCGCCTTTTACAAGGCTGGTGCACGGTTCGCCAAGTGGCGAGCTGTGCTTAAGATTGGAGCGACTGAACCCTCCGAGCTTTCTATCCAACAGAACGCTCAGGGGTTGGCTCGCTACGCAATCATTTGTCAAGAGAATGGGCTTGTGCCCATAGTTGAGCCAGAGATATTGACCGATGGGAGCCATGATATCAAGAAATGTGCTTATGCATCCGAGATGGTGTTGGCGGCGGTTTACAAAGCGCTCAACGAGCAACATGTGCTTCTTGAAGGAACCCTCTTGAAACCGAATATGGTGACACCCGGATCTGATAGCCCTAAGGTAACTTGATCACCTATTCACCTTATGTCTAACATTTACACAAAGTTGAGTCTTGAGTCTTAACTCTTTAGTAATATAGCAAAACGAGTTTGGATTAAAAGGATAAATTTTTATTAAGCCAAAACACGATGGGCTTAACTAGGGTGTTCGTGGTTTGGTTTGGTTCGGTTGGTTTCGACAATAATTTTGAATCAACCACTAAATATGGTTTTGGTCCGAACCGGATGGGCCGCACTGGCTAGCTGGTTCTCATGGTTTTCAGGATTAGTGGTTCGGTTTTGTTGGTTTAGCGGTTTTAGACCAAAAAAAATTCAAAAACATATGAAAAATATAAGGACTGATCATGAATATACTATATATACATAATTTTTTTAACGGCAAATTTGGATTACTAACGGACCACTAAAGTATCAATAACCACACTATTAACCGGTAACTGTTAAAATCGATCCTTTAACCTTCCAAATAATTAGTGGACTAAATATAATTTAAAATCTCTATTGTTAAAATTATGATCTAATTTTTTAAATCAAACACATGAAATGCTTTAGCTAATTTTTGATTTGTTACATTAATTTTTTCCTTATAACTTGACACGTTAAAAACTTGATCTATTAACTGCATACCCATGTATCTATAGGTGTCTCGTCTAATACCATATTTCATTATTTAATTAACAGGTGACACCAGAAGAGATTGCTGAATATACCGTGACAACACTACGTAGGACAGTGCCAGCAGCGGTACCAGGAGTCGTGTTTTTGTCGGGTGGGCAAAGCGAGGAAGAGGCGACAGTGAACCTGAACGCGATGAACAAGCTGGATGTGTTGAAGCCATGGACACTATCATTCTCGTTTGGACGAGCATTGCAAGCGAGCACCCTGAAGACATGGGGCGGTAAGAAGGAGAACGTGGCAGCAGCGCAAGCCAACTTCTTGGCAAGGTGCAAAGCTAACTCCGAGGCGACTCTCGGGAAATACGGTGGAGATGGTGCCGGTGGTTTAGCCTCCGAGAGCTTGTATGTGAAAGGATACAAATACTAACTAAGCTACCCAAAAAGTAGTGAAAATAAATGTGGCATATTATCGTGTTATGTGCATTATATGTTCATATCCTTACATTACGATTCATACTTTGTAACTTCACTTTCTGTATTTATATATTGATATTTATTCATAGTTTGTGTTTTATGTTACAAAAAATATCATTGGTGGTAACATATTTAAGTAGGGCTGATTCTAAACACACACAAACCCCCCCCCCCCCCCCCCCCCTCCTGATTAACCCCCCCTTGTGAGAGGAAAACTGCCGGTCCCACGCAGGCCCCACCTGTAAGTATGTGAGAGGAGGGGGGTGTAAAAAGTAATTAGGGGGTGTAGAAAGTAGCACCCTTAGTAGTATTAGTTACCGATCACAGTAATATACCTTTACTTTATGTATAGGATGCTTGGAAAATGTAACGACTGCACCTTTGTGGAGTCTTGTGTATATCATATGCATATTAAATTTTGGAAATAGCTCTTGATCCTTGATGATATTGAAAATGTATCAAAGGTGAATAATTCTATTGTCAAACTAGCAATAGTAAAAAGGGTTTACATCAATATGGAAACAAACAAGGCTATTAACTAAGGCTATAAGGTGTGGTCATGACCCTGATAACCACCATGACCCTCCACGTTAGTGTTATGTCACACACCGTTAATCCACCATTCAAAACCAATACCCTAAGGCAGTGTTTGGTATGCAGTAATGAGAGAAGGAATAGAATGGATCATTACGTGATAATTAAGAAAGGGGTATTTGTTTGGTCAATGGAATGGAATCACCCATTCCACAAGCCATTTCATTCCCTCAAAATCATTTCATCAACTCCCTATGTTTTTTTTTTTTCATTTCATCACATCAAGCACCATTCATCACTAACACCACAACCCACCACCTTCGCCACCATCCACATCGTCGCCTCCACCCGCAACCCATCAACGCCTCCACCGCCACCCCGACACCCACCGCGGCCGCCGCCACCCACTCAAACTGTTTTGAGAAATTACGTTTGTCGTTTGAAACTGTTTACTAGTCACAAGACAATTGATCCTTTGATGGGACACATGTTTGTTTTTAACATTATTTTTTTCAAATGTCATTTTATGAATGCCACATATAATACTAAGATGCATGAATTATATTTTCTCAGATCATTGATGTTGCATCGAGTAATATTGGTTTTATATTTTTGGGAAATTTGTTTGTAATAATCTCACCTAAATCTTATTGGCCATTAATAATCCCACTTCAGAATATTCCCCCCACCAGTCCCACCTTTCACCTATTTTTCCTACAATAGTCCCCCGTTAAAAAAAACTTAACAGAGTTAAATTTTTTTCTAATTACAAACAGATTTTTTAGGGCTTTTGATTATAACGACAATACGAGTCCATTGATGTAAAACTTGCCTCGAAACAGTGCTCCAAACGATGAAAACGACGCTTCAATTCGGGTGTTTAAATTTCCAATTAATCAAAATCAAGTCACTTGGAACACCATTTCGAAGTAAGTTTTACATCAATGGACTCGTATCATCGTTCTGATCAAAAGCCCTAAAAAATCTGTTTGTAATTTGGAAAAAAACTTAACTCCGTTAAGTGTTTTTAACGGGGGACCATTGTAGGAAAAATATGTGAAATGTGGGACTGGTGGGAGGAATATTCTGAGGTAAGATTATTAATGGCCAATAAAGTCTAGTTAGGATTATTATAGGCCAATTTCCCTATATTTTTAGAGAATAAAATAAAGAGCAGAAGCCAATCGGGTATATCATAACCCAAAACACTCCGATACTAGTCATAAGACTGCTACTTTTATTTAAGGGCCAAACTATCTACACACTTGGTGTGTAGATAGTCACCTTTAAAAGGTGTTTTTTGTCTTTATATGTACACCATGCAGTGTCGAACTGTGGCTAAAACGCGGCGTTTTGATCAGGTTAACCAGACAAAGACTGACGGGTGTCTGACGGGTCTGTTAACCAGACCAAAACGCCGAGCTTTGGCAGCGTTTTGGTCCTGTCAACCAAACCGGGTGTCAGTCTTTTGTCTGGTTGACAGGACCAAAATGCGGCCAAAGCTCGGCGTTTTGGTCCGGTCAACAGACCCGTCAGACACCCGTCAGTCTTTTTCTGATTAACCGGACCAAAACGCCGCGTTTTGGCCACAGTTCGACACTGCAGAGTGTGCATATAAAGACAAAAAACACCTTTTTAGGTGTGTATATAGTGAGATGGGTGTGCCAATAGGTACACCCTTATTTAATTAACCACAACTTTTAACGGTAGGAGAAAAGTAAGGCATAAATTGCAATTATGTTATATCATATCAAATGACATATATGAAACTAGGTTATAACCCCGTGTATTACACGGGTTAAATAAATAAATTTTATATACTAAATAATAAAATAATATATATTTAAAAACCTCATTTATTGCATGGTTTGAATAAATGTAATTATTTATACCAAATAAAAAAAAGTATTATCTTTAAAACCATGTGTATTTCACGGTTTGAATAAATGTAATATTGTTTACTAAATAATAAAAAAAGTTATATCTTTAAAAACCCTCGTGTATTACACGGGATGAATAAATTTATTTTATATACCAAATAATAAGAAAATTATATTTAAAAAAACTAATGGATATACTCGGTACGCCATAGATGTGGTGATTACGGAGATGATTATTGAAAAGAAAATACAGTGATCAAACATGTTATTCAAAAAGTAAATAAGCAGCTATTTGAGTGATAGAATATAAATTATATTTAAACAAACTCGTAATAAATCTACTTTTATATATAAAGTACTATTGAAAGTTATATACAATTTATTTAAATATTATGTAATAAAATCAATATAATAATTTTTTTTGATAATGAAAATAAAAATAAATAATATATTATCACAAAGTTCGGTTTTGGTGATAAATAATTTGACTATTTAAAAATCTCTTAAATTAACAATTTAAATTTAAGGATAATATTTTATTAGAAAAAAATAGAAGTATTTTATTCGACATTTAAAGTAGAATACAATTTAGTATTAATTTTTTTATTTAGTTAATATAAGATAGCAAAAAAATATATGATTGAATAGTTGGGGTAAAAGAAAACTAAAAAGTGTAGCTATTATATAACACGTTAGGTAATATAAACAATGAAGAAAATATGATATAGAAAATCAAATAAATAATATTATAATGAGAAGTATACATTAAATTTAAACTAAATAATAATTATCTATAATTAAGTAGAAGAGATTAAACTAAATAATATTTAGTAGAAGAGTTATCTATAATTAATTAGAATAGAATAAACTAAATAATAATTATTCTTAAGAGATTAAACTAAATAATATTTAGTAGGAAGGTTATCTATAATCTATACTTTCTATAAAAGGAGATATCCCAATGACATAAAAAAAACTTATGTGGCAGCCATAGAGACTGTCCAACAATGCTTTTCTTATGTCATCAACAATGAGGTGGAAGCCATAGAGAGAGCATAGTGACATCATAAATTCAAACTACTGCCCCACTTTAAAATTTCAAAGGTCTGGCCCACATTCTTTCTTCAAACCACTGCCCCACATTCAAATTTCAAACCTCTGGTCCTCCCTCAAATTTCAAAGAACTGCCCACATACAAAAGGGCAAAGCTCTGCCCATCATTCAAAATTCAAAAACTCTGTCCACACTCAAAATTATGGCTCTAGATTCAAAATTCAAACCATCTAGATATATAATACTCTCTTCTTCAATCAATTACACACTCTCTCTCTATATTCACTTTCTCTTTCACTTTGAAGAATCGCAAATGAAATTAGGGCTTGCTGCAACCCAATTCTCTCACTTATTCACCAAATTTCAACCTCCAAATTTACCCTAATTCCATCGAGTACGCCACCATGTGCACAAAGGAGCCACCGTTCTCCACCACCGCCATTCCACCTCCTCACCGAAGACGACATTTCTCAACTCACCTGCGAAGATTGTCGCCGCTTCCTCAAACAAAAAGGTTTCGTTTTGTTTTGTATCATCCAACTTGAAATGAAAATTGTAATTGAAATGGAAATGGAAATCGAAATTGAATTTGTAAGTTTTGGATGATTTGTAGGGATAAGACGACCTTCGTGGAACAAATCACAGGCGAGTAGATGGAGGAACGACAAGAACATGGTGTAAGTTTACAGGACAGGGTTAGTTACTGTTACTTAAAGTCCACTGATATAACTTCTGTAGTTTTGTAGATATGTTCTTGTGATCGTTCTAGCTGAAGAATGTGCAAGACAAAACCTTTTTCTGATCCTTACCTCAAGGCTCTAAATGCACTTAAAGTTTCTCCAAATCACACATTTGTGTTTGAGGTATGAACTCAACTAATTTAAGCCTCAACTTTTATAATTTGGAAGAGTCAGAATGGGCTTCGCAAGTTTGTGTTGACCTGCATTTACGTTTTTCTGCACTTACATCTGGTAAAGGAAAGCCGCGGTATATAAGCTTACATCTGAACACAAACAAAAGGAGAAAAATGATTAAAATGAATCTGTCCATCATTTGATAGAGTTATCACATTATTAATTACTGTATGAGCATTACTCTAATGGCCCATTGACTGCACATAGTAGTCATTAATTTTTTATTGTTATTGTTAACTTTTTTGTTAAAGGGTTGCGCTAAAATGATATATATATATATATATATATGAGTTAATTATGATTTTCGTCCCTGTGGTTTGTCAAAAATCACTATTTCAGTCCATTAGTTTAAAAATTGCCATTTCAGTCCCTATGGTTTCACTTTCGTAACTATTTCAGTCCGCTCACTTAACACCGTCCATTTTACCGTTAAATTTTTAATCAAATGCCTAAAATACCCCTTCTGTTATAAAACTAGAAAAACAAACAATTTTTATAATAAAAAATAAAAACTTTTAACCTCTCAAAATTCACCACCAGTAAACACCTCCGTGAAAAACCATTTCCGACCACCTTCACACCTCCAAGTTCACCACCACCGGTAAACACCATCTTCGACCACCTTCACACCTCCTACCATCATGAACCACCACCTACCCACCGCTGCAACAACCTTTATCCATCTGCACCACATCCAACACCACAGTCGGCCCCACCGCCACCGCCTAATCGCCGGCAACAACCTAACCATCACAACACCACCCGACAACACCTAACCACCGCCGTATCTGTTTATCTTCTCCTATATTCAAAACCCCAAATTTTTTCTCTCTCTAACAACCTAAGCTCTACTGGATCCACGACTTAAAGAGACAACAATATCATTAAAGAGACAACAGTGTCTAAAACTTCCATAAAGAACAACCGCAAGACAGTTTTTGGCTTACAGGGACAACATCACCTTCTTGTCGGATTTAATCTGAAGTTCATCGGAGTTCCATAAGGCTAGGTCTTCAGTCCTAACCCACCGTTCAACACCAATATCAACAACAGCCTTCATCATCGTCCTCAGAGGTAAGATGATGGCAATGGTGTGATGGGGATGATGGTGGTGTATGGCGGAGGTGGGTGGCGTGGTGGTGGTGTGCGGCAGAGGTGGGTGGTGTGTGGCAGAGGTTAGTGGCGTGGTGGTGGTGTGCGGCGGAAGTGGGTGGCGTGGTAGTGGTGTGTGGCAGATGTGGGTGGCATGGTGGATGTGGGTGGTTGTGGTGGGTGGTAACAGGTTGAGGTAGGTGGTGGCAATAGTTTGTTGTGTTGTTCTGCAGAGAGAAAGGGAGATTAAGTATTGATGTTCAACAACAATTAACAATTTAGCCCCTCACTTTCATTGTTTGATAATTTGGCCCCTTATTTATTTATGTTTTAACTTTAAAAACAGGGGTATTATGGTCATTTCATATGTATCTAACAGAATAATTGGATGAGGTTAACAGAAGTGGACTGAAATAGTTACGAATGTGAAACCATAGGGACTGAAATGGCAATTTTTAAACTAATGGACCGAAATAGTGATTTTTAAAAAATCACGGGGATGAAAAACGTAATTAACTCTATATGTATATATATATAAACACGTGTACAGGTAAAGGTTCCTGTTATAGTGGCATGCTGTAAGTTGGATTTAAGGGATGAACAACATTCAGTTAGTTTGGAGTTGGTGATGTCTCCTATAATGCAACAGTTTAGGGAAATTAAAACCTGTATTGAATGATCAGCATACAAATATATTCAGGTAATATATTTTTTTTCCGGTTCTTAGCTTCTGTTTTCGGTATCAAGCTGTGTAAGAAATATAGACGACACATGTATTAGTTTCTGTTACCAAAATATAGGGATCCTAATAAACTTGGCCAACTATTTAAGTTGGAATGATAATGCTTATTGCGTATTTCCCTTTATTCATATATTAGATTAAAGCCAGTTCTACAAGAATTGATGTTTTGACCCGCTATCTATTTTGTATATGTTTCCATCTCCATAATATAAAATTGTAATAGTAAACTCTATGGCGGGACATCTTGTCACACCCCAACCGATGGCGGAAACATCGGGGCATGGCACTGAGTGAAACAGATTGTCCAGAAGTTTCCATAACAACTATATTTACCAAATATTTAAAGCAACACGTCCCATACCATGTCATAAGTGATAATATAATTATTACAGACAAAAATCTAGTCAAGTAGTTCTGTTCCGACAACTCAGATTTATACATAGATAGTTTATTTATTGGTTTCTAGGACCTCTTCCCAAGCTTCAATTTCATCACCAGCACAAAGAGCATCCTAGACCTTTCCTTGCCTCAATTTCACAGCAAGCTAAGCATATAAACAACTTAAGCACCTGTCACATACGTTAAGGTAAAAGTCAATACACATAGTGTAAAGGTGAGCATACAAGTTTGATAATAGCATATAGACTTTGAAAGCGTTACGCATAACCAGCACGTACACAGAGTGAAATGAGGCATGTTAGTTATCGACATGAACCTATCAATACCAATGATTGCGGGTTGACTACCCAAGGCAGTTCGCAATACATTCTCACCACTGTGAGCCATGTAGGTAATTGTCCTTAACAACCCCCGAGTGAACGGGTGCTGAGTCCAAACTAATAGTACTACCGTTGCTAAGGCAGGTAGACAGCATTCCATGTGTAAACATAACAAACAAGCATTCATTTAGTCACGTATACATGCGATAGCGGTTAGCGTTTAAAGTATTGCGTAGTGTGTTCGATGTGATTTGTATAAGTAACGTATGTAACACCCAAAAGTGCGTAAAGCAAAAAGGGATCGAGTATACTCACAGCGATGGATGGATTGAAGGGAGCGCTAGAGAGTATGGTTAGCCTAATCAGAACGATATCATAACGATAAGTGACGCGTAAAACGATGCAAATTACAAATGGTTCGGACAGTTGTTCGATCGGACAGCCAGTCGTGCGAGTGGCAGTCCGTTCGGACGGTCATCCGGTCGGATTACTGTTCAAGTGGATTGTTTTCTTCCTTTGGGAAGGATGTGTTTGTGTATGACGGCTCGACCTTTGAAGTTTTCGTTGTAGCATTTTGAAAACCTAGAAGTATCTCCACCTTTCAGGTCGATCGATCGAACGGCCGTTCGATCGGCGACAATCCGATAGGTTGGGTACTTCAGTGAGAACCATGTTCACAGTAGTTTGACACTCGATCGGGTGGTGGTCCGATAGGATGGCAAGCTTATGCATTGAACATGTTGAAAATTGTTCAAGTGTGGAAGTTTAAATGTTTCTTGATTCGAATGGCAATTCGATCGGATGGTAGTCCGATCGGTTAACAATTCGTTCAACATTAAGACTTCAAATGTTGGCAAAATGGTTAAGTGTGGGACCCAAGGTGCAAGTCGATCGGATTGGCCAGCCGTTCGGATTAGCTATTCGATCGGATAGTAGTCCGATCGGACGGCACTCCGTCCTGGTCGTCCTGTTCGTCTTACACTTGGTTGTTTTGATGGTTTGCCGTTTTATCGAGATGTCTTGACACCGTATTAAGCAACAGAAACCTTGTCAATACTTGGTACCCCTGATCGGACAGGAATCACCCAAATCCTGTCAGTTGACGGTTTGAGACAGTGTTTCATGTTTAACCCGAAATCGATAGTCTCGTGGATTGAATCCAGATCTTGAACCAACACAACCACTAGAATGAGTAGTAAGTCGGCACAAGCTCCGATTCTATCGGTTTTGAATGCATTGAGTGTAAAAGAGTTGAAAGAAAGTTAGAAAACCATCTTTCAATCCTTTTTCATGTGAATATGTTTAGATCTATGAAAGATCTCTGTTTCTTTATGTGGAAATCGGTTAGATCCAAGTTGTTCTTGGTGGATTGAGGCCAAAACATGTAGTTCTTCAAGAACACATGATGACGTCATCCTAGAACACCATGAATCTTGATGATTTCACGGTTAAAAGTTAAGATTTAAAAGATAGAAAGGTGTAGAAGTGCGTGTAGATTAAGGAAGTACAAGATTTAGGGCGAGATCTTACCGGAATTGCGAGAAATCGAAGGAAAAAGCGAGCAGGAGCCTTGGTCGGACGTCAGTTGCCAAAAGTAGAAAGAATGAAAGTGACAAGGGGTATTTATAGGGTTACCCAAAGTGGAAAGGAGTGGAGAGGGGCTGGTCGATCGGTTAGGCAGTCCGAACGAACAGCTGTCCGATCAAGCGGCTGCTCGATCGATCAGCTGGTCGATCGACTGGTCGCCTGGTCGATCAGTCACCTTGTTTGAGAGTTCGGTGCGACGAGTTTTGCCGTTTCGATTTCGATTGCGAGCGTTTCGATGCGATAGAGTTTCCTCGCCAAATTACTTTTAATCCCAACTACTATATCAACATACAAGCATCCTTATTTCGTGTTCGTTGAGCGTTTGCGATTCGATTGCGTTTCGATTGATTACCACATCATAACATAAATAAACATGCACAAGTAACACATAAGGCAGACACACACGTATAACAGTAACCAAAATGCGTAACTCGAGTTGCGAGTGCGATTGCGATAGCGATAAAGCGATTAAACATGCAATAAATAGCGCTTACTATGCGATTATTAATAGATACTCCACAGAATACAACTAAAGCGATAATAAGATAGACTAATTACAAGTCAAAGAAGTCAAAACAGGAATTGAGCAAGGAGAGACAGATCGCAATTAGCAATCTTTCCTTCCTTTGACTTCAATCTTGACTTTGACTTTGACTTCAGAAACACGGGGTGTTACAGCCTCCCCTAGTTGAGGGAATTTCGTCCCGAAATTAGGCCGAAGCCGTAACAAACAACTGCGGGTACTTCGCCTTCATGTCGCTTTCGAGTTCCCAAGTGAACTCTGCGCCTCGTTTGCCTTCCCATCGGACTTTCACAATAGGAATGCGCGAGCGTCTGAGCTGCTTGGTTTGGCGATCCATGATTTCGACAGGCCTCTCCAAGAAGTGTAGTGTTTCGTTTACTTGGAGGTCATCGAGAGGTACAATTAAATCATGCTCAGCCAGGCACTTTCGGAGGTTTGACACATGGAAAGTCGGGTGGACATTACTAAGTTCCTCCGGTAGTTCGAGTCTGTAGGAGACTTTTCTGATCCTTTCCAGAATCTTAAAAGGTCCAACATATCGAGGCGCTAGTTTCCCTTTCTTGCCGAATCTGACCACACCCTTCCAAGGTGATACCTTTAGGAGTACGTAGTCGCTAACGTCAAATTCAAGGGGCTTGCGTCGTCTATCGGCATAACTTTTCTGTTGACTTCGAGCTTTCAACAAGTTGTCTCGGATTTGGAGGACTTTGTCAGTCGTTTCTTGCAATAGCTCACGACCGGTTAATTGCGAGTGACCGATCTCGTGCCACACAATAGGCGATCGACATCTTCTTCCGTATAAAGCCTCGAATGGTGCCATTTGGATACTGGAATGATAACTGTTGTTGTACGAGAATTCGACTAACGGCAGGTATGCATACCAATTACCACCGAAATCTATGACACACGAACGGAGCATGTCTTCAAGAGTGCGGATCATTCTTTCAGTCTGACCGTCGGTTTGAGGGTGGAATGCGGTACTTAGGTTAAGTGTTGTACCGAGAGCCGCTTGAAACGTTTCCCACAGTCGCGAGGTAAACCGAGCATCACGGTCAGAGATGATGTCGCGAGGCGTCCCATGTCGATAAATGATCTCATTGGTGTAGATTCGGGCTACTCGTTCTACCTTGTAGTCTTCCCGTATTGGCAAAAAGTGAGCAGATTTAGTCAAACGGTCAACAACAACCCAGATACTGTCGTGACCTGATGACGTGTGCGGAAGCTTTGTTATGAAGTCCATAGCTATACTCTCCCACTTCCATATAGGGATTGGGGGTTGTTCGAGTAAGCCAGAGGGTCTTTGGTGTTTTGCCTTGACCCTTGCACAAGTCAGGCACTTCCCAACGTAGAGAGCAATATCTCTTTTCATGCCAGGCCACCAGTACTTGTAGCGAAGGTCCTGGTACATTTTGTCGGCACCAGGATGAATAGAATACCGGGATTTGTGGGCTTCGTTCATCAAAATCTGTAGCAAATCGGTCCGTTTAGGGATCCAAATTCAGTCCAGAAGGTGGAATATCCCATTCGACTTATTCACAAGCTGGGCTCCATAGTGGTATATCCTTTCCTTCTTCAGAGTGCGTTCGTTAAAACAAGCATGATGGGCTTCGCGGATGAGGGTCTCGAGGTCGTATTGGGCTTGGACATTACGAATGCTGAGCAAATAACTCCGTCTACTGAGAACGTCGGCAACGACATTTGCTTTGCCTGGATGATAATGAATCTCACAGTCGTAGTCGTTGAGAAGTTCTACCCATCGGCGTTGAGGCATATTAAGTTCTTTCTGATCAAAGATATGTTGTAGGCTCCTATGATCGGTGAAGATCGTACACTTGGTACCATACAGTTAGTGTCGCCAAATCTTTAACGCAAAAACAACCGCGCCTAGCTCGAGGTCATGGGTTGTATAGTTCTTCTCATGGATTTTGAGCTGACGAGATGCGTAAGCTATAACCTTGTCCCTTTGCATGAGAACACAACCAAGACCAAGGTTGGAAGCATCACAATAGACAATGAAGTCGTCGTTTCCGTCGGGCAATGTAAGAACAGGAGCATTGCAAAGCATGTGCTTGAGGGTTTGGAAAGCAGACTCTTGTTCAGTTCCCCAAACAAAAGGCTTGTCTTTATGCGTAAGAGCGGGAAGCGGCACAGCGATCTTTGAGAATCCTTCGATAAATCGTCGATAATAGCCCGCTAATCCGAGAAAAGAACAGACTTCAGACGGGTTCTTAGGTGTAATCCAACTCTTAACGGCTTCAATCTTCGCGGGATCGACGTGGATACCTTGACTATTTACAATGTGACCAAGGAATTGAACCTCCTCCAGCCAGAATTCGCACTTGGAGAACTTGGCATAGAGTCGATTCCCTTGGAGTAGCTCGAGAACCAAACGTAGATGCTGCGCATGTTCGGCTTTCGATTTGGAATAGATCAAGACATCGTCGATGAACACGATGATGAAACGGTCGAGATAAGGTTTACACACGCGATTCATCAGATCCATGAAAACCGTGGGTGCGTTGGTTAGACCAAAGGGCATAACAATGAATTCATAATGGCCATAACGGGTGCGAAACGCGGTTTTGGGTATATCCTCCTCTTGAATGCACAACTGGTGATAGCCTGAGCGTAGATCGATCTTCGAGAAACACGTAGCACCTTGTAGCTGATCAAACAAATCGTCAATGCGAGGCAAGGGATAGCGGTTCTTGATGGTTAGCTTATTCAATTCCCGATAGTCGATGCACATCCTGAACGACCCATCCTTCTTTTTGACGAAAAGGACTGGCGCGCCCCAAGGAGAGGTGCTCAGGCGAATGAAGCCTTTCTCAAGTAATTCCTGATGCTGGCTCGAGAGTTCACGCATTTCGGATGGTGCGAGCCGGTAAGGAGCTTTGGCAACAGGGTTGGCTCCAGGAATGAGGTCGATACGGAAGTCGATATCACGACTTGGCGGTAGGCCGGGAAGATCGTCAGGGAACACATTAGGAAATTCACGAACCACAGGAACGTCTTTCACTTCTGTCTTTCCTTTCTTTTCCTCCTCCGCTACTACAATGTTAGCCAAGAAAGCTCTGTATTCCTTGCGGAGATACTTGCTAGCTTGGACACATGACTTGAGTTTGAGACCCTTCGAAGCAGTTTCGCCATAAACACACAATAAATCACCATTCGCGAGCGAGAATTGAATCATCTTATCGAAGCACACAACTTCAGCATGGTTTTCGCGAAGAAAGTCCATTCCTACTATGACGTCAAAACTTCCGAGTTGCATCGGAATAAGGTCGATTGAGAAGATGTGATTGTTGAGCTCAAGAGTACAATCATGAAGAACTGAATTAACGGTGACAGTTCTTCCGGTAGCGACTTCAACATCGAACTTCGAGGTGAGTTGGGAGCGCTTATGACTAAGGAGCTTCTCGAATTCGAACGACACAAAGCAATTATCGGCTCCAGTATCAAACAAACATGAAGCATAAATACCACTCATAAGGAACGTACCATTGACCACATTGTTGTCAGCCTGGGCTTGGCGCACATTGATGTTGAAAGTTCTGGCGTGTGCGGCTTGTTGCTGCTGCTGAGGCTGTTGCTTCTGGGGCTCTTGTTTCACAGCCCTGTTCGGGCACATGTTTGCAAAATGGTTGGGATCACCACATGCGAAGCAGACTCGGGCGTTGACCGCGGGTGCCTGAGCTGCTTGCTGGCCTTGTGGGGCTGGGAGCAGAGCTTGATGAGCAGTGGCTTGAGCTGGTGCTTGGCGGGGACCAGTACGGCAGTTAGCAGTGAAGTGGTCGTACATATTGCAGTGAGCGCAGAAACGACAGGCGAGACCCACCGGGTGATGATAAGTGCATGTTGGGCAGGCAGGGTGGGGGCCTCTGTATGCGCGCTTTGCAGGCGGTGCATAGATTGCTGGAGCTGATCGGTGCTGAGACTGCTGCTGGGCCGGTACGGCTTGTAGTGGAGCAGCAGTGGTGGTGGCAGCACAGTTCTTGTTGCTGGAGCTGCTGTTGTTGTTCTTCTTCTTACGGCGTGAGGACTTTGACGATTGAGCGGTGGCGGTTTTGGCAGTTGGTGCGGTGGTGACTTGATGCAGGTTCTTCGAAGTTTTATCCCAAAAACCAGCTTTTACCCGCTTGTCGTTGATTTCGGCGGCAAGCAAGTAAGTTTCCTCGATCGTTGCTGTCTTTGCGGCATGCACAAAATCCACAACACAGTCGGGTAGAGCTCGGATGTATTTCTTGATTGCCATGTCAGACGTCTTCACTTGATCGGGACAGATGATGCTGAGCTTCTTAAAGCGAGCAGTCAGGGCAGCGTTGTCACCTTCCTTCTGCTTAATGTTCCAGAATTCGTCCTCCAGCTTTTGGCATTCATGGGGAGGACAGAACTCATCCATCATGATGGCCTTCAACTCTTCCCACGTCAGCTCATAAGCTGCATCGTTCCCGGGTTTGTTCCTCTCGGCCGTCCACCAGTCTAATGCGCGGGACTGGAAGACGCCGGTAGCATTTAGAGTGTGGAGATTTTCCGGACATCCACTCTGGCGCAGAGTGACTTCGATGGAATCGAACCATTGAAACATAGCTGTTGGGCCATCTTCTCCAGTGAATTCCTTCGGACCGCAAGCCTTGAACTGCTTGAAGCTGAAAGCATCTTAGTAGCAACTTTAGGAGCTTCGTGTCACACCCCAACCGATGGCGGAATCATCGGGGCGCGGCACTAGGCGAATCAGATTGCTCAAGAGAATCCATAACAACTATATTGCGATAATATTTAATACATTCGTTATCCCATACTAACAAATAATACAATCACATAAGTTATCACAGATTTCTTGTCCTCTCGAACAATACAAATCCGACAACCTAGATTTTAGTTGAGTTTCTAGACTTCCTAGCTTGATTTGACATAGTCTGCGATCTAACCTGCAACATACGTTAAAATAGTTTGTCAATACAAAAGTATTGGCGAGTATACAGGTTTGATAGTATAGCATAATAGATTAAAAGAGCTGCGAATTTCCACATGCATAAACGTAATACACGACATATATACTCACAAAACCGATACTACCAACTAAGTCCTCGATGCTCGAATGTACGATGGCATAACTAGACCCCGTCGGGCGCAATAGTACTATACTAGTCTTGGTGGGACGTCGCGAGTATAAGCCCTAGCACATATGTAACTAGCATCACGTATATCTATGCATAACAGTTATTCGCAAGTGATAGTTCGATTGATTGTATATTTCGTTTGATCAGTTCGATTTGTTAGAAACGTATGTTACACCCAAAATTCGATTAAAAGGGGGGGTCAAGTATACTCACAGTGCGTATTTAGCGAGATTACAACTTGATTGAGTCGGTTGCGAGTACGTCTGCAATGATCCTTGAAGAAATAGAGTAAACGATATACGGTTAAGCGAGATTATCTTGAAAAGTTGCTCATTTGGTTGAATTGGGCCTCATCCGTGCGGATTACAAGTGATCCGTGTGGGTTGCATGTGATCCGTGCGGATTACATGTGATCCGTGCGGATTGCATGTGATCCGTGCGGATTTCATGGGTCTTGTCCGGATGATAGGTCATTCGATCGAGCGAGGGTTGACTCATGCGGATTGTCATCCGTGCGGGCACGTGATCCGTGCGGTCGTGTGATCCGTGCGGTCGTGTGATCCGTGCGCACATGTCATCCGTGCGCACATGTGGTCCGTGCGGACATATGATCCGTGCGCACATGTCATCCGTGAGGACATGTGGTCCGTGCGCACAGGTCATCCGTGCGGACATGTGGTCCGTGCGGGTGACATTGTTGTGCGTGCGGATTGACATTGTCTGTTTCGCACTCCGGACACTGTTTTCGAGTGCTTAATGGGAGGAGTATGTTCGTTTTTACTAGGGTAGTGTAATTTCGCACTAACACTTGAAGTTCCGTCAATTCCGACTCATTCTAACGGCCGGGAATCACCCCGTTCCGTCAAATCTGACCGTTCATGGTGGTTCTTCATGGTTAACTCGAAATCGCACAGATTTAGGTGAGATTTGTCATGAAACACATGTGGAAATCACCTGGATCTGAGTCGTTTATAGTGAAATGAGACCCCAACTTGAACTTCATAAGAACTCTTGGTGACATCACCTCAAAACGCCTCAAATCCGTAGATTTCACGGTTAGAATTTGAGTTTTGAAAGATAGAATGATGTAGAATTGAGTGTAGATTGTAGAAGTACAAGTTTTAGGTTGAAATCTTACCGGAATTGCGAGGGAAATCGAGAGAAAAGGGTCTTGGAGCGCGTTTGGTTGAACAGGAGCTGTCACATCACTTAAACAGTGATGTGACATGGTATTTATAGGCCACAGAGGCGAAGAAGAGGAATCAGGCCCGGATAGCCCATCCGTGCGGATGGCTATCCGTGCGCATGTCCATCCGTCCGGATGGTCCATCCGTCCGGATAGACATCCTGACGCTTGGAATTTCCCGGTTTTGATCGTTTTTGACAGTTTTCGAAGCGTGTACATTCAAAATTAGTTTATATTATCAATATATTGTTATTATTATATTATTATATATATATATATCACTAAGGGTCGTATTTACGTATCCATAATCCAAAGTTTCGATAATTAACGGTCGGTTTCCGATTCGAGTATGCGATGATTATCGACGTTGCACGGCCATCAATAAGGGTAGTATAGGTCCTTTCTTGATGTCATCGTGAACGTTATTTCGTGTAGTGCCACAAAGACTGACGGGGTACCGTTTACTCGTATTGTCATCATCGTCATGACGACTGGAGCTACAGCACTCACCCGAGGGTCCTTGTTAGCGTTAATTGTTTACGTTCGACACATCACGGCCACTGAGGAGGGTAGAATAGGTCCTCACTCAATGCCCCCGTGAGTGTTAGTGTGATAATAGTGTAGTATAGTGATATTGTATTTCGAAAAATATGCGATTATCCTTCGAATAGCGATATATACGATATGGTTACATTATGATCCGAATCTCTGGTGCTAGGCGTAACGAGTATAACGAGTAGTAACAACGCACAAAAGTGATCCGTGTGGGTTGCATGTGATCCGTGCGGATTACATGTGATCCGTGCGGATTGCATGTGATCCGTGCGGATTTCATGGGTCTTGTCCGGATGATAGGTCATTCGATCGAGCGAGGGTTGACTCATGCGGATTGTCATCCGTGCGGGCACGTGATCCGTGCGGTCGTGTGATCCGTGCGGTCGTGTGATCCGTGCGCACATGTGATCCGTGCGCACATGTCATCCGTGCGGACATGTGGTCCGTGCGCACAGGTCATCCGTGCGGACATGTGGTCCGTGCGGGTGACATTGTTGTGCGTGCGGATTGACATTGTCTGTTTCGCACTCCGGACACTGTTTTCGAGTGCTTAATGGGAGGAGTATGTTCGTTTTTACTAGGGTAGTGTAATTTCGCACTAACACTTGAAGTTCCGTCAATTCCGACTCATTCTAACGGCCGGGAATCACCCCGTTCCGTCAAATCTGACCGTTCATGGTGGTTCTTCATGGTTAACTCGAAATCGCACAGATTTAGGTGAGATTTGTCATGAAACACATGTGGAAATCACCTGGATCTGAGTCGTTTATAGTGAAATGAGACCCCAACTTGAACTTCATAAGAACTCTTGGTGACATCACCTCAAAACGCCTCAAATCCGTAGATTTCACGGTTAGAATTTGAGTTTTGAAAGATAGAATGATGTAGAATTGAGTGTAGATTGTAGAAGTACAAGTTTTAGGTTGAAATCTTACCGGAATCGCGAGGGAAATCGAGAGAAAAGGGTCTTGGAGCGCGTTTGGTTGAACAGGAGCTGTCACATCACTTGAACAGTGATGTGACATGGTATTTATAGGCCACAGAGGCGAAGAAGAGGAATCAGGCCCGGATAGCCCATCCGTGCGGATGGCCCATGCGTGCGGATGGCCATCCGTGCGCATGTCCATCCGTCCGGATGGTCCATCCATCCGGATAGACATCCTGACGCTTGGAATTTCCCGGTTTTGATCGTTTTTGACAGTTTTCGAAGCGTGTACATTCAAAATTAGTTTATATTATCAATATATTGTTATTATTATATTATTATATATATATATATATCACTAAGGGTCGTATTTACGTATCCATAATCCAAAGTTTCGATAATTAACGGTCGGTTTCCGATTCGAGTATGCGATGATTATCGACGTTGCACGGCCATCAATAAGGGTAGTATAGGTCCTTTCTTGATGTCATCGTGAACGTTATTTCGTGTAGTGCCACAAAGACTGACGGGGTACCGTTTACTCGTATTGTCATCATCGTCATGACGACTGGAGCTACAGCACTCACCCGAGGGTCCTTGTTAGCGTTAATTGTTTACGTTCGACACATCACGGCCACTGAGGAGGGTAGAATAGGTCCTCACTCAATGCCCCCGTGAGTGTTAGTGTGATAATAGTGTAGTATAGTGATATTGTATTTCGAAAAATATGCGATTATCCTTCGAATAGCGATATATACGATATGGTTACATTATGATCCGAATCTCTGGTGCTAGGCGTAACGAGTATAACGAGTAGTAACAACGCACAAAAGTGCGGGTTGTTACAGTCTCCCCTACTTTAGGAAATTTCGTCCCGAAATTAATCCAATAGGTAGACTTCTAAGAGTTGATCTTGTATAAGTAGCGATACAGCGAGTGGGTTGACCATAAGTTGACAGCGAGAACGTTTCGAATAAGAGAGATCGACTGCGATAGTGAGAAGGCGACGTAAAGACGAATGTATTAATCCCACGAGTTGGCATTCCAAGGTACCTTGTCTTGTGTAGAATTCGCTAGTTCGATGCGATTGTAATTCGAAAGGCTTCTCATAACGTAGAGTTAACTGAGTCGATCGTTAATCAACGTTACAAGAGGCGTTCTTTTTAGATATTAAGGGAGATTTAGGAAAAAAAAATCTTTGAAAATTTTCCTTTTTAACGTGCAGTCAACGGAGTCGATGTTAACCGAGGTTGCAAGGAAGTTTGAGTTTTAAAACATTTTAAGGAATTCGAAGATGAGAACCAGGGTTACGAAAACTCTCCTATGACACAGGTTCAAGCGGAATTCGATGTCGAACCAATGTCCAAAGAAGGATTTTGTTTTTGATCTTGAAAAGGTTTTAAGGAAAAATTGGACTCATGAAGCTCCCTTCGAACATGGAGTTAAGCTGATTCGATGTTACCTCCACATTGTGAGGAATTTCACTTGTTCCATGGTTTTAATAAAAGTTTTATAAAAATCAGTTTTAGCCTTTTTGAAAAGGATGGTTTAGCATCAAGCCCCACTTGGCACCTTCCCACGGAAGTTCATTAATATGTTTAAAACACTTATATATAGGAAGTACCAGCAGCGTATCCACCATGCTTTGCCCATATTACTTCCGTTTCGTGAGGCAGTGTCAGGTGTGCTGATATGACTCGGGTAGAATTGCGTTTACTTGGTCCGATCGATAAAAAGTCGGACCGAGCATAAGATAGGATTTGAATAGATTAATCCAGCGAGTTGATAAGCAAGAAGCATTTAGCGCGTTTTCGATTAGATTCCACATTAAACCCACATGGCACGTTTTCACGAGAGTTTGCTAACATGGCGAAACACCATGCTTCGCCAGGTTAGTTTCGCCTCGTGAAGCGGTGTCATGTGTACTAATACCACATAGACTGCAATGAACACCAAGCGAGTGATAAGCGGTACGAGAATAAGCGGTAGACTATACACGATAGGCGATCAGCGATTAGGCGAAATAGCACAACACATTACCAGTAATGACGACGACAATAAACGAATTACGATATGCGGCAGTTGTTGCGTTGCAAGCGATGGAGGTATGCGCGTTTTATGCGGTTCGATTCGATTGATTAACACCACAGAGTTTAACTAACATTAGACCCCACATGGCCTTTTTCCACGAAAGGTCGCTGATATGACTAAAACACCCTGCTTTAACCATGTGAGCTTTCTCTCGTGAAGCGAGGTCATGCGTGCTAACTTAACATGAATATCACAGATAACGGTAGGCGATAGCGATAGATTGATACACAGCAAATGATATAGGCTCACGTGGTAAGCGATAGAGGTTGCGAGATACACATGATAGACGATTACGGTTTGTCGAGTTCGAGTCTTGTTTCGAATGAGCTTAACGTTACGTTGCGACGCATCACGGTTATCGAGGAGGGTAGAATAGGTCCTCACCCGATAATATTGTGAGCGTTAGTGTGTTTGATGAGATTGCTTGCTATAGACTTACGACCAGTCTTGCGTTGATGCAATTGTCCTGCGAGGTAGACTCCCCAGAGTCCATCGATGAGGCGATTGCTTCACGTTTGCAGACTTACGACAAGTCTTGCGATGATGCAATTTCGGTTGTTACGCCTTGCGATTGAGTGTAGTGTGTTGAAAATAATCACAATAGTATAATAGGTCTAATAACGTTCAACTCCACGTGGCACTTTCTTCACGGAATTGTGGTAGTATGATAAGGCATTCCTCGCCCGACCCCTACTACTTTCATCCCGTGTTTTGGTGTCACCTTTTGTCAAAACGCTATGGCACCTTAGAATTCACTACGATCTCCGTGCACTGAACCAAATAATCCCGTGTGCACCCGTAATTACTTGTTCCTTGCACGTTTATCGTACCTCGTTCTAAGAGTGTAGTGAGGGTAAAAACACATTATTTCGTGATATAGTATATAGTATATGTGTGTGAATCTAGTCTAAGTGCGACGATTAGAGCGGGAGAGAAACGAAAACGAGGGTTAATGTTACATTTAGTGGTAACTTCGAATAAGAGAGTGGGTTCAAAACTTAGAAATTAGCGTCGAGGATCGTATCATTACAACTTTATCCCACGCTTGCTAGATGTCTGATGCTTGAAGCCTTTTGCTGGAGCTGTTGTTGTTGTACTCAAGTTCACGGTTCGATGCGGCAGTTGCGGGTGAAGTGACCGTAACGGTTGCAGTTATTGCAATAGCGACAGTCAGCCCCAACTGGATGATGATAGGTACACGAGTAACACTGAGGATGAGCTCCAGTGTAGGCTCGTTTTTGAAACATCGGAACTGTTCGAAGAGGTTCCGGTTGCAGCAGTTCGGTTGTTGATGAGCTCGGGCTTGAAGTCTTTCGCTTGCGGCTGGGTTTGTTGGTTTCTTGCGAAGAAGTGTCGTCGTCGGAGGATTCATCCGAAGACTCGCTTGCGGAGTCTTTGGCTGATTTGTCGGAAGATCCGTTGGCAGATTTGTCAGAAGAATCGGTAGCAGATTCGTCCGAGGAATCGTTAGCAGATCCGTCAGAAGAATCGTTAGCTGATTCATCAGAAGAATCGCCAGTAGATTTGTCGGAAGATTCGTCAGTAGACTCATCAGAAGATTCGTCAACATGTTCGCCTGAAGGATTACTGGCGATTGCTTGATGAGCTTGTTTGACAGGATTCTTTGAGAATACTCCTTCCATGAGTCGTTTATTGTTGATTTCTGCGGCTAAGCGGTAGGTTTCTTCGATGGTAGCAGGTCTTGCAGCTTCGACAAAATCACCCACACACTCAGGTAAGCCACGAATGTACTTTGCATGTCAAGGTTAGGCCTCATCCGTGCGGATTACAAGTGATCCGTGTGGGTTGCATGTGATCCGTGCGGATTACATGTGATCCGTGCGGATTGCATGTGATCCGTGCGGATTTCATGGGTCTTGTCCGGATGATAGGTCATTCGATCGAGCGAGGGTTGACTCATGCGGATTGTCATCCGTGCGGGCACGTGATCCGTGCGGTCGTGTGATCCGTGCGGTCGTGTGATCCGTGCGCACATGTGATCCGTGCGCACATGTCATCCGTGCGGACATGTGGTCCGTGCGCACAGGTCATCCGTGCGGACATGTGGTCCGTGCGGGTGACATTGTTGTGCGTGCGGATTGACATTGTCTGTTTCGCACTCCGGACACTGTTTTCGAGTGCTTAATGGGAGGAGTATGTTCGTTTTTACTAGGGTAGTGTAATTTCGCACTAACACTTGAAGTTCCGTCAATTCCGACTCATTCTAACGGCCGGGAATCACCCCGTTCCGTCAAATCTGACCGTTCATGGTGGTTCTTCATGGTTAACTCGAAATCGCACAGATTTAGGTGAGATTTGTCATGAAACACATGTGGAAATCACCTGGATCTGAGTCGTTTATAGTGAAATGAGACCCCAACTTGAACTTCATAAGAACTCTTGGTGACATCACCTCAAAACGCCTCAAATCCGTAGATTTCACGGTTAGAATTTGAGTTTTGAAAGATAGAATGATGTAGAATTGAGTGTAGATTGTAGAAGTACAAGTTTTAGGTTGAAATCTTACCGGAATTGCGAGGGAAATCGAGAGAAAAGGGTCTTGGAGCGCGTTTGGTTGAACAGGAGCTGTCACATCACTTAAACAGTGATGTGACATGGTATTTATAGGCCACAGAGGCGAAGAAGAGGAATCAGGCCCGGATAGCCCATCCGTGCGGATGGCTATCCGTGCGCATGTCCATCCGTCCGGATGGTCCATCCGTCCGGATAGACATCCTGACGCTTGGAATTTCCCGGTTTTGATCGTTTTTGACAGTTTTCGAAGCGTGTACATTCAAAATTAGTTTATATTATCAATATATTGTTATTATTATATTATTATATATATATATATCACTAAGGGTCGTATTTACGTATCCATAATCCAAAGTTTCGATAATTAACGGTCGGTTTCCGATTCGAGTATGCGATGATTATCGACGTTGCACGGCCATCAATAAGGGTAGTATAGGTCCTTTCTTGATGTCATCGTGAACGTTATTTCGTGTAGTGCCACAAAGACTGACGGGGTACCGTTTACTCGTATTGTCATCATCGTCATGACGACTGGAGCTACAGCACTCACCCGAGGGTCCTTGTTAGCGTTAATTGTTTACGTTCGACACATCACGGCCACTGAGGAGGGTAGAATAGGTCCTCACTCAATGCCCCCGTGAGTGTTAGTGTGATAATAGTGTAGTATAGTGATATTGTATTTCGAAAAATATGCGATTATCCTTCGAATAGCGATATATACGATATGGTTACATTATGATCCGAATCTCTGGTGCTAGGCGTAACGAGTATAACGAGTAGTAACAACGCACAAAAGTGCGGGTTGTTACAGTCTCCCCTACTTTAGGAAATTTCGTCCCGAAATTAATCCAATAGGTAGACTTCTAAGAGTTGATCTTGTATAAGTAGCGATACAGCGAGTGGGTTGACCATAAGTTGACAGCGAGAACGTTTCGAATAAGAGAGATCGACTGCGATAGTGAGAAGGCGACGTAAAGACGAATGTATTAATCCCACGAGTTGGCATTCCAAGGTACCTTGTCTTGTGTAGAATTCGCTAGTTCGATGCGATTGTAATTCGAAAGGCTTCTCATAACGTAGAGTTAACTGAGTCGATCGTTAATCAACGTTACAAGAGGCGTTCTTTTTAGATATTAAGGGAGATTTAGGAAAAAAAAATCTTTGAAAATTTTCCTTTTTAACGTGCAGTCAACGGAGTCGATGTTAACCGAGGTTGCAAGGAAGTTTGAGTTTTAAAACATTTTAAGGAATTCGAAGATGAGAACCAGGGTTACGAAAACTCTCCTATGACACAGGTTCAAGCGGAATTCGATGTCGAACCAATGTCCAAAGAAGGATTTTGTTTTTGATCTTGAAAAGGTTTTAAGGAAAAATTGGACTCATGAAGCTCCCTTCGAACATGGAGTTAAGCTGATTCGATGTTACCTCCACATTGTGAGGAATTTCACTTGTTCCATGGTTTTAATAAAAGTTTTATAAAAATCAGTTTTAGCCTTTTTGAAAAGGATGGTTTAGCATCAAGCCCCACTTGGCACCTTCCCACGGAAGTTCATTAATATGTTTAAAACACTTATATATAGGAAGTACCAGCAGCGTATCCACCATGCTTTGCCCATATTACTTCCGTTTCGTGAGGCAGTGTCAGGTGTGCTGATATGACTCGGGTAGAATTGCGTTTACTTGGTCCGATCGATAAAAAGTCGGACCGAGCATAAGATAGGATTTGAATAGATTAATCCAGCGAGTTGATAAGCAAGAAGCATTTAGCGCGTTTTCGATTAGATTCCACATTAAACCCACATGGCACGTTTTCACGAGAGTTTGCTAACATGGCGAAACACCATGCTTCGCCAGGTTAGTTTCGCCTCGTGAAGCGGTGTCATGTGTACTAATACCACATAGACTGCAATGAACACCAAGCGAGTGATAAGCGGTACGAGAATAAGCGGTAGACTATACACGATAGGCGATCAGCGATTAGGCGAAATAGCACAACACATTACCAGTAATGACGACGACAATAAACGAATTACGATATGCGGCAGTTGTTGCGTTGCAAGCGATGGAGGTATGCGCGTTTTATGCGGTTCGATTCGATTGATTAACACCACAGAGTTTAACTAACATTAGACCCCACATGGCCTTTTTCCACGAAAGGTCGCTGATATGACTAAAACACCCTGCTTTAACCATGTGAGCTTTCTCTCGTGAAGCGAGGTCATGCGTGCTAACTTAACATGAATATCACAGATAACGGTAGGCGATAGCGATAGATTGATACACAGCAAATGATATAGGCTCACGTGGTAAGCGATAGAGGTTGCGAGATACACATGATAGACGATTACGGTTTGTCGAGTTCGAGTCTTGTTTCGAATGAGCTTAACGTTACGTTGCGACGCATCACGGTTATCGAGGAGGGTAGAATAGGTCCTCACCCGATAATATTGTGAGCGTTAGTGTGTTTGATGAGATTGCTTGCTATAGACTTACGACCAGTCTTGCGTTGATGCAATTGTCCTGCGAGGTAGACTCCCCAGAGTCCATCGATGAGGCGATTGCTTCACGTTTGCAGACTTACGACAAGTCTTGCGATGATGCAATTTCGGTTGTTACGCCTTGCGATTGAGTGTAGTGTGTTGAAAATAATCACAATAGTATAATAGGTCTAATAACGTTCAACTCCACGTGGCACTTTCTTCACGGAATTGTGGTAGTATGATAAGGCATTCCTCGCCCGACCCCTACTACTTTCATCCCGTGTTTTGGTGTCACCTTTTGTCAAAACGCTATGGCACCTTAGAATTCACTACGATCTCCGTGCACTGAACCAAATAATCCCGTGTGCACCCGTAATTACTTGTTCCTTGCACGTTTATCGTACCTCGTTCTAAGAGTGTAGTGAGGGTAAAAACACATTATTTCGTGATATAGTATATAGTATATGTGTGTGAATCTAGTCTAAGTGCGACGATTAGAGCGGGAGAGAAACGAAAACGAGGGTTAATGTTACATTTAGTGGTAACTTCGAATAAGAGAGTGGGTTCAAAACTTAGAAATTAGCGTCGAGGATCGTATCATTACAACTTTATCCCACGCTTGCTAGATGTCTGATGCTTGAAGCCTTTTGCTGGAGCTGTTGTTGTTGTACTCAAGTTCACGGTTCGATGCGGCAGTTGCGGGTGAAGTGACCGTAACGGTTGCAGTTATTGCAATAGCGACAGTCAGCCCCAACTGGATGATGATAGGTACACGAGTAACACTGAGGATGAGCTCCAGTGTAGGCTCGTTTTTGAAACATCGGAACTGTTCGAAGAGGTTCCGGTTGCAGCAGTTCGGTTGTTGATGAGCTCGGGCTTGAAGTCTTTCGCTTGCGGCTGGGTTTGTTGGTTTCTTGCGAAGAAGTGTCGTCGTCGGAGGATTCATCCGAAGACTCGCTTGCGGAGTCTTTGGCTGATTTGTCGGAAGATCCGTTGGCAGATTTGTCAGAAGAATCGGTAGCAGATTCGTCCGAGGAATCGTTAGCAGATCCGTCAGAAGAATCGTTAGCTGATTCATCAGAAGAATCGCCAGTAGATTTGTCGGAAGATTCGTCAGTAGACTCATCAGAAGATTCGTCAACATGTTCGCCTGAAGGATTACTGGCGATTGCTTGATGAGCTTGTTTGACAGGATTCTTTGAGAATACTCCTTCCATGAGTCGTTTATTGTTGATTTCTGCGGCTAAGCGGTAGGTTTCTTCGATGGTAGCAGGTCTTGCAGCTTCGACAAAATCACCCACACACTCAGGTAAGCCACGAATGTACTTTGCGATGGCCTTCCCCGGAGTGTTGACTTGGCTTGGGCAGATTATGCTAAGCTGTTTGAACCTTGCGGTGTAGCCAGCATTGCCACCTTCGGTTTGCTTGATTTCCCAAAATTCGTTTTCCAGCTTCTGAATCTCGTGAGGAGGACAGTACTCTTTCTCCATGAGCTCTTTCAGCTCATTCCAAGAGAGAGCGTAAGCTGCGGAGATCCCACGTTTGTTACGTTCGGCGGTCCACCAGTCGAGTGCTCGCGATTGAAATACTCCGGTGGTGCAAGTAGTACGAAGATTATCGGGACACCCACTTTGACGAAGGGTAACTTCGATAGAATCGAACCACTGGAGTAGTTGAGTCGCACCTCCTTCACCCGTGAACTCCATCGGGTCACAGGCTTTGAAGTGCTTATAGAGAAAAGTAGATTGCGGCTCTCCTGTCTTAACGTCTTCCGGAGCTCGAGAGTGACTGAGAGAGTGCCCTCGAGCGGCAATTTGAGAACTAAGCTTACTCACTTCCTTAATCACAAGTGAAGCAATTCTCTTCTCGGCGCTTCGTTTGGCTTTCCTCCTAGCTACTCGCCTCGAGGTAGAGTTGTTGGAAGGCATCTAGACAGGAAGAAACTTGGAGTGAGATTCGATCATAATGATTTTTGAGTTTTGCGTTGCGATTTAGCGCGTCCAAAACTTGGTGCGATAGTATAGTAGTAATACGAATCACATAGGAGCCACATAGGAAACACGAAATTCCTAAGTTCTCACACAATGACTTGTTTGTTTATACGTATTTATATATATATTTATATAGATGTAATTTGTAATCATACATATACAGGTCGACTTAGAATAAGCGAGGTCGCGTTGAAATGAGAAAACGAGAGCGAATGCGATAGATTATGCATTAGCTTTGTTGCGAACATTCGGATTTCGTTTTAGATTGCGACGGCTTGTAGTGGAGCAGCAGTGGTGGTGGCAGCACAGTTCTTGTTGCTGGAGCTGCTGTTGTTGTTCTTCTTCTTACGGCGTGAGGACTTTGACGATTGAGCGGTGGCGGTTTTGGCAGTTGGTGCGGTGGTGACTTGATGCAGGTTCTTCGAAGTTTTATCCCAAAAACCAGCTTTTACCCGCTTGTCGTTGATTTCGGCGGCAAGCAAGTAAGTTTCCTCGATCGTTGCTGTCTTTGCGGCATGCACAAAATCCACAACACAGTCGGGTAGAGCTCGGATGTATTTCTTGATTGCCATGTCAGACGTCTTCACTTGATCGGGACAGATGATGCTGAGCTTCTTAAAGCGAGCAGTCAGGGCAGCGTTGTCACCTTCCTTCTGCTTAATGTTCCAGAATTCGTCCTCCAGCTTTTGGCATTCATGGGGAGGACAGAACTCATCCATCATGATGGCCTTCAACTCTTCCCACGTCAGCTCATAAGCTGCATCGTTCCCGGGTTTGTTCCTCTCGGCCGTCCACCAGTCTAATGCGCGGGACTGGAAGACGCCGGTAGCATTTAGAGTGTGGAGATTTTCCGGACATCCACTCTGGCGCAGAGTGACTTCGATGGAATCGAACCATTGAAACATAGCTGTTGGGCCATCTTCTCCAGTGAATTCCTTCGGACCGCAAGCCTTGAACTGCTTGAAGCTGAAAGCATCTTAGTAGCAACTTTAGGAGCTTCGTGTCACACCCCAACCGATGGCGGAATCATCGGGGCGCGGCACTAGGCGAATCAGATTGCTCAAGAGAATCCATAACAACTATATTGCGATAATATTTAATACATTCGTTATCCCATACTAACAAATAATACAATCACATAAGTTATCACAGATTTCTTGTCCTCTCGAACAATACAAATCCGACAACCTAGATTTTATTTGAGTTTCTAGACTTCCTAGCTTGATTTGACATAGTCTGCGATCTAACCTGCAACATACGTTAAAATAGTTTGTCAATACAAAAGTATTGGCGAGTATACAGGTTTGATAGTATAGCATAATAGATTAAAAGAGCTGCGAATTTCCACATGCATAAACGTAATACACGACATATATACTCACAAAACCGATACTACCAACTAAGTCCTCGATGCTCGAATGTACGATGGCATAACTAGACCCCGTCGGGCGCAATAGTACTATACTAGTCTTGGTGGGACGTCGCGAGTATAAGCCCTAGCACATATGTAACTAGCATCACGTATATCTATGCATAACAGTTATTCGCAAGTGATAGTTCGATTGATTGTATATTTCGTTTGATCAGTTCGATTTGTTAGAAACGTATGTTACACCCAAAATTCGATTAAAAGGGGGGGTCAAGTATACTCACAGTGCGTATTTAGCGAGATTACAACTTGATTGAGTCGGTTGCGAGTACGTCTGCAATGATCCTTGAAGAAATAGAGTAAACGATATACGGTTAAGCGAGA
Source organism: Helianthus tuberosus (assembly GCA_030545235.1). Lineage (NCBI taxonomy): Eukaryota > Viridiplantae > Streptophyta > Magnoliopsida > Asterales > Asteraceae > Helianthus > Helianthus tuberosus. Next base: position 56,192,049 of record CM060411.1, on the reverse strand, counting down.
TTATCTTGAAAAGTTGCTCATTTGGTTGAATTGGGCCTCATCCGTGCGGATTACAAGTGATCCGTGTGGGTTGCATGTGATCCGTGCGGATTACATGTGATCCGTGCGGATTGCATGTGATCCGTGCGGATTTCATGGGTCTTGTCCGGATGATAGGTCATTCGATCGAGCGAGGGTTGACTCATGCGGATTGTCATCCGTGCGGGCACGTGATCCGTGCGGTCGTGTGATCCGTGCGGTCGTGTGATCCGTGCGCACATGTCATCCGTGCGCACATGTGGTCCGTGCGGACATATGATCCGTGCGCACATGTCATCCGTGAGGACATGTGGTCCGTGCGCACAGGTCATCCGTGCGGACATGTGGTCCGTGCGGGTGACATTGTTGTGCGTGCGGATTGACATTGTCTGTTTCGCACTCCGGACACTGTTTTCGAGTGCTTAATGGGAGGAGTATGTTCGTTTTTACTAGGGTAGTGTAATTTCGCACTAACACTTGAAGTTCCGTCAATTCCGACTCATTCTAACGGCCGGGAATCACCCCGTTCCGTCAAATCTGACCGTTCATGGTGGTTCTTCATGGTTAACTCGAAATCGCACAGATTTAGGTGAGATTTGTCATGAAACACATGTGGAAATCACCTGGATCTGAGTCGTTTATAGTGAAATGAGACCCCAACTTGAACTTCATAAGAACTCTTGGTGACATCACCTCAAAACGCCTCAAATCCGTAGATTTCACGGTTAGAATTTGAGTTTTGAAAGATAGAATGATGTAGAATTGAGTGTAGATTGTAGAAGTACAAGTTTTAGGTTGAAATCTTACCGGAATTGCGAGGGAAATCGAGAGAAAAGGGTCTTGGAGCGCGTTTGGTTGAACAGGAGCTGTCACATCACTTAAACAGTGATGTGACATGGTATTTATAGGCCACAGAGGCGAAGAAGAGGAATCAGGCCCGGATAGCCCATCCGTGCGGATGGCTATCCGTGCGCATGTCCATCCGTCCGGATGGTCCATCCGTCCGGATAGACATCCTGACGCTTGGAATTTCCCGGTTTTGATCGTTTTTGACAGTTTTCGAAGCGTGTACATTCAAAATTAGTTTATATTATCAATATATTGTTATTATTATATTATTATATATATATATATCACTAAGGGTCGTATTTACGTATCCATAATCCAAAGTTTCGATAATTAACGGTCGGTTTCCGATTCGAGTATGCGATGATTATCGACGTTGCACGGCCATCAATAAGGGTAGTATAGGTCCTTTCTTGATGTCATCGTGAACGTTATTTCGTGTAGTGCCACAAAGACTGACGGGGTACCGTTTACTCGTATTGTCATCATCGTCATGACGACTGGAGCTACAGCACTCACCCGAGGGTCCTTGTTAGCGTTAATTGTTTACGTTCGACACATCACGGCCACTGAGGAGGGTAGAATAGGTCCTCACTCAATGCCCCCGTGAGTGTTAGTGTGATAATAATGTAGTATAGTGATATTGTATTTCGAAAAATATGCGATTATCCTTCGAATAGCGATATATACGATATGGTTACATTATGATCCGAATCTCTGGTGCTAGGCGTAACGAGTATAACGAGTAGTAACAACGCACAAAAGTGCGGGTTGTTACACTTCGGTTCTGGACTCCTCAGACGATTTGCTAACATTGTCATAAATTTCGCTCACAATCTGAGGCACAACCTTTGCCACTTGTTTCGCGAGGATGGCAGGAAGGCGTTTGTCCCTCTGTTCTTGACGAGAGAGTCATGGGTGACGGGGTCCAGATGATGGTCCAGTTGACATTGTCTGCAATAGACATCGTCATAGGTCTCAGACACATCATGATCGAATCTCACCTCACACGTCTAATACTACTAAAGCTCAGGAACATAGTCACATAATCATATTGGCACATAATCACAGATTCACATAAGCACAGAGGCACATAGGCACGTAGGGCACGGAAACACATAAGCACGTAGGACACGAAGCACAGAAGCATATAACTTGTCTAGATGCACACAGAGGCGGTCAGAATACAGAAACCTATCATTCAAAGTTTGCGGGTGTTCGAATATAGCGGTCACGAATAATATAGCGGGTAGTATAGTATAATCGAATAATATAGCGAGCAACATAGCGTACGGTGGTTCCTCATGGTAATAGAGATTTGTTAACGTTTTGAGATAGAGTGCAGTGCGAGTCGTGTGTGTCGATCAAAGCGTTAGCGAAAATCGAATAAATCTCTTCAAATTTAAAACAAATAAGCAGGCAAACACACATATAAACATATAAAATCGATGAATCATCAGAGTCAGCAGTTGCGGGCTCAGAATCGAAACACATAAAATCGAGAAATGGATTGTCTGCGGCTATTCAGACATCGATTTACCAAAGTGATCCGACTATTCACAAGGACTATTGTTCACACTTTGACCTTCAGGACTGTGCTTTTGCCTCGATTCTTGGGCGTTTGGCACATATCCTTTCAGTTTCGGTGTGACGTCAAGTCGTTGGAGTCCGTCGAGACTTTGGTGAGAGTTTTGTAAAACCAAGTAAAGGTCGGAACAAGTTGTCAAGGTTAGGGTTTCACCCCTGGCTTAACTACTCCCTTCCTGTTTTAATAAAATAAAAGAGAATTATGCGTCAAAGTATGGATTTCACTCCTATTTCAACGCAATTTCTCGTGTTTGTAGATAAAATCGTGCGTTGATCAAGCAATTTAGTCGAGAGTTTGCGGTTTTCACACCTAATCTCGACTTAATCGCTTATTCATAAGTTGAAATTTCGAGTGCAGTGATAGTGTAGCATAGGCGAGAATAGCGAGAAATAGTAAGTACGCTCACACATAATCCCTACAGGACATGCACGAGTCGGTCTGTTGGTTCCTAACTATAGACTAGGTCTCTACGGCATCGACTCGGACTATGTCGAGTCTTGCCTAATTCCCTATAGTTATGGCTCTGATACCAATCTGTCACAACCCAACCGATGGCGAAAACATCGGGGCATGGTACTGAGCGAAACAGATTGTCCAGAAGTTTCCATAACAACTATATTTACCGAATATTTAAAGAAACACGTCCCATACCATGTCATAAGTGATAATATAATTATTACAGACAAAAAATCTAGTCAAGTAGTTCTGTTCCGACAACTCAGATTTATACATAGATAGTTTATTTATTGGTTTCTAGGACCTCTTCCCTAGCTTCAATTTCATCACCAGCATAAAGAGCATCCTAGACCTTTCCTTGCCTCAATTTCATAGCAAGCTAAGCATATAAACAACTTAATCACCTGTCACATACGTTAAGGTAAAAGTCAATACACATAGTGTAAAGGTGAGCATACAAGTTTTATAATAGCATATAGACTTTGAAAGCGTTACGCATAACCAGCACGTACACAGAGTGAAATGAGGCATGTTAGTTATCAACATGAACCTATCAATACCAATGACTGCGGGTTGACTACCCAAGGCAGTTCTCGATACATTCTCACCATTGTGAGCCATGTAGGTAATTGTCCTTAACAACCCCTGAGTGAACGGGTGCTGAGTCCAAACTAATAGTACTACCGTTGCTAAGGCAGGTAGACAGCATTCCATGTGTAAACATAACAAACAAGCATTCATTTAGTCACCTATACATGCGATAGCGGTTAGCGTTTAAAGTATTGCGTAGTGTGTTCGATGTGATTTGTATAAGTAACGTATGTAACACCCAAAAGTGCGTAAAGCAAAAAGGGATCGAGTATAGATGGATTGAAGGGAGCGCTAGAGAGTAGGATTAGCCTGATCAGAACGATATCATAACGATAAGTGACGCGTAAAACGATGCAAAGTACAAGTGGTTCGGACAATTGTTCGATCAGACAGCCAGTCGTGCGAGTGGTAGTCCGTTCGGACGGTCGTCCGGTTGGATTACTGTTCGAGTGGATTCTTTTCTTCCTTTAGGAAGGATGTGTTTGTGTATGATGGCTCGACCTTTGAAGTTTTCGTTGTAGCATTTTGAAAACATAGAAGTATCTCCACCTTTCAGGTCAATCGATCGAACGGCCGTTCGATCAGCGACAATCTGATAGGTTGGGTACTTCAGTGAGAACCATGTTCACAGTAGTTTGACACTCGATCGGGTGGTGGTTCGATCGGTTGGCAACCTTGTGCATTGAACATGTTGAAAATTGTTCAAGTGTGGAAGTTTAAATGTTTCTTGATTCGAATGGCAATTCGATCGGATGGTAGTCCGATCGGACAACAATTCGTTCAACATTCAGACTTCAAATGTTAGCAAAATGGTTAAGTGTGGGATCCAAGGTGCAAGTTGATCGGATTGGCCAGCCGTTCGGATTGGCTGTAGTCCGATCGAACGGCACTCCGTCCTGGTCGTCCTGGTCGTCTTACACTTGGTTGTTTTGATGGTTTATCATTTTATCGAGACATCTTGATACCGTATTAAGCAACAGAAACCTTGTTAATACTTGGTACCCCTGAATGGACAGGAATCACCCAAATCCGGTCAGTTGACGGTTTGAGACAGTGTTTCATGTTTAACCCAAAATCGATAGTCTCGTGGATAGAATCCAGATCTTGAACCAACACAACCACTAGAATGAGTAGTAAGTCGGCACAAGCTCCGACTCTATCGGTTTTGAATGCATTGAGTGTAAAAGAGTTGAAAGAAAGTTGGAAAACCATCTTTCAATCCTTTTTCTTGTGAATATGTTTAGATCTATGAAAGATCTCTGTTTGTTTATGTGGAAATCGGTTAGATCCAAGTTGTTCTTGGTGGATTGAGGCTAAAACATGAAGTTCTTCAAGAACACATGATGACGTCATCCTAGAACACCTTGAATCTTGACGATTTCACGGTTAAAAGTTAAGATTCAAAAGATAGAAAGGTGTAGGAGTGCATGTAGATTAAGGAAGTACAAGATTTAGGACGAGATCTTACCGGAATTGCGAGAAATCGAAGGAAAAAGCGAGTAGGAGCACTGGTCGGACGTCAGTTGCCAAAAGTAGAAAGAATGAAAGTGACAAGGGGTATTTATAGGGTTACCCAAAGTGGAAAGGAGTGGAGAGGGGCTGGTCGATCGGTTAGGCAGTCCGATCGAACACCTGTCCGATCGAGCGGCTGCTCGATCAATCAGCTGGTCAATCGACTGGTCGCCTGGTCGATCAGTCACCTTGTTTGAGAGTTCGGTGCGACGAGTTTTGCCATTTCGATTTCGATTGCGAGCGTTTCGATGCGATAGAGTTTCCTAGCCAAATTACTTTTAATCCCAACTACTATATCAACATACAAGCATCCTTATTTCGTGTTCGTTGAGTGTTTGCGATTCGATTGCGATTGAGTTCGATTGCGTTTCGATTTATTACCACATCATAACATAAATAAACATGCACAAGTAACACATAAGGCACACACACGTATAACAGTAACCAAAATGCGTAACTCGAGTTGCGAGTGCGATAGCGATAAAGCGATTAAACATGCGATAAATAGCGCTTACTATGCGATTATTAATAGATACTCCACATAATACAACTAAAGCGATAATAAAATAGACTAATTACAAGTCAAAGAAGTCAAAACAGGAATTGAGCAAGGAGAGACAGATCGCAATTAGCAATCTTTTCTTCCTTTGACTTCAATCTTGACTTTGACTTTGACTTCAGAAACACGGGGTGTTACGCATCTAACATTAAGATAATGGCTTTGAACAAGGCTAAGAGGTTTAGTGATATTTCTTTTATGCTTGATGTGGTCACAGTGACTGCAAAAGATGGTATGCAAGTTATCTAGTGTTTATATTACTTTCATGTTATGTGGTTTTATGACATAATGATGTATGTGATATTTTAGGGTTCATGAGGCGGTTGACACGAAAGTGATGAATCAATTTTGTACATTCTCATTTCTTTGTTGATTTGTACATCGAAGCTTCATCTGGAATAAGGTATTGTGTAGTTCTTATCTTACGTTTTTGTTAATTCAAATACAAATAGTTTATTTTTTTCTAGCTTCTATTCCAAAGTCCATTTTCTATGCTTGGTTTAGGTAACGTTATAATTTCAGGTATGAAGTTGATAATAGACCTAATTTGACTCTAACATGATAATCGAGCTAACTTTCTTATTTCGTTTCACAATTTGCTATCAAAATATTAATTATAAATTATAAGTATTTGATAATTTTCTAATCCGTTATCTATAATCTATGGCAGATATTGTTTACAAAGAAACGAAAAATAGGCAACAAGGAAGAAGATACTATATTAGAGGTATTGTTTACAAAAAAAACATCCTGTGAGTAAGGATGTAGTCAATTTTTTGTTATAAAATCACGACAATAAATGGTGTAACTTTTACAAGAAGTTGAAAAAGGAGTTATTGCAATTTTGATGAGACTGAGCATTGTTAAAAGTATCTCATAATGATGGTATTTGTGTTAGATATAAAACCAAACTGCCATTTTATGTAAAGAAGAAAAAATAACATCAACTTTGTGATTTATCACAGATGCATATATATTTAGATCTCATAAGGTCTCATAACAAATGCATATATATTTAACATAATTATAGTTTGAAGTGAAAATTTTATGATTTATCTTTGGGTTGAGCTGAAAGTTTGAAACTTTTGGGTTTTGGTGGTTTCAGGATGGATGATAGTTTATATGATGAGTTTGGGTACTACATTAGGCCCGAAATCTTATGCTCAAATCTTATGTTCGCCATGGTCAGTGAAACCCATCGTATGTTTTTTTTCTACTCTGTAATTTCTCATTAAAAGGCGATCTATTTTCATTTCATTGCTTTTTATATATTTTTACATTAATTAGTTTAGTTATTTTTTCTAAACTTGTGAGTGCCACAGGGAAGCCATGGAAAATAAGAGCTTGAATGTATGTGTGTTGATCTTCATTTTAATATACAGGCCACGAGGTATGTTGCTTAATATATATTTTTTTCAAATGATTTATTATCTTTTTGTTTAAACTATAATTACTTACATATATTTCGTTCTCTATGTTGCAGTACTTCCATAATTAGACTGGAAACAGGTTGGTAATTGGTTTATATCCCTTTGTGAATCATATTATAAATATATGAAATTTTATTATGTTATTTTTCTACGTTTTCTAAACGTCGTACTCAAATCTTTGTAGAGTGACGTGTCGTGACTGGTTCCAATTGAGTTTGAAAGAAGGTCTTACCGTTTTCCTTGATCAAGTAAGCACATGATTTTTAGTTATAACTTTATAAAGATTTTGTTTTTAAATATAAAAGATATAAGTTTTTTTACGGTTAACACACGTTTCAGGAGTTTTCATCGGATATGGGAAGCCGTACAGTCAAGCGGATGGGTGATGTTTCATTATTGATAATTGTGTGTGTTAATTGATTACATTATTTGTATTTAAGTCGTGCAGTTAAGCTTTTGGAAGTACTTTTGATCCGTTTTTTAAGCGTTGTGTTATGCTATTAGAACTCTAAAGATGTTAGTTTAAGAATCACTAAATGCAGTAAGCTTTAACTAATCTTTTTCTCTTTCTAATTGTTAATCCTTTAGTTATATGGTTCTAATTTATTTCTTTCTTATTTGAAGGAGGTAAAACCCGATCGTATTCACTTCGATTTGGACAATTATAGACCATTGGCGGCTGCGATGACGTGTTTTGTCTGAGTGTTTTCAAGTGATTATGCATAAAAATGGAATTTTGGTGATTAGATATGAAGTATTATATGCTTTTCATGTAGGAACTATGAAAGCAAATATGATTTTATATTATTTTTTCAATATGATTTTGTATTATTTTTTCATAAATAATGCTCATCAACTTAAAACCATTGTTGTTGATACATCTGTTGATACGGTGGTTGATACATCAGTTGACTTTAGTCAACAGATGGATGAAAACATATGTTTGAAACCACTGTTAGGTTAAACAGTGTTTTGTGGAGAAAACAATGGTTTGTCATTGGTCAAACAGTGGTTTGACTTTGGTCAAACAGTGGTTTGCCTTTGGTCAAAGAGTGGTTTGACTTTGGTCAAACAGACTTTTGAACTACTAACAATTATAGTTTTGCAAACAGTGGTTTGACTTTGTCAAACAGACTTTAAAAAAAAACAGTGGTTTGACTTTGGTCAAACAGTGGTTGCATACTAATGCTATTTCCTTTCATCATGTTCTTTCATTTACTTACCATCATTCGTTAATTTAATTACATCGCATGCAACTTATATGAGTTTTAATTCTAATCTTGATTTCTTGGTGGATAACAGTACCTAGCCTTACACATGGGTATCACTACTAGCCTTAAACTAAAAATTACAATATCTATACACCTATCTATACTTTCTATTAAAATGTGTTATACATGGTTTTCTAAGAAACGACCCGTGTTTGCACACGGGTCTTACCGCTAGTTAATTAGAATAAATTAAACTAAATAATTATTATTCATAAGACATGGCCTAATATAATGACAAGTGTCCTCAAAATGGTTTCTTTTATTATATAGTATAGATATAGATTATGATCAGTTTTTCCATGCAAAACATTTTCAAGATAGAAATTTTTAAAGAGATTATCATTTAACTACAAATAACATATTTCAATAAAATGGTCAACTCATCAGTTCCTCCTAAAAATAATGATCTAACTCAGTTCCTCCTAACTAATCCAAATCATCCTTCATCATGAGTTTCAATCTTCACTCATCTGATCTTCATTGAGATCAACATCAAAAACCACATTACCACCGCCTATGTCTACCAGCTTCGACTTCACCACTTCTGTTACGACTTCATCATTCTTCAAGTTCCCCTTCAAACCCTCCGCTTCTACTACACCTTCATCGTTCTTGATAACATCTGATACAACTTCATCTGCTACCTTCAACTTCTTCTTTGGGGGTAATAAAACTTCAACATTCTTCGAACCCGATCGACCTCTTTTGTTTTTCACCCGACCCGTCACATTCCATGCCGGTAGCACCTCCATCAAATCAACCGCCCCACCATCACAACGCCTCATCAAACATTCTTCCCCATTTAAAGAGTCCTCATCATCTGAATCGTCTAATATGGGATCAGGCAACTTATGGCGGACAACAATTGCAATGCAGCATTCAAGTTTCTCCGGTAGCATATTCCGCCAATCAAACAATGTATGATGACGCATATGACCGTAAAGAGTGTAGGCGGATGTCACATACTTGTGACACAAGTAACACCGAAACCTGTCGTAGTCATCCGCGCACCGCAGAACCAATCGAGTAGCTTTACCGTTACCTTCGTCCATCTTCAACTTCAACAAAGAATAAGGATTAAAATGTGTTTCGTATGGCCGCCAAATAATTCGTTTGAGGGTTGTATGAAGAGGAGAGGATGATATTATTTATAAGTTATAGAAGATTAGTTAGGGGAGTGGGGGTGGTCACTAGTGATAGAATTCCATCACTCACAAGTATCCAATCAACTCCTGCCATGTCATCAGCCACTATTCTATCACTCACAACCATTTTGTAGTGGCGGTGGTCACTAGTGATAGAATTCCATCACTCACAATTTTTTTTTAATTTTTATTTTTAAATTAGAAATTAAACAATAAAACACTAAATTATAAATTTCATTAAAATTAAAAAATAAATTACATAGCAAAATAAAAAATAAGTAAACATTGGAAAAAAAAAACTTAAATGGGTGACATCTCGCAACCCCAACTTTCGCAAATCTCTCGCTTTTGTTGAATTACAACCGACTTAAACGGTTCGTCGAGATGGGCGTGCTTTTCACACAAGATTTTTAAATAATTTTGTTTTTCTACCGTTTTCAAATGTCCCATGTATGCCTGCTCGCGTTCAAATTTTACGGACGTAATTTTATCTTTTCTATGTTTGGCGTCGTTGTATTGCGCCATTTTCGCCTCTTCGATTCTGAAGATCGACTCCACTACCGCTTCCTTTCCTTTGCTAGACGATTCACCACTTCTCCTGCGCCGTGGCCTTGTAGGTGTATCTTCTTCAACGGGGTCGTCAACGGGTTGATCGGGTTCGTCAAGGGGGTCTTCATTTAAATTCATTTGGGGCAAGTTATCCGACGCGGAAGTCCTGTAGTTCCCCGAATCGGATGTCTTTGATTGTAACACCTGTGCCTCCACGGCCATCAAACAAATACCAAACCAATGAAATATTATATTTCATACTTGGGATTTGTAAAAATATGTGTATCATTTGCACATATCAATTCTTGTTCAATTTCAAACTCTAAATCGCTTTCTGGAAGGTTATACGCGCACTGATGCGTAAATATAACCAGTTTAATGCAACAAACACTATGGAATAGTGACATAGGCTTAACATACCTTAAATAACCTTTACATAACTTAGAAATAAGTTTTGAAGGCTTTGGTATGGCAAAATCAAGTTAATTCGCTTACAGGGACTAAATTTGACAAACTGCGAAAGTATGCCAATTTGAACTGTAACGGACATTCCGGAACATGACCATAAGTTAAACACACCTTAAATATCCTTTATATAGCTTAGAAATAGGCTTTGAAGGGTTCGGTGTGCTAAAATAAACTTTTGGCTCATTCAGGGACTAAAAGTGTCAAAAAGTGCACAAGTTTGCATTTTCGCGCATAACTTACATTCTGAATACATCTGGACATCCAAAAATTTATGTAAGCACTAAAATATTTTATTTTAGTGTTCGGCATAAGAAAAATCCATTCGTTTCGTCATTTGGATCGTTTTTCGCGCTTATGCGCATTCCGTCGTAATTAAGCGAACATCGCGTTCGTACGGCCAAACGAACCAACCTCCGGCATATTTTTGAGCATGTTTCATGTCCACAATGTTTAGGCATCATTTTAGGGCCTTAAAGTTGGCTTAACGGGCCTTAAACGTGTCGAAAATAGCTTAAACAGGCTGCAGGGACCAAAACTGTAATTCTGCCAAACTTGGTCCTTGCGCACCGTAACAAATATTTGTTACGGTGCGCAAGGGGTCTGCAGACCAGATGCAGTGTTTCTAACAGCCTGTTATCAGCTGATTAATCCTCAACCACAAGTTCACACATGCTTAGTCAGCGGATAAGAACCATTTTTAGCTTCCATAACCTTCCAACAAGTGTACGGATGTGATCGAATCACGGTTTCCATGAAACGATCTTAACGGTTACCCGAATACTATAAATACCCAACCCCACCCAATGCTAAAATCACTAGAATTCTGATTTGAGAAGCTCTAAGTTGAAACCTTTGTTTCATACCTGAGCTACTTGGATCGGGATTAGCATTCGGGGACCCTTCGTAAGTATTCTTTCGTTCTTTTCCTTATTTTATTGCTTTTCGAGTCAGAAAGTCAAACTTTGTTTGACTTTCAGCGTTGACCAGCTTATGGTCAATGCGAAGTTCGTTAGAACTTCGCAACGTGATTGTAATCACGATGGTTATAGTCCCTTGGGACTATGCCTACTGATTACCACGTTGTCTAGGGTCGTAGGGTAAGCGATCTAATAAATCGCTTATACCTTCGAACCCGACCCAGTTTGCTCGATCAGTAGGATCCGACCAAATACATTAGGTGACCCTAGTATAGGGCATAACCTTCCGAGGTTATACCTTATGGTCACATCGTTTAAGTAGTTGTATGATAGGTAGTTTATATGCCTTAGGTAAATTACCAGAATACCCTTTTCATGTATAATTAGTAATTAAGCATATGTAACCTAAACTTTTGTCACGTAACTGATTATATAACATGTTTAGGCATATAATACTTGTCATAGGACTAGTTAGGCGGTCCGAACGCGTTTCACGCGAACGACGCGTTAAAGTAGCATAAGCTACCTAAACAGGTCGTAATGGGTCGTAAACACTTAGGTTAAGTTTCATTTAGTATGTAGGCTTTGTTAAACCATATGACACGAGTCTCTATACTCGTTTGGTTTACGAACCCTCATTCTATCAGATCTTCCGATTTAGGTCCGGTTAATTAACATAGTTACTTATATTAGGTGCCGTTTGATTTCCGTGATCTCTAGCATTACTGGGTGGTTATCTTTAGACATCTGAGCAATCTCAAGTGAGTACATAGACCCCTCTTTTACTGTTTTCCAAACTGTTTTGGGGTGGAACACATGTGCCTACTTGTTACTTTCATGCTTTCCTGTTTTCACATCGTATACTTGTTATGTTCATTAGTACACTATTAGTACATTGTTTTACCTTACATTTCTGCCATGTATGTTGACTGATAACATGCTAGCACATTGATTTACATGACTTTTCTACTTTGTATGTTAACTTAGCATACTTAGTACATCATTTTACATTGCATCTCTGTTGCATATGTTCCAGTAACATATGGACACATTGTTTTACAGCTCTACCTTGTATGTTTACTCTAGCATACTAGGTACATTATCTTCATCACATGCTTACATTTTGGTATGACATTTGGTTTGTTTAAATGAGACAATGTACATTCATTAACACCGATCATGCCGCTCGGTAGTAGGTAGTGGTACCATAGGACTTGACAAATCCCATTCCTGAAATCTCGGGTTTGCACTACGTCAAAAATGGCTTACGACCACATAAAAAAAGTGTGACCATACGCCTTTCGCCACACTTTCTTTTTCCAGCTCAAATGTGACCAAAGGTCGAGTCATCGTAGGCATCATACGGCCACATTCACTTATGTGTGGCCATAGCAACTTAAAATGTGGCTAAAAGGTCTTGTTGAAATCAATCATTTTGTTAAATAAGTGTGGCTAAACGGGTAGCAACAACCACATGAATTTACTATAAGTGTGGTCATTTCTATTATATAGTCACCAATACGTTTGTTTTAGCCACATTAATTTTAAAAAACTGTGACAAAAAAGGTTGTTGTAATCAAGCAAATGGTCCATTAAATGTGGCTAAATGGTATCAGTGGTCACATGAATTTATTGTAAGTGTGGTCGTCTGTATTATATAGTCACATGAATTCACTGTAAGTGTGGTCGTTTCTATTATATAGTTACAAAAAAATTTGTTTTAGCCACATAAATTTTAAAAAACTGTGGCAAAAGGTTGTTGTAATTAACAAAATGGTCCATTAAAGTGTGACTAAATGCTATCGATGACCACATGAATTTATTTTAAGTGTGGCCGTTTCTATTGTATAGTCACATGAGTTTACTATAAGTGTGTCTGTTTCTATTATATAGTCACTAAAAAGTTTGTTTTAGCCACATGAATTTTAAAAACATGTGACAAAAAGATTGTTGTAATTAAGAAAATGGCCCATTAAGCGTGACACAATGGTATCAACAGTCACACGAATATACTGTGTGGTTGTTTCTATTTTATAGTCACATATATTGTTGCGGCTATGTGGCCATTTTCGTGTAATTAGCAATTTTGTTTTCAATTTTTCGTAGAATTAAAACAATAGCAAAGATGAACAAACCTAAAACAACAAAATTAATAATATTAAGTAAACGAAAATCCATACATAAGATGCCAATTTGAATACTAAATACATAAACTTGCATCAATCCTAACAGCACTTGCAACAACAGCACTTTTTGTCTCAACATACATCACTCCTGGAAGCACTTGCAACGTATCCTTCTCTCATTCCTTGAAAAACTCTTCCTGTTTTCATTTTGGCCATTAGCTGGGCCTTTTGTCTTAGCCAATCAAAACTCCTTCACAAAACAAAGTCGCGCGCTTCATCATAAGACATAAGGTGTTCCAAAAAGGCAATATTAATATATACAATAGTAACTGAATTTTAGAGGGTTTGAGTTACAATATCAAAGAATTTGCAAAGTACAAGACTGAAATCTTAAAGAAAAAAAGACTTACAAGTCCTGCAAAGAGGTCAAATTAGAAAATGAAGGTGGTATTGAACCTTCAAAAGAGTTCCCCTCCAACCTCCGATATGAACATCAAGCATGTAGGTAATTATGAAGTTCATCTCATATATAACACCATAACCGCAGTGGCGAAGCTTGAGATTACCGACGGGGGGTCGAAAACGTATATACCCAAAAATTTCTATTAGAAAGCTACATACATAACACTACTGAGCGAAAAGTTTGGGGGGTCCCCCCCCCCATCCCCTTCTAACCTTCGCCCCTGCTTGACCGTGAATATCGCATATAAGTTAGCTTACAATTCCACTAATTGTGTCCAATTCCCTACAAAGTCAGGTATTCTCCCGGCCCATCTGACAGCACAAGAATTAGTATCCATAGTAAATGATGTGAATAATCACAAATAACTAGAACAATAAACATACAGTGCTCCTTCCCTTCAATGGAAATCACAACTTTTCACTCGGCGTATAGTGTAAATGGTTAATATTTGTCAAATATCTAAAACGCCCATCAATACAGACCAAACCAAAGGCGTATATAATAAATTTACTTGTAATGATGACAATACAAAACTATGAACTTGTAACATGAACACTTGCTCAAAATATGACATCTTAAAAAAGAAGTACTACTTAAAAATATCATAAAAAATAAATGCTCTTACACTGTAACCATGTTCTGTAAATTAGCAAATGTAGAAGGTATTTCACCGCCAACTCCAGAACTATCAATGTAACTAAAAAACGAACATATATGAAGATGATTTAAGATTTGTTCAATGACATTATGTTTAAATATGCACAGAAGAAAGGTAAATCCAGTTAAAAAACTCCAAACGTTAGTTCATCTTATATTAAGATGATATACGATTTATTGATGAACTAATCGATTGATCTAGAGAAAAAATAGCAGATAATAAACATGAATGTTCTTACAGTTTTTGTAAATTTCCCAAATTTTCGGTTTCAGATGGTAGGGAACCATTGAAATTGTTTCCGTTAAACGAACCTGCGACAAAAAATTTAACATTTCATTCAACAAAGAATTAAACAATAGAAGTTGCTGCTAGATTAAAAGTAAATAAAAAGAAGAAATATACAGCAATCTAAGGTCAGAAAGCTGTCCTAGCTCTCGTTTAAGCTCCCCAGATAAAGCATTGAGGCTCACAGTCCTAAAGATAAACAAAATCATTGTCATAAATCTCATCTTTATTCTTAAAGATGCGGAGATTAAAAATGATCAACGTGTTAGAGGTACAAAAAGGAAATGCTTACAGCCACTGCATCCGAGTTAAATTACCAATTGAAGGTGAGAAGGGACCTGTCAAGTAGTTCTGGGCCAAATTTCTGTAGAAAATACTTGATTATTTAGCATAATACAAGAATAGATATTAATAAGAACTAATGTACAAGAGAAGCACTTGCAGTTGAGTGATGTGGCAAGTAGAATTAGGGAAATTACAATCACATATGATGCCAGGATTGTAAGTCGGTAAATCGAAGCTGGTAGATTCCAAAGCAGCACCACTGCATGGTTCTCCGCTTAGGTTCCATTCCCTCTGTGTTACTACAGTTTTCGATATCCTCCATTGCCTGAACATTTCATTTATAGCTCGCACGGCAACACGAGTTTCATTCACATCAATATCATAATCATGTTACTACTAACCAAATCTTCAAATTGACAAAATCGAAAACTCAATACACTAGCGAGATCGAGAATGAGGTCTTGATCTTTAATGTCATTTCCAGACATAATGTTACCCAAACCTAGTTGCCAAAAGCCCAAAACTCAACGAGCATTTACCTCGCAACTCAAAATATGTATTAGGACCATCTCACCTGCTGTAACGCGAATCAAAATCAGTTTTAAATGGAGTATTACACTGTCTTACTACGTCTTTGGGTACTAACTTTTTCTTTTAACAGGTTCAGGTATTGTGGTTTCAATTTTGTAACGAGTTTGGGTATTAGCGTCAAATCCTGTTAACTTTTTTGTTAAATTAAGATGAAATGACTAATATACCCATTATAAACACAAAGGACCATTTATGTAATATACTATATTTCAAATTGAGGGACCATTTGTGTAACCTCTAAAAGTTAAAATAAACTAAATGCCTTCATCATGCCCTGTAGAAATGTAATACAAAAAAAAAAAAAAAAAAATCAAACCAGAGCTTCCACGATTGCCTATTAATTCCTACTATGTACAGCCATAACAAAATAGATGCCATATACCAATTCATCATGCTCCTAAACAACAAATTCAACATGACAATTCTTACTAACTGTGACAAATTTAGCGTTGATAGCCCAAATGTGATGGTAAGATAATGGTATTTTGTTTCATATATTTTGATCTGATACAAGACTTCCATGTTATGAGATACATGCCCAAATTATTAACACATAAAGTCACGAAACCCTAGAATAATTCAGAAAATGATCACTCACAACCCCTAAATGGTCAATAACTAAAATGCTGCAAGTATCAAAACATCATATGAGCACATAACGAGCGATGAAGTGGCGATTTCTTAGGGTCAAAGAGCAAATTTATCAAAAACAATCGCAAAGAAAATAGAGATATCTACGATTTAGAAGTTTGAGGTTTGTTGATACGATGATGTAAAGAGAAAGGATAGAATAGATTACCATGGTTGTAGTCGGCTGGAGCAGCTTCTTTTTCTTCTTCTTCGGTACGCTCGCCGCAGTGTAGTCGGCTGGGAATGGTGGAGGTGTATGGATGAATGAGGGTTTAATATATAGGTAATATTAAATATTAATATTAATTACTAATAATAATAAGTATGTAATATAATTATTTCTTACCATGATATATTTTAAAATTATGTTTTATTTTTATAATTACTAGTCATACATCTCTTCATGAGTAAGGGTGCAAACAGACTGAGCCTTATCGAGTCCGAGCAACAAAGCTCATTTATTTATCTAGTTCGCGCTCGTGCCTGACATGTGAAGCTCGTCAAGCTCGTTGAGCCTTATCGAGTCTCAGTGTAATACTAATTTTATTAATATTTAATAACATCCACCCCTTATTTAGCATGTTTAAACTTGTTTATGAGCAGAGCTCGAATCTAAAAATAAGTTTGTTTAGTAAACGGGCCTAAGCCCAAACTTCACCTATCGAGCTTGCAAAAAACTACCAATGATTACTGTTGTCTATTGAGGCCCAATATGGTCTATTAAGACATGTATGATCTAATATTGTTCATTGTAACCCATTAAGGCCTAGTATGGTCCATTAAGACGTCTATGATCTATTATTGTCCATTACGATCCATTAAGGCCTAATATGGTCCATCTATTATTGTCTATTGTGATCCATTAAAGCCTAATATGGTCGATTAAGACGTATATGATCTACTATTGTCCATTATGATCCACTAAGGCCCAATATGGTCTACTAAGACATGAATGATCTGCTATTTGCCATTGTGATCCATTTAGGCCCAATATGGCCAATTAAGACATATATGATCTACCATTGTTTATTGTGATCCATTAAGACCCAATATGATCCATTAAGACATGTATGATCTACCATTGTCCATTGTGATCCAATAAGGCCCAATATGGTCTATTAAGACATGTATGATCCACTGTTAGACCTTGTGATCCATCTAGGCCCACTATGGCATGTTAACACATATTTTCTAATATCACCCATTGTGACCCATTAAAGCCTAATTGGTCTATTAAGACATATAAGATCTCTTATTGTCCATTGTTTATCATTGTGATCCATTAAGATCCAATGTGTTCCATTAATACGCATATGATCTACTATCATTCATCTTGATCCATTAAGGCCGATATGGTCAATTAAGAAATGTATGATCTACTATTGTTCATTGTGGTCAATTAAAGCCCAATATGGTTCATTAAAACATATATGATCAACTATTGGCCACTGTGATCTATTAAGGCTCAATACGGTCCATTAAAACGTATATGATTATAGATCGAGATAAGCTTGGTACCGAACCTACCGACACCAAAAATTGCAAAATATGGGTACCGGTAACGAAAGTGTTCGTTATAGTACTGCACAGTACCCATATTTGAAAGTAAAATACGGTAAATACCGGTACCGTACCGTACCGAACTGAAAGTACAAGTACCAAGAACTTTAAAAAGTTGGTATTGAATCGGTACCGAAAGCATTTTGATACGAGAAATTCGGTACTGGTACTAATATGCATATATTAAATACAATAACATATTTTAAAATGAAAACATGTAGTCACAAATACGGTTTAGAATATATAATATTAATTAATAGTTTGAATTTTCAAATATGTAGTAAGATTTGTTTTTGTTTTTTTAATATTAATTAATGTAATTTTTTAAATGGGATTATTTTGGGGGGAAATTTAAATTTTAGGATGAAATATTTTGAGGGAAAATTTTATGATGAAATATTTTTGGGGGGAATTTTAGGATGAAATATTTTGAAGGGAAATTTAAATTCTAGGATGAAATGTTTTGGATGGAACTTTTAAAGATGTAGTTAGTTTAACATTTGGTCACACATTCTTTGCATGACATTTGATATCATTTCGTCACACAAAATAAACAAAGTGATAATAGTGTGGCAAATGTTTATGTAAAGTCACATTAAATTTTTTTAATTTTAAGTGTGATCATTGTCTAATCTTTGGTCATACAAAACAATATATGTTGCCACATGTATTAGCTTTTAGTCACATTATCAAACATATATTGTGGTCATAGATCCCATTTGGCTACAGTATTCTAATGTGGCCATTTTTTCTTAACGTGTGCCTAAAGGTTTCGAATACATATGTTTTTAGTCACATGAAACAAATATTATGGCCATAGATCACATCTGGCCACATTTTTTAGCGTGGCTAATAAATGTCACACTTTTTTTTAAAGTGTGGCTATATGTTTTGAATATATGTGTTATTGGTCACATAAAAACAAATAATGTGGTCGTATATCACATTTAGCCACACTTTGCAAGTGTGGCTAATAAATGTCACATTTATTTTCATAAAGTGTGGCTAAGGTGTCAAATGCATGTGTTTTTGGTCACATGAAACAAAAATATGTGGCCATAGATCACATTTGGCCACACATTTCGAGTTGTGGCTAATAAATGTCACATTATTTTCTAAAAGTGTGGCCAAAGGTTCTAAACTAGTATACAATTGTCACATTAATAATAAAATGTGTGGCTAAAGGTGTTTTAAAATGTTATGAGTGACCTTTAGCCACACATTTTTTCAAATGTGTGGCTTGGCTGTTTTGCCAAAAGTGTGGCCGTAGCCCATTTTTCACGTAGTGTTGTTTGGACGTAAGGAATGACCGAATCCGAATACATACTTCTTTTGATAACCTTAACTAAAAGGGTTATCCGGTTGTCTCAAGGCTTGGATGTATGAATTTTCACAATACCGCATAAATGTCTATATCAGTATAGCATGCATATATTACACAAAACATAACTTTGATTTAAACTATGTTTTACTTCAATACCTTGTTTTTGTGCATTTTACTTATGGTTTAAGTAGTCTTAATTTTACTTACCATACATAACATTTGTTACACATTACTTGACTACTTTTGGACTATCAACATTTGACATGATTTATACAAGGACTTTTGACAATTGGTTTAAACATAGACATCTTACATTGTTTGGTTTGGTTTGGTTTGGTTTGGTTTGGTTTGGTTTGAGTAATTGATTAAGTAACGAGGCGTGTGTAATATGATACAAGCATGGTGGATACGCCGCTGGTACTTCCTATATATAAGTGTTTGTATGGTATTACATATCGTAGCGTTATTTGAATCATTTAAATTTGAGACATATAACATTTTATACAAATAACATACTTTTCACAAGACATTGTTTTACAAAACAACTTATCTTTTACAAACTCATTTTACTTGGTTATTCATTTAACCATACATTATTCTCTTACTTATACTTATCATCTGATCTTATTGCTTTTCAAATGATTTACAAAACAAAGCAAATTACAAGGTTCATGACTAAACATTTTCTTAAACAATAAGTCATGAATCCTATTTTCATAAACCTATGTATCTCACAGGCATTTTTATGCTGACGTACCTATTTTCACATGTGTTTTCAGGAGATGATGCATAGGACTTATCAAGATACACATAGGCGGACTTGTGCCTTAGTGACTTAAAATGAGACAAGAACTAGTTAATTTATGTTATGTACTCTTTATTTCTTGTTTAAAGACAATGTAACTCGCTTGTTGATTAATAAAACAAAACTTTAATTTCCATAGTTGTGAAACATTAATTCTGTTACAACACTCCCCGACGTTTCCGCCACGTTTTGTATGTTCTACGTGGTCGGGGTGTGACAGAAAAGATGGTATCAGAGCCCATGGTTATAGGGAATTAGGTTATTAGTAATACTTTGACCTAGTCTATAACCTTTCTAGGACCCTAACGCGAGTTTACTTGCGTTTAGTTATAAAACAATACTGTCACCTATCCTTAGGCGACAACCACAACAAGAACATAAATTTCAAAACCGCTTTGAAAACTAATCATCTGTTCTAGGATGATTGATTACTAGGTTTTGAACCCTCTATTGTAAGGTTTTGAACTCTCTGTTATATGGTTTTGAACCCCTTTGAGTTTTCAAAATTTCGTCAAGGTTTTGGGTTTTAAATAATGTGAACACGTGCAAACTGGAAGGGTGAATGCCTGTATTCTGGGTTTTATGTCTAGGCAAGCACTTCGTATACATCTCATCAGACGCGAGACCAGTTGTGCTTACCTGGGAATTCTTGGGATGAGTGTTCACTTATAGGCGAGCATGTCTTCGCGATACATTATTTTTGACCCATTTACTTTGATTTGTCACCATCTCATTTGTTGGCCTTAGGTAACAAACAAATGATCACAATTTTCATTCGTTACCATTCTGTATTGATTATCCAATAACCTTTCACTCGTTTCTTCCTATGTCTTTCATTTTCTTCTAGAATGTCTATTCCTCTCGGCACTGGTCAAACGTCCGAGCGAACAGCCAAAGTTGTCCAACAAATAGGCGAAGTGATTCAGAAGACTGTGGATTTAGGCATTGCCATGGCTCGTCTCAACAATGAAGTCTCTCGTCTCGACAATGAAGCCACTCAAGAGCCACCAAAGGAAGCAGAAGTCAAGCCAGCACCAAAATCAAGGAAGCGTAAGGCTTCAAGGAAACCCGCAGCGGTTACACCTAATCAAGCAGGACCTAGCCAAGTGGCAAGGCCACCAGCTAGGAAGCCGTACTTAGGAACTGCTCCTAGGTGCAAGCGATGTAACGGTCATCATTCAAACCTCATACCCTGCTTCAAATGTACCTACTGTGGACGGCGGGGACATTTGATTAACACATGCCGCTTTGCTATCCAAAACAAAGCTGTTGCAAACCTTGCTGCTACCCAACTCCAAGTCAACTCAACTCAAGCTCGTTTTCCGCGTTGTACTTGCTACAACTGTGGCAATACGAGCCATTACAGGAACAACTGCCCGAAGATTGTCAGTGCAAATCCAACCCGTGGATGAGCAATTGGCAGAACAAAGGATGTTGCTGTCTTATGCCTTTGTTTCTTTTGTTTTCAAGTAATGTGAAACAATATGTCTTGTTCATAAATAAAAGTTGTTGTTCGCAATTCTGATATACAAGTATAGTTACATGTGTGTATGACTTTTCCAATGATACCTACATCAAGGAACTATGTTCCTTACAAACTACTCTTGTGATTCTCTCTTTCAAATGATCGCTCATGATTCCCTCAAAAATTTTAAGTACTCGTTTCATTCTAAGAAACATAGTACAGAAAATAAAGTGACATTATGAGTGATCATGCTCCTGCACATCTGTGCCTTTGAATCCTTGGTTAGATAACTAAGGATATTTTCAAATCTCATACCCATTACGTTTTGATTTTTCAACATACCCAGTACAAGTATTTCAAAACAATCTTCATGATCTCAAAACATTTCATATAATTTGAAAACAATTTTTCTAGATACATTGTCTATGTTATTTCAAAAACATTGGCCATGTTATCAAAACCAACCTTTCAAATTTCAAAATATTTCATATAGTCTGAAGACAATATTAACACAATACATTTTCTTATCAAGTGCATGATTTCGAAAAGCATCATTCATATTTTCAAAAACCTTATACATAATTTCAAAATTCATCTCGCGTGATTTTAAAACATTTTCATAAATATACTTACCTAGTACACCTACTTTATGATTTCAAAAGTATTATATATATAGTTTCAAAAATATTTTTCCACATACATTGACTTAACCTTCAAATTCTTCTTCATATGTCGCCTTGACATATCTAGCATCTCAACTTCATAAGCTCCACTTTGTGGATTTCGGTTCTACAAAAAATATAAAAGGTTATGTATTTTTTTTAAAAAAAATTATGTTTCCTGTTTTTAAAAAAAATAACTGTTTCTGTTTTTTTTAATAAACTGTTTCTGTTTTTTTTTAAATAAACTGTTTTCTGTTTTTTTAAAAACCTGTTTCTGTTTTTTTAAATAAACTGTTTCTGCTTTTTTTAAATAAACTGTTTTCTGTTTATTTAAACTGTTTTCTGTTTTTTAAAAATAAATTGTTTCTGTTTTTTTAAATAAATTGTTTTCTGTTTTTTCTTAAAAAACCTGTTTCTGTTTTTTTTAAATAAAATGTTTTCTGTTTTTTTTAACTGTTTCTATTTTTAAAAAAAAACTGTATTTTTTTTAAACTGTTTCTGTATTTTTTTTAAACTGTATTTTTTTAAATAAGAGTTTAAAAAAAGATTTAAACTTTATAAAAAACATACCTTTTGAATGAAACAAGCGTTGAACTTACTAATTTTCCCTTTCAAATCCGTCCATTTCGACGTCATTTGGTCCATGTTTCGTTCCTTTGCACCGGGAAGTTGGCTAAAATGATTAATGACCCGTCTCCAAAACGTATCCTTTCTTTGCTCGTTGGCATGTTTCTTGTTCTCGGAGATGTGCAAGTACGCCTTCACCAAGGCCACCTCCTCCTCGCTCGTCCAACGTTGTCGGACGGTTGGGACAATTTCTTGAGCGTCATCATTTTCTTCTTCTTCTTCCTCTTCTTCTTTTTCTTCTTCTTGTTGTTCTTGAACGTAGTCATCATCTTCATCGTCGTCAAAACTTTGTTGTGGTTCACGATACGCGTTTGCAAATTAACGGATGAGGGTTTTGTCTTCTAGTAGTGGGTCGAGTTGGTGGGGTTGGGTTTGAAAGTTTGGAAATGATTGGGGTTGAAATTGGTGAGGTTGAAACGGTGGAACGAACGGTTGGTTTTGATACGTTTGCGATTGAAAGGGTGGATATTGTTGGGTTTGAAAGGGTGGATGTTGTTGGGTTTGAAAGGGTGGGACTTGCTCGGGGTCGTCTTGCAACCTAAAGCGCGTCGGCTCGCCAAGATTCACTCGAACCTTTACGAGATTTTTCTTCGTACCCGAACCTTCTTTTTTCGAACCCCCGCCTCTCTTGCTTGAACCTCCATGTTTGTTGTATAATTTTTTAGTTGAATTGGAGAATTTTTTAGTTGAATTGGAGAGTTTTTGAGTTGAATTGGAGAGTTTTTTGATTGAGTGGGGGAATAATTTGGATTTTATATAAAAAACCCTCAAACAATTAAATCCCAACGGTCAAAAAATTGTGCCAAACGATCAAAAATGAAACGGTAACATTTGTTTTCAACGCGTGATGATATCAACACATTGATATGTTCAAACGTTATAATAGGGGTGGCGGCGGTGTGCTATTGTTGTTTCACGCATGGTGGGACGTCCATAACAGACCGCCCCCACTCCCCTTAGGGTTAATTTGTATTGATGAGGGAATAGGAGTCGTTTCGGTTCCACTGAGGGAACA
Organism: Helianthus tuberosus; assembly: GCA_030545235.1. Lineage (NCBI taxonomy): Eukaryota > Viridiplantae > Streptophyta > Magnoliopsida > Asterales > Asteraceae > Helianthus > Helianthus tuberosus. Next base: position 56,168,203 of record CM060411.1, on the reverse strand, counting down.
TCTTAGAAATTCAAATCTCACTTATTAATTAGACTTCCTAATTTATCTAAATTTTGTTGTGATAAAAAGCCAAGAGAAATAGAGATAAAATGAATTCCATAATATCATTTTATTCAACATTACAATATATAGGTAAACATAACTATAAACCCTAAAGCCCATAAGTAATGGGTTGGTGTAACACCCCGAAAACGGGTTTGGTAATCAAACCACCTTAATATTAAAGAACGGGTAAAATACCGTTAGTGGTAAAAATTAACCCGGTAAATATTAGGATTTAAATAATTAAACCTAATATTAAATAAAACGTGAATAAAAGCTTTTAAGGAAGTAAAGTTTATAAGAGGTCCGAGTTAACGGGACTTAAAATAAACTTAGTCATAATTTTCCCGAACCCACTAAGATAACTAGGAATACCAAACCTAGTTAACAAGTGGGAATATTGTTAGAAAGAACTAGGTTGTGGCTAACTTAATAACTAGCCAAAATATGAGGGACCAAAGTTGGATAAATTGAAAATGATTTTATAAAAATAAAAATTAACACAAAACACACACAAAAAGGGTGTGTGTGAACGTGGAGTTCGACCAGGAGATGAGCTCCAAGAGCTCTAACCCTAAAACCAACAAAATCAACAAATTGAAGCTCAATTCAAGCCCCAAATCAATGCATGAACACATATAAATGATCACCTAGTCGTGGGGATCACAAGGTATGTCGAATTTTATGATTTGGTGATACTTTAAGATTATGATGAACAATCATAATCGAAATTCTGGAGTGAATGTTGAATCTATGAGTGTTATTGTGATGAAATCTTTGTTTAGAAACAAACCCTAGTTAAAAACTTGATGAATTGGTGTCAAAACTAGGGATTTGATAATTACCCTATTATGTGCTAAGTGGGTTTTATGACAATATGATGAACACTCGGATTAGAGTGTTAAATTGATGAATATTGATGTTATGATATAAGTTCTAAATGTAGTTCATGAACACTAGACATAGAGGGTTGATTTTGATGTGAATCTTGGTAAAAATGTCTAGTTATGAACTAGTTTGTAAATGTGTAAAATTATGCCCATTAGGTGTTTGTTAAAATGCCTAAATGAAAGCTAAAATGTTGAGATTTCAAGTGAAATACACATTTGAATAATATGGCGAATTATGCGAAACATGAAGCGATAAGAGTTCTAAACATCATGTTGATTTAGGCTTAATTGTGTAAACCATGTAATTGGAAGTAGTTAACTTATGATAAGTTAAGCTAACTAGTGATGAAGTCGAATAGTAGTTTCGACAAAGAAAATAAGTAAGGTGGAATAGTCGTGATTGTTAATGACTAATCTAACCACCTTGTAAATGTTGACAATAGTTTGACGCTTAACGAGCCAGGTGGAGGCTTGGGAAAGAAGCGGTCAATCGAATCAAGTACGCGTAAAAGTGCATAACCGGATAGAAGGTAAGTGAAACTTACACCTTTATGTAGAATACTTATTTATTCTATAAGTTATAACTCGATAAAGATAACATTGGAAATATGGATTCCGACGCAATTGATACGAGTCGGAACATATACGAAATTGATAAAAAAACCATAGTTTATGGTAAAAGGGGTGAAACGGAAATTTAGTCAAGCACCGGCTAATGTAAATTGAAGTTAAAAGGTTGCCCATGGCGTAAGCCGAAATGGGTTGAATTTGTAAGAAAAGAGTTTAAGAGAAAAAGGGTCTAGCGGTAAAAAAATCCGAATGGGTCAGATGTGAGGTTTGAAAATTATATACCATGTTTTAATCTACGTAAAGGTTTGGTCATATAGTCCAAACGGGTCGAATGGTGGTGATAACACCATTCGACAATATCGACTAATGTTGGTTGTCAAGTCCTATGTAAACAGGAGCGGATAGCAATTTCGGATAATTGTGACGCCATAGAATATCGGTTAATAAACGCGTGGTATGAATGGGTCTACATGTTGAACCGAGCCAGGTACGTATAAATATGATTGTGGTTAAACATACATTTTTGGTCATTTAAGTAGCAAAAGCCCTTCCTAGTAAATGAGAGGCTAAAGTTGACCAAAACGCCCTTGATGGGTAAAATGAGCAAACGACCTTCAAAGGTTGTTTAGAAATAAGCACTTTAACAAATTGAATCCTTATGATAAGTATAAAAAGGGGATGATATGGAACCTTAGTGTCCAATGGTTTGAAATGAGTATTTTCCGTAAAATGAAAATCGAGGGGTAAAACTCGGAATAAACAGTTTACTACACTAAACTCACCACAATTATAGTGTGGTGGAAGACGAGTTGATAATCGAAATTGGGATGGGAGGTAAACCAAGAAGAAACGTGATTTAAGCTTAAAGTGGTTAAATTCCTTAAGCAGGTCAAAACGATTAGATATGCAAAACGGGTTAAGAATACATAAGAAACCCGTTGTGAGAACCTTGAATAATAGTAAATGGATATAACACGATATCCATGATAATTTAAAAAGGTAACAAACGTTTTGTTCGATGAAATCATGAACGGGTCAAAAGTGTTATAATTGAACTTCAAGCCGAGAGCTTGAAATCTATAAATTTGAGAATCCGAATGTCGGATGTTAACTCCATATGATGGAGAATTAAATTTCAAACGCGTAGGAAAAAGAATCATACAAAACGGACATCTAGATCAAAAGTTATGGCAATTATAAGTTTGTAAGTTGGTGAAAATTTGAGCTGGGCATCTGCAGCACCAGCTAAGTGATCTTTCTGTCGAAAACAGGGCTAGGCGTAGCGCGTCGCCCCTTAGCGTATGGCGGCGCCCTAAAATAGGGCTAGGCGTAGCGCGACGCCCCTTAGCGTACGGCGGCGCCCTGAATTACGAAAATTGTTGAATTTTGTTGTTTTGACCCATATGACTTGTTTAAACATGTTATTTAACTACCAAAGCTAACTTTTATGTTGGTTTTGGTCATAGGTGAATGTCAAGAGTGCCCGGATGAAGATCAAGCTCGATGAGGAGCCGAACACGATAAAGTTAAAAGCTTCCGCATGATATTTCGTCGTAACTTTTAAACGACGAACTCAAATTCATTACGATGTATATAAACCTTCATTTGTAAAAGAGTTAAATTAACCGTATTATTCAAAGTACATGTAATTATAATTACATGTTCATTTCCGTAAACTATACGAAAACCTTAAAATAATAACAAGGGTGTTACAAGTTGGTAATCAGAGCTCATGGTTAAAAAGTAAAGTGTGTTCGGTTCGAGGCTTGATCGCAAATCCGGTAAGTACGTGTATTTTAATGGTTTAGCATGTTAAAGTGTTGTAAACAACACATAGGGTTATCGTGTAATATATGATACCTCAATTAAATAATAGATATAGTTAACAAAATTACGTTAGAAAAGCCTTGTATTATGATACGGGCATTTAGTAAAGTTGACATTACTAACTTTTATGAATGTTTTAATTGGAGGAAACTCGCATTTGAAGATGACGAGGGTTGAATAAATTACGGATATGATAGAGGAACGGTCCGAAGTATGACAAGAGGAGCATGCTCACCAAGGACTAAATCGCGTAACGACCGCGAACAAGGTTAATGGCAAGGAACGCCCGTCGGGGCAAACATTACCAGGTGCACGATTTTAAATGTAAACGCACAAATAGCAATATGCAACAAACATGTAGAGAATGATTGTTGCATATGTAAATTAGAAACTTGGAAAACCGAATAGAAAATGTATTCGGGATATTGTTTCCAAGAGAAACAAATAGAGGCATTACTTACATAGGGCGTGATATGAAAACTATAAAAAGGTCATGCGTGTCATGTGTTAATCGCTTACTCTGGCCAAGTAAGTAGTGGCATATGATACCATGAACTTCTTATAGCGGACACATTTACATCCGATGTAGTAAGGACGGGGTGAATGGGACAAATTAAAAAGTACCCAAATGAAACAAATGAACAAAATAGTTGATAATAATGTAAACGCACAGCCGGGTGACGGAAGCGTATTACATTAGGATAATGAGCCCGAGAGAAGGGACAAGGATTAATGTAAATGATGATATAAATGAATGATTAAAAGAAAATTCACGAAAATAAGTCATCTTGGACGAAAGGGCCATGGTGAACAAAATGGGCAAGTAAAACCAAAGTATAGATGATCCGTCGGGTCATAAAAACAAAGGTGTTGCCCACACGAAAAAGATAATCAAGGTTGTTAACTTTAGTCGTAGTAAAGCAAGGATAACGATGATAATCGTCACTCATAATTAATAAGGCCGCCAATGGTGGTCACGTAAAGAATAAAAGACATGGTCGAATAAAAGCGACGGATTTCGCTAAGATGACCAAGTAAATCGAAATGAAGTCTTAATGCATACCGGAAGGGGTGCAATGATAACGATTTCGGTAAAACACCAGGTTGATGGGTAAGGAATTAAACGCACGCGTAGACCAAGAAACAGAAACAGGAACGGGTATGGAAAGTAAAAAAGACTCGGGTTTTGGGTCATGACTAAAGGACGATAAGATACTGCAAATAGAAATTTTGATAAATTACGTTCAACTATTTCAAAGCTGAACGGGTCAAACAAAGACTGAAGTTTGACATTTATAAGTGATGAATTTTCACACGAACAAGTCAAACAAATTTAATAAAGGATGACACTTGCTAAAGTAAGTAAGCGCGAATCGAATAAATAAAAGTGCGAAATATTAATAAACCTATGTAAAGGAGTTATAGGCGTTAAAAACATTAAAATAAAAGAACACGGGTAATGGGACGTAAAGAAGTATAGGTAAGAACCGGGTAACGGTAAGTGTATGGCAAACCGACGTATAATTGACGTTAGAAGTCAAGAAGTCGGAAAGATAATTCGAAAGAAAACAATGTAGCCTTAGACTACGGTCGAGGTCAAACGAAATCCAAAAAGTAAAGGTGAATAATTTTAAACATAAAAAGGGGTGCCTTAACGCCATATGCGTATATAAACGTATACACATTTGAATAAAGACTCGAATAAAAGATGATCTACGGGATCATCATAATCTATGGGATTAAACGTAGTGATAAGGTCTACGGGACCAAGAAGACCTTTGGGTCACGGATAGAAAGAAAAGAATTGTTGGGGTTTCACCTTAAAAAGTTAAAAAGGTGAAAATCTAAAGAAATAGCCTACGAGGCAAAGTGAAAGAACCTACGGGTCAATAGTATAAGACGAGGAAACTGGTTGTAACTACCGGCATAAAATAATAACGGGAGATAAAGTTCGTATAAAGGCGATGGGTTTCGCTAAGTTAAGTAAATGGGTTAAAAGCGAAGAGATCATAAAAGGCCGGGTTAGCAATAAGATATACCCTAATGACGGGGAGTATAATGACGGCGACTAATCAGTCTAGCCGGTAAAACCTTTCAAGGTCAGAATAGTGTTACGACTTATACAAAGCGCTTGTCGATATAAGATTAAGTTGAAGTAAACATGTCGAAAATAAATACAACCGAGTGATCAGAGGACATCTCGGTCAATTAAGTGACTAGAATAAGAAATACAAGATGAAAGTATCGACCTATGAGGCCAAACACGTAAAAGGCGCATACGCTTTAAAACCAAACACATATTACCATACTTTTCTGGTAAGATTATTATATGTGAGCAATGCTCAAGTGATCACCGAAACTAAGGTTCAGATGATCTAAACTAATAAAGTACGTGAGAAAGGTTTCGGGGACGAAACCTCTTTAAGGGGGGTAGACTTGTAACACCCCGAAAACGGGTTTGGTAATCAAACCACCTTAATATTAAAGAACGGGTAAAATACCGTTAGTGGTAAAAATTAACCCGGTAAATATTAGGATTTAAATAATTAAACCTAATATTAAATAAAACGTGAATAAAAGCTTTTAAGGAAGTAAAGTTTATAAGAGGCCCGAGTTAACGGGACTTAAAATAAACTTAGTCATAATTTCCCCGAACCCACTAAGATAACTAGGAATACCAAACCTAGTTAACAAGTGGGAATATTGTTAGAAAGAACTAGGTTGTGGTTAACTTAATAACTAGCCAAAATATGAGGGACCAAAGTTGGATAAATTGAAAATGATTTTATAAAAATAAAAATTAACACAAAACACACACAAAAAGGGTGTGTGTGAACGTGGAGTTCGACCAGGAGATGAGCTCCAAGAGCTCTAACCCTAAAACCAACAAAATCAACAAATTGAAGCTCAATTCAAGCCCCAAATCAATGCATGAACACATATAAATGATCACCTAGTCGTGGGGATCACAAGGTATGTCGAATTTTATGATTTGGTGATACTTTAAGATTATGATGAACAATCATAATCGAAATTCTGGAGTGAATGTTGAATCTATGAGTGTTATTGTGATGAAATCTTCGTTTAGAAACAAGCCCTAGTTAAAAACTTGATGAATTGGTGTCAAAACTAGGGATTTGATAATTACCCTATTATGTGCTAAGTGGGTTTTATGACAATATGATGAACACTCGGATTAGAGTGTTAAATTGATGAATATTGATGTTATGATATAAGTTCTAAATGTAGTTCATGAACACTAGACATAGAGGGTTGATTTTGATGTGAATCTTGGTAAAAATGTCTAGTTATGAACTAGTTTGTAAATGTGTAAAATTATGCCCATTAGGTGTTTGTTAAAATGCCTAAATGAAAGCTAAAATGTTGAGATTTCAAGTGAAATGCACATTTGAATAATATGGCGAATTATGCGAAACATGAAGCGATAAGAGTTCTAAACATCATGTTGATTTAGGCTTAATTGTGTAAACCATGTAATTGGAAGTAGTTAACTTATGATAAGTTAAGCTAACTAGTGATGAAGTCGAATAGTAGTTTCGACAAAGAAAATAAGTAAGGTGGAATAGTCGTGATTGTTAATGACTAATCTAACCACCTTGTAAATGTTGACAATAGTTTGACGCTTAACGAGCTAGGTGGAGGCTTGGGAAAGAAGCGGTCAATCGAATCAAGTACGCGGAAAAGTGCATAACCGGATAGAAGGTAAGTGAAACTTACACCTTTATGTAGAATACTTATTTATTCTATAAGTTATAACTCGATAAAGACAACATTGGAAATATGGATTCCAACGCAATTGATACGAGTCGGAGCATATACGAAATTGATAAAAAAAACCATAGTTTATGGTAAAAGGGGCGAAACGGAAATTTAGTCAAGCACCGGCTAATGTAAATTGAAGTTAAAAGGTTGCCCATGGCGTAAGCCGAAATGGGTTGAATTTGTAAGAAAAGAGTTTAAGAGAAAAAGGGTCTAGCGGTAAAAAAATCCGAATGGGTCAGATGTGAGGTTTGAAAATTATAGACCATGTTTTAATCTACGTAAAGGTTTGGTCATATAGTCCAAACGGGTCGAATGGTGGTGATAACACCATTCGACAATATCGACTAATGTTGGTTGTCAAGTCCTATGTAAACAGGAGCGGATAGCAATTTCGGATAATTGTGACGCCATAGAATATCGGTTAATAAACGCGTGGTATGAATGGGTCTACATGTTGACCCGAGCCAGGTACGTATAAATATGATTGTGGTTAAACATACATTTTTGGTCATTTAAGTAGCAAAAGCCCTTCCTAGTAAATGAGAGGCTAAAGTTGACCAAAACGCCCTTGATGGGTAAAATGAGCAAACGACCTTCAAAGGTTGTTTAGAAATAAGCACTTTAACAAATTGAATCCTTATGATAAGTATAAAAAGGGGATGATATGGAACCTTAGTGTCCAATGGTTTGAAATGAGTATTTTCCGTAAAATGAAAATCGAGGGGTAAAACTCGGAATAAACAGTTTACTACACTAAACTCACCACAATTATAGTGTGGTGGAAGACGAGTTGATAATCAAAATTGGGATGGGAGGTAAACCAAGAAGAAACGTGATTTAAGCTTAAAGTGGTTAAATTCCTTAAGCAGGTCAAAACGATTAGATATGCAAAACGGGTTAAGAATACATAAGAAACCCGTTGTGAGAACCTTGAATAATAGTAAATGGATATAACACGATATCCATGATAATGTAAAAAGGTAACAAACGTTTTGTTCGATGAAATCATGAACGGGTCAAAAGTGTTATAATTGAACTTCAAGCCGAGAGCTTGAAATCTATAAATTTGAGAATCCGAATGTCAGATGTTAACTCCATATGATGGAGAATTAAATTTCAAACGCGTAGGAAAAAGAATCATACAAAACGGACATCTAGATCAAAAGTTATGGCAATTATAAGTTTGTAAGTTGATGAAAATTTGAGCTGGGCATCTGCAGCACCAGCTAAGTGATCTTTCAGTCGAAAACAGGGCTAGGCGTAGCACGTCGCCCCTTAGCGTACGGCGGCGCCCTAAAATAGGGCTAGGCGTAGCGCGACGCCCCTTAGCGTACGGCGGCGCCCTGAATTACGAAAATTGTTGAATTTTGTTGTTTTGACCCATATGACTTGTTTAAACATGTTATTTAACTACCAAAGCTAACTTTTATGTTGGTTTTGGTCATAGGTGAATCTCAAGAGTGCCCGGATGAAGATCAAGCTCGATGAGGAACCGAACACGATAAAGTTAAAAGCTTCCGCATGATATTTCGTCGTAACTTTTAAACGACGAACTCAAATTCATTACGATGTATATAAACCTTCATTTGTAAAAGATTTAAATTAACCGTATTATTCAAAGTACATGTAATTATAATTACATGTTCATTTCCGTAAACTATACGAAAACCTTAAAATAATAACAAGGGTGTTACAGTTGGGCCTAAAATGTCTGGTTTATAACACTCCTCCGCAGACATTTAGAATTATACACAGTTTAACAACATACTTCAGGATGATATTAAATAGGTACTTCAGGACCTGAATAAATAAACTGATACTACTGGATCAGCTATGCTGCCTCATTAAAAACCTTACTAAGAAAACCCAGTGGGACAAAACTTAGTTAAGGAAAAAAGAGTACAACGTGTATAATTCTCCCCCTGAATTCAACAAACATCTTTCAATCTACGAAGACCGATCTTGTGTGATAGTGTAACAACCCTCGGTAAAACCAACACCCTTATAATATTTCCGACACTCTAATATATTATAAAATGTCTCAGTATGTTTTGTATTACAACCCGTATGTGAAAACCGAGCCCAAATTATGTTATAGCTTATAAAATAAATTAAAAATAAGAAATAGTAAGCTGAGGCGGGCCGCGTAGGACCTCACCTCAAGCTCACGCGGGCCGTATCAAGACCAGACTTTGACTCCGCTGACTTCTTTAGTTCAAGCGGGCCGCGTAAGACCTCGTCTAAGTTGACGCGGGCCGCGACAGATCATGAAACGCGGAGACATCAGGTGATGACACGTGTCATCATCGTGGCGGACCTACGTATCGAATCAGCTAAGCTATATGTTGATCGCGTGTTGACGCGGGCCGCGTAAGGCTTAGCCTTACCTTACGCGGGCCGCCTGAGAGACAATATCAGCAACTATATAAGAAGGCCATCAGTCTACGTTTTCCGTCGCTCACATTCTCAAATCTCAATCTAAATTCTGTAGAGAAGTTATAATACACGGGTATTATACCCCTAATTAGCGAGGTTCTGCTCCGTTGTAAGTATTATAACCCCGGTTTCATAATAGTTACGCTGCCCGATTGATTTAGGGTTCCGTAACAACTGTCGTGGTTCTGCCCGACGTAGTTGTTGGAATGCCGTCTCGGGGAGGGTATTATTAATAATTTCAAAGGGTTATGATACTAACCAATGTACATTTGTATAAATTATAGATTATATCCAGGAAACCCTTACGAAAAGCCTAAAACAGCAATGTGAGTTTATCCTCTTTTTGTTAATGTTTTTGGAATAAATTACAAAACCTTAATTATTTTACAATGTAATTAAGCGGTGATTGAGTCTTTGTAGTTCTTCAATTACTGCCGGTATGTTGGGGTTTTGTATACAAAATTTGTACTACTTGTGAGTAGTAAGTCAAGGTTGACCGTACGTTACCATTGGACAATGAGTTAGCCAATGTGTAATATGACCCACAAGTCAGTGGATTGATAGTACCAAATGGAGTAATTGTGTAGACATAAACATTGTAATCGTCCTCAATACTGTTTTAATCGATAAAAAGTTTCTTGATTAAATTGGGATTCACTCACCAGTATTTCCGACTGACAAATGTTTTTAAAACGCGTTTCAGGTAACCCAATGTGAAAGTCAATTAGTAAAAATCCAGCTGGAGAGCACTGAAGGCTTGGAAAAATTGTGGCTATAAAAGTTACATAATAAACGATGTTTTAAATTCAATAAAATAGGGTTTGTCCCTATAATTGTATTGTAATAAGAAACTTGGGTTTTACCCATGTGATTATTAATATTAAATGAGGTGGTTTTTACTCTGATAAACATTTCCTAACTACGGTCCTGATGTAAATTCCGTTGCGAGACTAAATAACCCTGATACCACCGAAACTCTGTGATCGCGTCCGCCCGTTCCCGGGGATTAGAGATCGGGGGTTGCGACAGAAGGTGGTATCAGAGCCTAGCCACTGGTCTGAGCTAAAGAAGTGTTCTGCTGACACTTAAAATTTTGAAATTTGTGTTAGGAAATAAAATTATGTAAATAAGTGCATAACTGTATTTAATTGTTATGTGTTATTTGACTATCTGTTAGTTTACAGTATGAGTGATCAAGAACTGTCACACCCCGGATTTCCACGTATCACCGGTGGGCCCGGTGGGGGAGTATCGTGACGTGGTTGGCAACATAATAGTCAAACAACACAATATTTAATAATGCACAGCGGAAGCAATTGAAAATATAATACAACCAAATTTATTATTGTAATATCAAATGTCACAATATTCTAAAGTTTATCCACAGAAGGATCGAACATAAAATGGAAACAATAGTTCAACAGACTTTAGGCATCTTAAGCTTGCGAGACTTCTATTGATGCTAAGGAGAATATATCCAGCCAATTTCGTATAGTACCTGCATTTAGCCTTTTTGGAAAAATACGTCAGTTTACACTGGTAAATACAATTAACTGACTCATTTTGAAAATGGTTTAAGAAAATTGATTTGGATGCACGTGGCATAAAAATATCTTTTATAATTTGATTAAAATGCACAGAGGCAAAATTAACCTTTTATAACTTGGGAGAATTATTTAATATTATAATCTTGTGAACGAATTACATGTTACTTGTGCGTTCAGTAGCCCGGATCTTGTCCGGGTTAAAGATCAATTGACACACCACATCATAGAGTTATACACTGACAGGTGTACGCCTACACCCCGTGCTCAGGTCGTGGCCATCTCGTAAGATGATGCCTAGGATATCCGGGACATGGTCATTAACCCCCCAAAGGCTTTAAGTAATCAAGACTGTTTAAACGAGCCGATCAAATTATTCAACTACCCACTCAACTGTGGAGATTTGATGCCCGATCAAGCGGTATGCTATATACCGTAACCCAAGCCCGTATAGGGAAAATAAGTTAAAAGTATTTACCTGAGCAAGTATAATTCACAATAAGCAAAATGCACGTAGCTTTTACTGGTTCTCCTAATCTGGAACGAAGGTTTATAATAACCTATTAGAATCCTAACGGGTCTTTAATTAAGCTTAAGCTTAGACCGGCTAGTTTCAAAGATACGGTTCGTACGCACGATTAAGCGAAGACCGGATAGAATGTGATTTAGACCCGACAAGTTCAGAGACTTGTTTAATATGGGTCCTTCATGCACATTCTGGATTTTGAGATTAAACCGATGAGGTTTGACCCGTTTCGGCTAATTTATGTAAACTTGTTACATAAACCGAACCGAACGCGTAATAAGCGTAACGGGTATCCGTAAGAGCCATATACAGGTTTCCTAGGTTAATATGCTTCAAATATGTTGTGACATCAGTAAGATGTCTTTCATTATGCCCGAAACGAATTTAAACACAAACTATGCCCCGTAGGGGTAGTTTGGTCATTTTAAAGGTTGTAAAAGAGTTTAAGTGTTAACCTGAGTTACAGGTCTGATGTAATCAGCAAATATACTCAATTTTCTAAGTTATATCAGTAGGTTAAAGTATATATGTGAAATTTGTCAATTATAACCAAACTATGCACCGTAGGGGCATTTTGGTAATTTCACATAAGCCGAAAAGCTCAAAAACAAAGTCTGAGTTAATCAACCTTTGCTTACTGTTAAAATATCATAATTTGCCTAAAATATCAGTAGGTATCAACCCGGGTATGTTCAATATAATTTTAAAACATACTATGCGTTAAAAACGCTAAATAAGGCGATTAAAGGCCATTTCCGGGTTCGATACTCAAATCTGATATTTTTATATTTCCAGCAGTCTTAAAATAACTTATTTAACATATGTGATCAGTAGCAAAAGGTTTGGAGTCGTTTAGATCGGTAAAACTCATTTTATGGCCCGTAAGGGCAAAATCGACAATTACCGGATTAAGCCTACGACTACTAGTTATGCTCAGCCTAAAATTTATTAAAAATATTTAAAAATCCCAAAATAATATATTACATCAGTGGGTATTAAGTTTGATACCAAAAAGTAGGCTTAACTAGGCTATACGCTAATTACGCCGTTTTATTAACATAAAGCTTTGAATTTGCGATATTGAGCATAACTCTTAATCTACAAGTCAAACTGATGTCAAACTTTGCATACAAGTTTATATATCAGTAACTAAGGTTTCTACACTTTTACATTTCCATAAATCACGTTTTAAGGTAATAAGGGCATAATGGTCAACATATGAGCAATTAACGGAAATATGCATATTAATTGGATAACTAGTGAACCAACGTGTATAATCACAGAGGGTTGTTCTAACATGTAACCTAATCCAATTAAAGCTCTGAGGCATTGCTAAAACATGCCTAAACGGGTCAGAACTGAAAGTCAAAGTGAAAGTCAAACTATGTGACTTTCGGTTCCGAACCGGGTCTAAACAGGAATTTGTCGGGTTGAACATGTTTAGACATGTTCTTACACTTATTACCAAGTTATAACAATGATCAAACAGGTTGTATATGTTCTAGATAGCTAATTATGCATAAATGGCATTTTAATCATCCTGTTGACTTTTTAATTATAAGTTTGACCCGACTTTTGACCTGGTTAGAGTGGTGATCAGGGGAAACCCTTTTGAGGTTTTATTACCCACATAAATACCAACTTATAACTACTTTTAATTCGAGATATGACTGAGCCATTGTTGACTAATCTCGAAGTCAAACCGTAATTACGACGGTTTGACTTTTAGCTAAAATACTAAGCTAAACTCAATTAAAGAAGGACTAGTAGACTTACAAGAGTCCTATGCACGACTTATGATCAGTTGGACCTGCTTGAGAGCTCCAGGAATGATCAGCTTGTAAGAAAATGGTGTGTGGAACATTGTTGCACTACATGGCCCTTTTATAGTGATTTTAATCACCACAATTGGTTGACAACAAGGTCTACTACTGCCCACAACCTTCCAACATGTGTCCCTAGTGTCTAGGGGTCGTTTAGGGGCCTCTTGGAAGGGTTTAGATGCATTACAAGTCATTTAGAAGGTTGAACAGGCAACCAGCACGTTTTTCTGCATCTGGGCGTCCCAGGCGGCCCGCCTCAGATCCTGTTAAATACCACACGGGCCGCGTGGGCCTTGAATCCATGTTTTACATTTTCTATTTGCTGCATATTCGACTCTTGGCCCTTCCGAAAGGTCAACTAACCTTTATATTGCAATTTGAACCCTCTAATTTGATACATAAGGGCTTCAAGATATATACCCACTTTGTTTAGTCCTCGGTTAACTTTATTGTCACCCGAAAAGTCCAAACTTTCAACGTTGACGCTTTAACCCCTTGTAAACGAATTTGGTCACAACTTGCTCATACGATAACGAAACTTTATGAAATTTATATCGTGCATTCTAGTGAGCATAATTAACATTTACAAAGCTTCGGGTTTGTCAAAAGGTCACTCAGAGGTATATCTTTAACATGTTGACACATTTAACCCCTGTAGTTTGTAATCTCTCACTTTTTGCTTCGTATGATCCATGATTTATTCGTTTGAGGTTATAAACATCATGTTGGGTTATTATGAAGTATATTTATTCACTGTTGACACTTAGAACCCGTATAATCACATACTTTCCATGTTTGTCAACTTTAGTCCTTTTATAATATTCTTTCACACGTTCAAACTTTATGACACATGTCAACACATTATAGGACGTGAATTTTCGAGGTGTTACATCCTCACCCCCTTAAAATAAATCTCGACCTGAGATTTACTGAAATAAGTAAGGGTACTTTTCTTTCATCGTGGATTCAACCTTCCACGTGAATTCGGGACCTCTACGGGCATCCCATTTGACCTTTATAATAGGTACACGCTTCCTTCGAAGCTTCTTTACCTGTCGATCTTCCATCGAAAAAGGTTTTTCCACAAACTTTAAGCTCTCATCTATATGCACATCTGTATGCGGTATAACCAGTGATTCATCAGCGAAGCACTTCTTCAGATTGCAGATGTGGAACACATTGTGAATTCCACTAAGCTCTTCCGGTAAGTTTAACTTATAGGCAACTGACCCGACACGTTCGATAACCTTGAAAGGTCCTATGTATCTCAGGCTTAGCTTGCCTTTCTTACCAAATCGCATCACTCCCTTCCAGGGTGACACTTTAAGTAGGACTTTGTCACCTACTTCAAAGTGAAAATCCTTACGCTTTGGATCAGCGTAACTCTTCTGCCTATCCCGGGCAGCTTTGAGACGGTCACGAATCTGGACAATCTTGTCCGTCGTTTCGAACACGATCTCTGGTCCTGATAGCTGGACATCTCCAACTTCTGCCCAGCAAATGGGCGATCTACACTTTCTACCATATAATGCCTCAAAAGGCGCAGTCTTGATGCTGGTGTGGTAGCTATTGTTGTAGGAGAATTTGATTAATGGTAGGTGTTTATCCCAACTACCACCCAAATCGATCGCACATGCACGTAGCATGTCTTCCAATGTTTGAATAGTACGCTCACTCTGACCGTCTGTCTGAGGATAGTAAGCCGTGCTAAAGTTCAAACGCGTGCCCAAAGATTGTTGGAAGCTTTTCCAAAAAGGGGACGTGTATCTAGTATCTCTGTCAGGGATAATAGACACAGGTATGCCATGCAAAGCTACAATCTTATCTACGTATAACTGGGCTAACATATCGGAGCTATAAGTCTCCTTGATGGGTAAGAAATGTGCTGACTTAGTCAGTCTGTCAACTATAACCCATATTGTATCATTGCCTTTCCTCGTCTTTGGCAACTTGGTGATGAAATTCATCGTCACCATTTCCCACTTCCACTTAGGAAGTTCAGGCTGTTGTAGCAAACCTGACGGTTTCTGATGCTCGGCTTTGACTTGCGCACATGTCAAGCATTTTGCTACATGGGTGGCTACAGACTTTTTCAAGCCTATTCACCAATAATTTGCCTTTAGATCCTGGGTAGCGGATGGCAAATTTTTAATCGTTGCCTAATTAGGGTTGCGGCAATTAATACATAAGCAATATGAACCGCCTTTCTTATTAAATAACATAAGACCCTCAGAATATTGAGTCAGGCTATATGAGCCTATGTCTTAAAACCTACTTAATCAAGGTTTCGATTATTCCATAATCAATATGGAATTTTTACAATACTCCTGCCCACAGCGGGATGTTAATCTTAATTCTACCTGCCTTCCAGGAGGTAAGCAGGGAAAACTTATGAGAAGATAATCAAGATGCAAGGAGGTTACAGAGATTTTCCATATCCCAGGCTCCAGTTCATCCATCATTGCTTGTGTCAAATAAGTGACACCTTTATGTTATAAGTCCATGAATTCCTTTATCGGGAACATTTACTTGGACAATTTCATTCTGGATATCTTCTTTGAATACTACTAGTCGTCTTTAGTACAACATGACCATTGGGATATCTTAGGGGTTCCATGTATTAAACCTCCATACTGATCAGGCATGGAAGTAATCTATGGGACACACTAGAATATGCCAATCCTCATATGGCACTTCTATCAAACATAGTTTGTCATTCGCAGGCGATAGAAAAACAATGGGAAAAATAATAAAAATAACATATGTTGTCGTACTCTATGCGAAGAAAGAGTACTCTTGGATTTTTCGGAAGGTTTTCCTTGCCGATACGAGAAGAATCAGTTACTATGGTTTCCTTGGTAATTTATACCTTGTGGATAATATAAAAGTTTGCTAAGCTTATGGTTTATGAAGATTTATTATTGCCTGTATTAAATCAGGACGCTTAGCAGAAATTATCATTGGTAAATGATAAGGGATGTACTTGACGACATCGTGAACTGCCTCTTGGCGTTCGTCAGGTGAGTTCAGGCATTTCTTCCCTTAGCCTTTCCAGTGTTTAGTCAACATAAGCAAGCCAAGAGTAACTAAAACATAGAGGTAAAATCTTGGATTCTAATACTTAGTCAACATAATGAGGATAAGTAGGTGACTTATAGCAGAAATAGGGAAGCTATTGTACATGTGCTTATATTTAATCACAATGGAAATTTCACAAACTAGGCACCTAGCTCGGTTGGCTAGGCGCGCGAAAGGGTGCGGCCTAGACCCAGGTTCGATTCCGGGGACGGCCAATTCCACCATTTTTTTTTTCGTTGCTTTTTTTTTTCTTTAAGCCTGTTCTTGCTCTTTTTTCTTAGATTTCTGGGAGTTATCTTCCTCCTTTGGTTCATCCTTCGTATACGAAGTGTGAACAAAACTCTTCTCATGAGCAATTTAAAATGGTTTTTTTTTTTTTTTGGATGAAATTCAGAGCGAGGTGCATTCGGCTCTTTGGATTGTTTCAGGATCCTTCTATGGTCCTTCCAACTGCTGCGTCAACCACAGCCTGGAGATTAACTTCATTAATATTGAGGTTTACGTTTGTAGTTTTATTAACTTTCGTCGCATTAATAGTATTGCGACTGTCGCCTTCCTCATCCGAGTTGTCACACCCCCAAAATCCACCCGCGGAGTACCACCGCTTGGAGGCGTGACATGACCAGGATCAAGCCACCAATCATATTGAACATAAGTAAAATAGTAAAAGCCATACAACAATACGATAGGTGTTTCCATAACCAAATATAAACAAGTGTGCAGCGGAAGCATTTAATGTAAACCCAACATAAGTTATTAGTTCAAATATCGTCTACGATCCGTATCCCACAACGACCTGCTCCTTCCTGTGCAAGCTCCATATGTACCTAAGGTCCTGCAAGGCATGTAACAGAGAATCAACAACTAGTTGAGCGAGTTCACAGTAAATAAGTTCGTAATTGTAAGTTTGTTTCGTAACATGTGGCGCTACTAGGCCGATCGTATGTTCTATTAGTGGGGGCTTCCCATGTTGCATATACACTAGACTATTTGTAACCATAAGTGTTCTTCACAACCGAGAACAGTAGTACGTACATAGTTTACGTAGGCTTTACGTAAGTGTCCTTCACAACCGAGGACAGTATTGAGTATAAGTTCACGTAGGTTTTATGTGAGTATCCTTCACAACCGAGGATAGTATTGAGTATAAGTTCACGTAGGTTTTACGTGAGTATCCTTCACAACCGAGGATAGTATTGAGTATAAGTTCACGTAGGTTTTACGTGAGTATCCTTCACAACCGAGGATAGTATTGAGTATAAGTTCACGTAGGTTTTACGTGAGTATCCTTCACAACCGAGGATAGCGAGTAGCATAAGTATACGTAGGTTTTACGTATGTGTCCTTCACAACCGAGGACAATGGTATGGTAGTCTAGTATCAGTGTATGTACGAATCTATTCAACCTTATTCCTTCCATCCCATTCCCCAAACCCTGGGAATCCCATGCCTTAGTAAGGGTGTGAACTCACCTTGTTTTGCTCGGTATGCTAAGTGTATGCTCACAAGTAATCAATCGCGTCCTAAAGTATGCACGTATGTGAAATCAGTTTGTGACCAAATTATGCACGTATAAACATGTAGCACGTAATCACAATCATATACAAGATGGCTACACTTAACAGCAGTTAAATATTCCAGTTAGCATTTAACAGAATTAACTCAAGTTACTGCACAGATCAGCTATTCGGCGAAACACGCATGTTGGCGAAACACAGATAGTGACGAATCACAATATTGGCGAAACACATTATGTTTCGTCGAGGTGTCCCCTGGCGAAACAGAACTTCTGATTCGTCGACTACTCTTGGCGAAACACATTCTGTTTCGCCGAGAGTTCTGTTTCGTCGAACAGTTCAGTTTCGCAGACATCAGTTACAGCAGATGCGAAAAACACATAAACCCTAACAGCCGTAAAACAGCAATTCCTCAATCATACAGAAATCATTCAACGCAGAATCATCGTAACATCATCATAACATAAGCATCACAGTTCTTAACGTCTAGCACGAACCCTAGGTTATGTGTACAACATATAGATTAACATACAACATCATATCATCGATTCCTATCAAGATACTAATGTGTATTCAGAATCAGGCCATATAAACAACATTCAGAACCGAGTATCATCAACATACCCTCCTATAATCCAGAAATCAAGCATAAACACAATATGTATAAAGAAATCAAGGGACAAAGAAGCCGATTAGACGAGCACGCACTAACCGAGATATCCGGGATGAACAAGGGAGGATTCGAGAGAGAAAGATGATGGTTGAGGATGGTTATCGCCTTCACAGAGTGGAGAGTTCTAGGGTTTCTATTTTTGTTAAAAGTGTGAAACAGGGAGTCGGTTCACGTTAATATGAACGAATTACCGTTCTGGGCCCTTAATGGGCTTGGCAAAACTGGGCTTGGCGAAACAGACTTCTGTTTCGTCGGGATGCTTATGACGAAACAGTCTGTTTCGTCGGGTCCTGTCTGTTTCGTCGAGTCCTTTTATGTGTTAACAGTTTAAGTTTTCAACAGGTGTTTCATGTTATACAGCCAAACACAAAATCATGCAACCACAATGCGTTCATTATAAAATAACGTATACAGTTACAAGTTAAACAAGTCAAACAAGTCAAACAACTACACAGTCAAAGTCAACGTGCACTAAATGCGAAAAAAAAGAAAGTCGGAAACTCGAGTTGTCACATTATCCCCAACTTGAAAGAAATTTCGTCCCGAAATTTAGCATGCGGTTACTGAGGAAGCTAGGTAAGTTATCGTTTACTGGTTTTCCTGGGGCGTCACATCATCCCCCCGTTGAGTTGGGATTTCATCCCGAACTTCTGTAGTAGCTTCAGCCTCAGTAGTAGTTGCATTGTTTTCGAACAACTGGGGATATTTGAGTTCCATTTGGTCTTCGCGTTCCCAGGTAAACTCTGGGCCACGACGGGAGTTCCAACGAACTCGAACAAGTGGTATTCTGGTGTTCTTGAGGACCTTAACATCCCGGTCCGTGATTTCAACTGGTTCTTCGACGAAATGCAACCGTTCGTCGATAGTGAGCTCCTTCAAAGGAACTACGTGGGTCTCATCTGACAGAAACTTCTTCAGATTCGACACGTGAAAGACGTTGTGAACTGCACTGAGTTCAGCTGGTAAGTTCAGTCTGTAGGCCACTTTGCCTATTTTCTCAATAACTTCGAAAGGTCCGACATAACGCGGATTGAGCTTGCCTCGTTTGCCAAAACGAACCACACCCTTCCAGGGCGAAACTTTGAGTAGTGCTCGATCCCCAACCTGGAATTCGAGTAGTTTCCTGTCTTTATCAGCGTATACTTTCTGACGGTCACGAGCTGCCGCCATGCGTTATCGTATTTGAGCAATCTTTTCAGTAGTATCAACTACCATTTCTGGACCTGTGATTTGACTTTCCCCCACCTCTGCCCAACAGAGAGGTGACCGGCACCTACGCCCGTACAATGCCTCGAATGGTGCAGCTTTAATGCTGGTGTGGTAGTTGTTGTTATACGAAAATTCCACGAGTGGCAGATGTTTCTCCCAACCATTGCCAAAGTCAATTACGCACGCCCGAAGCATGTCTTCTAGAGTTTGAATAGTGCGCTCAGACTGCCCATCTGTCTGAGGGTGATAAGCTGTGCTCATGTCTAAACGAGAGCCAAAAGATTTGTGCATTGCTTGCCACAGTTCTGAAGTAAAACGTGCGTCACGATCAGAGATGATGGAGGTGGGCACTCCGTGCCTCGAGACCACTTCTTTTAAGTAAATGTCTGCCAAGGTAGAGAACTTGTCTGTTTCTTTGATTGCTAAGAAGTGAGCAGACTTTGTGAGTCGATCTACGATCACCCAAATAGTATCATTTCCGCGCTGAGATCTAGGTAGGCCAGTAACAAAATCCATGGAAATTTGCTCCCATTTCCATTGTGGTATTTCAGGTTGTTGGAGTGGTCCTGACGGTTTCTGATATTCTGCCTTGACTCTCGCACAAGTCAAGCATTTGCTAACGTATGTGGCTATGTGGGCCTTCATGCTAGGCCACCAATATGTAGTTCTGAGGTCGTGGTACATCTTATCCGAACCAGGATGTACTGAGTAGCGAGACTTATGAGCTTCATCCATTACTAGCTCGCGTAGGTTGCCGTACAGTGGGACCCAAATGCGTCCTGTGACGTAGTAAGCACCATCTTCCTTCTGTTCTAAGCGTTGCCTTGAGCCGCATAGGGCTTCAGCCCTGACGTTGTCTGGTTTCAATGCTTCTATCTCTGATCCCGTCATCTTCATGTTAAAGAACTCCACTTCCAACTTGTGGATGGCATCATAACTACTGTATTCACGTTTGATCAGTTCCTTAAAATCATTCCATGGGGTGGCATTAGCAGCCGCCAGCCCCAGTATCGTAACTTGCGCGCTCCACCAAGTTTGCGCAGTACCTTCGAGAATATCAGTGGCATATTTCACCTTACGAGCCTCAGGTCATTCGCACATTTGAAGGCCGATTCGAGTGTCGCTGAAAGTAGTAGGACGACAGTCCATAAAAATCGTGTATGTGCACACAGGTGGCTGAGCGTGTTGACTTGTCGTGTGCGTAAGAGTAATCAAAATTAAGCACAAGTGTTGAGTTACGAGAGTAGGATCTAAGGATCCTAGAGTAAGTGGTGATGGCAGGTTACACCTCCTGCCTGGGCAGCTGCGAGTGCTGCAGTAACTTGTTCAGTGATCGAAGCCGCCAACTGGGCTTGAGTTAGGTTAACGCGTCCACACATGATCTTGACATCAAGGAGAACATGTGGGTGAGAGGTTCGCGAATAGTGCGAAGAGAGTGAGCACACAAGTATCCTCATGCAATAACAAATAGTGAGCAATGTAATCTAAGCATACCACGAGCAAAGTTCTATGTAGTTCTAGCAAGTAGTAAGGTAACATGAATAGTAGTACCTATGATGTTGAGTCTTGCACGTGGAGCGAAGCGTCGTTGTGGATCGTTGAGAGCACTGTTCTGGTTATAGTCTGGTTTTAATAAAAATGTTTTCCCCTTATTAAAACCGAGTTCTCTATAACCAATGGCTCTGATACCAATCTGTCACACCCCCAAAATCCACCCGCGGAGTACCACCGCTTGGAGGCGTGACATGACCAGGATCAAGCCACCAATCATATTGAACATAAGTAAAATAGTAAAAGTCATACAACAATACGATAGGTGTTTCCATAACCAAATATAAACAAGTGTGCAGCGGAAGCATTTAATGTAAACCCAACATAAGTTATTAGTTCAAATATCGTCTACGATCCGTATCCCACAACGACCTGCTCCTTCCTGTGCAAGCTCCATATGTACCTAAGGTCCTGCAAGGCATGTAACAGAGAATCAACAACTAGTTGAGCGAGTTCACAGTAAATAAGTTCGTAATTGTAAGTTTGTTTCGTAACATGTGGCGCTACTAGGCCGATCGTATGTTCTATTAGTGGGGGCTTCCCATGTTGCATATACACTAGACTATTTGTAACCATAAGTGTTCTTCACAACCGAGAACAGTAGTACGTACATAGTTTACGTAGGCTTTACGTAAGTGTCCTTCACAACCGAGGACAGTATTGAGTATAAGTTCACGTAGGTTTTACGTGAGTATCCTTCACAACCGAGGATAGTATTGAGTATAAGTTCACGTAGGTTTTACGTGAGTATCCTTCACAACCGAGGATAGCGAGTAGCATAAGTATACGTAGGTTTTACGTATGTGTCCTTCACAACCGAGGACAATGGTATGGTAGTCTAGTATCAGTGTATGTACGAATCTATTCAACCTTATTCCTTCCATCCCATTCCCCAAACCCTGGGAATCCCATGCCTTAGTAAGGGTGTGAACTCACCTTGTTTTGCTCGGTATGCTAAGTGTATGCTCACAAGTAATCAATCGCGTCCTAAAGTATGCACGTATGTGAAATCAGTTTGTGACCAAATTATGCACGTATAAACATGTAGCACGTAATCACAATCATATACAAGATGGCTACACTTAACAGCAGTTAAATATTCCAGTTAGCATTTAACAGAATTAACTCAAGTTACTGCACAGATCAGCTATTCGGCGAAACACGCATGTTGGCGAAACACAGATAGTGACGAATCACAATATTGGCGAAACACATTATGTTTCGTCGAGGTGTCCCCTGGCGAAACAGAACTTCTGATTCGTCGACTACTCTTGGCGAAACACATTCTGTTTCGCCGAGAGTTCTGTTTCGTCGAACAGTTCAGTTTCGCAGACATCAGTTACAGCAGATGCGAAAAACACATAAACCCTAACAGCCGTAAAACAGCAATTCCTCAATCATACAGAAATCATTCAACGCAGAATCATCGTAACATCATCATAACATAAGCATCACAGTTCTTAACGTCTAGCACGAACCCTAGGTTATGTGTACAACATATAGATTAACATACAACATCATATCATCGATTCCTATCAAGATACTAATGTGTATTCAGAATCAGGCCATATAAACAACATTCAGAACCGAGTATCATCAACATACCCTCCTATAATCCAGAAATCAAGCATAAACACAATATGTATAAAGAAATCAAGGGACAAAGAAGCCGATTAGACGAGCACGCACTAACCGAGATATCCGGGATGAACAAGGGAGGATTCGAGAGAGAAAGATGATGGTTGAGGATGGTTATCGCCTTCACAGAGTGGAGAGTTCTAGGGTTTCTATTTTTGTTAAAAGTGTGAAACAGGGAGTCGGTTCACGTTAATATGAACGAATTACCGTTCTGGGCCCTTAATGGGCTTGGCAAAACTGGGCTTGGCGAAACAGACTTCTGTTTCGTCGGGATGCTTATGACGAAACAGTCTGTTTCGTCGGGTCCTGTCTGTTTCGTCGAGTCCTTTTATGTGTTAACAGTTTAAGTTTTCAACAGGTGTTTCATGTTATA
This sequence comes from Helianthus tuberosus, assembly GCA_030545235.1. NCBI lineage: Eukaryota > Viridiplantae > Streptophyta > Magnoliopsida > Asterales > Asteraceae > Helianthus > Helianthus tuberosus. The sequence continues at coordinate 56,144,723 of CM060411.1, read as the reverse complement.
CAGCCAAACACAAAATCATGCAACCACAATGCGTTCATTATAAAATAACGTATACAGTTACAAGTTAAACAAGTCAAACAACTACACAGTCAAAGTCAACGTGCACTAAATGCGAAAAAAAAGAAAGTCGGAAACTCGAGTTGTCACACGAGTTTTCCATACTTGTAACTTGGTACTAATCACCAAGATTTAACAATTATTAGTCATCACCCTGATGACTTGACTTAGATTAGCCACGGCATTCATAAACCGTATGGGCTATTCCGTTCTGAACATTCTTAATGAATGCTTTTTGAATGTATATCTATTACATTTAGCTTAGGTCACAAAAGGACTATCAATGGCATTTCAAGTTTGGAGCGAGTCCAATACCTGCTTGACAGGGGACCATAATGTCACAACTGTCTTTGTCACAAGGACGATTATAAATAGCTCAAAGGCTAGTCTTACAAGACTTTTATTATATATATTCATATATGGCATAGAAGCCTGTCTTGATGGACGTAGAAAGATATGGCATAAAGCCTAGTCATGAAGGACATAAATGATTATACGGCATGAAGGCCTTGTCGCAAAGGTCATTTAGATATGGCACTAAGGCATGTCACCAGGAATGTTAACATTTAATATGTTAGCTTGTCACGAATGACAAATTATAGCACATAGGCTTGTCATGAATGACTTTAAAACATAACTCGATGGTCTATCACCAAGGACCTTAATTTATTAGCCGCAATCTTGTTAGATTAGGGCTTCAAGGTTTGAACGTGGTTCTTCACCTTTGGACAGGGAGTCATAGACTACAACTGTCATCGTCTTGAAAGACGATTCATTTGGCAGAAAGGTAAGACAATTAACATCCCTAATGGATGTTTATATATAACCATCGTATCTAACGATTATTAGTCACGATCACATCGATCATACTGACTATTAGGTTTGGGTATAATCACACTATTTTGAACAGGGGATCATAAGGATCACCACTATCTTTGTCTTACCGACACTAGAAGAAAGTATAGCCCGTAGGCATTTCATCACGAGGGATGCAAATATTATGATCATCATACTGATGATACTAGTCAGGATCGCAATGATAGTATAGACTATGGGATTTGCGTATAGCTCACCCCCTTGGGCAAAGAATCACAAAAGATTACAATTGCCTTGTCTTAATTGAACAATATAATATAGCCCTTAAGCAAAACATCATTAAGGATGTTAAAATTTTTAATCATCGTATTGATGATTTTTGTCATGCTTGCATTGATCATATAGACTATTAGGCTTGAGCATAGCTCACTACCTTGGACAGGGAATCATAAAGATAACAATGTCAATGTCTCAAATGGACAATATATTATAGCCCGTAGGCAAAACATCACTAAAGGATGTCAAATAATATTATCATCGTATTAGATGATATTAGTCATGATCGCATTGATCATATAGACTATTATGTTTGGATATAGTCCAATATTTTAGGCAGGAGGTCAAAGACCATCTCTGTCGTTGTCTTATCGGACAACAAGTTTAGCCCGTAGGCACTTCTTCACTAACGGATGTTAGCACTCTTGACAAATGTGATTCGAGAAGAACCATTTCCTAATAAGAAACGATTTCCTAATAGGAAATGGCTTGATTTAGAGCTAAATCTGAAGAACCATTTCCTAATAAGAAACGAGGATGGTTCAGTAAAGAAGCTTTTGCTCGTAGGAAGAGAATGCGAAAATTGCAATAGCAAAGGGCTTTAGCAGCTATTAAGAGAGAGACAGATGCTCATACGCAAGATATGCTAAATAGAAGCCTAGCTAATTTCCATATCTTAGCTACAACTGTTGCTGACCCAAGTCTGGAACAATTAGTAGCCCCACAACCACAAAACCCAGAACAACCCATGGAGATAGAAAATCAGGAAAACCCGGTGGAGATGCATGACTTTAACCCAGAAGAAATCCCCAGGGTACCTACACCAAATCCCCTAGACCCGAATTACAACCCCTGGTGGGACGAGAATAGGGATTATGTGCAACGTTACTCTATTCCTGAAGACACACCTATAGGAGCCTATTCAGGTATGGACCCTTTAGATCCCTATTATCATGATAACTACATTAGGGGAATCTTGGAAGATCCTTACCAAATTCAGGCACTTTTACCCCCATATCAGGAACCCGTACCCCAGATTCCAAACCCAGTCCTAGAACCTGCACCCCCAATGAGTGCAGAAAACGTCCAAGAACTTAGGACTTTTGGGGAGGAAATTTTAGAAAGCAGTGAGAGGATGCGTCAGGTGGGAGAGCGTCTCGTATGGAAATACAATGAGCGCAATATGGATTTTTGGATGAATCCATATCCATGAATGTTAGAATGGAAGAAGCGGTAGTAATAATAATATAATAAAAATAAAAATATGTGTGTACGGATGCATATTACTATTTTATTTCTGTTGGTATTGTAATCTTTATTTCTGTACTAGTGTGTAATAGACGCATAAGTATATGAAAAGAGTATAGTAGCAATGATCTATGTTTTTTGCTAGATTGTGTGTTATGTGATTAACTACATTAAAATATTAATTATGATATTAATATGGGATAAATGTTTAAAATTCAGATGGCCGATGAAGGAAATCAAGGAAATCTGAATAACGATAACCAGAGTAACATTAACGTGGTTAATGAGAATCCAAGTATCAATAACAATGGAAACCAAGTGGATAATAGTGCTATCCAACACATAGTAGCACAGGGAATTATAGATGCAATGCCATTTATACTTCAAACTGTTAAAGATGCTGATAATAAAAGTAAGCATAGCAGTAAGCGACTAATTGAACCGGAACACAGCGTGAACAATGGACCTTTACTTCAAATGCCTATTCCCAAAAGAAGAAGAACCATGCCTTATGGTTGTTCTTATAAAGAATTCTGGTCTTGTAAACCAATGGAATTCTCAGGCAACGAAGGGGCCATTGCAACCTTACGCTGGATAGAAAAGACTGAGGCAGTCTTAAGGATAAGTAAGTGTGCTGAAGAAGACAAGATACTGTTTGCTTCTAATCTGTTTAAGAATGCAGCACTAGAATGGTGGAATACTATCCTCCAGACAAGAGGAATCAAACCTATAATATGGAATGGGAAGAATTTAAGAATAAGGTAGAAAGGAAATTCTGCCCACCCAATGAGAAGGAACAGATAGCAAACAAATTCCTAAATCTTAGGATGACTGGTGTAGATAGTAAGGGGTATACTAAGATATTCTTTGAATATGCTAGAATAGTACCAACTCTTGCTTCACCAGAACCAGTGTTAATCTCTCGTTATATTTGGGGATTAATTGGAGAGATTAGACACATAGTCAAGGCAGCTAGACCACAAACCATAGAAGAAGCTGTAGAATTAACAAATACCTTGACTGATGAATTAGTCCGTACTAGAGAAGAAGACCATAGAAGGAACCTAACCCAAAGGCTTACTCAAGAATTCCGTTCGGGGAATTACAATCATAGGAATATGGGTTCTACCTCTGCAACATACTGCAAGGTCTGCAAGAAAAAGCACTCGGGAAAATGCTCAAATCTCTGCAATTATTGCAAGATGCCAGGACACAAGGAAGAAAATTGCAAGAGGAAATCCAGTAATGGATTATGCTATAACTGTGGAGAAAAAGGTCATATCAGGCCAAACTGCCCAAAATTAGCTCCAGCTCCAGATAACAAGAATACTAAAAATGCTAGAGCATTTATTCTGACTGCAGAAGAAGCCAAGATGATTCCAGATGTCATAGCTGGTACGTTTTTAGTTAATGATGTTTTTGCTAAAGTATTATTTGACTCTAGTGCAAACCAAAGTTTTATTAATACATCGTTTTGCAAATTTCTAAATCAGTCATTAACTAAACTACCACTAGAATGCATAGTAGAGACAGCTAATGGAGAAACTGTTAGAATTTCTGAAATCTTGCAGGGAGCAAGAATAGAAATTTTAAATCAGAAATTTATTGCAAATCTTTATCCCATGAATCTGGTAGGATTTGATGTTGTTTTAGGAATGGATTGGTTAATAGCCAATAAAGACAATATTTTATGTGATCAAAAGTCAATTCAAGTAAATTCACCAAAAGGTAAAACGATCACAATCAAAGGAGATAAGTCTTCTAGGTCCACTAAATTCATTTCTGTGATGAAAACAGCAAGTTGTATAAGAAAAGGTTCTATAGTGTATTTGATTTCTATAATCACTAACACTAAAGGAAAAGAACTAAAAGATATTCCAGTAGTATCTCAGTTTTCAGATATCTTTCCAGAAGAATTACCAGGACTACCTCCAGACAGAGAAGTTGAATTCAGAATTCACCTGCTACCAGGAACATCACTGATTGCCAAAGCACCCTACCGTTTGGCACCTGCCGAAATGCAGGAATTAAAGAAACAACTAGATGAGTTGTTGGAAAAGGGATTCATACAACAAAGTTCGTCGCCATGGGGAGCACCGATTTTGTTTGTTAAAAAGAAGGACGGGTCAATGCGTATGTGCATTGATTACCGTGAATTAAACAAGGTCACGATTAAGAATCGGTACCCATTACCGAGAATCGATGATCTGTTTGATCAACTGCAAGGAGCTCGATTTTCCTCTAAAATCGATTTAAGGTCAGGATATCATCAATTAAAGGTACAGGAAGAGGACATTCCTAAGACCGCATTTAAAACAAGGTATGGCCATTATGAATTTACTGTCATGCCATTTGGTTTAACCAATGCCCCAGCTGCATTTATGGACATGATGAACCGAATATGTAAGCCATATTTGGATAAATTCATAATTGTATTCATAGATGATATTCTAATTTACTCTAAGAGTAAAGAGGATCATGCAAAGCATTTGCATGCACTTTTAAGTTTATTAAGAAAGGAAAAGCTTTATGCTAAGTTTTCAAAGTGTGAATTTTGGTTAGAACAAGTACAATTCCTTGGACACTTAGTCAATCATGAAGGAATTCATGTAGATCCAACGAAAATTGAGGCAATTACCAAATGGAAAACCCCTGAATCACCAACTGAGGTTAGAAGTTTCTTAGGATTGGCTGGTTATTATAGAAGATTTATTCAAGATTTTTCTAGAATAGCCATTCCTTTAACTAAGTTAACCTGTAAATCTGTTAAGTTTGAATGGGGAATAAAACAAGAAGAAGCCTTTAGAATTCTTAAGCAAAGATTAACCCATACACCCATACTAGCATTACCAGAAGGAACTGAAGACTTTGTAGTCTATTGTGATGCTTCTATATTAGGTTATGGATGTGTATTAATGCAACGTCAGAAGGTTATAGCTTACGCATCTAGACAACTTAAGAATCATGAAGAGAATTATTCAACCCATGATCTAGAATTAGGAGCTATAATTTTTGCTCTTAAAATTTGGAGACATTACCTTTATGGTAGTAAGTTTACCATATTTACTGATCACAAAAGTTTAAGGTATGTTTTCGGGCAGAAAGAGTTGAATATGAGACAAAGACGTTGGATGGAATTTCTTAGTGATTGTGATTGTGATATCCAGTATCATGAAGGAAAAGCAAATGTAGTAGCAGATGCTTTAAGCCGAAAATATCATGAAAAGACAAAAAGGGTACGTTCTCTTAAATTAAATCTGCAAGTATATTTAAATGATCAAATAAGAGAAACACAAGAATCAGTAATCAAGGATGATTCTGAAAAATTAAAAGGTATGTTAAAGGAACTAAAACAAGGAACAGATGGAATTTGGAGATTTCATGAAAAGAGAATATGGATACCTAAATTAGGAAATCTTCGATATCGTATATTAGAAGAAGCCCATAAATCTAAATATACGATGCATCCAGGAAGTGATAAAATGTACCAGGATTTAAGGAAAAATTTCTGGTGGATAGGAATGAAAAAGGACATAGCAGTTTATGTTTCAAAATGTTTGACCTGTTCACAAGTTAAAGCTGAACACCAGAAACCCTCAGGTTTGTTACAGCAATTAGAAATGCCAGTTTGGAAATGGGAATTGATAACAATGGATTTTGTTACTAAATTACCCAAAACTAGGAAAGGAAATGATACAATCTGGGTGATTGTAGATAGACTAACTAAGTCAGCTCATTTTCTACCAATGAAGGAAACAATTAGTATGGAACAATTATCTAAATTGTATGTAAATGAAATTGTTTCTTTACATGGTATTCCTTTATCAATTGTTTCTGATAGGGATAGTCGTTTTACATCTCATTTTTGGTCAAGTTTCCAAAAGGCAATGGGAACCAAGTCAAAATTAAGTACGGCTTATCATCCACAAACAGATGGACAAAGTGAAAGGACAATTAAGACAATGGAAGATATGCTTAGAGCTTGTGTAATTGACTTTGGAGGTAATTGGGACGATCACTTACCTTTAATAGAATTTTCTTATAATAATAGCTATCACACAAGTATCAATGCTGCACCATTTGAAGCACTTTATGGACGAAAGTGTCGAACCCCAGTCTGTTGGGCAGAAATTGGGGAAAAGCAATTATCTGGACCTGAATTAGTGCAGGAAACAACCGACAAAATTATTCAAGTCAATGAACGACTAAAAGCAGCACGTGATAGACAAAAGAGTTATGCTAATAACCGACGCAAGCCATTGGAATTTCAAGTAGGAGATAGAGTATTGTTGAAAGTCTCTCCTTGGAAAGGAGTGGTAAGATTCATCAAACGGGGAAAGCTAAGTCCCAGGTATGTTGGACCTTTTAAGATTATTAGAAGAATAGGACCTGTAGCTTACCAGCTACAACTGCCAGAGGAAATGGCAGGAATACATGATGTGTTTCATGTATCAAATCTCAAAAAGTGTCTAGCTGATGAATCATCGATAGTATCTCTTAAGGATATAGAGATAAATGAACAACTTAAGTTTGTAGAAAGGCCTCTACAGATTGAAGACAGAAAAGTCAAGAACCTCAAACATAAGAGACTAGTTCTAGTCAAAGTGAAGTGGGACTCCAAAAGAGGACCTGAGTACACATGGGAGCTCGAGTCAGAAATGAAAAGGAAATATCCGCATTTATTTCAGAAGATCTCGAGGACGAGCTCTAAAACAAGGTGGGGAGAATGTAACAACCCTCGGTAAAACCAACACCCTTATAATATTTCCGACACTCTAATATATTATAAAATGTCTCAGTATGTTTTGTATTACAACCCGTATGTGAAAACCGAGCCCAAATTATGTTATAGCTTATAAAATAAATTAAAAATAAGAAATAGTAAGCTGAGGCGGGCCGCGTAGGACCTCACCTCAAGCTCACGCGGGCCGTATCAAGACCAGACTTTGACTCCGCTGACTTCTTTAGTTCAAGCGGGCCGCGTAAGACCTCGTCTAAGTTGACGCGGGCCGCGACAGATCATGAAACGCGGAGACATCAGGTGATGACACGTGTCATCATCGTGGCGGACCTACGTATCGAATTAGCTAAGCTATATGTTGACCGCGTGTTGACGCGGGCCGCGTAAGGCTTAGCCTTACCTTACGCGGGCCGCCTGAGAGACAATATCAACAACTATATAAGAAGGCCATCAGTCTACGTTTTCCGTCGCTCACATTCTTAATTCTCAATCTAAATTCTGTAGAGAAGTTATAATACACGGGTATTATACCCCTAATTAGCGAGGTTCTGCTCCGTTGTAAGTATTATAACCCCGGTTTCGTAATAGTTACGCTGCCCGATTAATTTAGGGTTCCGTAACAACTGTCGTGGTTCTGCCCGACGTAGTTGTTGGAATGTCGTCTCGGGGAGGGTATTATTAATAATTTCAAAGGGTTATGATACTAACCAATGTACATTTGTATAAATTATAGATTATATCCAGGAAACCCTTACGAAAAGCCTAAAACAGCAATGTGAGTTTATCCTCTTTTTGTTAATGTTTTTGGAATAAATTACAAAACCTTAATTATTTTACAATGTGATTAAGCGGTGATTGAGTCTTTGTAGTTCTTCAATTACTGCCGGTATGTTGGGGTTTTGTATACAAAATTTGTACTACTTGTGAGTAGTAAGTCAAGGTTGACCGTACGTTACCATTGGATAATGAGTTAGCCAATGTGTAATATGACCCACAAGTCAGTGGATTGATAGTACCAAATGGAGTAATTGTGTAGACATAAACATTGTAATCGTCCTCAATACTGTTTTAATCGATAAAAAGTTTCTTGATTAAATTGGGATTCACTCACCAGTATTTCCGACTGACAAATGTTTTTAAAACGCGTTTCAGGTAACCCAATGTGAAAGCCAATTAGTAAAAAGCCAGCTGGAGAGCACTGAAGGCTTGGAAAATTGTGGCTATAAAAGTTACCTAATAAACGATGTTTTAAATTCAATAAAATAGGGTTTGTCCCTATAATTGTATTGTAATAAGAAACTTGGGTTTTACCCATGTGATTATTAATATTAAATGAGGTGGTTTTTACTCTGATAAACATTTCCTAACTACGGTCCTGATGTAAATTCCGCTGCGAGACTAAATAACCCTGATACCACCGAAACTCTGTGATCGTGTCCGCCCGTTCCCGGGGATTAGGGATCGGGGGTTGCGACAGATAGCTGCTCGAAACTGCTTCTAGGTAAAGATTTCGTGAACAGGTCAGCTAGATTTTCACTTGACTTAATCTGGCGAACAAAGTTGAGCGAGTTCACAGTTGGTTGTTTAGTTATAGTGTTCGTAAATCATATGTTTATTTCGTAAACCATATACTGTATTAATCTGTATCGCGGTTTCCCAAACATGTTTGCGATGATTAGTGGGGGCTTCCCATGTGTATCGTATTAATCCGTATCGCGGTTTCCCAAACATGTTTGCGATGATTAGTGGGGGCTTCCCGTGTTGTATGTTACTAGACTAGTCGTATCCGTACGTGCCTTTCTTCATCCAGGGACCGTAGCAAGTATGAGTGTACGTAGGTTTTACGTACGTGCCCTTCTTAACCCGAGGACAGTGAAAAGTAGTTTAATAGTAATGATAGTACGAGTAGTTATTCAATCCCATTCCCAACCCACCGGGAATCCCATGCCTTAGGAGTGTGAACTCACCTTGGTTTGCTCGGTATGCTAAACTATGTGCTCACAAGTAATCAGTCAAGTCCTGTAGTATGCACGTATACTCAATCAGTTCAAGTTCGTAAAGTTTCTCATGCAATCAATATCACAGGGTGTGTTTGGCAGTTAACATCATGCATCCCTCAACAGTTAATCACATTCATACTATTCATGCTTCACATAAGGCTTTCTCAGTTTATTCTGATCTAATTATCCATTATCAGACTTAACAAAAGTAACACACTTAACGGAGTTAACATGCATGACAGAATCATACTTAACAGTAATTAACATACTTAATAGTGTTAGCAAGTTTAACAGAATTAAAATATATAATAAAGTTACACACTTAACGTAGTTACTGTGCCATAACAGGGTTGGATCAGAATTAACAGAGTTAACATACGTAGCAAGGTTAACATACTTAACGTGGTTAACATAACTCAGTTAACATACTTTACATATTTGACATGTTTAACAGCGTTAACAACTTAACAGAGTGATAATCTAACTGAGTTTACTGAACTAACCGAGTTAATAACTTAACAGATTTAAATGTGTCACAGCATTCAACGAGATCATGTATGTGGCGAAAACACCTGGGGACGAAATCACTTTGGACGAAAACCCCAGGCGACGAAATCCAAGGGTTTTCATCGGGTTTAGAGTGTGACGAAAACACTTAGTGTTTTCATCTGAATCATGTGTTTTCGTGGGTCCTTGTGTTTACGTGGGAGGACGTAACAGTTAAGCACAATCATCGTAAACATATCATCATCAACAGCAGTTACAAAACGCAGAAACCTTAATGATTGTCTAATAATTATATTGGTTGCAACAATCATGTACTCAATCAGATCTATTCATACAATCATCATCCCTAGTACGTATTACATGTTATCAGATCGTTGTTTCACATAAACCATCTCATCCATTCCCTTAAAACCTTCAAATATATCTATATATCATCGATTCAAACATGAGCAGCAGGCATAACAATATTGTTTTTACTCGTACAGATCATCGATAGTTTATCTACAGTGATGATACACATATTAAATCGAACATCATACACGCCTACATCCGATTTAAATCAATTAATCAAATAAAGATTAACACTAACCGTGATGATCGAGACAGTAACTTGATCGCTCTAACACAAGATTGTCGTCGGGTTTCAAAGGGTAGCGAGAGGAGGTGAGAAGTGATTTAGGGTTTGCCAGTACAGACTTCATGTAAAGGTTATAAACAAGACCCTATATCTAATCGCTACTGGGCCAAAGCCCATTTGATTTCGTCGACTAGCTCCTGGACGAAAACACCAAAGTGTTTTCACCAGGTAGTGTTTTCGTGGAGGGGGTAGGGGTGTTTAGCAAGAGAAATAATGTTTATTAATTACACATATCATATTATTGATACAAAGTATATAACATATATACGCATATAATCCACACCACAAGTCTACGAACAATACGTATATTGCACATCAAATAAATATAAAGACACACTTGCAAATAAGTACTAAGTTAAGTCGAATAGAGACCTTGACAACTCGGGTTGTCACATTATCCCCAACTTGAAAGAAATTTCGTCCCGAAATTTAGCATGCGGTTACTGAGGAAGCTAGTTAAGTTTGCGTGGTTTACTGGTTTTCCTGGGGTGTCACATCATCCCCCCGTTGATTTGGAATTTCGTCCCGAAATTCCGCAGTAGCTTCAGCCTCAGTAGTAGTTGCATTGTTCCCGAACAACTGGGGATACTTGAGTTTCATTTGATCTTCTCGTTCCCAGGTGAACTCTGGGCCTACGACGGGAGTTCCAACGGACTCGAACAAGAGGTATTCTGGTGTGCTTGAGGACCTTAACGTCTCGGTCCGTGATTTCAACTGGTTCTTCGATGAATCGCAACTGATCGTTGATAGTGAGCTCCTTCAAAGGAACTATAAGGGTCACATCTGACAGACACTTCTTCAGATTTGACACGTGAAAAACGTTGTGAACTCCACTGAGTTCTACTGGTAGATTCAGTTTGTAGGCCACTTTGCCTATTTTCTCTATGATTTCAAACGGTCCGACATATCGCGGATTGAGTTTGCCCCGTTTGCCAAAACGAACTACACCTTTCCAAGGTGAGACTTTGAGTAGCACTCGATCCCCAACCTGGAATTCGAGTGGTTTCCTGCGCTTATCAGCGTAGCTTTTCTGACGGTCATGAGCTGCCGCCATTCGTTGTCGTATCTGAGCAATTCTTTCTGTTGCGTCTACCACCAGTTCTGGACCCGTGATCTGACTGTCACCCACCTCTGCCCAACAAAGAAATGATCGGCATTTACGCCTGTACAATGCCTCAAATTGAGCGGCTTGAATACTGGTGTGGTAACTGTTGTTATACGAAAACTCCACTAACGGGAGATGTTTTTCCCAGCCGTTGCCAAAATCGATTACACATGTCCGCAGCATGTCTTCTAGGGTTTGGATGGTGCGTTCAGACTGCCCATCCGTTTGCGGGTGATAAGCTGTGCTCATGTCTAATCGAGAGCCAAAAGATTTGTGCATCGCTTGCCACAGTTCTGAAGTAAAACGTGCATCACGATCAGAGATAATAGAGGTTGGCACTCCGTGCCTCGAGACAACTTCCTTAAGGTAAACATCTGCTAAGGTGGAGAACTTATCCGTTTCCTTGATAGCCAAGAAGTGTGCAGACTTTGTGAGTCGATCCACGATCACCCAAATAGTATCATTTCCACATTGAGATCTAGGTAGGCCAGTAACGAAATCCATGGAAATTTGCTCCCATTTCCATTGTGGTATTTCTGGTTGTTGGAGTAGGCCCGATGATTTCTGATATTCAGTCTTGACTCTCGCACAAGTCAAACATTTGCTAACGTAAGTTGCTATGTGAGCTTTCATGCTAGGCCACCAGTACGTAGATCTGAGGTCATGGTACATTTTATCCGAACCAGGAAGTACCGAGTAACGAGACTTATGCGCTTCATCCATTACAAGTTCTCGTAAGTTGCCATAGAGTGGAACCCAGATGCGTCCTGTTACGTAGTAGGCGCCGTCTTCCTTTTGTTCTAACCGTTGCCTTGAGCCGCGTAGGGCTTCAGCCCTGACGTTTTCTGGTTTCAATGCTTCTACCTGAGCATCTCGTATCTGTGCAGGAAGACTAGACTGGATGGTAAGTTGTAAGGCTCGCACGCGCCTAGGTGTAGTATCCTTTCGACTGAGGGCGTCGGCCACAACATTGGCTTTGCCTGGATGGTACTTGATCACACATTCGTAATCATTCAATAGCTCGACCCATCGACGTTGTCGCATGTTCAACTCTTTCTGCTTGAAGATATGCTCGAGACTCCTATGATCGGTGTAAATGGTGCACTTGGTACCGTACAGGTAATGTCTCCATATCTTGAGTGCGAAAACAATAGCTCCCAGCTCCAAATCATCTGTGGTGTAATTCCTTTCATGAACCTTAAGTTGGCGTGACGCATAAGCAATAACCTTGTCACGTTGCATCAACACACACCCAAGACCCTGAATGGATGCGTCGCAATAAACTACAAAATCGTCTGTGCCTTCCGGCAATGAGAGAATAGGTGCGCTGCAGAGCCTATCCTTTAAGTGCTGAAATGTTGATTCCTGAGCATTACTCCAACGATAGGTGACGCCTTTCTGCGTTAGTGAAGTGAGAGGTTGCGCAATCTTCGAGAAGTCTTTGATGAACCTTCTGTAGTAGCCCGCCAAACCCAAGAATTGGCGGATTTCAGTTGGTGTACGGGGTGCAGGCCAGTTCTTGATCGAGTCTACCTTGGATGGATCAATATGAATCCCATCCTTGTTTACCACGTGGCCTAGGAAACGGACTTCACGAAGCCAAAAGTCGCATTTTGAAAACTTTGCGTACAACTGCTCTGCTCGAAGTAGTTCCAAAATAAGTCGTAGGTGGTGCTCGTGTTCCTCCCGACTCTTAGAGTAGATCAGAATGTCGTCGATGAATACAATTATAAACTTATCCAAGTAAGGCTTGCACACTCTGTTCATAAGATCCATGAAGACTGCAGGCGTATTTGTTAACCCGAATGGCATGACCAGAAACTCGTAATGGCCGTAGCGTGTTCTGAATGCTGTTTTGGAGACATCCTTGCCCCGGACTCTCAGTTGATGGTAGCCTGACTTCAGATCAATCTTTGAATAGTAGCTCGACCCTTGCAGCTGGTCGAACAAGTCGTCAATGCGTGGAAGAGGATAGCGATTCTTTACGGTCACCTTGTTTAGTTCACGGTAATCTATGCACATACGGAAGGTACCGTCTTTCTTCTTCACAAACAACACAGGAGCTCCCCAGGGCAAAGAGCTAGGACGAATGAAACCCTTATTCAAGAGTTCTTGCAATTGCTTGGACAGTTCTTCCAGTTCGGTTGGAGCTAAGAGATAAGGTGCTCGAGCTATGGGTGCTGCTCCAGGAGCTAGCTCGATCTGAAATTCGACCTGACGATGAGGCGGTAGCCCAGGTAAATCTTCAGGAAACACTTGAGGAAAGTCGTGTACAACTGGAATATCATCTATCTTCTTCTCTTTCGTTGATGCGTCATTAACGAGTGCTAAAATAGCAGTGTGGCTCTTTCGCAAACACTTCTGGGCCTTAAGAAAGGAGATGATGCCCACCACAGCACCACTCTTGTTGCCTTGAATCACGAGAGGTTCTTTACCAGAACGAGGAATGCGAACAATCTTCTCTTTGCAAAGGATCTCTGCTTGCTGTTGGGATAACCAATCCATCCCAATGACGATGTCGAAACTACCCAAAACTATAGGGATGAGATCGATAGAGAAAGTCTGACCAGCTAAGATGAGATTACAACCCTTAACTATGTGTGTGGCTTCTAGGCTTTTACCGTTTGCTAACTCTACGGCATGCTTGGTGTTCAAAAGTGTTGGTGTGCGTTTAAGCATTTGACTAACTTTTAGAGACACATAACTGGTATCGACACCCGAATCAAATAAAACAGTAACATAAAAGTCGTCGAGAAGAAACTTACCCATCACCACATTAGGATCATTCCTTCCGTCACCCTGACCAATCACGAACGCACGACCTCGGGCGCCACTGTTTCCATTGTTTCCCCCGTTGTTACCCCTATTATTGTTTCCGTTTCCCTGATTGTTGTTGTTATTCTGATTTTGATTTAACTGGGGGCAGTCCCGCTTGAAGTGGCCTTCAGCACCACACTGAAAGCATCCCCTGTTACCTCGCTGTTGTTGCTGCTGGTTCTGTGGAGCTGGTGGTTGTTGTTGATGGTTCTGATTCGCAGGTCGTGAGCTCCTGCAATCCTTAGCTTCATGACCCACCTTGAGACACCTCTGACAATGACCCTTGTTGGACTGACCATTGTGGTGTCTGTTGCATTGGTTGCACTTCGGGAGGTTTCCTCGATATCCACCCTGCCCTTGACTACCAGAAGATTGCTGACCAGGGCTCTGATAGTCATCAATTTTTCGCTGCTGGGCCTGGGACTGAACTGTAGTCGAACCCTTGCTGGAGGCTCCATCCCATTTTCTCTTATTGTCACTGGGAATAGCAGAAGTAGTAACAGTAGTAGCAGCACCAATACGCTTAGGCAGCTTGTTCTGTTCCACTGCCTGGTCTTTGAGACGATGAGCAAGACGAGCAACATCTTGAATAGTAGCAAGGTTAGCAGAAGTCACATGGCTTTGAATCTCTGGTACTAAGCCTTTGAGGTACAGCTCGACACGTTTGATGGGAGGGTCCACCATAGTAGGACACAAAATTGCCAGTTCATTTGATCGCTTCGTATACACCTCAATTTCCGACCCTATCATCTTCAAATTAAAGAACTCCACTTCCAGCTTGTGGATGTCATCACGATTACAGTACTCTCGCTTGATCAGCTCCTTGAAGTCGTTCCATGGGGTGGCATTAGCAGCAACTATCCCCAGCATTTGCACCTGAGCGTTCCACCACGTGAGCGCTATGCCCTCGAGAGTACCAGTAGCATACTTCACCCTACGAGCCTCAGGGCATTCACACATTTCGAAGACTGACTCGAGCATCTCGAACCAATGGAGGAGGCCTACAGCTCCTTCAGTGCCGTTGAAAGTAGTAGGTCGGCAATCCATAAAGGTTTTGAAAGTACACACAGGAGGCTGAGCGTGTTGACCTGTCGTGTGTGTAAAACAAAATTAAGCACAAGTGTTGGTTTACGAGAGTAGGATCTAAAGATCCTAGAGTAAGTTGTGATGGCAGGTTATACCTCCTGCCTGGGCAGCTGCGAGCGCTGCAATAACTTGTTCAGTGATCAAAGCCGCCAACTGGGCTTGAGTTAGGTTAACGCGTCCACTCATGATCTTCATATCAAAGGAAACATAAGTGAGGGAGGTTCGCGAAAGTGCGATGACAGAAGAGAGTAAGCATGCATGTGTTTCAAGCAATAGTTGTTACGTTTATCTAAGCATACTATGAGCAATGTACTATGTAACTAGCAAGTAGGTAATATAAACATAAATCATATCACCTATAGTGTCGAGTCTTGCACGTGGAGTGAAGCGTCGTTGTGGATCGTTGAGCACTGTACAGGTTATAGTCTGGTTTTACCAAAAAGTTTTTCCCCTTTTTAAAACCAAGTTCACTATAACCAATGGCTCTGATACCAATCTGTCACACCCCCAAAAATCCACACGCGGAGTATCACCGCTTGGAGGCGTGACTGACCAGGATCAAGCCACCAATCATATTGAACAAGCATGTAAGTAATATATAAAATCCAACACAATACAATTGGTGTCTAAACAAAACATAGTTTAAGTTGCAAGCGGAAGCATAATGTTTAAAACCAAGTTATAAGTTTAAACGTTTCAAATGTTTAGCATGGCACACAGCTGTCCATGTCCCACAACGACTCTTCCCACTCCAATGCAAGCTCCATGAGTACCTAACGACATGCAAGGCATGTAACAACGAGTCAACAACAAAGTTGAGCGAGTTCACAGTTGGTTGTTTAGTTATAGTGTTCGTAAATCATATGTTTATTTCGTAAACCATATACTGTATTAATCTGTATCGTGGTTTCCCAAACATGTTTGCGATGATTAGTGGAGGCTTCCCATGTGTATCGTATTAATCCGTATCGCGGTTTCCCAAACATGTTTGCGATGATTAGTGGGGGCATCCCGTGTTGTATGTTACTAGACTAGTCGTATCCGTACGTGCCCTTCTTAATCCAAGGACCGTAGCAAGTATGAGTGTACGTAGGTTTTACGTACGTGCCCTTCAATCCAAGGACAGTAGTAAGTATGAGTGTACGTAGGTTTTACGTACGTGCCCTTCTTAACCCGAGGACAGTGAAAAGTAGTTTAATAGTAATGATAGTACGAGTAGTTATTCAATCCCATTCCCAACCCACCGGGAATCCCATGCCTTAGGAGTGTGAACTCACCTTGGTTTGCTCGGTATGCTAAACTATGTGCTCACAAGTAATCAGTCAAGTCCTATAGTATGCACGTATACTCAATCAGTTCAAGTTCGTAAAGTTTCTCATGCAATCAATATCACAGGGTGTGTTTGGCAGTTAACATCATGCATCCCTCAACAGTTAATCACATTCATACTATTCATGCTTCACATAAGGCTTTCTCAGTTTATTCTGATCTAATTATCCATTATCAGACTTAACAAAAGTAACACACTTAACGGAGTTAACATGCATGACAGAATCATACTTAACAGTAATTAACATACTTAATAGTGTTAGCAAGTTTAACAGAATTAAAATATATAATAAAGTTACACACTTAATGTAGTTACTGTGCCATAACAGGGTTGGATCAGAATTAACAGAGTTAACATACGTAGCAAGGTTAACATACTTAACGTGGTTAACATAACTCAGTTAACATACTTTACATATTTGACATGTTTAACAGCGTTAACAACTTAACAGAGTGATAATCTAACTGAGTTTACTGAACTAACCGAGTTAATAACTTAACAGATTTAAATGTGTCACAGCATTCAACGAGATCATGTATGTGGCGAAAACACCTGGGGACGAAATCACTTTCGACGAAAACCCCAGGCGACGAAATCCAAGGGTTTTCGTCGGGTTTAGAGTGTGACGAAAACACTTAGTGTTTTCATCTGAATCATGTGTTTTCGTGGGTCCTTGTGTTTACGTGGGAGGACGTAACAGTTAAGCACAATCATCGTAAACATATCATCATCAACAGCAGTTACAAAACGCAGAAACCTTAATGATTGTCTAATAATTATATTGGTTGCAACAATCATGTACTCAATCAGATCTATTCATACAATCATCATCCCTAGTACGTATTACATGTTATCAGATCGTTGTTTCACATAAACCATCTCATCCATTCCCTTAAAACCTTCAAATATATCTATATATCATCGATTCAAACATGAGCAGCAGGCATAACAATATTGTTTTTACTCGTACAGATCATCGATAGTTTATCTACAGTGATGATACACATATTAAATCGAACATCATACACGCCTACATCCGATTTAAATCAATTAATCAAATAAAGATTAACACTAACCGTGATGATCGAGACAGTAACTTGATCGCTCTAACACAAGATTGTCGTCGGGTTTCAAAGGGTAGCGAGAGGAGGTGAGAAGTGATTTAGGGTTTGCCAGTACAGACTTCGTGTAAAGGTTATGAACAAGACCCTATATCTAATCGCTACTGGGCCAAAGCCCATTTGATTTCGTCGACTAGCTCCTGGACGAAAACACCAAAGTGTTTTCACCAGGTAGTGTTTTTGTGGAGGGGGTAGGGGTGTTTAGCAAGAGAAATAATGTTTATTAATTACACATATCATATTATTGATACAAAGTATATAACACATATACGCATATAATCCACACCACAAGTCTACGAACAATACGTATATTGCACATCAAATAAATATAAAGACACACTTGCAAATAAGTACTAAGTTAAGTCGAATAGAGACCTTGAAAACTCGGTTTGTCACAATTAGGAACCTAAGGGCTATCGCATCCACTACAGGGGAATACGTTTACTCATAATCAACTCCTGGGATTTGGGAAAACCCTTGTGCTACAAGTCGAGCCTTATATCGTACAATCTCATTCTTTTCATTTTTCTTTATTGCAAACACCCATTTATAACCGACTGGTTTGACGTCTATGGGCGTTCGGACTACGGGTCCAAAAACATGTCGCTTTTCGAGCGAATTTAATTCAGCATTTATGGCTTCTTGCCATCTTGGCCAATCATTTCTGTGCATGCACTCTTCTAAAGTTTTAGGTACGTAATCATTTTCATTGATTACATCCGTTGCTATAGCATATGCGAATATATCATCAACACGTGTTTTATTCCGGTTCCACATTGTACTATCTTATACATAATTAATAGAGATCTCATTTTCGTTCGGTACCGGTGTTTCTTCTGAAACTTCATTTTCCTCTGGATTCATAGTTGTCTCTTCTGGGACATTTACCTCTACCGGGGTTTCATTTATAATCTTTTGTGAGTTTTCACCAACTGCATTACTTTGCTCTTTTCGTTTCCGTGGGTTTTTGTCTTTGAAACCGATTGGTCTCCCACGCTTTCATTGTATAGTAATCGCTTCTGGGATTACTTCAATTCAAGCAGGTGCATTTGATGCTGGTACATGTGACTTTGTCACTCTATTCGTGTCTGTGAATGCATCTGGTAATTCATTTGCTATTCTTTGCAAATGTATAATCTTTTAGACTTCATATTCACATTGACCACTTCGGGGGTCGAGAGTTGATAGCGATGATGCATTCCACGTTATTTCTTGTGTTACCAGTCTTTCTTTGTTCTTATCTCCCCCTAAGACTGGGAACATTATTTCATCAAAATGACAGTCAGCATACCGTGCTATAAACATGTCTCCCGTCATTGGTTCTAAATATTTAATTATGGACTGGGAGTTAAAACCAATATAGATACCCAGTCTTCTTTGGGGTCCCATTGTAGTGCGTTGTGGTGGCGGTATTGGTACATATACTGCACAACCAAAATTCTAAGGTGGGACAAACTTGGTTCTCGTCCGGAGACCAGTTGCAATGGGGAGTATTCATGATCAGCAGTTGGTCTCAATCTAATCAGTGCAGCGGCATGCAAAATAGCATGACCCCATATAGAAGATGGTAATTTACATCTCATTAAGAGTGGTCTAGCGATTATTTGTAATCGTTTAATCAGAGATTCAGCTAAACCGTTTTGTGTGTGAACATGAGGTACTGAATGTTCAACATTGATCCCAATTGACATGCAATAGTCATTAAAAGCTTGAGATGTGAACTCTCCCGCATTATCCATCCGGATGTTTTTAATTTGATTATCCGGGAAATTTGCTCTCAATTGTATGATTTGAGCTAAAAGCCGGGCAAATGCTACATTTCGAGTAGCTAAAAGGCTCACGTGTGACCACCTTGAGGATGCGTCAATTAAGACCAAGAAATAGCGGAATGGTCCACACGGAGGATGAATGGGCCCACAAATATCCCCTTGGATTCTGTCCAAAAATGATGGGGTTTCATGTATCAGTTTAGTTTGTGAGGGCCGAGTTATAAGTTTGCCCATAGAGCATGCTGCACATGATAAGTCTTGTGGTAGCAAAACTTTTAAGTTTTTGAGAGGGTGCCCGGTTGCACTTTTGATTATTCGTCTCATCATTATGCTACCAGGGTCACCTAGACGGTCATGCCATATATTGAATGTGTCTTTATCTAATAGCTTTTGGTTACTCACCATGTATGATTCGATAGGATTGATATTAGTACAATATAATCCAGAGGATAAGGCTTCTAATTGTTCAACAATTGTTTCTTGGCCATTTTTGTTTGAAGTAATTTGAAGATATTCAATATTATTTTCAGATATTGTTTTTAGGTGGTTACCGTTTTTTCGAATATCTTTAAAGCTAAGTAAATTTCTTCTGGATTTACTAGAATATAATGCATTATCAATAGTTAATTTGGTACCCGAAGATAATGTTATGTGTGCTCTGCCGGAGCCTTCGATAAGGTTACTGACACCAGATATAGTACTAATCGGTGTCTCTGCCGGAGACAACTTAGAGAAAAATTTCATATCTTTGAGAATAGTGTTAGTACTACCGCTATCTACCAGACATTCATCACCAATAATAGCTCTACTGGAGCTAGTATACATATTTCTTCAGGAAATAAAAATAAATAAAAGTTAATTTAAAGAAGTAAAATGAAACATTGCAAGAGTTTATAACAAATGCGTTGATATGCCTCAATGAGGTGTTTAGGGGTGTGACCTGTGCGGGACCAATGATTTGACATCCCACATTTATAACAAATGTTGTTTTGGTTCCCGCTACTTTTCCCGTTTGATGGTCGCCCCGTATTATGTCGACTCGATTCACCACCGCTATTTTTTTAGTGTTCTGGGACTCTCGATGCCATGTATATCCCCGTCCTCGACCACGACCACGACCTCTGCTGGGGTCGCGGCCTCTACCTCTACCTCGTCCGCTTTGAGAATTGGCCACATTCGCTTCAGGGAATGGGCTTGCACCGACGGGTCACGATTGATGGTTTTGTAGTAGGAGCTTGTTGTTTTGCTCCGCGACCAGAAGACATGATATCAGTTCGGAATATTTAGTAAATTGGCGTTCCCTATATTGCTGCGACAGGAGCATATTTGAGGCATGGAACGTTGAATTTTTTTTTTCAAGTATGTCTTCATCGGTTATTTTTTTTTTCACCACATAATTTTAACTCAAAGGTAATGGGGAATAAGGCAGAATTATACACACTGAAAGTCTTAAAATCCTGTAGTCGTAAATGAAGCCATTCATAGTGGGCTTTGGGGAGTAAGACCAACTTCTGGTGGTCAAAACGTTCTTTGATGTTTGTCCATAATTCAAGAGGGTCCTCAACAGTTAGATATTTCCGCTTTAGATCTTCGTGAAGATGATGGCGGAAAAATATCATAACTTTCGCTTTATCTTGAGGTGAAGTTTGATTATCATCAATAATTGTCTTCCCCAAATTATTTGCTGTCAAATGAATTTTAGCATCAAGAGTCCATGGGAGGTAGTTGTTATCCGAGATGTCAAGTGCGGTGAATTCAAGCTTTGATAAATTCAACGTTTTATCCACAAATGAGAAAATCAAGTATTTAAAATTGAGCCGCAATATAAAATATATTCATTGTAGGAGAACTTCAGGTTCTCTGTAGGTAGAACTTCGGGTTTTATATGTTGGGCCGTTTGTTATATAATAAGAAAAGAAATTAAAAATATTTATATATATGATATGCTAAATAATAATATCTAAATACATCAAATATCGGATATTAATAATATATTATAAATTAATGGATGATGGATTCCATTGTTGCGGAATATATCCTTTAAGGTATATATTTTAATTAATATGTAACTAGATTCTATATACATCTTATTTGCAACACAATGGTTATAATAGTAAAACTTGTTCTCATGATTTACTTAAACATGCCAAGTGACATCAATTAACCATCAGGATATTAAGTCGTCCGTTCAGAAACTATATATATAAACTGGTTGGGTTATTGTTGTTATATTTTTTATTATTTTCAATGTCAACTTCAACTCCCCTACATGTGCAGAATATATTGATTTTTTTTTTTTCACTTCAGCAAATTATAATGGTAGACAACTTTTAACATTCGTACCTTATATCACGAAAGATATTCAATCGATGGAGGCTCAATCCAACGAAGGTCTAACACAGGCTATTCAAATGGATGTTCGTTAGAACATTGAGTTACAAAACAAAGATTAACTTTGGAACAAGGCGTTTAACAGTATCTTAAGTCAATCGTATAAAAGTGTGGTGACGATTTGGATAGCGGTTCGTATCGGAGTCATCCCGACTTCGGTGTGAACCAAGGCTACAAACAGATGCTAGCCGTGGCTGAACGAACATGAACAGCGTTGAGACACATGGCAACGACGATTAGCTTGGTTCAGGGGGTGACACTGCGGCTACAATGGATTTCCACACGAGAGACGGTGGTTTCGCCGGCGAAGGTTGAAGAGGCCGCCGTCAAAGAACTGTCATCTCCGGCGACGGTTAAGAAGCCGGAGATCGGGGGAACCGCGCCAGGGGAAGGTTTTCGGGTAAGATTGCTATGTGTGACGGCAGGAACCGTCGTGTGTTTGACAAAAAAAATCTAATTTAATTGTATTCGATCATGTGATTATTATTTGGAAGAACTGTTTTTCGTTTTGGTCCTAATACACAGAAACAGGGCAGTCCTAGTTTGTTCTAAAGTTCAAAAGAAAATTACAGAAAAATTGATAGTGTACCCGGATTTGATGAACGGCAATTATCTGAATCCAAGCTGGTAAATTCCCTTATGAATAGAGCGATTCGTGCTGATAACGTGATAAAAAGCCAAGAGAAATAGAGATAAACTGAATTCCATATTATCATTCTATTCAACATTACAATATATAGGTAAACATAACTATAAACCCTAAAGCCCATAAGTAATGGGTTGGGTCTAAAATGTCTGGTTTATAACATGTTGAGGTTTGTTTTTTTTTTTTTCTTTTTTCTCATCACATATATTGAATTATCCTGGCCCATCTTTATTATCAGTCCAATAAATGTATATACTTTTTTTCACTTTTATTTAAATTCAGCCCATTAAGCCACCAAAATTTTTAGTCACACTTTGATTCACAAAAGTATAAAGCCTTTTTATTTTATTGATTAATAAGGGTATAAAGGTTTGCTGACTTATAATAATTATATAGGGTCAGGATATAATAGGAAGTTTTCATGGGTAGGAAGGATAGTAAGTAATCTTGATCATTCATTTAGTAGTCAATGGCTAAGATTAAATGAGTGAAATTGAACAAAGAAAAAGAGGCACTTCAGTAAGGGTATTCTAGTCTCTCCAAGACAATAGTTTCTCTCTCCTTCAATTCCCCCCCCCCCCCCCCACCAATTTTAAAACGTTAATAACTTTTTCATACTATATTATTTTTTTATAAAAATTGCACCATAAAAACGAGCGTTTTTTTATCTTTAAAACGAGTACCTTATTGCAATACTTTTGAAAAAAAAAGTTTTCGATAACCCAGTTGCGTAAAACGCAATGAAAAAAAAACACAAAAAAAATTGTTTTTTATAAAACGTAATGGACTAAAAATACAAAACTAAATGTTCTTTCTAAAACGCAATGGACAAAAACACAAGAAAATGTATTTTTCTAAAACGCAATGGACCAAAAACAAAAAAAATATGTTTTCCTAAAACGCAATGGACCAAAAAACACAAAAAAAATGTGTTTTTCCTAAACGCAATGGACCAAAAACAACTCCTAAAACGCAATGGGCCAAAAACACACAAAAGAAAAAGTGTTTACCTAAAACGCAATGGGCCAAAAACACACAAAAAATGTGTAAAAACACAAAAAAAATGCGTTTTTCTTAAAACGCAAGGGGCCAAAAACACAAAAAAAAAATGTGTTTTACCTAAAACGTAATGGACCAAAAACAAAAAAAAAATGTGTTTTTCCTAAAACGCAATGGACCAAAAACACAAAAAAATGTGTTTTTTCATTCTTTTGTAAAAAGCAATGGACTAAAAACACATTAAAATGTGTTTTACCTAAAACGCAATTGACCAAAAAACACATAAAAATGTGTTTTTTCATTCTTTTGTAAAACGCAATGGATAAAAAATTGTGTTTTTTCATTCTTTTGTAAAACGCAATGGATAAAAAACACATAAAAATGTGGTTTTTCATTTTTTTTGTAAAATGCAATAGACAAAAAACACACAAAAATTATGTTTTTTCATTCTTTTGTAAAAAACAATGGATAAAAAACTGTGCTTTTTCATTTTTTTTGTAAAACGCAATGGAAAAAAATACCAAAAAACTTATGTTACGTGTCACTTGTTAGGATATTAGAACCAAAAAAATAATAAATGACCTACACTATGAGTTATGTTTCATCAAAAACATAAATGAAAAAACTACATAAAACGCAATCAAAGTGAAAACTTTAAAGTCACAAAAACATCAATAAAAAATGTGTAGTGTCATTTGGTGGAGGTATGAGAAACAAAAAAGAATACTCAAACCAAATTCATTTCTAATTCATCAAACCCAAAAACATAAACAGACAAAAAATATGTAAAACGTAATATAAGTCAAAACCTTAAAATCATTACACAACATCAATTAAATAGCTTACCTATCATTTCCAATACCAATGTTAAAAGAACTACTACAAAAGTCCATACAAAATCATCTTTTCGTGTAAAACCATTTCACTCAACAAACAATTTTTTAATAAAAACTGGGAGACATTATCTTCACACTCCAATGCTTAATCATCTGCAACATCATTCAATCGAACTGCAGTCTCTTCATCACCAAAGCCCAAGCACGTGCCGACGTCACGCACATGTTCGTCGTCGGATTCAATGGTGTTGCGAGTGAGAGTGGAGAGAACGACGGGGAGGGTTGTGGTGGCGGCGAGCGATGGAGTGGTGGTGGTAGGCGACGGCCGCTGTGATGGTGACGGTGGTGGTGGTGGGGGTGACGATGGTGGTGGTGACGATGGTGGTGTGAGCTGGTTTCATGAGACTAATTTATGGTTGTCGAAAATACCCTCCTCCTTCAAATTTCAATTTTGCCAGGTGTCACAACCTCATTCCTTCCTAGCCTTCCTAGCCAAAACAAACTTCCTATTTGATCATCTCCCTAAGTATATAAGAAAATAATTAAACAGAAGTTAAATAATTGATTTATAGAAGCTAAAAGTATGTCACGAGATCATCTCATAAGTTTTAATATAAAAAAGATAGTCGGTGTATAATTGGAAGTTTATTTGGGTAGAAAGTAATCTTGATCATATATTTATTGATCAATGGCTAAAATTAAATGAGTGAAATTGAAAAAAAAAAAGTGAGGTGCGTGGATTTGTCTAGAGGCATTCTAATCAATCCAAGGCAATAGTTTATCTCTCCTTCAATTCCCCCCAATTTTTTAAACGTTAATAACTCTTTCATACGACACGATTTTTTATAAAAAAATGCACCAAAAAACGAGTGTTTTTTATCTTTAAAACGAGTATACTATTTCTATATTTTCAATTTTTTTTTCGAAAACCCAATTGCGTAAAACGCAATGGACAAAAACCATAAAAAATTACTTTTTTCTAAAACGTAATTGACGAAAAACACATACAACTATCTTGTTTCTAAAACGCAATGGACAACAAACACAAAAGAAATGTGTTATTTCTAAAACGTAATGGCTGAAAAACACAAAAAATTAATTTTTTTTTCTAAAACGCAATGAACTTAAAACACAAAAGAAAGTGTTCCTTCTAAAACGCAATGGACTAAAAACACATAAAAATGTGTTTTACCTAAAACGCAATGAACTAAAAACATTTCAAAATGTGTTTTTCTAAAACGCTATGGACCAAAAAACACATAAAAATGTGTTTTTCCTAAAACACAATAGACAAAATATACAAAAGAAAGTGTTTTTTTTAAACTCAATGGACTAAAAACACATAAAAATGTGTTTTGCTTAAAATGCAATGGACTAAAAACATTTCAAAATATGTTTTTCTAAAACACATTGGACCAAAAAACAAAGAAAAACGTGTTTTCCTAAAACGCAATAGACGAAAACACAAAAGAAAGTGTTTTTTTTTTTCTAAAACGCAACAAAACACAGAAAATGTGTTTTCCTAAAACGCAATAGACGAAAACACAAAAGAAAGTGTTTTTTTTTTCTAAAACGCAGGCCAAAATGGTTAGTTATAGAGACCATAGAGGCAAATATGTTAAAAATTCTTATTTTGGCTAATATGGTAAAAGTGATATAAGACAGGGGCCAAAAACGTAATTTACTCTTTTCCTTTTTAATAATATAAGGTTTGTATGGGATTAACATGACTACATGTCATGTGTAATGAGTGAAAATCGTTGGTAAAATTCAAATGAAGGCATCAATGCGTTGAACATTGAAGTAGCTGATTGTACGGCTTGCACAACATCCAACTTGAATTGCCCGGTTTCAAGTGACGTGTACGATTCAGATCATCATGTGTTCGTCGGGTGAATTTGATCGGATTCCTGTTGATATTTTTATCCAAATATTGGAGCTAAAGAGGCGGTTAAAGCTCACAGTTGTTTGTAAGTCACGGAGGCTAATTGTTTCTGGTAATTTGTTGTGGATTTATTTCCTTCAGAACCAGCTCTATTCCTGGGACTCTAAATTCTTCGCTGAAACCACCTTACGCTCCGGTTATCCGCTTCGGTTAGTTAGTTAGTTAGTTTCTGTTATTATATGTTTTTTTATAAATTTTTCATATAGTGTTTGTATAGTTAATAATAATTCACCTTGATTGTTGTTAATTTGTATGTGTTGAGTTTTGATATATATTTTTTCCATCTAGACTAAGTGCACTTTACATCAATATCGCAGGTAAGCGAGCAACAAGCTGCGCTGCTACCCCTTTTTCTCTTGGGTCAGAAAAAGGTTGTGTTACTGTGTAGAGTTTAAGCGGAATTTTTGTACAATAAGGCAAAATCAACAGGAGTGTATGCAATTATATGTTGTTTCTAGTTTGATGTATGGCAAGAACAAAGTTTGTGTTCTTCATGAACAGAATTAAGTCAAAATGTGAGGGCTCTGTACGAGGACTAGTTTAGTTGTAGGTACAAACATGCCTATGTTGACCTTAACTTTTATATTAGTTGTCTTAATTTATTGAGAGTTAATAAGCGGAGGAAATGTAATTTAAGTTGAACAGGGGAACTATTTGTTTTGTTGTTTGTGGTGATTGGTTTTTCTGTTTTGTTTATATGTGCATTTTATGTTGTGTAATTGTATCTCCCTCCTATCATGTATTGTAGAGGCTCCAATGTACTCTAGGCTTCGCCATCTTTTGCAACAATATATAGCAGGTGTTCTTCACTGTCAGATACATTTTTACACAAATTCAGTACTTACTTGCCACATGGAGGTATGCTAATTTTTGTGTAATATATAGTAAGTACTGAATTTGTGTAATGTACGTTCTTAGCATACCTCCAGGTCTGCATCTACGTTTTGTTCTCTCTTTGATTTCATGACAAGAACGTACATTACAAAAATACCCTAAGGGTGTAAGGGGCACTCCTCTAAGGGTGTGGGGGGCGCTTTGCGGGGAGTCTAAGCGGGGAGTGGTTACCGCGCGGGGAGAGGTGCCGCCATCAAGGTTCACCGCATGGAGGGGATGGATTTGCGGTGAGAGGTTACCGCATGAGAGAGAGGAGAGAGAGAGGGGGTGATTGGTTGTTAATGTGGGTCCACTCTTTTTCCACCAATCATATTTTTTTCTTTTTTTTTATAAAAAATAATTGTGTGAGTGGAGTGATGCCAACGTTTGAGTGCAAAATGGGGACTTAAGAGGGGAGTTGACGTGGCGCGTGCTGATTGGGTGTGTGTAAGAGAGGTCACTCCCCTAAGAGAGGAGTGCCCCTCTCACCCTAAGTGGGGAGTGACCTCTCTTACCCACAGCCAATCAGCACGCGCCACGTCAACTCCCCACTTAACTCCCCCCACACCCTCAATTTGATGGCGGCACTCCTCTCTTGGGGGACTTGATTTTTTTTTTTAATATATAACGGCTATATAGCCGTTTGAAAATGGCATCTCTCATCGGTGAACACCCACCGCTCCCCATTCCCTGCTTAGCCTCCCCGAGGGGTCGGCGGCGGTGTTCCCGCTCGGGGACTTGCCTCACCGCACCCCTCCCCGCAAAGCGCCCCGGACACCCTAAATGTTACTGTTGCATGATGTGCAGGCAACTTTAGCTTTGTTTGCAGCAAGAAAAACTTCAGGGATTCTTGTCAGTATCGGTTTTAATCAAACATGTATTGTACCAAGTATGCTATCTCTTGCTCTTTTAATCGTTCTACTAATATCAGAATTTATAAACAAAATCTTGTGCAAGTGTGAATTCAGTTTGAACCCTTTTGTTTCATATACTCTGATTTTATGTCCCCAGTTTTACAAGGTAAGATAATGTACAACGTGGGTATAAAAGTTCTGCCAGTTGGAGCTTGAAAGCTTAATGGATACCTACCTCCGAGAGCAAATGCAACAGCAAAATCAACGTTTTTCTTCGTTATACACAGTGAGAACATTGAAAGAGGTATCTGTCTTTTCACCAATTGTTGAAGTGAACTTGAACTTAATGCGTGATTTTCACCGTCTTATTTCACAAGATTTGACCAAAATTTCGCTCTTTATCATTAGATATGAACCAAATTTACTGAGTTTTAAAAAATACTTGTAGTGCTACTTACAACTGCTTTTATTTTTTATAGGAAAACAAATTCCACTAAAAAGGAAACAAAAATGGTCTTGGTATTTCTTCATATAACCTAATGTTATCCGGTTGGATGAACTTGCAGAACCTTTGTTATGTGGCTATTGTTTCATATGAAGTTCCTGTTGTGGGTTGGTTTACTCTTAAGCAAGAACGTTTTCTAACAGGAGAGATTTTGTTCCAACCACTTATTGCAGGATTGTATGTACATGTTTCATCAATCCTTTCGTCGTCTATATCAATTACAGCTGGCAATTTCGACCCCTCTACAAATAAAGTGGTTGGTTTGGGTTGTGTTTTTTTATCTCATACGGCTTACACAAAATATCGCTCAAAAGTCTGTTTCCGCACACAACTCATATATTCAAAAAAATTTAATTAATTTTTGTAATAATAATCATAGGAGTTCAAAGGGTTTGCATCAAGCGGTGGCACTTTGCATTGAACAATGCCATGCTGCGGGATAATCCCCTGATGATTCTTGGTTCAAACCGTTGTTTTGGCTGGCGGCGCTGCATGCTTACCAGGATTAGTCGGTATAAATCAATATTTTTATGTAAATACATGTGATTCATAAAGTGACGGGGTGGTATCTCAATTTTTTCAACTTTGTATTTCTCGCGCGTAGAAAGATTGGATAAGGAACTCCGTCTTCTTCTTCCTCCATCCATATCGAGTGGGATACGCGATATTCCATCCCCGTATGGTGCATCCCCCTTCATCACCTTGTACATCCCCCAATTGTGATTCGATTAGACCACCGGTGTGAACGAACGCAGATATTTAATAGTAGATAACACATCATATTTATTTGGATGCAACAACATATTTACAGAATCTAAAGACTGAAAGAAATTATCATTTAACTACAGATAATAATACTTCAATAATAGACCAACTTAGTTCCTCAAAAATAAACACACTAAAAAAAAACAATTACCCTATAACTAATCATAAGATTTCGAACAACCTTCATCTTCAATTTCATTTACCGGATATTCATTGAGGTCAACATCAAAAACCACATTACCACCTACACCTTCATCGTTCTTGATCGCATCTGATACACCTTCATCTGCTACCTTCAACTTCTTCTTTGGGGGTAATAAAACTTCAACATTCTTCGCATCCGATCGCCCTCTTTTGTTTTTCACCTGACCCGTCACATTCCATGCCGGTAGCACCTCCATCAGATCAACCGCCTCACCATCACAACGCCTGATCAAACATTCTTCTTCCCCGTCTAAAGAGTCCTCATCATCTGAATCGTCTAATATGGGATTAGGCAACTTATGGCGGACAACAATGGCAGTGCAGCATTCAAGTTTTTCGGGTAGCGTGTTCCGCCAATCAGATAATGTGTGACGACGCATATGACGGTAAAGAGTGTAGGCGGA
Source organism: Helianthus tuberosus (assembly GCA_030545235.1). NCBI lineage: Eukaryota > Viridiplantae > Streptophyta > Magnoliopsida > Asterales > Asteraceae > Helianthus > Helianthus tuberosus. The sequence goes on along the minus strand of CM060411.1, from coordinate 56,114,791 downwards.
TGTGGCATACGTGTGACACAAGTAACACCGAAACCTGCCGTAGTCGTCCGCGCATCGCAGAACCAATCGAGTAGGCTTACCGTTACCTTCGTCCATCTTCAACTTCAACAAAGAATTTGCAAAAACTAAGGATTAGAATGAATGTATTTCTTCGTTTGAGGGTTGTATGAAGAGGAGAGGATGATATTATTTATAAGTTATAGAAGATTAGTTAGGGTTAATTTGTATTGATATGGAATAGGGAGTCGTTTCGGTTCCACCGAGGGAACATCTTAGAAATTCAAATCTCACTTCCTTATTAATTAAACTTCCTAATTTATCTAAATTCAGTTGAGGTTTGTTTCTTTTTTTCTTTTTTCTCATCACATATATATTGAAAATTGTCATGGCCCATCTTTATTATCAGTCCAAGAAATGTATATACTTTTTCTTTTCACTTTTATTTAAATTCAGCCCATTAAGCCACCAAAATTTTTAGTCAACACTTTGATAAAAATTTGGCGAAAGAGATCAGAGTTGAGGAGAGGTAGAATGAAGAAGAGTTGTTGCAATGAAGAGATGGATTCTAGGATTTCTTGAGAAAGGGAGTAAATTGCCAAACAGGTCGGGTTTTAACATTCTCGGATAAAAAAATGGATATGATCGGGTGGTTCCGCAGGTGGCACGATGATACTCCAGTGGTCCGTCAGTGATCCAAATTTGCCGTTCAAAAAAAAAATGAGTTTTAATATTAAAACTCTCCAATGAATTACCATGTGACCGTGTGTCTTTTTTAAATGCCAAGTGTACAAAATAAAAAATAAAAATTGGGCAAATTACAAGTTTTGTCCTTTATGTTTACATCATTTTGCAGGCGTTGTCCTTTAGCGCAAAATAGATCCTGAAAAAATGAAATGACAAGAATGTACTCATGTACAAGACACATGACTATACTTAACCAAAAAATAATTGGGTTTGGCTTAAAAATAGAACATGCAAGATTTTAATTTTAGGTCTTTTATTGTATATTCTCCAACATTTTTATTAAATAATATATATTTATATAACCATCACTGGTTATGTTCTTTTAAACGCATAACAAAATAATCAATGTCAAGATCGCCGGCTTTGATGCACCAACCCTTGTATCAAACCAAACAAAATCAACCCAAATCTTTTGACACCAAACAAACTAACCATGTCTTTCTCTTCCTCTTTCCGTTTGTTCTTCCCCAAATTCCCCAATTCTTTACCCCTTTTCAAAACCCTAACCCTCTCTTCTTTCCCACTTTCCCCAATAAATCTTCAAATCATCAAACCCATCACAATCCAATCAATACCCACAAGATCATTTCCCAATAACTCCACTTCCCAATCATCATCAAACCCCAACACACTCCAACCCATTGAAGAACTCCCCCAAAAGCTTCAAGAAATCATCAATCTTTTCCAGTCCGTACAAGACCCAAGAGCCAAGTATGAACAGCTGTTGTTCTATGGCAAGAACCTTAAACCCCTCCAAACCCAGTTCAAAACTGATGAAAATAAGGTCAAAGGTTGTGTTTCTCAGGTCTGGTTAAGAGCTTACTTTGATTCTGATAATAAAAATGTCATCTTTGAGGCTGATTCTGACTCTGTTCTTACTAAAGGTTTAGCTGCTTTACTTGTTCAAGGTTTGTCTGGTCATACAGTTCAAGAAATCTTGAGGGTTTCCCCTGATTTTATTGTGCTTTTGGGTTTGCAACAGAGTTTAACACCTTCTAGAAATAATGGCTTTTTGAATATGTTGAAGTTAATGCAGAAAAAGGCCTTCACTTTGTTTGTTGAAGCTGAGAAAGGGGTTGAATCAGGGAATGAGATTAAAAAACCTGTCGAAAAAGCCGAGTCTGGGTCGAATTTTGAGAACCCAATTGAGAATTCAGAATCCAATAATGATGATGATGATGTGGATGTTGGTGTTTTGGGTAGTAGAGGACAGAGGATATTGGAGATATTAAAAAGGGAGCTTGCGCCGGTTGAGTTGGAGGTTAAAGATGTGTCGTATCAGCACGCGGGGCATGCGGGGGTGAGGGGTAGCAACAATGGTGAGACACATTTTGAGTTGAAAGTGGTTTCAAAGGAGTTTGAAGGGAAGAGTATGGTCAAGCGGCATAGGCTTGTTTATACTCTGTTAGGGGATGAGTTAGAAAACGGGTTACATGCTTTATCGATCGATGCAAAGACACCTACAGAAATAGGTCATTAGTAGATGAAATGGATTTATTGAATGAGGTTATGCATTTGTTTTTCACTCAAATTGATGTTCTTGCTGTGAAACTTATATTGAATTCAATACATAATAACAATGTTTATTCGTGCATTTGGTATCAAGAATTGCATAGTCTAATGCCTTACTCGAGGATAACTGAAACTTAGACCTTTATTTTCACTCCAGTTCCATGTCGGTGTTCACCGGTTGATGATCATGTTGAGGTGTTTTATAGGGGGGTCTTAGGATGTGCATTTGGATGTGATGATATATATATTTAATTATTCGAATGGGATAATCAGTTGTAATAAAATGTGTTACAACTTATAATAGATAGTGTTTGGATTCAAAGTTGTAACCTTTTGCTAATCTGTAGTATGCAGTTATACAGGCTCTGAAGCATTTTGATGGCAATGAAGAGCAAGCAAGTGTGTTTGAAATTTTGAAGCTGAATCACAAATTTTAATTTGAAGTATCTACTGTATAATATTGTTTCTCTTTTTTCAACTTCAAATATGCACACTTTATAGTTTATAACATTGATTATGCTGTTCAATGGCCAGCTCGAGAACAATAGTGCTGGCAATTGTGTCGGTTTGGCAGGTGAAATGATTGGAATCGAACATGACCCATGTATTTATTTGTGTCAAAGACGTCAACCATTCTATCTAAATGAGTCAAAAGGATTGGCATGTAGTAAACAGGTTCTAATCAAGTTGTTAATGTTTCATATATGTAGACGGGTTGTCATAATTTGTAGTGAACAATGCATGTCATTTGTTCTTTACATAACACATACTCGGGTTTCATGATAAAGACCGTCCAGCGCTTGGCCCCTAACCTTTTCAAGAGTCTCGATTAAGATGGGCAGATGGCCCAGTCATTGAACCAGTTGGGCCTGCGAAGTGGAATCCTCGACTGTTCGCTTCACATGGGTTGCATCGTCACTGGTTGGACGACTGTAGTTTGACAATTGAGGGTTTATTTGGTGCCCCAGCTCAACAGTTGGACCTGTTTTGAGTAAAAACAATTTGTACATTATAAGATGTAAACTTGAGATCTCTCATACATATGGCAGTGTTTGTCAACCACTCAATGTTGATATTTAAATTTTAAACTAAACTAGTCTTTTACCCCGTGCTTTGCTGTGCGGTGCACTTCTTCCGTTTAACTTGAATTTACGTCGCTTCTGGCTCCACCCGACAACGCAGCAGCAGCAGCGCCGCAGCTTCATTCCAGCAGCAACCAACCAGAATTATCCGGTTTGACCGAATTTCGGTCCTTTGACCCGGTTTTGATCAGGTTTGACCACTTTGACCAAGAAGGTGTTCTTGGGTCACATGTTCGGGTTTCGGGTTTTTAATATTCGTTTCAAGGAGTTGATTCGGGATCTTGGGTTTCGTGAACAATTGTCAACTAGTGTGACGATTCATCGTTACATCGTGTGAAGCTTAGGTCTTTCGTCAAAATGTATGTATTCACGAACACACTATGATTTATTTAATTGTTTTAATGAATTGCAACAGAAATAACACACCTCAAACAAATAATCGTCGATTTTTTTTTCTTTTGAAAACCGGAGATTGCAGTTTCAATTATACTTCATTCCAAAACCGAACCACATCAAACTTTTCTGAATGTTATTCAGTGTATCATATATTACCAAATTTTATTTTTTGAGCTTAAAGTTTCAATACTAAATTCATCAATAATTTGAGTTAATTGCCCGGATAGTCCCTGTGGTTTACCATTTTTCACCTTTAGTCCCCAACTTTCTAAAATTATATGTATGTTCCCTGTGGTTTGATCGTTTGTTACTCGGATAGTCCCTGGATTGGATGACCATTAGTTTTTCTAGTTAAGTTAATGTAAAATGAAAAAAATGCCCTTAATACTAAAAATAAAAACAATAAAAAAGGAATTTAATTAAACTATACTGGGTGGGCTCTATAATAAAAACAAAAATGCTCATCTTCCTCCTTTTCTCACTTGTAACACCACCACCACCACCCTTTTTTTCACATCACCTACAACACTGCCTCTCACCCGCCATACTTCGCCACAGCCGGAAAATCGAGAATACCACTCCACACAGACACAGGCGGTGCGTGTGACCACGTCCAGCAGATCCGCCGCTCTACTTCACTCTTCTTCGCCGGAATCATCAACCAACACCAACGCTTCCTTCACACCTCTAGTGCTCCGCCCACTCCCACACACCCGAACCTCACCGTGCCATCGGCCCATCAAACCGAATATGCGTTGGCAACGACGGACTTTCCAGCCTACACCGCCAACCTCGCTGCAAATCCGACACGTTTGTTTTTTCCGGACACATCGCTACGGATCTCGACTGCCATTATCCTTGAAAATTTCGCTCAAAATATTGATTTGTTAAGCATATTGATGAGGATACACCGAACCAAGAGGGGTGAAACGGACGAACCAGCATATGGCAGCATGGATGCACCAACCAACATACTTCCCTCCGATCGATCCCGATGATGCTCGGGACGGACCAATTACGATCTCGGCTGTCATTGCCGGACACATGGTCCGACGAATTTACGTGGACGGAGGCAGCGCCTTTGAGATCATGTATTTACAGTGTTTCCAGCAGTTGAACCCCCAAGTAAAGAAGAGGTTGATTGAAGTCTCCACCCCTCTGATCAGTTTCTCCGGGGAGGTGGTCCGTCCGATAGGACAGATTACCCTTCCGACTACATTCAAAGAGGGCGATAAAAGCAGGACTGTCCAACTAACCTTCCTGGTTGTTGGCACTCATTCATCGCACAATATAATACTCGGAAGACCTGGTTTAAGAGCTCTTGGGGCGATCAGTTCGACAATACATGGAGCTATTAAATTCCCCACCGAGGCCGGAGTTGCCACTATTTTCTCAGAGTCAAATTCGTTTGTCTCCGAAGTGAGACATGCAGCGGAAACGAGCTCCAAAAAGTCCGAAGTACCTACGGAGCTTTGGGCAATCAACCCGGATTTTCCCGAACAACAAGTAGCTATTGGAGCTCAGCTCCCAAAACGAACAAAGAAGCTCCTGTGGGAATTGTTAAGTAACTCGATAGATGTTTTTGCATGGAAGCACTCTGATATGCAAGGAGTCCCCAGATCTATGGCACAACATCACCTGAACGTGAAAGAATCAATCAAACCAATTGCACAAAGGAAAAGGCACATGGCGCCGGATCGAGCCAAAGCAATCGCAAAAGATGTTAAGAGCCTCCTAGACGCGGGAATCATTCGAGAAGTTCGGTATCAAACATGGGTGTCAAATCCCGTTTTGGTGCGGAAAAAAGATAATTCATGGAGAATGTGCATTGATTTCACCGATTTAAATGATGCGTGCCCGAAAGATTGTTTTCCTTTACCGGAGATTGATGAGAAGATTGACTCCGTCGCCACATTCAGGTTGAAGTGTTTTTTGGATGCTTACAAGGGATACCATCAAATACAAATGGCGGTCGAAGATAAGGATAAGACAGCCTTCGTCACCAATGAAGGAGTGTATTGTTTTACTAAGATGCCGTTCGGTTTGAAAAACGCCGGTGCTACGTACCAGCTTCTGATGAGCAAAGCCTTTAAAGATCAGATCGAGCGAAACGTAGAAGTATATGTTGATGATATCGTGATCAAAAGTCACGATGAGGCCACCATGCTAAAAGACATACTTGAAACGTTTACCCGACTCCGAAGCATCAACATGAAGCTAAACCCCAAAAAATGTACGTTCGGGGTAGAAGAAGGTAAGTTTCTGGGGGTCATGGTTGGGTCAAAAGGCTTGCGGGCCAACCCGGACAAAATTGATGTTGTTCTTACAATGAAGCCTTCGGCGTCGGTTAAAGAGATTCAGTCCTTAAATGGACGGTTGGCTGCTCTCCATAGGTTCTTGTCAAAAGCAGCAGACCGGTCGCTCCCGTTCATGGACGTTCTCAGAAAAAGCTTCCGATCGGAGTTTAAATGGACGGAAGAAGCCGCACGAGCTTTTGAAGAGCTTAAAACCTGTCTGGGCACTTTGCCAACTCTCACCGTACCAAAAGAAGATGAAGTACTAACGGTGTACTTAGCCGCGTCGTTCGGAGCTATCAGCGCAGTATTAGTTGCTCACCGTACTGGGAAGCAAATTCCCATCTACTACGTAAGCCGAACGTTAAAAGATTACGAAACAAGATACTCAAACTTGGAGAAATTGGCCCTGGCACTAGTCCATGCTTCGAGAAGACTTTGCCGATACTTTCAAGCCCACCCAATCGAAGTACGAACGGATCAGAGAATCCAGCATGTTCTCCGACGACCTGAAGTTTCGGGTCGAATGGCAAAATGGGCGATCGAATTGGGTGCATTCAATATCACCTTCAGATCTAAAGGTCCGTTGAAAGGGCAGGTAATAGCTGATTTCCTGGTTGAAATTCCAGAAGATAAAGGAACGGATGAAGGTGAAAAAGCTCCAGAAAAGCCCTGGTCCCTGTATACCGACGGAGCCTCCAGTGCCGAAGGTGCAGGGGCGGGTTTGATTCTCACCAATCCAGACAGAACGAATATCACGTATGCGCTCCGACTAGAGTTTAAAAGTTCAAACAACGAAGCCGAGTACGAGGCCCTTTTAGCTGGCCTACGTCTAGCGCTGAGAGTCGGAGCTAAAAATGTCGTAGCCCATGTAGATTCATTGCTCGTAGCGAATCAGGTCAACGGAGAGTATGAAGCAAGGGAAGCAAACATGATCGAGTATCTCGAACAGGTGAAGCAAGCTATGTCATCATTTGAAGCATGTAAGGTCGAGCATATTCCCCGTAGCAAGAACAAGAAGGCTGATGCTTTGAGCAAGTTAGCATCGGTATCATTCAGTCACCTAGCCAAAGAAGTGAGAGTGGAAGTTTTAACTACACCTTCAATTGCAGCTCCGCAGGTTATGTAGGTCGAAGCACCGCCACAAACGTGGATGACGCCAATAATTAACTACTTGGTGCATGACGTTTTGCCGACCGACAAAGCGGAAGCAAGAAAGATTCAAATCAACTCTCTCCAATACCAGATGCAAGAAGGAGGCTTGTACCGAAAGACTTTCCTCGGGCCTCTGTTAAAATGTCTGGACCCGGAGCAAGCCAGTTACATCATCAGAGAAATACACTATGGCATCTGTGGCATCCATGCAGGACCTAAGATGATTGTAACAAAGGTCAAAAATGCGGGGTATTACTGGCCCGGGATGCACGAAAGCGCAGTAAAAGAGCTCCAACAGTGTGATGAATGCCAAAAGCACGCACCAATCAGCCTTCGAGCCAAGAATGAGATGATACCGGTAACCGTTGCATGGCCCTTCCAAAAGTGGGGCGTTGATATCGTCGGGCCTTTTCCAAGATCAAGCGGAAGTGCGCAGTACCTGTTAGTCGCGGTGGATTATTTCACAAAATGGGTGGAAGCTCGACCGTTTACGATCATCTCCGGCTACAACGTGACACGGTTCTTTTGGGAACAAATAGTATGCCGATTCGGTCTTCCACTCTACATCATAAGCGACAATTCAAAGCAATTTGCTGAGAACCCATTCAAGCGCTGGTGTGAAAATCTAAAAATTAACCAAGTCTTTTCCTCGGTCGCCCACCCCCAGGGTAACGGGCAGGTCGAACAGATAAATCGACGAATCGTCGATGGAATAAAGAGGAGGCTTGGTTACAAGGGAAAAGGCTGGGCAGACGAGTTGCCGAACGTTTTATGGGCGCACCGAACACTGCACAAGACTAGCAACGGAGAAACACCGTTTAGTCTTATTTACGGTACCGAAGCAGTGATTCCCGCAGAGATCGGACTCCCTAACCAGAGGTGCAAGAATTGGGAAGAAAATGAGCATGAACTCCGGTCCAACCTTGACTTGTTAGAAGAGCGCCGGAACATCGCGGCAATCAAGGAAGCCCGATACAAGAATAAGATTGATAAATACTATAACGCCCGGGCTAAACTCTACAAGTTCATGGTCGGAGATTACGTGCTCCGAAACAACGATGCGAGCCGCATCGAAACTCCCGGCAAGCTAACCCCTAAGTGGGAGGGACCGTACCGGGTCAAAGAAGCGAGCGATAAGGGCTCGTATGTGTTGGAGAAGATTGATGGAACTCCAGTACCCCGGACGTGGAACGGGGTGCACTTAAAGAAATGCTTCATGTGAACAGCCTGCTACGGCTAAAAAAGATCGCTATTTTTTGTTTCCAATTTTCGTATGTAATTCGGGAGGGTAATGCCCCGATATTTTTCCATTCTCTTTGTAACCGGGAGGGTTTTCCCCGGACCTATGACTAGTAAATCAATGAATAAAGCGATCTGTGTTTTTTTTTTCTATATATATAACAAACAGCATATGCATAAGTTCGAACAATCTCATAAATGTGCACAAACGGGCCTCGACCCATGCCTCACGCCGATCGAGAAGGCTTAAATAGTTTAAAAATAATAAAATCTATTAAGCAAGTGACCCGAATTTAACGTGATCCGATTACAAAATAACTTGATAAAATGAAAGAAGTCAAGAAACTTCTTTGTCACGACTCGGTCACCAAAGATGACCGAACGAAACCTGGTCGAACAGTAAAAATTTGGACGCAAATTAAAAACCAAGTAGCCAGGCAAAAATAAGAAAAACGCTAGTTCATACAAAGTTACGAAGCCGGAAGCTTAAATTGTATAATTACATGCCATAATAAAAATATGGTAATAAAATGTCGCACGGTAGCAGAACTAAACATCAGGCTTCAATATCATCCTTTACAATGGGAAGCATACTTTCCTGTTTGATGATAGACAGGGGCTTATCCACCAGCTCCGCCACCTTCCCGAGAACGGAGATGTGGAAATTGTCAAAGGCTTTTATCGCAGCGTTTAATGCGTCCTCTGCTCCCTTGTCATACCCCGGAACCTCTTCGGCAGAACGCACCGAGTCATGAGCTGCTTTAAAACCTTGTTTAATCCCTTCATTCACTCCGACCACATTAACACTATTTACCAAATCCGCAACCACTTTCTCCAACTCTGGGCTTTGGTGCACCAATTTGACTACCCAAGCGACCCCATCTGTTAAGAACCATTGCTTGGTGAGCTTAAGCTTCGATAATTGGGCATACGATTCAACCATATCACGCTCACAACGAATCAACATCCCCTTTTGTAACGCCCTAAATCGTTTTAATCAAATTTAACGCAGCGGAAAATACATACTAAAAATTTCTTTTATGATATTCTTTCTTTCACTTAAATACATTAATCCCTTTTTATAAGTTAATTAAAAACTATCATGCGTATTTCGAATTAGGTGACCACATACACACCCACGTACAATCCATGTCTTGACTCGATCTTCAATCGCGTACACATCTTGAGCAATCATTCATAAACCTGTACAACCTGCAGTCACCACAACCAATTAGTTCATTAGCAACCAGTGACATAATATATATACTTTAAAAGGTGCATCATCAAGCATCAACGTCTCTTATTCTCGTTCATATAAGTCCATTCGTCCATCCATTCGGACACTCTCGTCTCACCTCCATGCTTAACCTTCATTCTCCATTATTAGTTTACCTGCACTTCCATTTCATTTCTAACAGAAAACGATTAGCATCATTATACTTTCCTATCACATTCGACTCCTTTTTCCGTAAACTTACCTATTTACTTCCATTGTTTAATGCTTTCTCACATGTATCACAATAATTATCATACTACAATATATTTTACATCTAAGTGTAAGTCCGGGATTTACTTACCTTACTCGTCCGTATTTGTATTCGCTTACTTGAGTCTTCTTGTCCCGTTAGCCTTCCACGCTCCCATCCATCTTGACATGATTCCTATACTTTCATGTCATTACATTAACATCCTTATTAGCATACATGATTATTCATATGAACGATCGTATCAAGTTCATATCTCACATATGTATTCCATTAGCCGATTCAAACAAGCATATAGCATACTCAACATCATCGTAACACAACCTTCACATATTATTGTCATTTAGACATTTCATCAAACACGTGGCGTGCGTACTACTTCCTAGGCACCATGTACAACTAGTTTATGCATAATCTTCCTAGTTCATTCATATTTCATCAAATCTTCTTACTAATCAACAAGTATCATTAGCACATAAACATCAAGCATAGTATCATCATATTTCTCCTAATTCATCTAACAAGAATTCATCATACCCACATAATACATCAATCTTTCCACAAGACTTGGACATAGATGGTGATTCTAGTCATTATCTTCATCATAACTAACGGGTTTCGCCTCTAATCATCAAATTAGCACTAACCATACGTAACCGATGTTCTATACGAGGGTTCTAACCCTTGTACATGATTAATTTCATATTAACTCACGGATTAGAACATAACCCACTTCACCCATGATCACAAATCTTAAATTTAAGACATACCTTATGATCCCCTCGTGATAGTGATCATTTATCCATGCTCGGTTATGATTTTAGACTTCATTCCACCCTTCAATTTGAAGATTTATCAAGAACTAGGGTTTGAACCCTTGTTCTTCTTCTTCCTGATCGTCTCACACACACACGAAGTGAGTGTGTGTGTGTGGGTTTTCCTTTATTTAATAAATCATGTTTCCTTTTTAACGGTTTTGGTCCCTCAACTTCGTTTCAATTAATAAAGAGACTAACACTCATTATCTTGTTACTTATATATATACATGTCACCACTCGGTAAATTATTCCTAGTCAACTTTTATTTACGGGTCACTTTTACCCCAAACGGTAATTTACCCGTTCCTTTACATTAACCGGGTTTAAATTATCAAACCCCATTTTTGGGGTGTTACACCTTTGCCTCATCGATCGTTGTTTTATGTGACTCAACCTCCCTATCACGAGCTCTCTCTAATTCGTCTTTAACTGAAGAAAAAACGAAGGATTCAGTAAGAAGAAAAAGGAGGCAATAAAAAGCATATTACAAGCATACCATCAATCAGGCGGTGATAATCGGCCAAAAGCTGATCATAAGATTTTTGCATTTCTTGCAATTCAGCTGCATGCTTCTTCTCCGCACTAGACAACTTCTTTTCCAGATCAACAAATTGCAACTTAGAAGTTTCCAAGTCTTGGAGAGCTTTGTCCCGCGCTTCATAAGCAGCCGCAGCCGAAGCTTGAGTAGACTTATTAATTTCTTTTGCCTCCAAAGCCTGCTCTTTTAAACGTTCAACTTGAGACCGAAGAGAAGATAGCTCTTGTTTCGTCTTCGATCGAACATTATCTTCGTTTTTCAAATTAGCAATTTCGCGTCGGAGCTTGTTACAGGCTGACTCCGCCTCGATCCAGCGCTTATATGATTCAACCACCAATGAATTAGATTGAGCTTGATTTATCATAAGGGCATTCCCTAGCTCCGGGCCGCTCATCTTCCGATAATGAGAGTGCTCAGCCGGAGTTCCCAAATGAAATAACGACATTTTCGCCGACAGAGCATCCACTATCCGATCCTTGTTTGTCAGCGACCACTCGGGAACGTACTTCTCCAGTGCTCGAGTTGAATCCATATCCTCAATACCGCCCGAACCTAACTCCCGTGATAAGAAAATAGCTTCAGTATTATACCATAAAGGGGATGAAGAGGCACTGTCCCCATCATCAATTGGCTTGGGGCTTGGCCTTGACACGTTAGAAGCAACCCCCGTGGTAAACTTACCCGAAGGAGAAGGTTCGGTCTTCTTGGGATCGGACATAAGAACATCAGCAATAACCTTGGTAGCCCCTCCCCCGAAGGATAATGGGCTTGATGGAATGTTTAACGGGTGGTCCCTTGGGGTACGACCCCCATGAAGATGTGCGTCTAAATTCGCTAATACGCCTCCGGCAGCAGAAAATTCAGTAACTTGATCATCATCATCTAAAGTGATAGTCTTGAAGTCCGTCTTCTTCTTCTTTTGCTTAGGTTTCGGACCGGATTTAGACGGAGCTTTCTTCCTTTTCAAGCTAATCTGAGGTTGCTCCTCTTCATCTTCTTCTTCTTCTTCATCTTCGCCATCACCACCCTCCTTTAAACCTTCAGCGCGTTCTCCTTCATCCCCGACAGACAGATGGACTCCTTCATCCTCAATAACAAACCTAGAGCTGGACTCTTTCCTCCCACTTAAACTCGTTTTCTTACCTTTATTATCACCAAGCACCACCGCAGCTTGAGCAGGAGCAACATCCGCTATTTATGCCGCAGGAGCTGAGCCCGAACCTCCTTGCCCGACCGAACCTCCCTGAACATCCGGAACCTCAGGTTCCCGAATTTGATAAAGATTCTCTTGCACCACAGTGAGGTACGGAGGATCACCTTTCGGCGTCTTAGTGGCCCGAATCTCAAGCTCCTTGGAGTCGAAGGACTTTAGTCTCAATGCTTCTCTCAAACCCATAGCTACAAAAAAAGGGGGCAAGCAAGTAATATCCGAAGTCCGATATATATAAAAAAAATGAATGATAGTAATATAGCTATACGAACAACGACACGAGCACCGTATCAAAAGTAAAGGCATGACTAACCCTGTCCGTTCCACCTAAGGGTAGGATACCACTCCGGTTCGGACCAAATCGTGCTGATCCGTCCCATGACAAGAATGTGTTCCGGATAACTTTGTATGCGACCCGCTTCTTTAATCAAGTTTGCATACAACTCTATATCAAATTCAAAATCTTCAGGAATAGGAGGTGGGCGCTTCGTCTTTTTTATCCTCCATACCATAAACTCCGAAACGCACCGGTCGTCAACATAGAAAAAGTGTTCTTTCCAATCCTTTATGCTAGTGGTAATCCATGTGTAACAGCAGGAGTTTTTGTCTCTAACCTCGAAGGTATACCAGTTACCGGACCGGTTCAATTTGTAAAAAGCCCGGAACACATCCAAGTCCGGGTCGGATCCCAAACTACGACAGGCCAACTCAAAATGACCCACCTTGGCAAGGCCGAAGGGGTTCATTTGAGAAATATGAACCTCGTGAAACGTAAGAACTCCGACCAAGAAATTCGTCAGAGGAAGACGGTAGTTACAATAATCGAACAGACGAGTGTAAACCCCTATCTTCCCCGGAGGAAACGGGTAAATAGGCGTGTCCTTTTTGGGGAGAACGGGGTGCAGAGATGCAGGGATTGCATATCTTTCAACGTACCAAGCTAAACCGTTTTTATTCAAAACGTTAAAACAACCGAACAAGTTGTTTTTCGCCATTGTATAAGGAAGAAACTAACCTGTTTCGCAGATCGTTTGTTTTCAGAGAAAAAGGAGTGAAGAAGATGAAAAGTGAAATCGGAAGGTTGTTTCTTTCTCCTCTTTTATAGGGATATGGAACCGCCTTAAAACCACCAATCAGATGGTGACACGTCATGACAGCTGACGTACACCAACCGTCACATCAGGCGGGAAACATAAAGTGACTGTCGGTTACCCAACTAAGGTCACCGCCTAGAAATTTAAAAATTCAAAAAACTTCACAAAACGACAAATCAGAGATTAAAACCGCCAAAATTGCGCCGTCATAGTTCGAAGCTGTTATCTAAGAAACGCCACGAACTAGGGGGACTTGATGAGGATACGTCCCTGACCGGACCGAATCACCGCCATAAATAGAACCGAATCATAGCACACTAAGGTCGGACCGGACCTTGCACCATAAGACGAATCGGACAGATACGCTGGTGCGGCATAACTAACTGGGTCCCACCTCCATAACTGCTATGATAGCGACTGGTCCGACCCTAACTAACTCTCCACGTCAGCACACCCAAAGACTATAAATACCATACTTGGACCTCCAAAATGGGTAATCGCTACTTTCTCTCTCTAAACTCTCCTCTCTCTCTCCCTGACTTATTTCCTCCTCACAAATACTTATTCTCACGCCCGAGCTTGGTCACAGAGAGGCCCCCCTCCCTGTGACGAGGCTAACGGTGTGCTTGTTTCCTTGTGATCTTGCAGGTTCCTTGCTAGGTCATCTGAAGCTCTGCTCTAACCAGGTCGCACCAACTGGTTTTGAGTCTTCACATATGGAAGAGAAAAAGCTTAGGAAGCCATTGAATCGATGGGTCATGGTGAACTTGCAGATTATTAGATTTGGAGTACACTGAGAAACTTCAATTTTGACCCCACATCAAAGATATGGGAACTGTATTAATTATGCTCTAATACATGGAAACATTGGTTTGGTCAAAGGAACCTTTAGAAATATCCATCAAGGGAAACAGAGATCTTATGATGCTAGAGATGACCGGAATTTGGGTGTAGCCGGAGAAGAAAGAGAGGGACGGGATGGGTTGGGCTGGGAGTTAAAAAGTGGGCCCCACTAAATTCTTAAGTATTAGTTAACTTTAATTTGGTGTTTAATTATTGTTTTTTATACAAAGGGAAAATTTGTCATTTTACATTGACTTAACTGGAAAAACTAACAGTCGTTCAATCCAAGGACTATCCGAGTAACAAATGATCAAACCATAGGGAACATACATGTAATTTTAGAAAGTTGGGGACTAAAGGTGAAAAAATGGTAAACCACAGGGACTATCCGAGCAATTAACTCTCAATAATTTGGTTAACAATAGTTTTAGCTTAAAAGTATGGACCCAAAACCTTTCAAGGCCGAAGCATTTCATACTAACCGAACCGAATTTATACATAAAAGGATTAGGATACAAAGGCTGGGGTTTTTTTTGGGGGGGGGGGGTGTTTAGGTTTTTGGGTGGTGGTGGGGTGAGGGTGGGTGTTTAGGTTTTGGGTGGTGGTGTAGTGGGTTTAGATTTTAGCTTATTGGACACTTGTCACTCTATAAATCCTTCTTACACTTCTTACAATTAGGAGTCTTTGTAGAATAACTAACCCTACATAAAATATAGGGAAATTTACTTTTTTGGGGAAATTTACTTTTTGACTCCCTGTGTTTTAGAGGCTTTAACCACTTTAGTCCAAAATCAAAATGTTTAACGCCCTTAGTCCCTATAGTCACTTTTCTTAACCATCTGAGTCCAAATTCCTAACGCTATTAGAATTATTATGTCAACTTTTGTTAAATGATCAAATTACCCATGTACTTAAAAAAACAATTTATTATTATTAAAACTATTATTAGGTAATATATACATATCTCTCTCTACATCTCTACAAATTCCACACACACTCTCTCTCTCTCTCTACCTAAAATCTTTCTCTCTCTTACTTATCTTTCTCTTTCAACAAAACCACCACCACCACCACGATCACCACCATTAGATCTGACGATGGTGGAGGTGCTGCGGTGGTGGTTGCGGTATTGGTGTGGCGGTGTTGGTGGAGGTGGTGCGGTGGTGATGGTTGTGGTGCGATGGTGATCGTGGTGGTGGTGGTGCGGTGGTGGTGGATTTGTTGGAAGAGAAAGATAAGTAAGAGAGAGATATATTAGGTAGAGTTGAGAGAAAGTGTGTGGAATCTGTATAGATGTATAGAGAGATACGTATATATTATATAACTAGATTATAACCCCGTGTTTTACACGGTTGAATAAAAGAATCAAAAAGTTAGTAATGAATATTTAAATTATAAGACGATAATTTTAGACGTTTTTCAAATGCCAAAATAAATTTTGTATTATGTATGATCAATATGTGATGTGTGTGATCAATATGTGTAATGTGTATCAAATTTATAAATATGAAAGTATTTAATTCATTGATTAAAGAAACTTCCTCATCAACTTTCTCATAAGTTTTAGCAGTCAACAACCATTGTTTGTATGTGTTTTTTTTTAATTTGAATGAATTATATGTATATACACACACAATGTTAGTATCTCGTATATTACACTACACAGCTTAAGTAAATGTAATGTTCAGTACTTAATAACAAAAAAAATGTTATGTTTTTAGAAAACCCATATATTGTTCGAGTTGAATACACATGGTTATTACACCAATGTGAGTATTAAATAATATTACAAATATAATTTGATACTTTATTTATATAATCTGCTAGTAATTTTAGTATCTTAAGTTATACTATCAATAAAATTATAAGTTTTTGTACATGTTATATGATAATTTATTAGTTGTTATATATTGTTTTTATCCAAATAATATATTCTATGTTATTAAGTTGGTACGCTTGAATCAAATTGTTGATATTTTTTTTCTCTGGATATTCTTCTTTTTGTTTACTATTTTAATAATATGTATAAAAAATATTATTATTTAATATTATTTTATAGCATGAACAATAAAAATATTATTATAAAAAAATATTATTATTTTAATATTATTAGTTATAAAAACGATTAATATAATAATGTAACAAACAATTTGGGAAAAATATATATAAAGTAACTAAAAGTAAGAAAGCATTTTCACGTTTAGTTGTAATTATTGTTTGTATTTGTATTTGTATTATTACATAGTTCTTATTATGATTATAATTTTTTATTGAAAAAGGAAAAAAATGATTATATACTTATTACATCAATTTTGTTTTAGATTTGTATTTATCTTTTTAGATTTGTTGAGATTTTATAGGAGTTGCAATTTAAAAATAAAAAGATAAATTGTTTGTATAAATAAAAAAAATAAAAAATGTGAGGTTGAAGGAGAAAATGTCACGTGACATTAAATGGAGTCATTTATTAATATTTAGAATATTAGATTAGACTAAAAGTTACGCGTACATTTCAATTTAATTTATATTGTATAGTATGGATTGTAATCAACTCTAATAAAATAAAATAAAAAACATATTTTTTCTCTAAATTAACTTTACTTTTCAAAACTTCCCACATTCAACTATCTATATATTTCTCTATCATATTCACAATCACTTATTTTATTATTTTTTCTCTTTCCTACACACTAACAATAAAAATATAGAGCCTAATAAGATATAAAACTACAAAACTTTCTCTTTATAAAGATTCCAATATAGTGATGTTTTTGTTGTTTTCTCTATTTCTTTCTCTATATTATATAGAATGCACAAATATAGGGGCTCGAATGTGAATGTTCTTTTATTATATATATATTGATAATATTTTTAGGAGGAGGAGTTGGGTAGAAAGTGGTTTTTTCCTAGAAAGTTTAGGAAACAATAGGAATGTGACACGTGCTATGGAGGGATTTTAACTAAAAGGGCACTCTTCTGTAATTTGACATTTTATTTTATTTTTGGAATTTTATCTCTTATTAACTAACAATGCATAAGATTATGGAAACTGTTTCTCCATGATTTTCTGAATGGTGGTTTCGAAACATAATAAGATGTGAACGGAACAAAAGACGATTTTATTGATGTCGATGTTCTCATATACCCATCGGGCCCACGTTGCAAGCGCCCTTTTGTATGCATCAAGAACCTTCAGCCTCGGGTACACATGCCCACCATCTTGGTAATAATTTTCTCTGTAAATTCAAAAAAAAGTAGCAGATTAATACAATTGTGTTTTAAGAGGAGGATTTTCTTGACGCTGTGTTTTACCATTCATGCTGGTAATGATGGAGGATTTCTTGACATTGTGTTTTAACAGCAAGCATTCATGCTGGTAACGCTGGATGATTTCTTGACATTGTGTTTAATAGGAAGCAGATTAATATCGTTGTGTTTTAGCATTCATGCTGGTAATGCTGGAGGATTTATTGACATTGTGTTTTAACAGCAAGCAAATTAATACAGTTGTGTTTTAGCATTCATGTTGGTAATGCTGGAGGATTTCTTGACGCTGTGTTTTACCATCCATGCCGGTAATGCTGAAGGATTTCTTGACATTTTGTTTTAACAACAAGCAGTTTAATACAGTTGTGTTTCAGCATTCATGTTGGTAATTCTGGAGGATTTCTTGACGTTATGTTTTACCATCCATGCTAGTAATGCTGGAGGATTTCTTGACATTGTGTTTTAACAGCAAGCAGATTAATACCGTTGTGTTTTAGCATTCATGCTGGTAATGCTGGAGGATTTCTTGACGCCGTGTTTTACCATCCATGCTGCTAATGTTGGAGGATTTCTTGACTTTGTGTTTTAACAGCAAGCAGATTAATATCGTTGTGTTTTAGCATTCATGCTGGTAATGCTAGAGGATTTCTTGACGCTGTGTTTTACCATTCATGCTGGTACGATGTGTGACATTTGTCACGATGTGTTTTCTTGATGTTTTTCTTCATGAAGGATAGAAGGAAGAGAGATAGAAGAGAGAAAGGGAGAGAGAGAGAGAGAAAAAAAAATCGCAAGAAATGTGGGGTGGTTTATGGAATGACAGTTATTTCCATATTTAAAACAAGCTAAATGGCATATCTACCCCTGATTAATTAAATAATCCTATTTTTAAGAAACACATATTACCAAAATGCCACCAAGATGATCTCAACCATTAAACACATCCATTGGATGGCCCAGATCGCTTCCTAGACTTTCTAGGAAAAACACACTTTCCGCAGGATCCCCACTCTTTTTTTAGTATCCGAATATATATGTTCAAGAGAGTTATATGTATTAATATTAATACTAAGTGATAATGCTGTTTTTTGAAAACATTTATGATATTTCGAGAACTATATAATCAATTTACATATTATTAATTTGTAACACAACTCGGCTTAAAAAGGGTTGTACACTTTGCATAAGTTGTTTATTGTGCTATTATTATTATCTATACTTTATGTTTATTTGGTAGTACACTTTCATCTATTTGAATTTAATTTAAATACCATAAATTAGCAACTCATATATACGTCTAGGTGGTGTAACTAATGCTTGGCGAGTCTTTAAAAAAAAGGATATTTTTGTTTTAGTCCAAAAGTATTTGAAAAATTACTTATAACCCAAAACTATTTTAATTTCTACTTTTAACCCAAAACTTTTCATTTTTGCAAATTTAACCTCACAACTTTTTTACTTTCTACTTTGATCCCATATACATTTCATCTTTCGCTAATTTTTTCGCTTTACGCTTCGTTCAAATTTTGTGAGTTAACACAACGCAACGCAACGTGTGTGTTGTTCAGCATTTTTACGTTGTCTATTTTTTCCCGTTTGACGGGTTCGTCAAAATATGCAGGTCCTAGATCGACTTAGTTATTATCTTCTGTGTTTTATGTTACGATCTAATTTCTTAGCATTAACACGTTGCAAATTCAGTGTTGGTGGTCGATCGTGGTGGTGTGACATTGATGCTATTTAGCACAGTTATAGGCCCCCGCCGCAATGCGGCGGGTGCTTAATCAGTGGCGGAACTAGAAGAAATATTCAGGGGTATCCCAATTTTTTTAGCGTGTGTTTATATAATTTATAGAATGGAGAATTTTGTTTACCTATATTACGGGGCAGGGCCAATCTTGAAAATCAAGTGCCCTGGTCGAGCCAAAAAAAGACACTTAGGCCTTAAAGAATTAAATTTTATAAACTAGTTTTTTTAATGTTATTAGTATTTAGGTTAATGAATCCATATTGAGCATTTCACATTTGAGCTATGTTTTATGAATCAATATTGACAATAAGTTTTTAGGTTTTAGACCGGGCTAGATTTATTTTTAATTTTTACGTAAGGGGCCGGTCGATTACGCAAAGAATGAAGACTGTGCGTTAGAGCAAGAAGATTGTAAACCGAATTTCGCTACAAGGTATACTAATTGTTTAAAATATAACTGAAATTATGTATTAATTTTTGAAAAGAAAAATTATGTATTAATTAGGTATAGATAGCAAAATTGTTAATCAACCTTCTTAATCCATACTTTATAATAAAGTGTCACTCTTTAATAAAGTGAGAGAATAAAAACAATTTAATTATAGGATTATATAATTTTGATTTTACATTCTAAAGTGTACAAACAAAGTAAAAAAGAAAATAAAACAATTATGTAATGTTTCCAATAATGAATGAAATAAATTATTAATTGAAGTTTTGACTGTGTTCTGACATAGTAGACTTTTTCTCTTTCATTCTTTCCCAATGCTCAAAATAATACGACTTTATCTTTTTCGTTTTTTAAGACATTCTCGCTGCAAGTTTTTGTCTTCCGGAAGTCTACCGGAAATTTTCGTTTCCGTCTACCAGATAGTTTTCTTTTCATTTTATCCTCATATACACCGTGTCCTTGTTGTTGTTGAGGGGTGTCCTAGTTGTTGTTGAGGGGTGTCCATAGTATAAAAATCGGAAAAAAAAATTACACTACCGGATAAAAGTTGAGCCGTAGCCCGGGCTACGCCTCGGACTACACTAGGTCCGCCCCTGTACTTAATACTAGTTTATATTGTTTAGTATCCAAATATATGTGTTCAAGAGTTTTTATTATATTTTTGAAAATATTTATTATAATTGGATTTAAGATAATGATTAGCGATATTCATATATTAAATTAAAAAGATTTAAGACAATGATTAGCGATATTCATAAATTAAATTAAAAATATATATTAATTAAAAAAATTATAAATAAAATTATAAGATTGAAGGAGACAATGTCACGTGGCATTATTTAGAGTCTTTTATTAGTATTAGATAGTTTTAAGAGAAAAATGCCCGGATAGTCCCTGTGGTTTCACATTTTTTCACCTATAGTCCATATCTTTCTAAAACTACTTGAATAGTCCCCAAGTTTTCCATTTTTGTTCTCGGATAGTCCCTGGGTCTAACTTCAGTTACTTTTCTCTGTTAAAATGATGTGAAATGACAAAAATACCCTTTCCTTAAAAGGCCAAACCACAGGGACTATCCGGGCATCTTCTTCATTCTTATTTATAAAACCCCACCACCACACTTCATCTTCAACCTCCACCCACCATCACCCTCCTCCACCCTCCACCATCACCGCCACAATCACTCTAAACACACGTTTCCGTACACAAATATCATCAATCAATCCACCACCAGATCTACCGCTAATTCTACCAGATCTACCTCCAAATCTTCCCAACTGTTCATTCAAACATATCAATCTCCTTCATATATATTATTATCATCATGTGCACTACTGGTTGTTTGCGCTAGGGTTTGGTTTTCCGATCAATTTCACCGGACCGATGGTGATTATCGGAGGATATGGAGATGCAGCGGCGAAACGGTGGCGGTAATTACACGAATCAGGCGTTAGATCGGATGGAATCACCTTCGGTTTCGAAGGTGTTTTCCAATGGTTCATCTTCTTCTTCTTCGTTGAAGAATCCTGTTTCTGATAGTTTATCATCTGGTGGTTTGGGGTATATTGAACATACGGTTACCAAATTCGATACGCTTGCTGGTGTCGCAATAAAGTATGGTGTTGAGGTAATTCATTTCATTTTATTCTTTTGTTTTTGAGAATTGGTTTGTTGATTGATTTTTATGCCAAAGTTGGTACTGTCAATTACAGTGTGTTTTAGGATTGTGAACTGTGAAGAAGAGATGGTTTTAAACCATTTTATTATGTTGTCATCTTTCTCGAACCTGAGCAATGGTGTCACCGGTTAGTACAAGAGTGGCGGTTGTCACTGCTGGCTTCATAGGGAACCATCCTCCTCTTTCTCCGGAAACCTGTGATGATTCCGATGATGATTTGGGTGAATTCCGTTTGTTTCTTCCGTTATCGGAATCAAACGGCCGCATTCCCCATCTTCCGCCGTTAAAGCCACCTCCCAATGACCCCATGATTCTGAGGTTCTAATTTGTGCAGACAAAGATGAATTTTACATTTATTCATGAAATTTTACATTCCTAATTTTAGAAGTGATTCCCCTGTGTTGTGGGGTAGGTTTTTGACTCAAAAATGTGGGGGTGAGTTTGGGGGTTCAACAATTTTTTTTAGCTTGCTTTGTAAACTATGGAGATTCGATAATTTTATCGATTGTGATTCGACAATCAGGATTCAGATGTAGTAATTTTGTGATTAGTTTATATGCGTCGGAAGAAAACCACGACGAAGTGTGGATTTGCCGGTTCTTGTGTGGAGGGTGGAGGCGGTGGCTAGAGGCGGCGGAGGGTGGATGGGTGGAGGTTGAAGATGAAGTGTGGTGGTGGGGTTTTATAAATAAAAATGAAGAAGATGCCTGGATAGTCCCTATGGTTTGGCCTTTTAAGGAAAGGGTATTTTTGTCATTTCACATCATTTTAACAGAGAAAAGTAACTGAAGTTAGACCCAAGGACTATCCGAGAACAAAAATGGAAAACTTGGGGACTATTCAAGTAGTTTTAGAAAGATAGGGACTATAGGTGAAAAAAGGCGAAACCACAGGGACTATCCGGGCATTTTTCTCTAGTTTTAATAATAATAAAGTGTTTTTTTAAGTACAGGGGTAATTTGGTCATTTAACAAAAGTTGACAGAATAATTCTAACGGTGTTAGAAATTTGGACTCAAATGGTTAAGAAAAGTGCATGTGGGGACTCAGGACGTTAAACATTTTAATTTGGACTCAAATGGTTAAAACCTCTAAAACACATGAACTCAAAAGTAATTTTCCCTAAATTATAAAGCAAAAGCCGAAGCCAACGTTTTTGGTTTGGCTTGAGCCTAACACATACACACCATGTTTCTTTTTAAATCTATTTGTTCCTAATCCCAATCTGTAGCGGAGTTAGCCCATTAATTTAGGAGTATCCTAAAAAAAATTATCGTGCAATCATACAACAATAGAAAAGATTATAAAAAAAATGTTTTGGGGTTTAGGCTATGTTTATGAATTGGGCCTCTTGTGTAGGATCGTCGTGCGACCTTAACGAGTTGTTCAGAAGAGTTTCCGCTCAATACGAGAGGCGGAAACAAACGTATCGAGGTAATTCAGCTTACAATTCACTATAAACTATCTTTTGATTGATATAACAACGATTTACAGCGAGTAGACACTTCGGCAGCAGTTCGGCACTGAAACCGGAAAAGTTACAAATGACAAGGCACATCAGGTATTTATAGGCAAGGTGATTTCGTACGAAACACTTCACACGAAATCAATCTCACACGAAATAGCTATTTCGTGCGAAATACCCAAGTGATTTCGTACGAAATACCTTATTCCCATTTCGTGCGAAATACCCACTTTTCACATTTTCTCGAATACCGTGCCCTGATCTATCTCTTTTCTTTCTTCCAGGATCTCAATCTGACTCTATATTCTCTTGATCAGATCTCTTAATTCCTTAAGTTCATCAGCATCAACAAATTGCGTGAACCTCAAGACTCGAATCTGGCTCTTTATCATTCAACTCTTTCTTGACTGTCTTCAGACTCCCCCTTTCGATAAGCTGGGATCGCAGTCTGGAATAATCATTTCACATGCTTTGAATCAAACACCTGGCTCTTATCACTTTCACAGGCTCTATGATCGTAACCTGGCTCTTTCCAAATTTCATTCCTGCACATTCTCTACCCAAAACATAAGTTTCACAAATTTAAGATTTTTCAAATTTAGAAATCTCATGCAGGAATAGAATGATTTAACATTTAAAAGATTCTGATGACCACTTGTAGATAAACATTCAAAAAAAATTTTTATTTTAAACAGACTCTCCCAAACCTGTTCATCATGTTTAGCACTCGGAATTTTGAAAATCAGCTCATCAACAACAATTGTCGAAAATCTTTTTGTATTTTCAAAATTTATGCTGAAACACACTGAAAAACTTTTTGGATTTTTGATTTTAAAGAAAAACAGTAAAGAAATATATACAAACAATATTTCTGTGAGTTTGTGTAAGAGGATCATATCAGTTTTTGAGACACATTACCAACACCGTTAAGCTTTAAACATTTTAAGTTCTAAACGATTCACTTAGATTGTCAGTATACTGATCCTCTTAAATTTTCACACAAAGTTCAACTGTTTCGAGATACGAATTTAATGTTTTAGAGACTTAAACTTATTCGCGTGTCCCACCTCAGAATATACTCCCGTATCCAGATCCCAATATTCAGTCTTACAGGTGAGTATACCTAGATGATATCTGTAAAGGGTTAAATGCGAGGGCCATGAGAGCTCAGGCTATTGCTTCCGCAAAATCAGAGAGATGATGGCTTCGACTTTAGGTGTGTTCCCTTTAGAGAATCTTTTCTTCAACAGCACATGATTAGCATTTTGCAATGTTTCATCATTTTTTATGCTGAGGTGGGTGCTATATTTTAAGCAAGCGAAAAGTATTATACGGGGACTAGGCCATTGCTTCCGCAAAATCAGAAGTCCCGGGATAATACCCCAGATATCACTAAGCATAAAGACCAAGTATCTCAGAAAGAGGGACCTTTCAAACAAGATTTCAGGGGTTACCCATATATCCGAGAGATGTTCCCCACGAGATAAGTAAGTTTGAAATTTAGGTTTATATCTCGACACAGTCTACTAAATGTGCAAAAACCTACTGGCACATCATCAGTGAGACCGTTTATCACTTTTTAACTTTCCAATTCTTTAGCATGTTGTAATAGTCCACTGATGTACTATCATTTCCTCTTATTCACAACAAAACTCATTTTGGCTTTTTATCATGTTTTTTACTTTTTCAAATTTTCAAATGTTTTTGAATTTTCTGAAAATTCTTACTCCCCCTAAAATGCAAAAGCATTTTAAAAAAAAATTGAAAACAAACTGTACAAGAAAATGACAACTGATGTGAATTGCCTCAATTCTCCATTCACTTGGCATAAACAATCAGAACTCCCCTGACAACAAACTATTTTCCCATTAAGATTTCAAAACATTTAAGTTTATTTTAATCAAAATGGTTTTTCTGGAAAATAAGTTTTGTTGATTTTCACAAACCATTTGTAAGTTAGGGGTTTCATCACATTGTTTTTTTTTAAATACCTCTTGTATGAAGATTACATCAAGTTCAACTTAATGACCTTGATGAACCACTTGTAGGAATAACTTAAAAACTTCACAAATACATTTTACCAAGAATGATGCCGATTCCTGCTCCACACTAACCAACCTGGAAGCTCCGGCAAGTCAAGTTTTTCAGTTATCTTGATTCTCCCAAGCCTGATGGTCCTTGGGAAATTCCGAGTTATCAACACTCGGTTTCTTACCTTTCATCTTCTTCTCATAAAATTCCTTTACCCCTTTGACCTTCCCGTCAATCATTTTACCAAAAATATGTTTCACTTTGGGGTTAAATGCTTTTTCAACATCAAAATCTTTCTTTTCAGAAAAGAATTGATTTGAAATCTCAACTTTTCCAACGTTTTGTTTAAAATTTTCAGCTCTCAATGGTGGAAAATTTGCATCATCCATTGGCGGAACTGACTTTTCATCTTTTAAAACAACATGTGGCTCATCTGACTTTGTGGAATCAGATTCATTGCCAGAAAATAGCTCCTCTGATTTTGTTGAATCGGAGTCATTGCTACAACTATCATCAAATTTCTTAACAACCCATTTTTGGTTGTCAAGATTTGCTTTTCTTTTGTAAAAACCTTTTGAACATTCACCAATCTCAAACTTAGAATTTTTGAAAACTTTAAATTGTTTGATTGGTGGTTCATTCTCAACCATTTTTTCTTTCAGTTTAAGAGAAACTCCCTATTTTGGTTGGATTGCCTTTGAACAATTCCTGGCAATATGACCAATTGTTTTGCACTGAAAACAGGTTCTTGATTCCTTTTTCTGTTGAGCAACATTTCTCTCCATTTCTTCTTGCTTCTTCGCAAGGAATTCTTTGTTTGTCTGCTTTCTGAACAATTGCTCCTTTTCTTCTTCAGATGATGTTCCTGAAACAAACACAGTTTTTGTTTTATAAGTTTTCTCATTTTTATGATTTTTCGGTGGAATAAAACCAAGACCTTTTCTTTTGAAATTACCGTTATGGTTTGGTTTCTTTCGATAACCTAAACCAGAACTGTAACCTTTTTTCTTGTTTAATCGTTGTTGATCTCTTGAGGTGTACTTTTTGGGTTTTACAGAAAGATTTACATCTTTTATTTCAGAAATATTAATTTCTGTTAGTTTGAAAACTTTTTTGATCATTTCAGTTTTAACACCTCTTATTGGAAATTCTTCATCAGAATATAATTTGTCAGGATCATTCAAATTATAAGCCACTTTGAATGTTTCATCATTCAAATTTAATTTTGATAACATAAATTCTTTATTGTAAACACGTTTGCCCTTTTTGACTGTTGGATTTGACGTTTCAGACTTTGACTCTGAATTTGACTCCGACTTTAACTCCTCGGTTTCATCTTTATCCAACACCTGATCGACCACTTTCTTTATTAACTCTGACTCATGATCAGTGTCAGATGATGTAAAAGTGACATCAATGTTTTCTGGCAAGTTAACTGATAGCTCAGACTCCCACTGTAAGTTTGTTGCCTTTTTGACTCTTTCTGAATTTGGATTTCTAGGAGAATATCCATTTTCAAGCGGGGGTGGACATTTGTTGTAACCGACACTTTGTTTCTTACCAGAACTCTTCATTTCAGTATCCTTCTTCTTTTCAGAACTCTTGTCTTCAGATACTTCCTCTTCATCAAATGCCTTCATGCCTTCAACGGTTGGATAAATCCTGTCAATAACATAAGAAGTACATGAGTAACTTTTTAACAATCTATTAACTCTCTCTGTTTCTATCCTCTGAGTTTCCAGTTTTTGTTCTAGAACTGCACACTTCTCAATGTAATTGTTGACGATTTTATGCTTTGTCATGAAAGCTCCTTGAAGTGTTTTCATAGCGGTTGCTTGTTCACTGCTTGATTGATTGTACTGATTCATTGCTTTGTTTAGAACATCATAGGATTCTTTCAATCTGTTCATGTTATTAATCAAAGTACTGTTTTGCTTTTTCACTGCTTCACAGTTTTCACATTTCACATGAATCTTTTGTGCATCAGCTTCTGCTTCAACTGTGAAAGCTGGAATGTCTTTTATTTTCTCCCTTATCACACGAACTTCTTCATCATCACTGCTAACTGGTTTTTTAACTTTCTTCTTTTTAACTCGAACTTTTTCATCATCACTATCACTCTCTTCTAACATTCTTAAATGCTCTTTCATTCTTTTTGCATAATAATCATCATTATCACTATCTTCATCAACACGAGCAACAAACGCTTTATGATTTGACTTCTTGTTAGGATCATAATCATCCCAACTGAAATTTTCCCAAGTGAAACCTTCTGGAAGTCTTTCATCATCTTGATTTATCATTTTGTTCATCAAATATGCTTTCTTTGATGATTCCTCTTCAATCACCTTCCTAGCATGTGCAGTTTGTGTCTGTTGTTGATGTGGTTGTTGAGCAACTTGATGATAAATCGCTTTTCGATAGTAATCATTGTTGTTGAATGGATTTTGAGCTCCACTTGCTTCGCGCTTTGTGCACTCTCGCTTGAAATGCCCTTTTTCCCTGCAACGAAAACAGGTAACTTTAGATTTATCAAAACCTAAAGTAGAAACATTTGCATCACGGAAATCATCTCTTCCCGTAATTTGTTTAAATTTTTCAGCTCTTCTCAACACACTAGCCAAACACCACTTAATATCCATTAACTCCATCTCTTCAGCATCGATCTGATCGTAATCTTCTTTAGTCAACATTGGATTTCCGATCCTTCCTGCAACTAAACTTTCATATGATTCTAACACAGTCACCAACAAAGACATGTGACCTTTTGCAACCTCTTCCAAGAAATTCTGACCATTCTCAAGGTTTAATGCAATGTTGCATTGTAACATCTTTCCATTCTTAGTTGCTGAAAAGTTTGGATCAAATGATGGATATGAAGAAAATCCCGTTTTGCTGTTTGATCCTTGAGATGACTCTCCAGATAAACTCTTTGCATTGAAAGCAGTTTCGATCTTTGGTGAAAGATTGGTTTTGTCACTGATACCTCATTTGTAATATGGACCAATGTCTTGTTCACCATCAAAATCTTTTATTCTAGAGATCTTCCGTTGTTCCATCTCTTGAGCTTCAAGTTTTTCAATAAACTTGCTCAGTGTTAGATTGCTAAACCCTTTCTTGTTCCTTAACATCATAAGATATGTGCCCCAAACTTCATGTGGCAACGCATCAGCCAATTTTTCAATCAACTCTTCATTATCCTTTGTGATGCTCAACCTTTTCATGTTAACAATCAAATTGCAATATCTTTCTATGATCTGCTTGGTGCTTTCATTTTTTAAACCACGAAATAGATCGAACTCCTTTTTCAAAAGCGATTTTTTGTTTTTAATCATCTCTTGGCTCCCTACAAACTTTGATTTTAATGCTTTCCAAATTGAATACGCACTCCCATTGTGTTGCAGTAAAACTAAGATATCTTCTTTAACAGCTTGATGCAATAGACTAATCATCATCTTTTCATTTTTGTATTTATTTCTATCATCAACACTTAGATCTATAATAGCAATCTCCTCTTCATCATCATTCAATGGTCTAATATATTTCGTTTCAACACATTCCCAAGCATCCAAATAATTTGCTTGAACCCAATTTTCAAAACGCTCATCCCATCCTTTATACTCCTCAATATTCATGAGCTTTGGCGGTTTTTGCATGGTCCCCGTTTCGTATTCTAACATGGTGCTCTGAGCAACAGTAATCGGGGTAGCAAAAGCGTTATAAAATTCCTCTTCCATGTTCCGGCAACAAGTTTCACAAATTCACAACTTTCAAACGAAATACCAATTTCAAGCGAAATAACCTCTTCACACGGAATACCCTGTTCAAGCGAAATACCTTGGAAGTCAACTTCAAACGAAAACAGTTCACACGAAATACCCTTTTCACACGAAATGACTAATTTCGTGCGAAATAACCAAACGAAATACCATATTGATGTGAAATAAGCTTATTTCGAGCGAAATAGATGAAACTAAGTGATTTCGTGCGAAATGCTGCTGATGTCATCATCTCGGCCATGTTTTTTGTCAAATTGATCAGGTTTTAGTCCAATTCTTTCAAGGCTTTGTTAAAACACAATTTCGCATATAATGTGAGAAATTCAACTCATTTTAACCGTGAAATCAAGTTTAATTTTGAAAAGAAAGTGTAGAAATCAGATTTTGCAGCTGAAATGATAAGAACTCTTCCTCCTGAGCTCTTATACCACTTGTAGGATCGTCGTGCGACCTTAACGAGTCGTTCAGAAGAGTTTTTGCTCAATACGAGAGGCGAAAACAAACGTATCGAGGTAATTCAGCTTGCAATTCACTTTAAACTGTCTTTTGATTGATATAACAACGATTTACAGCGAGTAGACACTTCGGCAGCAGTTCGGCACTGAAACCGGAAAAGTTACAAATGACAAGGCACATCAGGTATTTATAGGCAAGGTGATTTCGTACGAAACACTTCACACGAAATCAATCTCACACGAAATAGCTATTTCGTGCGAAATACCCAAGTGATTTCGTACGAAATACCCTATTCCCATTTCGTGCGAAATACCCACTTTTCACATTTTCTCGAATACCGTGCCCTGATCTATCTAAACAAATACAAGACTCGATACAAGACAAAGTCGACAGACGTATGCACCAACATCTTGCAATTATATCATACGTAATTTGGGCTTAATTATTATACAAGTTTGGTGTTGTAAAAGGTTTGGGCTTGTAAAATTTTGGAATTTTAATAAATTAAAGCATCCTATTTTTAGAGGTATCCCCATATTTGTTCAAAGGTATTCTTTATATAAAACCAAAAAACACTACGAAGACGGGGTTGAGCCGTAACCAATGATATCCATTATTCTATACCTCCATCACTGTTCTCGATGATATTGTGCAGGGTAAAAGGGACATCCATCTTGGACCCGTGGGAACCTATGAAGCCAATCAATAAGACCATCCGTAGTGGGCATCTTGTGCGACGTGATCCCCCCAAACACGCCCAAAAACGCTCCCGCCCCACCCCCGCCGGCGTGATCTGGCAAAAAAACCCCGCAGGCGTGTTTTAAATCACGCTTGGAACATATTTGTTTGGCCAATAGCATTTAAACTTCCTTTTTTAGTCCAATAGCTTTTTTTTGTTGGTTTTTTTATTTATATTTAATTCTTTACACCCTTTAACATCATGCCCACATCCCCACTACACCCATTTTAGAAAAACACCCAATAATGTCCCTTGTTGACTCTACTGTCACATGACGGAAAAAGCCCAAGGGTGGAGACATTATTCACCCTTACCACTACGCATGGTCTAAGATGATTTCACCTTAATTGAACTCACTCCAACTCATTACCCTAAATTGATGGGGAAACCGTTTTACTATTTTAGAACCCATTTAAACAAACCCATGGCATTCTTTAATTAATTAAAATTAAATGAAAGCTCCAATTTTTTGATCAACATTATTAGTTATTAACATTTTTTAATTATGATTTAAAATTAAATAAAACAAACAAATAAACTAAAAATATATTTTCATCGAATAAAAAGAACACATATTCTTCTCATGAGGCGATCACTTTGGCAAGAAACTCAACACTAAACTGAGTTGTCGAAAGAAATTGATGAGCGGGGTATAAAATATTTCATCCAGCAAAGGGGTTGTGAACTCATGATCGAAACCATGTAGCCAACCCACAGGAGTTACGACGATGTTTATGTGAAACTTGTTTGAACACGCTAACCCATCTAATGGACCCCCGGGTACCCTTGGTGTTGATTTTTTCACATCCTAAAAAATCTATACATTATCTTTATCTTAGATTTTAAAACTAACATATATATTTTTTTTTTATTTAACTTGTAATTAAATGATCGATATAGAAACCTCATAAATGAGTAAAGCATTTGTTGATAGTGTGCCAAGTGTTTGTTCCCTTTAGGAGACATGACCCATCCATCTTTACTCTTCTTTACAACCACCATTCCTACCTTTTGAAATGCAAGACAATAGGTGGCATTTTAGCCTGTGGTTTTCCTCCATGTGTCCCCTGTTTTAAAATAATACGTCCATTTCTCCTGTTACCCTATCCAAAGGAAATAAAAAAGGTTCACGTATATTAAAAAATTATTATTAATTAAATTATTAATTCATCCATCCATGCAACAGTTATTAGTTAGCCTTTGCCATGCCATCGAATCACACCCTTGAACTAAAATATGTTCTTAAATAAACGTTGATATCTTGCTTTTATTATATATATAAAAAAAACATCGGTACAAATATACGATCTCGGGTTCAAAGAGAACGGTTGCTTTTAGGAGTGATCTGTTCATCTAACTACCAATTTAACTACCACATTGCGCCCCGTGGACGTTTTAGTTTTCGGGTGGGATGCAGGTAAACACGCTTGTGTTGATCTTACCGGGGTCTCCCCCCTTGTAGGCTTTCGGGATACAGGTTTTGTCCCTAGTCAGGCGATTGCAAGGGCGGCAGCGAAGAAAATGGACAAACATGCAAAAGCCTGCGAGGATAATCAACATTCCTTTATCCCTTTTGCCTTTGATACCTTTGGCTCGCTAGCCCCAGAAGCCATCAGATTTCTTGAACGGGTCCAACGGGTTGTTCACAGCAACATTTCGTCTCCTAGAGATCAGGGTTTCGTTTTTACTAGGTTAGGTTTCGCTATTCAAAAGGGGGTAGCGGCGCAGCTTGTTGCCCGCTTACCGGCTATCTTGGTGTAATTTGTTTGACCTTATATATAAAAGTTTAACTTATAGTAAAAAAAAAAAAAAAAGAGAATAAAGAGCAAGTAAAGTCAAAAAGTATGCCAATCTGCCCAATACTATACGCTAGGAAGAACTTGATTAGGGTAATATTAAAATTGTCTTTTACACATTGTGTTTTGCACTTTTTTGTAATTGTCTTTTACACACTACGTTTTATGAATCGTGTATTGTCTTACTACACGTTTCCATCCGCCACACGCTGCAACAACGCGCAGCGAGCAAAATACTAGTTGATAAATATAGTCCTCAACTTTATCGTGTATGAGTTATAAATTCTTTAAAAAAAAACTCAACTATTTAAGATTTTTTTTAGTTGTGTGTTCTTTAAGGATCTGACATTTTAGTTTACTTAGGGTATACGGGGCACTCTCGGTGACCCCATGCGGTGAGCGAAGTCCCCGCTCGGGAACACCGCCGCCGTCACCGCGGTGACCGAATTCGGCGAGGTGGGTCGGGGCATATTCACCGATGAAGGAGAGGGGGAGATGGTGGGCCACCCTCTTTTCAAACCAATCAAATTATTTCCTTTTTTTTTCTTTTTGAATAAAAAAACAAGTCCCCTAACAGGGGAGTGCCGCCATCAAATTGATGGTGTAAGGGGAGTTTAAGAGGGGAGTTGACGTGGCATAACCTGATTGGGTGTGCGTAAGAGAGGGGACTCCCCTAAGAGGGGAGTGCCCCTCTCACCCTTATGAATTAGAGCGCCAAAACAGTAGCTTATCGCTTATTCAAAACCTTTTTCTTCTAGGATTTTAATTTTTCAGTTTTCGTAATTCATTTGAAAAAGACCTTTTACCATGCCGGGTCTGTTTTCTTTCGGATCGAGTCAAGGCAAATAAAAATACTTTTCGTTTTCCTTAAATATATGATATCCGATTTGATTTGGTTTCTGTGGCTTTTGAAAGATTACATGTGTACTTTTATAATAGTCAAATACCTAGTTGGTCCCTGTGGTTTACAAATATTGCAGACTTGGTCTCAGTGGTTCAATAACTACACACTTGATCCTGCTTATTGTAATTTTTACACTCGTATGATCCTTATCACTAACATATGTTAACTTTTCCAATTAAGTCCATGTTAAATGATTAAAATACTCTTATTAAAAAACAAAAATAAAAAAAGAGTTTAATTAAAATAAGATACCACCTATACCACCCATCTTAGATTCCTTTCAAGTTGTTTTTAAACCGTTTGAGTATTCTTTCGTTGACTTTTAAACCGTTTTACCGGATTCCTTTAAGGGTGTGGGGAGTGGTTAAACACTTTAGAGTGGCAAACCAAAAAACCGACCAATCAGAGCGCGCCATGTCAATCAGTGAAAAGTGTTTAAACTTTGGTAAAAGTGTTGGCAATGGTTTAGACATTTGATAAAGTGGTAAACTTAAAAAAAAGAAAAATGTGTGATTGGTTGAGAGATGGAATGGACCCCACCCACACACCCCCTCTCTCTCTCCTTCCTCCCCTCACCGATTCGCCATGCCACCACCGATTTGGCAAACTTTGGTGACTAAACACTTGTTGGCGGTGGTGTTTACCACTCGGTAAAGGGGTTTGCCACCCTTTACCGATCACCACACCGTACACCCTAAGTTGTTTCTGTAATTTTACACGTCAATATAATAGAACACAAATTGACCCGTTCAGGAAAATGAGTTGAAATTATGCCCCTTTAAACAAAAAAATATTGTAAACAACGAAATAGGAGCCGGAGCCGGTGTTTCTCGTCGGAGCCGGCATATCTGTTTTTTCGGTGGCATCCTCCGGTGGAGGGCGATGCTTGTGGCATTGTGGTTGTGGCGTGTGAAGCAGCAGGGGCGACAAGGCTGGTGTGGTGGTTATCAGCAATGGTGGTGGCCTACCCGGTGGTGGAGGTATTCGTTGGTGGTGGCGGGGTTCGGTGTTGGTGGGTGTTTTGGTGTTTGGGGATGGAGGTGAGAAGTGGCTGAGGTGAGATGGTGGCAGAGGTGATATGGTGGTGGTTAGGGATGAGCTCGGTACCGAAAGTACTGGTACTGAAAATCCCCAAAAGTGGGTACCGGTACCGGTACCGAATATACCTGGTACCAAACCGGTACCGAAAATCCCCAAAAGTGGGTTCGGTACCGGTATTTGAGGGTAAAAACCGGTACCGAAAATCTCAAAAGTCGGTATCGAATCGGTAACGAAAGTGTACCCGGTTTGGTAAATTCGATACCGGTACCGGTTCGGTACTGGGTACCATATGCTCATCCCTAGCGGTGGTTGTGCTGCTTGTTTGAGAAGAGAGAGACTCTCAAGACTTATATAATTTGGTGGGTTTTGTTAATAAGCAAGGATATTTTGGTCATTTAACATGGACAGGGCCGGTGATGGGTAGGGGCAGGTAGGGCGATGGACCCAGGCCCAAATATCTTGTGGGCCTAAAGTTTAAAAAAGAAAATTCTATATGTTATGTATTTGTTGTGGGCCTTTGAAAAATTTAACCTAGTTATTGTTATAGGGCTGTAACCTATTGGGCCCTTGAATTGTAAACAAAAGTGACGAGCAGGATATCAAAACAGATAAGATAATATACAACGTCACATACAAGCCATCATCTACGATACCAACGCTCCTATCTTCAAATCGAAGCTCTCACTCGTCTAGCGACCAAATCGACGATCAGGGCATTGAATCAGTTCTTTTCGTCTTCTGTCTTCATATACGTTCCACTGTTCAAGGCCTTTGAATCAATTTTTTTCAAGGAATCAAGGAATGTCCTGTGTTTGGTAGACTTATAGTTTGTTTATGTGATTGTGTTGTTCCATTAAGTGCTAGTTTAGTCAATTTTATGTATTAAGTTCAGTTGTTAAAATAAATGGTTTTGTAATTTAATTTTAGTTATGTGCAATGTTGATTTGTAAATTACTAAATCTTAAGTATGAAATTCATGGTTGGCCATCTGTGATTTTGATTTGAAGTTTATTCTTTTAAATTGTTTATATATATATATATATATATATATATATATATATATATATATATAGGGTGGGGTTCTAGAGTGAACACCTGTGTATTTGCGAACTGAGTGAACAATTCCTGGCCATTGATCTACACATGTGTATGGCCAGGATCTCATCATCAAATCGTAAAATACACTAGTGTATTTCAACACCAAATCTTGGCCATTGATCTACACACGTGTATGGCCAGGATTAGTTCACTCAGTTCGCAAGCTACACTAGTGTTCACTCTTGAACCTAATCCTATATATATATATATATATATATATTCAATTTTGTAAGTGCTTTTCGCCTTTCCTTCGGGTTATAATTTATGTGGGTTAGGGTCGTTAGGTATTGTTAAATGTTGATTCTTGAACATTTAAAGTCTGAAGTTATGAACTTTATCAGGAGTTGAAATTATTTGAGACATTTTTACCTAGTCATATTATTAACCTTTTTGATGCTTACAACAGGCTAAAACAGATTGCTTTTGTTCCTAATGCATTAATTGCATATAGAGTGTTGTTGACGACTCCGGTAACAGTAGCATCAACAGAAGTAAGCTTTTCAAATTTAAGTTGTTGAAGACCTACTTACGATCGAGGATGTCCCAAGAAAGACTCAATGGATTAGCGATGATATCTATTGAAAATGACATAATTAGAGACTATGGATTATGAAGACTTGATCGAATGCTTTGCTTCCAAAAACGCTAGGAGAACCGCACGATTCACTTAAGTAGGTAAATTTAGATTATTTTGGTATGATACTTTTGTTTTGATGATTGGTATAACAATTCTTGCCATATTATGGTTTTTTATGTATAATTATTGGGTTTATATTATATGGGCCCCATTTATTTTTACTCGCACCAGGCCCAAAATGTTTCGAGATTTCTCGAAGACGGCACTGAACATGGACTTAGCTGGAAAACTTAATAGATGTTAGTGATAAGGACCACACGAGTGCAAAAATTACAACCATCGGGATCAAGTGTGTAATTAGTAAACCGCTAGAACCAAGTCTGCAATATTTACAAACCACAAGGACCAACCAGCCATTTAACTCTTTTTTAACCATAATCAGAAAATTAGTAATAAAATCTAAATAAATAATTTAAAAGTATACATATAAACACCTAAATATAATATAACTACCCTTTTTATTCGAGTGATTCGGAGTCCAAACTCCAAAGAGATACTTTGCTTCCAAAGACAAAAGATTATCTTCCTTTCCACTACTACACGTTTCAAACTTAACCATTTATGATTTGCTTCCAAAGACAAAAGGTTATCTTCCTTTCCACTACCTACACGTTTCAAACTTAACCATTTATGATATTAACCCAAAACTTTTTATAATTCTCAAACCAACACCTATATGATTAAAAAAATCTTTAATATATTTGGTATACCTTGAACCTTGTTGATGATTAAAAAAATCTTTAATATATTTGGTATACCTTGAACCTTGTTGATCTATGTCACATGATTATGTTTTTATACTGGGGGTTATTATCATTATCAATAGTATGCAACACTAACAATATTTTATACTGATACTATTCCTAGAAAGAGTGTTTGTAACAAAATGTTCACAAGTTTAGGTGTTAATTGTTTATATCGTTGGCGGACCTAGTAATATTTTTATAGGGGTGCGAACGAGGGGTTCAACTAAACTTTCAAGGGTGCTGTCGGGATTTATACCTATAAAATACGCTAAAAAGTTTTGTGCCCGTCCACCCAC
The DNA here is from genome assembly GCA_030545235.1 of Helianthus tuberosus. Taxonomy (NCBI): domain Eukaryota; kingdom Viridiplantae; phylum Streptophyta; class Magnoliopsida; order Asterales; family Asteraceae; genus Helianthus; species Helianthus tuberosus. Next base: position 56,078,249 of record CM060411.1, on the reverse strand, counting down.
CACCATACATAAGTCCGCCCCTGGTTTATATATGAAATAAAAGTAATATTATAACCAATCCATCTCATATTAACTAATATGTTCGTGTGCTCACGTCATCGCATGTATGCGTTTGCGCATGTTTGTGCGCTTGAGTGTTCTTCGTGTTAAAACTAGGGATTTGGGATGAAAAGAGAGAACGTAATACTCTTGAATGAACAACACTTTCTAATAACATATATGTAGTTAGGACGTATTTTGGACATTGTAATATGAATCGAACATGAGCTTGTATAATAAATAACCAGCCCAGTTGAATACTCTTGAACCACCTTCATTTGGCCTAGCCAATTATGCCGCCCGCAGGCTGAACTAATGACGCCAATTTTTTTTTTTTTTCGTTTTTTTTTTTGGTCTAAAATCCCATTACTTCACGGTTCACATTTTATCTATTACAGACTACATATGTTAAATTGTAATTTTGTAAATCAACATCAAAAGATAAAGTTGTTCTATATTTTGTTTTATACTAGTGTAATATTTACACACATATAGTTATCTCTATTATATCATTCTCATATCTACATTAGTTAAAAAAGTTTTTAAACTTTTATAATTATCATATTATGGTACCCTATATATAAAAAAGCTTGCTATAAGTCAGGTTATAAAAAAAAGTAAACAAACTTTTTTTTAACGGCCAACGAATCCTCCAAATGGGCTACTGGCGAAATTCACCACATCGGGATGTTGATCGGTTCTGTTTAAACATAAGGGAAAACATACATGTCACCGCAGACAGTGCAGAGGAGAATCCAGTGAGGGAAGACGACATGGAGTTCGACATCTTTGTCAAGGTGATCTGGTTCCTCCTCAGGGTGCTGACTGATGATGGTAATGATTAAACCGAATAGGGGATTCGGTTAGGAGAGGAGGTCGATGATAATGATGTTATGATTATAGGGTATGTCTAATTGTGTAACTGTGTAACCCTTTAACCTCTACATAAGTCTCCTTATATAAGCACGCAGGAGGAAACCTAATTAGTTAATAAGGGTAATATGGTCCATCAACAATTACCAACTAATTATTTAATAGGTTATTATATATTTTGATCTATATTATGTAAATGATTATAATGACTACTAGATTAAATATTAAACATAATATATTTAATCTTACATTCTGCCACTTAGCCGAGTAATCATTTACCATGAGTATTAGATAAGCCTGGTCAGGAGTTAACACTCATTTTAGCCTTAAACAAGTACTATAGCAGAGAAATACAGCCGTTGAATCATTATGCGACTCAGGACCCCCATTAATCATACTATAGCCTTAATTTAAAACCTAATCGTTATGATCAAAATACGCATAAGCCCTTTGTTTGATTTGTAACTTTATTTGTCCATATGCCATTATACCGGTTGAACATATTCTAAGAGACATACAAAATCAAACTGAGGAAATTTCATTAATCATAAAACATAAGCTAGTACAATATGCTTAAATAAGGTCTTTACTAAATCCCATATTCCGAACATGTTCTTCGTAAACCTTAGGAGGGAGACCTTTAGTCATCGGATCCGCAAGCATATCTTTAGTACTAATATACTCGATACTAAGATTATTTTCCTCAACTCGTTCACGTACGAACATATATTTTGTATCGAGATATAAACCAGCTCCAGTCGAACTGTTACTGTTCGAGAAACTAACGGCAGCTGAATTATCACAATAAAGCTTCAATGGTCTAGAAATGAAATTAACGATTTTGAGTCCAGTGATCAGATTTCTAAGCAACACTCCATGACAGGTTGCGTTATAAACAGCAATGTACTCTGCCATCATTGTGGAAGTTGTGGTCAACTGTTGTTTATGACTCTTCCATGAGATAGGGCCTCCTGCTAACATAAAGATATAGCCCGAAGTGGATTTCTTGTCATCTTTGCATTTGGCAAAGTCAGAATCAGAATAGCCCACCACTTCTAAATGATCACTTCTTCTATAAGTCAGTTTATAGTCTTTCGTCCCTTGCAGATATCGAAGTACCTTCTTAGCTGCTTTCCAGTGATCTAGGCCAGGATTAGTCTGATAACGGCCTAGCATTCCAGCAATATAAGCGATATCTGGGCGAGTACAGACTTGAGCATACCTCATGCTCCCGACTACTGACGCGTAAGGTATCTGGCTCATTTGCACCTTCTCAACCTCTGTTGTCGGACACTGGAATGAACCGAAAACATCTCCTTTAACTACTGGAGCGGCGGAGGGTTTGCACTGTTGCATGTTATAACGTGTAAGAACACGATCTATGTAAGCCTTTTGGGACAATTCTAAGATCCCTTTGTGTCTATCTCGGTGAATTTCGATGCCAATGACGTAAGAAGCATCTCCGAGATCCTTCATGTCGAAGTTATGCGAGAGTAACCGCTTTGACTCATGCAACATGTCTAAACTATTACTTGCCAATAAAATATCATCTACGTAAAGGACAAGTATAGTAAAGTTGCTCCCACTCATCTTGAGGTAGGTGCATTGATCCACTTGATTCTTCATAAAACCTTGCTTCTTCATGACTTCATCAAACTTGAGGTACCACTGACGTGATGCTTGTTTTAACCCGTAAATGGATTTCTTCAACTTACAGACTAGATGCTCCTGACCTTCAGGTTTAAAGCCTTCAGGTTGTTTCATGTAAACATCTTCGTCCAAGTCTCCGTTAAGGAAAGCGGTTTTAACGTCCATCTGATGCAGCTCTAAATCAAAATGAGCTACTAGGGCCATGACGATCCTTAATGAATCTTTACGAGAGACAGGTGAAAACGTCTCTTGATAATCAATTCCCTCTTTCTGAGTGTAGCCCTTTGCAACCAATCTCGCTTTGTAGTGTTCAACGTTCCCATTCGGATCCAGTTTTGTTTTGAACACCCATTTACATCCTACGGGTTTGACTCCGTTGGGTAATTCTACCAAATCCCAAACGTCATTTTTCTTCATGGATTCAAGCTCATCAATCATTGCTTTATTCCATTCAGAAGACTGATCACTGCTCATGGCTTCATTGTAAGAGATAGGATTATTGAGCTTTCCAGGATCCATTTCAGTCAGGTAGGTAACATAATCATCCCAATTAGTAGGCCTTCTTTGCCTAGATGACCTCCTGAGTGGATTATCGGGTTCAGCGCTGTCTTGGTTTTGAACGTTTGATGTGCCTTCGTCATGAGGTATAATGGGTTCTGATTGTAGAGGTAAATTTGGAGTTGGTGCAGTAGCTTCGGGTGCAGTAGTTTCATTTGGTACAAGAGGAGTAATCGGAGTAATGGTAAGCGACGAGTCTCTCCCCCCCGCGTCTTGTACTTCTTGCAATTCTTCGTAAGGGTTGGTACTGCTCCCACTGACCTTGAAATCCTCCAGGAACGCAGCACGCTTTGTTTCAACAATAAGAGTGACATGGGAAGGACAATAGAAATGATAACCCTTTGAATTATCAGGATACCCGATAAAGAAACAAGTAACTGTTTTAGGGTCAAGTTTCCTTAGGAAAGGATTGTAAAGTTTTTCTTCAGCAATGCAGCCCCATACTTTCATATATTTAAGACTCGGTTTCCTTCCTGTCCAAAGTTCATAAGGAGTTTTAGGGACAGACTTAGAAGGAACTCTATTGAGTATATGAACAGCTGCTTTTAATGCTTCAGTCCAGAGGAATAATGGTAAATTAGTGTTGGCTAACATACTGCGCACCATGTTCATAAGGGTACGGTTTCTTCTTTCAGCGACACCGTTCTGCTGAGGTGTACCAGGCATAGTGTATTGGTTCACAATCCCCTGGCCCTTACAAAACTCATAAAATGGACCAGGAGCTTGACCCACATCAATATGTCTTCCATAATATTCACCGCCTCTATCTGATCTCACAACTTTAATCTGATAATCTAATTGCTTTTCAACTTCAGCCTTATAATCTTTAAAAGTTGTAAGAGATTCAGACTTTTCCTTAATAAGATACAAGTACATGTAACGAGAATAATCATCAATAAAAGTGATAAATGAAGTATGAGTTCTAATAAATTAGAGCTCCTAGTGGCACCTTTCTTATTCGCTAATGTCATTTTACCTTTAAGACATTTGACACATGTTCCAAAATCAGAGAAATCAAGAGGAGGTAAGACTTCATCCTTTACAAGACGATTTAATCGTTCTTTTGAGATGTGGCCTAAATGTTGATGCCACAACATGGATGAAGTCTCTAAGTCTGGTTTCTCTTTCATCTTTATGATTGATTCATTAATGTTATATGACAACAAAGATTTGGAAAAATTATCATCCAGTTCTAATCTATAGAGACCACCATCCGGAACACCAGTACCATAAAGAACAGAATCATAGAGGATAGAGAGTTTGCGATGACCATGGGAAACAATAAAACCGTCCATGTCCAACTTTGGTCCTGATACAAGGTTCCGAGTTACCTCAGGAACATATAAGGTATCATAAAGTTTAATACATAAACCAGTTTTCATAAATAATTGTAATGTTCCAATGGCCTTCACTTCTAATTCTCGATCATCCCCAACCTTAAGCGTTCTTTGGTTTCTTTCCAGCTTCCGGATTGTAAGGAATCCCTGAGTTGAATTGGTAACATGAACCATAGAACCAGAATCAAACCACCAAGAATTAGCAGGAACACTTAAATTATAGGACTCAAGTATCATAAAATAATCGTTACCTTTCTTAGCCAGCCACTCCTTAAAGTCAGGGCATTCCTTCTGCATGTGTCCTGTCTTTTTACAGAACTTGCAGTGGATTCTGCCTAAGGAGTTCTTAGAGCTGGAAGGTGCACTTGCATTAGGATTAGGCCTTTGGACTTTTGAAGCATCCTTCCTCTGATGATTGTTCTTCCTTTTCTTAGAGTTGGAGGTGGTGAAGTTAGCAACATCAGTAGTGCGATCCATCCTCATACGCTCTTCCTCCTGTACGCACATAGCGACCAGCTCACTCATCGTCCATTTGTCCTTCTGACTGTTGTAATTGATCTTGAATGCTTCAAAAGACGAAGGAAGCGAAGTAATGATGAAATGAACAAGGAAACCATCACTGATTTCCATTTCCAGCCCCTTCAGCTTATTGGCCATGTCATTCATCATCATGATGTGCTCGCGAATGCCGCTCCTCCCATCATACTTAGTTGTCACCAGCTTGAGAATAAGAGTACTAGCGTGTGCTTTAGACATCCCCTTGAACTGCGCCTCCACAGAAGCCAAGTAGGTTTTAGCATCTTCAGAATCAGGAATAGCTCCTCTGATTGCATTGCTGATGGACTGCTTCATAAACATGAGAGACATACGGTTACACCTAGTCCACTTTTCATGAGTTAACTGGTGAGCAGCAATACTTTGTGGAGTAAGGTCCGCTTGCTTATTCTCTCTTAGAGCATAATCGAAATCCATCAGCCCAAGAGTAAGCATGAAAGCATCCTTCCATGCAGCAAAGTTATCACCAGTCAAAGGTGGAATACTGCAATTTGGTGCTGATAGTGGAAATAAGATGAGCAAGTTATGATACTAAGAAGGAAATTCTAATGTGATCTAAGGGCATGAAATACTAAGGCAGGCATAAATAATGACCATTTTAATTATGAAGCTGTGATATCGTCTATTACTAACATCAAAATAATAGACTTAGTTAAAATTCTACTTAAACGAAGATAAATCAGCTTTGGCCAGAAGTGTAATCATTTAAGCATGTGTGCAAAATGATTGTAACAAATCAGCTTTGGCCAGATATTGAGACAAACACTTTAGTTATGCACTTGTTAAGTATGCCATCTATGAAGGAATTAAATCAGCTTTGGCCAGATATTAAGACATTCATGTTTATGATGCACACTTAACATAGCTTTCGTAATACTTGAACGATAAGTGGATGTATCAAATCAGCTTTGGGCAGAAATGATACATCAAAAGCTCATTCAAGTTAAGCCATTTTTTATTTTTGTAAAACATTATCTGATTCTGATTTAAAAACTAAGTAATTACAAAACCAATTATTTAATAGCAAACCACCTATTAGCGCGGATCGAACTTGGGAGTGCAGGGGGACAGCGTGCCCCCGCACGGGGTTCGGGGCGGAGCCCCGAGCCAAATTTTAGTTCTTATTAACTGCTTAATAAAGTAATAGGATTTCGGATAAGTCTTGAAATTTTATGAACACTCATGATTTCGGATGAATCATGTCTTGGATTCATCTGAGATGATGATTTCGAATCATTTCGGATTATCCGAAATGGATGATTTCGAATGATCTCGGATGTGTCCAAAACGCGTAAGTCGAGTCATTTAAGATGATTTCGGATGCATTTCGGATGATTTCGGATGTGTCCGAGACGAATGATTTCGGATGAATTATGTCTTGGAATCATCCGAAATGGTGATGCTTAGTCCTAAATGATTAGTTCGAAATGTTTCGTGATGGTCCGTAATGATCAGGCAGATGGTGATCCGTAATGGACGCTTAGTCCGAAATGATCCGTGATGGTCATCCGAAATGTGTTCCTCAAGCTGTCAAATCCTTAATTTTGGCAGTTAATAATTGATAAGGTTTAAATCCAAAATTTCAGGGATTATGGATTAAGTTTCCTATTTAATTCCTAATTATATTTATCTATTGATTTCGAAATTATATCTATTAATAAAATAACAGATTTCGAAAATTCTAATTAGATAAAAATAAATCAAACAGGAACAAACACCCAAAAAATCCTAAATTCATTCCAAAACTAAGGGAATTTTTCGAATTTAATCAAGAACTTATGATGAACCCTAAAATAAAATATTCAAACATTCAAAAAAATTCATCCGAAATCTGAAAATTTATTACACATTTAAACATATTTTGAATATCCTGATTTCGGAACAGTAACATAAGAATGAGCACATGATCTGAGATGGATCCGGAATGGCATCTCGGATGACAGAAACCGAATTTTATTATGGTTTTCAAATCTGTTTTATAGTTTTATTCCAGATTTACGGATACAAAACAGAACCGACTGATCAACATATGCTCTGATACCACATGTTGATCGGTTCTGTTTAAACATAAGGGAAAACATGAAAACATACCTGTCACCGCAGACAGTGCAGAGGAGAATCCAGTGAGGGAAGACGACATGGAGTTCGACATCTTTGTCAAGGTGATCTGGTTCCTCCTTAGGGTGCTGACTGATGATGGTAATGATTAAACCAAATAGGGGATTCGGTTAGGAGAGAAGGTCGATGATAATGATGTTATGATTATAGGGTATGTCTAATTGTGTAACTGTGTAACCCTTTAACCTCTACATAAGTCTCCTTATATAAGCACCCAGGAGGAAACCTAATTAGTTAATAAGGGTAATATGGTCCATCAACAACTACCAACTAATTATTTAATAGGTTATTATATATTTTGATCTATATTATGTAAATGATTATAATGGCTACTACATTAAATATTAAACATAATATATTTAATCTTACACGGGATACACTCGCCTCCGAACCGGGGAAAACCCTCACCTGGGGCCGAAGCCCGCGAACACTCGCTCGAAGGCACGACAGTGCGGTGATGTAAAACCCGCTCGGTTCAAGGATCGAACTAGCGATCTCCACCTATTCACCTAGGTGTTGTTTGTTTTTTCAGAGGTAAAATGTCTGCAGTCTGCGGACCACGTCTGCAGACATCTGTAGCAGAAGAGGTGGACCAAACCTCTGCAGTCTGCAAGAAGAAGACTGTTTGTTTTTTAACTTTTGCAAGCTGCTGAAATAAACAATTAACATAAACCTAAACCTAAACGTAAACAATTAACATAAACCTAAATCTAAACGTAAACAATAAACATTATATAAACATGAATCTGAAACAATAATCATAAACCTAAACATACACAATTAACATAAACTTAAACCCCCAAACATGAATATGTCAATTAAAGGTCTTGTTCTTAAATCACAATAAAATTCCTAACATCAATTAAACTTGCATACTTTAATTCCTTATAAACCCTTAAATTAATTTTGTCAACCACCTCTGTAGCAGAAGACGACCTCTGTAGTAGAAGACGACGACTACCGCACCACCTCTACTTTAGTCGTCGTTCACCTCCGAACACCCAGCAACCATCACCGACTCACCGTGAACATCCAACAAACAACACCACCACCATATAACACCATCTCCATCGTTTCCAGCATACCTAATCACCATTATCACCGAAGTGGGTGAAGGAGACGATGAAGTTTAACGTGAACCTCCCCTCTGTTCGGCGGCGCCTCTAGGCGGTGGCGGAGGAGGATCGGAGACGAATGATGTGGGAGGAGGAGGGTGGCTCCGGTGGTAGGCTCGACGAGGTGGCTGGGGCTAGTGAGGAGGGATGTGGGTGGCGGACGGTGGGTGGCGGACGGACGATGGGAGGGTGATGAGGTGGTGGAGGAGATGGGGTGAAGAAGTGGGAGGAGTCTCCTAGGGTTTTGTTGTTTGAGAGCAGAAGTTCAGAGAGAAGAGGAGAAGAGGTAAAAAGAGGTTGGTCCATGTCTGCCCAAGAAGAGGGCGGGCAGACCTTCTTTAATGAAACATCTTTCGGAAAACAAACAGTCTGTAGAGGCTATTGTCTGCGCGTGGTCTGTGCGGCGCAGACATAAGAGGCTGCACAGACCTTTTTGAAAAAAACAAACAACACCCTAGTCTCCCATCATCACTAGGTGCCGCATAAGTAATGAGGAGGATATGAATCGAACTTGAATCCCTTAGAATACTAAAACTCTCCCTTACCATTTCATCACCACCTCATTAGCAAAGTAACAAACTTTTAAATCTCAAATACATTATTATGTTTTCTTCTAACTTAAAAAAAAAAAAAAACCATCATGATTTTTATAGAAACATTGAAACTACGACCATACAACCGGGACAAGTGTCCCATGAAATTCGCAAACACATCCTTTTATTTTTATAGTAACAATATAAAATCACAATCATGGATTAGATGTAATTTTAATAATGAAGGTTTGATTTACATGGGACCCGTTGTTTAAAGAAAAGAACATTCACAAAATTTGTATTTATAAACAAACCCAACGCAACAATTGAAGTGCAGTGAAAGCCACCAAAAAGTTCGTCATCAATGTCTTAAAACACAATCAAACATTCAATAAAACAGAAACACACAATCTTAATTTGAGTGTGTGTAGTGTGGTTATATGAAGAGGGAGATAACCCCGGTTAGACAATCTGGGAAAGCACGGAGAGTTTTTGGACGGAATTCTTGACTGCTTCCATGATATCACGGTGGCGCTGGCTTTCGCGAGGATGAATGACTCCGCTTATCGTGTTGATACGACGTCGCGCCTTGCGCAATGGCGTATCGACAATTTGGTTTCGTTTACTTATCGGAAATCCGATCCTTTCAAGATTGGGAAATGGAACTGGTAAGTTTGTTCTCAAGCTTGTTTTTTGGTTTTGTTGATTTTTATAAATATGAAAGAAATATCAAGATTTTTCTCAAATGGTCTGGTCGGGTCAGGTGGGCTCTGGTTTTTTGTTCTTGATTTTCTCAAAATGTATGCTCTGTTTCGGTTGGTGTAATTGGGTACACTTAAAATCGTATGATCCGAACATGAACCTTGTAATCTGTTTGTCTTGTACTTAAACGGGTTGGCAATGGCAAGCTACAAACGAGTTAGTAGAATGTAAATAAGTTTTAATCAAATTGTAAATGAACTAAACGAGTTGATGGGTTGTAAATAAGTTATGATCATCTTATGAACTCGCTTACCATTCACCGTGAATTCTTTATCAATATCCATATATTTACACTAAAGAAACTACTTTTTCTCTCTCTACTTTTCAGTTACATAATATTTTTTATACATTTATCATTACATTTTCTCTATCCCTCACTCGCAACCATTTCTAAAAAAATAAAAATATAAGTTTTTCTCTCCAGATATTTGTTTTCCATATATTTACAGATAAACAATAATTTTCCTATGTATCTTTTCTCTCCTCCACTCTAAAACACTAACAATCATTCCTTATATATAACTAAATTCACTCACATATTTCTAGGGTAATCATTGTGAATGCTCTTACGGGTTGTAATAAATGAATAAATAGTTTTTTAATGACAAAAGAAATTACTAATTCATACATTACAAAGAAAAATTATTTTTGTTCTAATTTTGAAGCGGTTGACGTATTTAATTAAACATGCTAGTTTAATTAAACAAGTTAGTTCGAACACAAAACGTTTTGTGAACAGGATATGAATGACAACAAAAAACTTGATTATTTTCATATCATGTGTCATGTTGTGTCAGGCATTTAGTTGTGGAGAAGAATCGAAGTTTGTCAATTAAATTGTACCCGGAAATATTAAATTCAACCCGAGACAGCCCTCCAATTGCTTCATTCATCATTCACCTCATTTCTTCATCCGGAGGTCGTAAGGTTTTGGTTCATCCAGGTAATTTTAGTACCTACATTCGAAGTCAAAGATAGTAAACATTTGACTTTTTAGTCAAACAACTCCATTTTTAAAACTCAAATAAAACATCTAGTAACCAATTTGTTTCAAATTCTATATTCTTTAAGCAACAACTTTTGTTTACTATCTTGCTTACAACATGGATGCAGAAGTTAGGAATAAGCAGTTGAAAACCAGCGACGATTTTGTTTGGGTGCTTGAAGTTCCATTGACGGGGAAGTTCATCATCGAAGTTGAATTTCTTGACTTGAAGACCGCGTCACCAAACGTAATCGATTATCCATGTAACTTGTTATTCAAAAGAGTAATGACACATCCTAAAAATTGTGGTAATGGACACTTAAGGCCTAGGGAATAAAGCAGATAGGACAATACCCTTTAAAACTGATCGATTTATGGAATGTTTGATAAAGAAATAAAGTAAATAGAAATACGTTAAACGGTTTTAAATGAGTCGTAACTAAAAGTGTATTTTTAATGCATAAAACTGTTTCTATTATTTCACTAAAAAATAGCCTTATAATCGACTATTGTTATCTATATACATATATACACATATATACATACACACACACTTAATGAAACCCCATAGGAGGACTTTTAAAAAGAAATTTAGGATGATATAACATTACTCTAATACGACTTAGGGGGTGTTTGGCCTAGTTTTTTTTTTTTTTTGGCTTATGCTTATTTTCTTTCATTTGATAAGCTATTTTTAAGTTTTTGGATTAGCTTATATTCTACAAGATGATAATTAATAATTAATCTTTAGTTGTTTGTTAAGTTATTTTGTATTATGGGAAGGGGTATAATATCATTGTGTGTAATGAGTAAAAAACCATCTTCTTCAAATAAGCTTATTCAAATAAGCTAAAAAACCATGTTCCCATAAGCTTCTTGGAATTAGCTTATATAAGCTAATAAGCATAAGCTTAAAAAGCTAAACCAAACACCCATTAGTGCTTATTTTGTAAAAATAAGCTAAAAAAGCTATAAGCTTAGATAAAAAAGCTAGGCCAAACACCCCCTTATACGCATTTTGCTTTATATTTGGTGTGACGTATGAACCAGGGCGGTGAACCTTGCTCCATTTGGGTGGACGGGTCGATACAAAAGGAATCGAGTGCAAGCGCACTCTCCTCCCTTGGTCGGATGTTATCAGAAAGCATTCACACAGATATCATCATCAATGCTTCCAATGGAATCATTGAGGCCCACCGTGCAGTACTTGCTGCACGGTCACCAGTCTTTCATAGCATGTTCTCTCATGACCTAAAGGAAAAGGAGTTATCCACCATAAACATTCCCGACATGTCGATTGAAGCTTGTGAAGCTTTTCTCAAGTCACTATACGGTAACATAGAGAACAACGATTTTCTTAATCATCGGCTTGATCTTCTTAGAGCGGCTGATAAGTATGAGGTTTTGGATTTGAAAGAAGCATGTCATGAAAGTCTTGTTGAAGATATTGACACGAAGAACGTGCTCGTGAGGCTCCAAATTGCATTTCTTTATCGTTTATCGAAACTGAAGATTTGTTGCATGCAATATCTTGTGAAGTTTGGTAAGATATATGAGATCCAAGAAGAATTCGATGCATTTATACAATCTGCAGATAGAGAATTGATTGGTGAAGTATTTAGTGAAGTTCTTTCAGTTTGGAAAGGTTTCTAAGTGATTATTCATTGTGTTCATCTTTATTCAATTGTTGTGTGTACACTTTTGTCCAAAATGTTATTTTTTTAATAAAAAGTTTAGTGTTATTACAGTAGCTTACTTTATCAAATATTATGATTTAGATGTCAATTAATATATAAAATGACACTGAATCAAAAATGAGTAAAACCCACCATGTACACGATTGTCGGCTTCAAACGTCCATCGTCCATGGTCGACATGGCTTCAAGCTGATTGAGGGAAGGAGACAGACGACAACATGGTCCGAACGATAAGTCCTCGGATATGGTCCATGTACCATCACGAACCATTACTATGAGAGGAGATGGAGCGAGAAGAAAGAGGGAGGGAGGGAAAAGAAATTTGTGCGTCGTCTTCTCGTGTCTGACGTGGCCCATCTGTCGGCTTTCCCCGAACACGGATTCTCTTAAGACCAAAATTTTGAGAATGTGAACATAAGAACCTCATGACAATTCCAAGAACCAAGAAAAATCTTTTAATTAAGCATCATTTAACGTCATCAACCAAATATGTTACGACTAAACAAGCAGTTGGAATCACATGTGATCAACATTAAACATAAAAGTCCTATAAATTGATGGCAAGTCGCATTGAAATTAGGTGTCTATAAACATGAATCGTTCTGAATCTGGTCATTGACCAGCAAAATCAATGTTGTTTAACAGTTAAAAGTGGAAAAATATTTAAAAAAGAAAAGGAAAGAATCAATGTTACAAAGTATACATTTCAAATTAGAACTTGTGATTTCAAACCAGTGGCTTGAAAAGTTTAAATTACGGATACAAGATTTACCCGCCAAAAAGATATCCAGCTGCTTGTTCTTCATTACCATCAGAAAGCTTCAGAGCTTGTATGACTGCATCTCTGCTGAACCCTAGTTCAATAAGCTTCTTAATTTTGGCTTCAAATTCAGCTCCCTGAAATTATAAAAAATATATCTATATAATTCATGTTCCTTTTGCATCAACTTTAGGACTATGTTTTTAAAACCAAGCCTTAGGGTTGTGTTTGTTTAATTTATTTAAAATAAAACAGAATATCTATAAATTGTACTAAATAGAGAAATTCACCTGTGTAGGGTTGCTTCCGACAGCTCCTGCAGGTTGAACAAAACAACACAAACATTAATCACCATTGTTCTTCCGTATTGAGATGCGATGGAACTTTATTTTATAGAATCTTTTAAACCTAAGGTAGTATAAGTCGAGGCGGCAAACTCAGCGGGCCGGATGTGTTCGGTAATGGGTTAAAACAGGCCGGGTAGTGTAGCTGGGTTGAGCCAAAACGCTTTCTTAATTTAATCTTCTTTATGGATTATTAGTATCATAAAGGTTTATGGTATGTCAATAGTTATCTTAACATTTTGAAATAATCATTGGGAAGCAGTGTATGAAAATTTAGCAGGCAGAACGTGTTTTGTCATCATCATCATCATCGTACTCGGTATATCCCACCTATAGCAAAGCTAAGGTAGGGTCTGAGGAGGGTGGGATGTAGACAGCCTTACCTCTACCCCGTAGGAATAGAGAGGCTGCTTCCAATGAGACCCCCGGCTCGATTGTGGTTTTGCATCAAGCCTTGGACATAAGGCACATAACACTCAGCAATTGAGACAAACGCCAATTGGTGCATGTACCCCCTTGTCTTTCGGCTATCAACGCCACCACATGATGCCTGATTAACGATCCCCTCTTTTTAACGTTATTTTCACGAAATTAGTAAAATAACGTTAAAAATTAGTGCACTTTTGCTTTTGCCCCCCCGAGCGCCCACACATATATTACATTATATGAGCAGAACGTGTTTTGTAACGGGTTAAAATGTGTCCGTTAGGGTACCGTTACACCAGTTTGACCTGTTACCTTTTTAAGCTAAATTTTTCAGTTTTACTGTAGGGATAAAGCACAAAACCAAAATCGACGCATTTATAATAACTGGGTCGAAATTGCCACTTGCACCTACTAAGAATGGTGATATTGTTTTGCGTCTACAAGATTCTATTATTTTGCTAATATTAAGGGGTATTTTAGACATTTGACCGATACTCAAACCACTTATGTGAAACAAAGACCAGTCATATAACACAGGAAAGAATTCTAACCAGAAGATTGGCCGCCATATGGTGCTGCTGATCCCGATGTACCCTGAAATTTACATTTGAAACAAGTGAATACAAATCATGGTGGCTTCAACAAATATGTGAGTAATAATCATAATCAGAGAAATATCTTACTTGAGGTCCAGAGCTAGAAGCTTCTTTCAACTGTTTCTCCTCATCCAAGAAACGGTTCGGGATGTCCTTTTCTGTACATTAATAAACGAAGTTAATGGTATCAAATATAATAAAATACAGTTAGTAACAAGGCGCATTAATAATGATGAAAAATAACGGTATCAAATATAATAAAATACAGTTAGTAAAAAGGCGCATTAATAATGATGAAAAATCTATGTAAATATAACCTTGCAAAAATGGTACAGCAACCTCTCCTCCACCAACTCGCAAGACATTATCTTTCAAATCGATAATGCACTGGTGCTTACGAAGCATATCCAATCCAAATAGAAATTCCATATTCGGTGAATCCAAGACCAAGAAGGAACAAGGGTAGAAAATATTCCCAATCTACCATTATTTAAAAAAGAATGATTAGCAAGATTAATAAAATAGTATAAATATAACGGAAAAAAATTAAAATAAGATTATTACTTTAATTGGAGCAACATGTATCCGACCAAGAATCTCCGACTGACCAACACCTTGAGCAATGCCTTTGTAACGTTGGTCTAACAGCCTAAGCAATCTGAAAAGCACGTAAATTTTAGATGCTTATCATTCAAAGTGAATAACACTTTGAATTTAAATTCAAGAGTAAAATGCCATTTTCGTCCTTGAGGTTTGGCCAGTTTTGCGACCTTCGTCCAAAGGTTTGTTTTTCCACATCTTGATCCAAAATGGATGGAGTTAACGAGCCGGATGAAGATGGCAAGATTTCAAACCTTTTGGATCCAGATGCGGAAAAACAAACCTTGGACAAAAGTCGCAAAACTGGCCAAACCTCAGGGACAACAATGGAATTTTACTCTAAATACAAAGTAGTAAAGTACTACATTAAAAAATGCAAAAACAAAAGTACAAACCCCAAACGCTCTGCGCAGCTTTTTGATATTATAGTTGACTGCGCTCCACTATCAACAAATGCCTGAATTACAAAAACGCTCATGAAAAGGTTGAATAGCACAGAAATTGAACTACATAAATAAATGCCCATGAAAGAAAATAAGGCACGGAGGTGTCAATATTTTTTAACCGTTACCTTCAAGGGGACACCATTTACTTCCATGTCAACATACAACATGACCTGAAAAGTATATCAAAGAAATATATATATATTTACAATGAACTAAACTTCGGTTGTATAAAAAGTGCTGGTCAAATATTTAATACTACACACCACTTTCGCAAAAGCTTCGGGGTTGTGTTCAAGTGCAGCAGCCCAATTCTCATCAATACCTTTCTGTAAAAGAGCAAGCACCAACTCAAAAGCCAGAAGAAAATAAATCACAACAAATATAAAATTTAAATACAGAAAAACAAAAAGATAAAAAAAAAAGATGTACTGAAGAAAAAAACAGAAGAAAGAAGAAACACAAGTGGCAGAACGTCGGTGATTTCACTAATGGATATAAGAGCAAAACATTTGCGACACAATGTTACACAATTAGAGCTGCAAACGAATCGAACTTTCAGTGAATAGTTCATGAACCGTTCGGCGGGAAGTTCGTTTGTTTAATAAATGAACGAACATGAACAAGAAGTTTCGTTTGTTTATTTAAATGAACGAACATGAACAGAGGCCACGTTCATTCATTTATGTTTGTGAACGTTCGGTAAAGTGTTCTTTATGTTCGATAGTTCATTGGTGTTTTTAATTTTTATATTTTATTTAAATAGTTCACAATTCCAACAAATAGAATATATAATAGGTATCAATGTTGTTCATGAACGCTTATTTGTGTTCATGAACATTAGTTTGTGTTTGCTTGTGTTCATGAACGTTCGTTTGCGTTCTTTACCTAAAAATTAACAAACGAACACAAAAGGACATGAACACGTTCATTTCCTTAACGAATGAACACGAACAGAAAATCTCGTTCGGTAAGTGTTCATGAACAGTTTGTGAACTCATATATTTCCTTAACAAACAAACACGAACACAGTCTTGTTCGTGTTCGTTCGGTTCATTTACAGCCCTAGTCACAATGTCTTTTACCATATACAGAAACATATAGGAAAGATATATAATGCTCGCACCCACCGTAAAAAGTAATGTCTTTGAGTAATA